>CM029550.1:9406088-10063634 GCA_017141385.1 Sogatella furcifera | reverse complement strand
GTATCCAAGAAGCGGTTATTGTTGAAGTTATTTTTGTTTTTCCATTTTTACGATAGATTTTTCTTTTTATTTGCTGCTGGCTGCTCCCCATAGTGAACTTCCTAATTTTAGTGATCGTGAAGTGGGGTCACGGTCACGAACACTGTACTGCTCGTGTATGATAACCAGTATTTAACCAAATACATATTCAAATCAAATAAGAATTTAGTACGTAGAATTGATTTAATGCTCTTTATCTGTTGATTCACACTTGAGAATACCTCCTATTGGAGCAAAACATGTTGTGTTCTATTTATTTTAATTTTCATTGACATGATTAGGCTACACAAATCTTAACATAATTATAATTACTAATATTACTGTGTTTAAATGGAAAATACTAAAATGGGACTGTTACATTGATTTTTTATGAGCAGTATAACCATACATTGATATTAGCCCTATACAAAAAAGAAACAATTTTTTTATTTCCATTAAACATGACTGCAAAGTAAAGTTCATATTGGCGAGATAGAACCTGCCCATAATTGATGAAACAATTAGCTAATTCCTTTGAACATGACTACATTGTAAAGATCATATTGCTGAGGTAGAACCTACCCGCAAGGCTCTCCCCATCATTGAAAGCCATACGCATGTTTTTCATGTAAACTTTCTACATGACTACAAAGTAGAGTTCATATCGATGAGGTTCAACCTACCCGTAAGGTTCTTCCCATCATTGACAGCCATACGAATATTTGATATGTAATAGTTCATTACGCTACAAGACTAGGAAGTAAGTATTTATGGTATGAGGATAGTTTCCCGGGCGAGGCGTGTTGAGCCTTGGAATCAATATGAATACCGTAAACATCTTCCTGTGTGAGTTTGTGTATAATACTTTTCGCCACAATTCAGATAAATATTATCGATCTAATTTCATTTAATTTGTTTTAGATAACGAAGAAGACGCGACCCATGTAATCTACCCGGCGTCGGATCCGCTGGACGAGGAATACGCGCGGCCCTCGTTCAAGCGCGATCGTATGGTGATGATGCACTGGTACTATTTTCCCGACAGCTATGACTCCTGGGTCAATGTCGACCTGCCAGTCGATCCACCCGACTCGCCCGCCACTCACACCGCCCAGTGGAAGGTAGGCTTTGAAATCCATCCTTTTTCATGAAATTTGTTGAGTGAATATTGATGTTGTCGAACCAAGTAAATATTGTGGAAATGGAAAGATTTATAATGATAACAAAGTAATAATCAAATCATGTAGGTAATTTATAGTCTATCTCATTTCAACTGCTATCCTAAGAAGCTCTTGTATGCCTATTTTCATTTTAGGTAAAGACCTCAGCTTACCTATTTTGAAAAATTCGTTCAAGAGTCATTGGCTCATTCAGGTTCACATTGTGTTCCTTCATTATTCTTATTATATTTTTTTCATTTAAGTTTAAGTATACATTCATTCATTCATTTCTTTATTACAGTTGTATCCTTTTAAAAGTCGTTGAATCATAAAAATTTCTATTGCAAAGTAAAAATAATTGATTTTTTCCGTAGGTTTCAGCATCGTGGGCTCTGGACCTGGACCAGTACAATGAGTGGATGAATGAGGAAGACTATGAAGTGGATGAAAGTGGAAGGAAAAAAGTTCACAGGGTAAGATTAGAATATTGAGTGGATTTCATGTTGTTTACGTGCCCTGCTCTAACTCCCCCGTTACATAATAATTATACCAAGTATTAAAAATACTCCTCTATTAATTTATTAGATTATTACAAGTGATTTTTTATCAAGTCTTCATGACTTTTCTTGTAATTTTGTATTATCCAAATGAAATTATATCCCAACTCATCATTAATCATACGTATTTAGTATTCCACTACTCATACTGCCGAGAAGTGGATTCAATGGTTTTAATAATATTAGATGTATTAAAAAATCCATGAAATCTTTTCGTGTGTTCAAACAATGTGTTTTGATAATGTAGTGATTGTAACACAGCTAATCTTAAGAACTGCTTCTTCACACTGACGTAATAGTCTATGCGGGCTCTAATATTCATTTTATAATTCTAAACAATCTGTATAATACGTGAATAAATAAATTGAATTGAATGTGAATTTATCAAATTCGCCGATCATCAAGTTCAAATTTTCACATTTAAATAATCTTTCGATTCATCATCTTATAAAGGTTCATATTGATTAAGTCAATAAACAATCGTTTACTCAAGTTGATTGAGAATAAAAATGAATATAAATACTGCAGTGTTTACCGATCTAATATTGTTAGTGAATGATGTAAACAGAGAAATATTATCATTTAAAGAGATTGAATGTGTCAATTGAAAATGTTCTATTTTCCTCATTCATGAAGTTTATGTCATCTAATTTGTGTCAGATTATACTTCTAATATTTTAGTTGAATTAGTTCGATTAGTCTGAATCGTTGGACACAGTTGCTGACTAGTACTTTCAGTTTGGTTTTCATTTTTCAATTCATCTTTATTTATTTAGTCATTTCACATTGATGGTAGTACTATTATCATATTGGTCTTTATGAAAGTTTCAAATACAAACTGTGAATTTCCTGATAATGTTATAGCTTTGAATTGTGAGAAAGTTTATTTCAACAGCTTGACATAATATTTATCCTGTTTCACAATGCATGTTATTTTGCTTTCATCTGTGTTGGTTTCCGAGTTCTTACGACTGCATTAATTTTTCTCGTGTACTATAACGAAATACTTCTTTTTTCAAATGAAAAAATTACTAAACAGTCAGTTGTTTTCATGTTTTGTTATCAATAAATTAATTGTAATTGCAGTTGAGATTAACAGTGGATGATCTAATGAGTACTTCGGATCCAGAAAGAACAAAGAAGAAACAGAAGAGAAAGAGATCGCCATCTCCACCTGTGAAAATGGGGAAGCGGAAGAGGTTTGTATGCATTTCATAAATTTTTAGGATTTTGGAAAACTAAAATGATTGAATTAAAATTAGAAATGTTCCGATCTGATTCAACCAAAAACTTTGTTGTGGCATTTTATTTATATCTTCAATTTATTTGGCGTTTTTACGATATAATAGGCTACTGTACTCGTCGTTCATTGGAACGCTTAAGAAGGTACTGAATATTCTATTGAAATAGTTGTTTATCATAATAAATAAAGTATCATGATTGCCAAATGATTACACCATATTTGTCTCATTTTATTCCAGTAAATTGATTCATATCAACTAAGTACTCGAGTTAGGTCAATGTTTGCACGTGGGTAAATAGATGGGAGATGATGATGAGAGATGAAGACTAATTTTTAGGCTACTTTAATTATTGAAGGCACTAGCTTTTTTAGTACCTTTGATGAATATGGCTGTAGATGTAATTTAATTGAGAACATTTAAAAAAGGCTCATAATATCACATTGATGAAATATACAATAGGATACGCAAGATATCTTATCACTTACGGATCATTTCTGTGAGTGAAAAAACTTTGGCTGGAACAAAAATTTGAACTTACCTACGAATTAGGACTAGATTTTAATGAAAATTGTGTTTGAAATACTAAGACCTATGTCTGTTCTTTCTTCCACTGTATACTTGTCATCAGATAAATAAATAAGAGATAGAACAATCGGGTTGGAAGGTCTTACATGATTATTGGAATGTATTCTATAATAATAACTCATCAATAATGATACATATTTTCAATTATGTGGTTCCACGACCATCATCATTAATGGAACAATACATTTAATATGTATTGAATACAAATATGTGTCATCTTTTGATTGTATTTCTTTTTGTCATTTTTTTAATTTATCATCTTGAAGTTAAATTTAATTAACTTATATTAGAAATGCATTAGTCCTCTTGTTTTAAGTTTATTACTTGTTATATAGCATTGAACCTGTTTTGATAAGAAGTCAATATGAATGTTCTCTTCTAATTATCAGCATAACATTCTCTGTAACAATAATATGATCATGTATTTGACATTTTGAACAACATTCCCACTCAATTGATTCAGAAAACATGCATTAGTCCTCAACTATAGTATCGATAGAAGGTTAGTAGAGTAAGATACATAGTAGAAATTCATTTGAAATGTTTCAATATTTTACATGTTTAGTCCGGGCCACACCTGCCATGAAGCGTTCCGATCTGGCTCATATACGATTTTTATGTGGGATGGGAGGGTGCTAGTGGGACCGGGCACATGACTAAAGGCCCGTATCGACAGTGCGAGGCATGTGCCGCGAATGTCTCAAGGTATAGTCTGTTCAAGCAAAGAAGAGTCTTACTCCAGTCTCCAGCTCGGTCAATATTGGTTCAAACATTATTGATCTAGTCTCAATTATAGGAAACATTTCGATCTTAAATTTAAGACCAAATCAATAATTTTTGAACCAATATTGACCGAGCTGGAGACTGGAGTAAGACTCATCTTTGCTTGAACAGACTATACCTTGAGACATTCGCGGCACATGCCTCGCACTGTCGATACGGGTCTTAACATGTGTGGCTTGCCGCATTCATATCTGTTGTTCCAAGCTGTATGATTGTAGTCGGATCAGAACGCTGCATAATAGGTGTGGCCCGGGCTAGTCATTTAAATTATTAGAACATTTCAAATAAATTTCTATCATAGTATTTCTAATAGTACAAGACATTTAATAGTTTTTATCGTAATAAAAGATTGTATTAGATCGCAATTTGTTCGATATTAATTGACTGGTTGATTGTGATGTGATTACAGTGGTCGTAGTCCGGCTGTGGTGAACCCGAAGAAGGTGAAGAGTGAAGAGGAGGCCGACGACCTCACCAAGGACATGGACGAGCCGGCGCCCGAGCCCAATGTGCAGGAGGTCCATATGCCCAAGCCAGGTCAGTCAACAAAGAATTAAACATTCAAGATAATTAATTAGACATTAATTAAACTGAGTCATATTCGATGCTGTTGAATCGTTCACTTTTAAATGAATCACACTTACATTGTCAATTCTACCTTAAAAATGCGACCTGTGTGGCCAAGAAACCATGGTCCTGTACCAAAAAATATTATCAATCGTTTATCTTTATCTAATTAGTTTGAGATAGATTATAATTTGTGTCCTTTCATTAGACAATTACATTAATTGATATGTTCCACCATCTGGATTAATAATTTTATTTTATAAGTTCATAATCTGTAAAATAATTAGCTTTACTGATATTCATTACAATATAGAATCTGAGCGTAAATATTTTGTTATCTATTTGAATAAAGTAATCTAATCTTATGCCTATCCACAGGTTTGTGATCGCTTTTTTCCGCGATCGAGCGTTTTTTCGTCGGACAACCAGAACAAGTTTTGAATTGAGTTCTCGATTGCTTGAGATAGTTTTTGACAAATATTCTTCATGCATTAAATGTTTGCAGGCTCTTCAACTTCTTCGAAAAAAGATAGTGACACCCAACCAATAAAGAGCGGCACGGTAGCTGATCTAGATGAAGAAATGGACAAGGGCGAAGATAGTCAAACCGGAAAAATGTCTGATACCAATACTCAGGTATGTAACTTTATCTTATTTACTTACCGTTTTGCTTATATAAAAAAGTAGTACATTATTATTCTTGACAAAAATCCTTTAGTAGGCTATTTCGAAGAGAATAATCCATGTTTTTCACTTTCTTGAATGAAGTTAGATGTAATGATAAATCTTGAATTAACTCGAAATATAGATTTTGTGGCGAATATTTATCCAGATTGAAAAACTACATTCCAGCTTTTAAGATTTCTGTTTTGAATGAACCAGGTAACACACGGTAGATAGACGGTTTTTATAAAATATGTAATTAGTTAATGATTTATTAATCGGATAAAACAAGACAATTTTCAAAAGCAATAGTGTAACAAACAATTAAATGAACTAAAACAATATTGAATCCCAAGTCCCAACAATAATTTTGTATGTGTCAATGTGAACACGTCTATGGAACGTTTCCATAAACGTGTTATTCATTTCTATGACATAAATACAATAATAGGGTAAGAAAAAACAGACAAAGTATTCTCTCACTATTCCAATATTGATTCAATAATTTTAAACAGTATTTTTCTCAACACTTTGAAACACAAACTTGTGTTGTGTAATCAAACTGTAAATTTATTTATTAGTTTTTCATTGTGCAGTCAACTCGTTCAACATATTTTGGTATTTAATATTGACAGTAGTCTATTGTCTTTATAACTGTTTATGGTGCAAAACTGATGCTTAGAAGATTTCAAGATCTCTTTATTACCGTGAACATTTTTGAAAATGCATCGTCAAACATGAAACATGATATTTGCAATACAAGTATTTACAATACAGTTCTACATTTATATATTTACATTTTATAAATGAAATCAAAACATGAGCATTTAATTTTCAACCAATATTATAACATCAAATGAAATATTTTAACACCAAGTTCATTCTTCATTCATTTATTTGAGAAAATACAATAAACTTTAATACAATGATGTCCTGTAATAATATTTAAAATAGAAGTTATCTCCACTTTATCCAGATTTACTATCACTATTCACGAATTTCCACTTTCAAAAATTTAAAACTGATTTAGAATAATTTTGAAGGTTGATGTGGAAGTCAAAATAGCACCAAAAAATATTTTAAAATATCAAACTAAACTTTCCAAGGCACGCATTTTGGTTGAATTCTTTTCCAACCTTGATGATTATTCAAAAAGTTTGACTGAGTTATGTCTGTGCAACAGGACGTAACAATGAAAGACGACAGCCAAGAGGACAACGTGACGGAGCAGACGCACCACATAGTGATCCCCAGCTACTCGGCGTGGTTCGACTACAACTCGATACATACGATTGAGAAGCGTGCCATGCCCGAGTTCTTTAACGGCAAGAACAAGTCGAAGACGCCCGAAATCTATCTGGCCTACAGGAACTTCATGATCGACACCTACCGGCTCAATCCCACCGAGTACATTACCAGTACGGCGGCTCGACGAAATCTCGCCGGAGACGTGTGCGCTATTATGCGCGTGCATGCGTTTCTTGAACAGTGGGGGTTGATCAACTATCAGGTAAGATTTGATTTTATTCCTTAACTTACCTATATAGAGACTATATAATTCATATAAAATGACATGTCACATACTACTAAGCTATGCTTGATTATTTTGTAAATCTTGATACAATAAATTCTATTTTATCCTCAAATCTCTATTATTCCATAATCTTATTCTTATTTATTTTATTTGTATCCAATTATCTGTTTTTTAGGTTACCACTGATACAAGTGCAATAAATAAAGTTGAATATTAAACTACAGATTTATCGAAAATTCAGATACCGGTTGCGGTTGCTACACCATTATCAATTTCTGGTAAACCGGAAAAAAGTATTTCGAGTTTTAATAAATTTTCCCATCTTGCCAGAATGTCTTCTGTGCTTGACCACACTATACAAGTATAGTACAATAAATAAAAATCACAGTACTGTTATAGTCTGTCCAAGCAAAGAAGAGCTTCTGGCAAGATGGGAAAATGACTACAGCTTGATCAATATTTGTTCAAGAATTATAAATGTGGTCTTCATAGTATCAAATCATTTCCTACAATTTGGGATCAAATTGATAATTTTTGAACGAATATTGACCGATTTCCATTCATTCTCCCATCTTGCTAGAGGGTCTTCTTTTCTTGGACAGACTATATTATGTACGAGTATTTATTGGAACATTGAATGTTCCGCTTATGCAGTTGCCTATTTTATAAATAATTATTGTTGCACTTTCAAAAAGATAAGAATTGGTATTATGGGCGATATCAAGATGAAAAATATTGATTTAATTATGTGGTTGTTAGGTTGACGCGGACAGCCGTCCCACGCCCATGGGTCCGCCTCCCACTTCGCACTTCCACGTGTTGTCGGATACGCCATCCGGACTGCAGCCGGTTAATCCGCCCAAGACGCAGCAGCCGTCCGCCGCCAAGACACTGCTCGACATGGACAAAAAGGTGACGGCCATACCGGGCGGCGTCGTCGGCGCCGATCTCTTCAAGAAGAGCGACATTGAGCCGGGCACCAATTTCGGACTCAAGCTCGACCAGTGAGTATTGTTCCAAGTACTGTATTGATATTCGAGTGGCATCCTCTTATTGTACATTTAATGTAAATTTCCTAATCAGTGTAAATTTCAGTTCAGTGTGAGCAGTCGAAGTAGCAGGTTGTATTGTTGTAGCTCTCTTATCTAAGTTCTTATCTTTCGCTTAATAACGGAACTATTGTTTGAAATGTTGTGCAGTGAATGCAATGTCGAAGTGTCTGATCGTGATGTGCTATTGTGCTGTCGTTGTAAAATTGATCATCACTACGAGTGTCAAAATTTAAAAGAGTCTACTTTCCGAAAAATGTCGGCTGAAACAAAATCGAAGTGGAGTTGTAAAAAGTGCAAGTCAGTAAATACCGGTACAAGTTCGACAACGACAACGGTCTTATCAACCACCGATAAGCAATCTCAACAGGCTTCGGACGGTAAGAGTAGCAGTGCTACACTTTCGTTGTCGTTAACCCAGGCTGACCTTGAAGCTATCGGAAAAATTGTTAGAGAAATGATTCAGGCGGAACTATCTCCAATCAAACAAGAATTCAGTGAGATTAAGAAATCAATTGAATTCATGTCCAACGAATTTGATAATTTCAAAAGTGAACTGTCTGCTTTAGGGAATAAGGTTGAGGAACTCAAAAAAGAAAATAATTTATTGAAGGGTGTAAATGATAAATTGAAATCAGAGTTAGCTTCTATCCATGAATATACACGTAGGGACAATCTGATTATATCCGGAATTCCTGAAACGGAGAATGAGTCAATCTACGAGATTTTCAATTCTATATCAACTGCGATTAGTAGCCAGCTAACTTCAAAGGACTTGAGCATTGCACACAGGCTCCCAAACAATAATAAAGCTAAAAACAATATTAAACCAATAGTAGTGAAATTCGTCCGTAGACAGGACAAGGAGTCTTGGCTAGCGGATTTCAAAAAAAATGACTTACAAGGACAAATCAAATTGTGGTCTTCCGACAAAATCTGTAAATAAATCGCTTCCTGATGGCAAGGTATTTGCTTATCAACACTTGCCACCGCTACCACCGCCCCTCCTACAACTACTCCATCAGGTACGAGGTGTCGCCTTACAAAAGGGCTACAAATACGTGTGGTCGAAAAAGGGCAAGGTTTTTGTTCGCAAAGACTCCAACCAGCCGGCAATAATGATTGGTTGTAATGAGGATTTGAATTCTCTTTGAATCCAGTGTCAATGATTGTTTTCTACCTTATTTGATTTCCTATGCAGTTTGAGGACTTAAATGAAAATCTATTTATTTGTGACAATTATGAAACAGTATTAATAGAAGATTTTTTAAGCTATAGAATTGCCAACTCTTATGATGTGAATATTATTCATATGAATATTAGGTCTATCAAGAAAATTTTGATGAATTCATATATTACTTAAATAATTGTAAAACTAAATTTGAAATTATAATATTATCCGAAACATGGATTAGTGAAGACTCTGAATTTGTTTTCAATATAGAGGGTTACTCTGTTGTAAATAGAAATAATAGATTCACAAGAAGTGATGGATTATGTGTATTTGTGAGGAAAGATATTGATTTTCAGAATATTGATGTAAAACTAGACAACGTAAACTCAATTATAATCAAATTTAATTTCAATAATTCATTTTATCAGTTGATGGCACTCTATAGATCTCCTTCTTTAGAAATAAATGCCTTCTTGCTAAGTTTAGATTCGTATTTGCAGAATATTAGTAAGGATTTATCTGTCATTGTAATGGGAGATATAAATATTAATATAATGGATGAAAACCATCTTAATTATCTGACTAATGAGTACCTCAGTGTATTGCAATTGAATGGTTTCAAATCATACGTAAATAAATATACGAGATCTGTCAATAATGTCAATGGGCAAGTTAACAGCTGCATAGATCACATATTTTTAAAAGTGGATCAAAAAAGGAAGAGGATGTGCTAGGTGCGATTTTGCAATCAAATATCACTGATCATTACAGTATTGTTTTCCATATCAGACAAAAAGACCATGATTCCAATTCTAAAACTATTCCAAGTAAAACAGTAACTAGAATTAATTTTGATAAACTGAAACTAGAGCTTGAAACTCAGGGTTGGGATGACGTTTGTGACAATTTTACTGATGATATTGACACCTTAGTAGATAAATTTACCTTTAAGATAAATGAAAACATTAATAAATTCACAGAAACTATTAATTATTCACATAAAAACAGACCCTTGAAAAATGGATTACTCCTAGTTTGATTTCAGCTATTCGGAAAAGGGATACAATGCATATCAAATTAAAAAAGCAACCTTTCAATATTAAACTTAAACAGGACTATTTAAATTATAGGAATATTTTGAACTCATTAATAAGGAAAGCAAAGAATGATTATTACAACAACAAATTTACGGAGTATAAAAACAATTCCAAGAAAAGATGGGAGTGTATTTCTGAATTGATGGGAAAAGAGAGAGTATATCAAGAACCTAAAATTGATCCAAAAATTTTAAATAGTTATTTTGTAAATGTAGGAGCTGAGCATGCAAAAAAATTATTGGACTCTGTAAATTATATTGAAATACCGGTACCACAATCATTAAATGCACCTCCAGTAGATAGCATGTTTCTGAATCCAACTTGTGTAAATGAAATCTTAGAAGTTATTGGTGAACTAAAAAATAGTGCTTCTCCAGGGGTAGATGGTATCAGTACTCATTGTGTCAAATTAATAAGTGAACATATTGTTCTGCCATTAGAACATATCATAAATAGATGTTTTTCAGAGGGTTATTTTCCGAGGGTGTTCAAGTCTGCAAAAATTATTGCATTGCACAAGAGTGGTGACAAGGCAAATCCAGAAAATTATCGACCCATTAGTATTTTGAATAGTTTTTCTAAAATCATGGAAAAGATTATGAAAAGAAGAATTGTAAATTACCTAGACACCAATAATTTCCTAGAGAAAAACCAGTTTGGTTTCCAGCACGGAAAGTCTACAACTGAAGCAATTATCCTCCTGACTAGATTGATAGATGAAAACTTCAACTCCAAACAAAAAACATTGGCTGTATTCTTAGATCTTGCAAAAGCGTTCGATACAGTCCCTCATAGTATTTTATTGAAGAAATTAGATAAATGTGGGATAAGAGGCTTATGTAATGATCTTCTAAAAAGCTATCTTCAGGACAGAAAACAAACATTAAACTTGAATGGTACATCAGTTACAGATCATTCATCTAGTTTCGGCCTACAGGGTACAGTACTGTCCCCGGTATTATTTTTGATCTACTTAAACGATGCTCTAAAATTAACAATACCACATTGCACCCAAATTTCATTTGCTGATGATACAGCACTAGTTTTTTCAGGTGAATCTTGGCGCCAAGTCTACCAATTTGCTAATGAGGGTTTAAAATTATGAAGAATTGGATGGATAATCATATTCTAACTGTTAACTTGAAAAAAACAAAGTATATCACCTTTTCTCCGACACTAGCGGGTCAACCAGATGATTCATTGCAATTGAAAATGCACACTGATCCTCACTGCTTGAATACTGGGTTGAACTGTTTGTGCCAACAAATTGAAAAAGTTAATTCTATAAAATATTTGGGAGTGGTGGTGGATAGATATTTGAAATGGGATTTTCATATGAATTACCTATCTTCTAAACTTAAATTTCTCGTTTATAGCTTCTACAAAATAAATCAACTGAAAGACCTTGATGTGAAAAGATCAATTTATTTTGCGTATTCCCACTCGCTGTTTCAATATGCGATTGAAGCTTGGGGTGGTGCATATGATTGTCACTTTAATAAAATCTTCACATTACAAAAGCATCTTATAAGGGCAGCACTGGGTAAACCAAGACGATACCCAAGCAAGAAACTTTTTGAAGAATTAAATGTACCAACACTTAGACAGATGTATGTAACGAGGGTTGTTTTGCACTTAAATAAGGATAGAAATAATCTAGAAATTAGGAATATACCTTATCAGACTCGATCATTAGCATTAAATAATTTCAATATCAACCTAATAAAACTAGTAGTTTGTCGACACCAGTTCACCTATCTTTGCAATATATATTCAAACAAAATTCCGATAAAATTCATTAATTCAAAAATTACTAAAGCACTAATCAGGGAAATAAATTTATGGGTTGGACAAAATATATATTCTACAATACCTAAATGTTAATAAGTCTGTTCATGGTTTATTTGAGTTTTGAATGTCTTTCTATCTTCTATATTTACTTTTGAAAATTGATTAAGCACTGGGATGTGCCCATAACTGAAAATTTATTATTTTTGTATTTTTATTCATTAATTTTCATTTGGGAGAATAAACATGATTTGTTTTTGGTTACCGGTATATTGATCTCAACACGTAATTATTCAAATTTTATCATTGTATTAATTATAATAAAATAACAATTTTATTAAAATTGTATTAATAATAAGCATTATTATTGCAATTATCTTCATTTATTTTAAGTCTTGTTTTTTTCATTTTTGGGTATTGCTTTACTTTGTGCTGTTCGCTTTATGAACTCGCAGCTAGCGCACAAGTTTTCTTTGCTGGCTGTGCCAAATCATTTAGATATATTTTAATTTAAATTTATTATGCATTTTGTATGTATCATTCATATTTTGTAATTAACTACTGTATGTAATTTTTGGCGAAATAAATATATTATTATTATTATATTATTATTATTATTATAATCCATCAATCAAAAGTTTTAATTCTCAATTTGTTCAATCTACTGTAATTTTTCAATCATATAGTGATATCCCTAATCTAGACTAATACAATACTCTTAATTTTACAAATTAATTCATCTTAATCTTCCTAATCGATTGTAATTTTTCTAATTTATTGTATCTCCTCAATTCAAGTGTTATAATTTTCCCAATCTACAGTAAGTCTCATAATCTATAACAAATTTCCTAATCCATACTTCTCTCCTCACTCCATTAATAGTTCTCTATGTAATCCGTGTGACTGTCTATTCGCAGATACAGCCGCAAGCCAGCAGCGCTGCGCAATAAGACGGCGGCAAGTATGACGCGCGACTGGACCGAGCAGGAGACACTGCTGCTGTTGGAAGGCCTCGAACTGTACAAGGACGACTGGAACAAGGTGTGCGAGCACGTGGGCACACGCACACAGGACGAGTGCATTCTGCACTTCCTTAGGTTGCCCATCGAGGATCCCTACCTTGAGGACCATGAGGCTGGTGGGTATTAAAAGCGTTCTCATGTGAAAAGTGTCGTCACTTCAATACTTGAACGATTTACGTGATATCTACAGTAGTTTATTATGACTAGTCCACTCCTATACCTCATTCACATGACTTATCTACTTGTTGAGACAACTGAGCAAACTTGTCCCAGAAAAATACCTCAGAAACTCATATTTTGCTTTCTTTCAAAGCATCATAGCATATGGAATTCTAGTGTATGGGAATAGCTGCCATATCAATAAGGTATTTTTATTGCAAAAAAAAGCCATCAGAATTTTGACAGGTTCACACTATCTAGAACACTCTTTATAAAAAGTCAAGAATACTTACCGTAATAAATCTTTATATTTTTAACGTGTTCCTTCATACCAGAAAGAACCTTCAAAACTTGAAGAAAAGATCCAATATTCATGCTTATGACACTAGAAAAAAATCACTTTGATATTCCATATCAACGTCTTGTTATGAGTATGAAACATTATGACAGCATAGGCCTAAGAATATTCAATAAGTATAGCCAAAGGATATTAAATGTTGTGAAAACATTGTTATTTTTAGAAAAATACTATTTGAGTGGCTTGTTTTGAGACCATTTTATTGTTTGACAGAATATTTTGATATCACCTGACATTATAATATTGTAATTTGTGACTTTCATTCCATGTAGCCTGTTAAACTAGTGTTACTGTGACTTTGTCAATTACCCATGCTGGTATACGACAGTAAAATAAATTTATTTATTTACTTGAGACAAAGTGAACAAATAGGCCGGCTACTGTTGCGATGACAAAATATACAGTAGTAACGATGCGACACAGTCCCGACGAAAAAAAAGTCATATAAGCGCACACACACGCATTGCCAATCAAACAATTTGAGGAGATTGTTATTAATAGAGATGAGTAGGGAAAGGATGCTGCTGAGTTATTACAAAAAGGTTGCTCCCTAACTGCTTCTGATCAGAACCTCTAGTACCGTGCGTTTGCGGCCTTGCACTATACTTTTATATATGCAAATACAATATCGCCAGTGTAGTCATGATCTTCAGCTTAGCGACAGTGTAGTCGAAATCTCTGATCTGAACTTCGTCATTTTTTGGCTTCCCTCACCACTATTATAGTTCCTTCAAATCGGAGTAACCGTATTTGAAATAACATTTGAGACGCTTCTGAACAACTGATTTAATCCGCCTATAGTCATTAAACACTAGTGCATTAACTTAGTTAATTTGTATCAGGGATTTGTTGATTTGTGTAGGCTAGAAGGATATGAGGTCATTCACCAATTAATGTTGAATCTAATGTAAAATAAAAAATATGCATATGGCTTTTGTTGTGGGGAGCTACCCATAAGGGTAGGTTCCACTCGCGTTGGTCACAATTTGGTCACCCATCCGTAAGCAAACCATAGTGGCTGTGACTTAGCATCAGAATCACCTAGCAACCGTTTCACTGAACAACCAGACACACCACACTAATAATAAAAATATTAGAATTGTTAAAAGAACACATTCACACACGCACTTCAATCTTTGTTTATAATATTCACCATTAAAAGAATGTTGTATATTATGTTGTTCAATGTAGGCTATATTATGATTCTTTTGGTTGAAAATTTGATTTGTCTCTATTGATGACACTCTATTTTATAATGTCTTGAATATTATAGGTGGTGGAGCTCTGGGTCCACTTGCCTACCAGCCGATACCGTTCAGCAAAGCGGGCAATCCGATTATGTCGACGGTGGCATTCCTGGCGTCGGTGGTCGACCCCCGGGTGGCCGCATCGGCTGCCAAGGCCGCCATGGAAGAGTTCGCCAGCATCAAGGTTAGTAACCGACTCATATAAACTGTTAAAATTATCATCTAATAAAACAGTTGAATTAATCCTTGCCATTCAATCCTAGTCAATCATTTTGAGTACTTGAGAACCGTCTTAAGCAGTAATGGCAAGATCAAACAGGAAACTCTTAATAGAGTAAGAAAAGCTACCAATATCTTCTGCCATTTGCAGAATACACTGATAGGGAAGAAAGAGGTTGGGTTAAGAGAAAAGATGCAGATCTTTGAGGCAGTATATAAGCCAACCTTGTTGTATGCAGCTGAGAGTTGGCCGGTCACAACCGCTTGTTCATCAAGGATCACAGCCACTGAAATGAAATATCTAAGTAAATCAGTTGGTAAAACAAGATGGGACAGGGTAAGGAATGATGCAATACGAGAAATGACCCAACAGAAACCTTTGACGAATATAGTGGGGAGAGGCAGCTAAAATGGTATAGGCATCTTATCAGAATGTCAGAAGATAGGAAATGAAAGCAAATAATGGAGGCCGTACCTGAAGGAAAAAGAGGTAGAGGTCGTCCCAGGAACACCTATCTTGATGTTGTGATTGCAGCGGGCTTAAAGAGAATTCACGTGAAATGAGGAGATTGGCTGGTGACAGAGGAGAGTGGTGGAGATGCTCCGAGCTTCACCCGACGCTGTAAGGCACTAAGGCCTGGCGTATGCTGGGACGCACGTATGCACACGCACGCAAGTCAGCCAATCACAGCTCTTGTCTTGTCCTCAACAAGAGCTGTGATTGGCTTTTTCATCTTGATCATTTTTCCAGTATTGTTATTGAAATTTTTGTTTCGTTTGAAAATTTTCCACGCTTTGATACTTCAAACTATAATGGTATGCCACCAGCGTTTCATAACGGGATCTTAGAAATTCTATTGAGAGTTGAGAAGATTTATTAATGATTTGGTTTTCAATATGATGCAGTGTAGTAGTATAGCCACAATGTCAGTATGTGCAGTTGCTGCAACTTTGATTGATGAAAACACACTTTTGAAGTAACATTCAGTTTTTCCACGGGGTTTCTAAGATCATACAAGAACAGCATTCCTCACTAATCAAAAAATTTTTATTGAAGAGATTAATTTCTTGAATTTTTCTTTTGAAAACCATTTAATTGCAAAATAATAAAATATGGGAAATGGAAACCAATATTTCAAAGTAGATTTATTAGGTAGACAAACAAATACTCTAATAAATTGAAAAAATATATTAAAACATGAGAGTTTTGTTAGAACAATTCAATTAATGTATTATATCATTCTCTGTGAATTTTTGCAGTCAAGCTGTTTTAAATAATATGAGTCTATTAGTTATTTTAGTTTATTAGGTATTTTTATTAAAAAAAATTTGTTCCATTAAATTTCCATGCTTTGTTTGATAGTCAAAGTAATAATATGTCACCCTATGGGATTTAAGGAATTCTGTATTGAGGGGATCTTTGATATAGCCTATAATCTATTATTTATTCATCCAAATGAAAATACTGAACTATTAGAGAATCCCATTCTTGAACAAAGCTCTATAATGTTTCTCAATAGGTTTTAATTTTTTAAGTGTAAGAATTCACAAAAGTCTATTTAATTCAATACAAAATGCGATCAATCTAACTCTAAATCTTGAAAACACGAAGTTTCAATTTAAATAATTAGTATGGATGAGTTTCATCAAAAAAAGAAAAATTTATCACATCCATATTTGTAGATTTGTTGAAATTGTTCAGTTATTCTCTGTGATCGTTTGCAGTGCATTGGCTGCAGCGTATTCGCAGATAGTTGGAATAGCAACAAATGAAAACTACATAATATCAAAATATACAGTACATAATTTCTATATCTTCACAAAAAGGAACCATTCAGTACCGGTATTGGTTTAATGTAGGTATTGGTAAAATGTGTGGTCCCTATTTGACTATTCGCGGCATCCGACGATCAAGTAAACTTGCCAGCAAAATTTTATCATCAAGTTATAAAAGCCATAAGTTAAATTCAAGAGTCCGCACGCGAGTTCTTCAGCCCATGGGGCTTACTAGTTT
Source organism: Sogatella furcifera (assembly GCA_017141385.1). Lineage (NCBI taxonomy): Eukaryota > Metazoa > Arthropoda > Insecta > Hemiptera > Delphacidae > Sogatella > Sogatella furcifera. Next base: position 10,046,396 of record CM029550.1, on the reverse strand, counting down.
ATTTTCCAAATTTAAATATAAATTTAATAATCTTTGACCTACTTAAACAACAAAAAAGTGGGGAGGGGGCTGTCTTTCGGATAGTGCGTCTAAGCACAGAGAAGGTAAACCACCTTTCCTGTGGTGGCAAGAATTTGATGAAATCTCTGTGTTAGATGTGTGTCGGAACTGTAAGATAGATATCTCTTTCCTGTATCTCTATATTAAATTTCTTAGATTTGTAGATGAATATATATTTTGGTCCACAAAGGAGAGGACCCCAGAATACCAAAAACCGTTTAGGTAGATTTTAATACCTGGGAGTTTTTTGCTTCATTCCAAATTATCAATCAGTTATTGAAGGAATTTACATTAGAGTTGGATATTTGTATCAAACGATATTGCTGAAGATTTTCATATTAGCGACATTGGTCTTGCAACTAATCCAAATTAATATTTATTTTGAATTGCCCTATTTCATTTATGGTGATTTGCTGGTTTATCGTAGGATGAAGTACCGGCGGCTCTGATGGATTCACATATCAAGAACGTTGAGGCTAACACCGCTGCCGATGGTAAATTCGATCCTGCTGCTGGACTCATTCAGGTAATTATTATAAACTCATCTCTTTCAAATTTAGGAGATGATAATTAATTACGTTTCGTATCATAAGGCTCAGAATATTGTATTCTATTCTTTGATACTTGAATTTTGACTCTCCATTCAATTTTCTGCCAACAACAATTTCCAACTTATTTTCTTGAAAAAACTAAAGTTTTTTTAAAAGTTGTTCTTCCAATGAGGGCATAGAAGTATTTGATAATACATCAATAAAATCTATCTCATATCATATATATATTTGATATTCTATTCAACGAGTCTCTTTATGCTATTCAGTTATGTTGTCAATATTTGTAGTAGCAAAAGTCTTCAGTTCTACTTATTTAGATTTATGAATTGTAAGTATTTTTATGTATTTCATGCATTTTATACATTTCTCTCCATTTGTTTCAATTTATATTAGTCTTTCAATTTCTATAAATACACATGCTAAAAGATTCTATAATTAAATTCTCCAATTACTCCAATGTAAACTGACTTTTCTTTTCAAGTTTGTTGAATTTTTGTATTTTTACAGAGCGGTATCGCCGGCACAGTTCCCGAGAAGGAGGAGGAAAGCGAAAAGGCTGAAAAGAAAGACGCCGAGAGCGGTTCGAAAGAGGAAACCAAAGAGGGAGCAGCTGCAGCAACAAATAAAGAAGCAGCCCCGGCTGCCAACGGAGCACCGGCCACAGCTGCAGCAGCTCCCACGACAGAAGCAGGAGGCGAAGTGGTGGTGGTTAAGAAAGAGGTCAACGAAAAGGAAACGTCCGAAGGTGGAGGGATGGATGTCGATGAGAAGAAGGAGAGTGCGGATGGAGAGCCCAAAGAAGAAACCGATCGCGATCGCATCGTGAAAGACGCTCAGCTGCAGTCAGCTGCAGCGGCCGCCCTGGCTGCAGCTGCAGTCAAAGCCAAACACCTTGCAGCCGTGGAAGAGCGGAAGATTAAGTCGCTGGTGGCGCTGCTAGTCGAGACCCAAATGAAAAAGTTGGAAATCAAGTTGAGGCACTTTGAAGAGCTGGAAACGACGATGGAGCGCGAAAGGGAGGGCTTGGAGTACCAGCGGCAGCAGCTGATTCAGGAGCGCCAACAGTTTCATTTGGAACAGCTGAAGGCGGCTGAATTCAGGGCCCGGCAGCAGGCGCACCAGAGATTGGCGGCTGAACAGCAGGGCCAGCAGACCGCCCCCTCCACCACCCCCACCCCACCCTCGCCGCAAGCGGTTCCCACCCCTCAGCAAGCGGCTACCTCGCCATCACCCGCCTAAACATTCTGTTTTTATATATCGATAACGACTACTATACAGTGTATCTAAAAGTAAAAATTTGTGTTTTTATTGTTGATTACGACAACAGTATATTCAAAAGTATCAAAGAATAGTTTCTCGGATTCCAAGTGGATGATTGTTTTATTGAGAGACTCGTCATTGAAATTTGGTAATGAATTTTATTTAGACAACCAGTTGAACTGTATTTACATGATTCAATTTACTTTCAAGATATACTTTTATCAAAAGAATTATCGAATTGAAAAATATTGTCTTGTAATGATATAAAACCTTTCGATTAGAATGTTACAGTTGATACAAGTATATAATTTCGTATGACTTCTTGAATTTAGGTCTTGAAAGTAAGTTGAACCTTGTACTGCTCAGACTTAAAATTCAAGTACTTATGATAGTTACTGATATTTATTGCGACAGATTGTATCTGTAAGTAGACTATCAATGAATAGTTAGTCGGATTCTTTGTAATGACTGAGTGATTGTTTTGAGAGACCCACTTATTGAGGCAACCACTTTGTATAAGAGTTATATTACAAGTATAATAGTTGTTTAAGACACTCACAAGTGGATACCAAAACCGCGCTTTTTGAGTAGCGGCTACTTGGAAACTTTGGGAGATTTCTCAGTTGCTTCATTCATGCTCATAATTCCGCTAGTATAGTTGAAAGTATCAGGTCAATTGTTAGCTTGTTTTCAAGTAGATATTAGATAGCTCTATAACTTATCGATGATGTTTTATAGGTTGAAGTAATCAGTATATGTTGAAATATTACTTATTAAAAAGCTAATAATTCTCTTTTATATTCAGTACACGTATAAACACCATGGTGAACGATTGCGCGATTATAGTGACTTGGATACTCGGCGACTGGTAGGCCTACTGTACCTATGTTTTCAAGCAGTCGCCGAGTATCTGATACTGGAATCGCCTCGTCTGAGTGTCATCATTTGAAAACATTATACATGGCCAGTTGATTTGCGGTTTGAGTATCCAATTGTGAGTAGTGCCCGCTAACAGTCTTCTATTTGTGTTATATTAGGAAATTCTGTTCAAAATCAATAAATAATTAAATGAAAACTACAAGGAATTTTCAATGAATCGGTGACTGAAAGAGTGTTGTGCTATCTATGGGAGAATAATACTATGTCTATCTTTCATTAAAGATAATGAGTTCATGAATGTATTGTTTGAAAAATTGTTAAGAATGAGTGGTTAACTGTTATTGTGTGCTATGAATGTATGAAGAAAGTTTGTCTTTTGATAAAACTGAATCAATTATTATTTTATACGTTTTAGGATACCAACTTGGAAAAGTTGAAAATATAGTATTGTAATTTTATAAATTTTAATTCCAAATAGTACTACTTGATTCTATCGAGAATATAATCTATTGATATAATATAGTGTTTGTTTTTAATTGTATAGGTATCCTTGAAGATTTTTCCATGAGAAATTTTAATATTATTTATAAAGCTATATTAATTTATGATATTGTTTACTATTCAATTTAAAGAATATTGGTGGCATAATATAATTGCAACCTGTAATATTCTTTGGTAGTGAAATTAATATAATAGGCTAATCCTGCTGAACCTCTTCAGATGTAAGTATAAGAGGACAATTCATTCATTTCACTGTTTGTTGTCACTCATGTAAATGGATCGTAGAAGTTAATTGAAAATCGTTCCAACATAATTCATTTACTTTTAATTATTTATTGACATATGATTCATTGGCGTTTACAATAACCGGAACTTGTAATGCCGGAATGTTAATGACTTTTTTGAATAACGTACCGAAGTTATTAACATTCTGGTGTAAACGTGGCTTAAGTAAAAAAATTAGCGATTACCGTAGAACCTTCTTGGACGTCCAGTGTTTTGTCGTCCCAAATTTTATTAGATTGAAGAGAACTTAGCAAACAAGATGTGCCTCTGTACATATCATATCATGTTTGCCAAGCTTCATTCAATTATTAATAATTAAACCTTATAGGAACGACAAAAACCCGTACGTTTAAATAACGTGGTGTGTGCAACGGGGCTACTGAGTTGTAATGTAAGTTACTATATTTGCGATTTTTTGCTGATCATTAGTGGTATCATAACCATCTATCAATTCTCAGACCTTAATGTACAAAGCAAGATGGCGGCAATATGGGCCTAGCCAAGCGTAATAGCAAAAGTTCAAGTTGCTATTCTTTAGAAGTAATAAGACAGAAATAGCATAGCATAAAAATAACATTTTTATTGTTAATCATTATGATATTACAATATAATCAATATCCAATACAAAAATAATAATCATTACAATATGATGAACTTCAAACTAGAATCTGATTTATTATTCTATGTGAAAAATAGAAATTCAAGACACTCAAATTCCAATCAGTTTTTCCAACATGTTTGTAGCCTACTTCACTTGCTGCTCATTTCTACTTTCTTCCGTCTCTGAACCTTTCCCCAATATTTTCAGTTTTTTTTCTTTGGCTTGCAAGTTTGAGACATCTTATTGTCTTCTTCACACTTCAGTATCTATCCAAAAAATGTAAATTCAACTTCTCAAAACTTGTTTTTAGAGTGTTATTTAAGCTTTTAGTTGTGTATTTTTACCATTGCTTTACATATCTCAGATTTAAACTTTAAGAAAAAATATAATTAGTCCGGCGTTGTAGGCCTACCGTATTGTAGGCTATAGTCACAAATTAAGCACTGTTTGTAACTTAATCATTTGATATTTTTAAGCTAACTGGTACACAAGGCAGATCACTGATTCCATTAATTATTGTCTTTCACTTTTACAAAAAGCACATAGGAGCCTAGTTTGTTGGAATTGAAGGAAATGCATCACTTCTCTTGGCACTCCAATGTTTTTCTCGTAGCACTCTAATTAGTTAATCGTCTATGACAAGAAAAACGTCTTTCTTGATAATAAATCGGTCTTCAAAATGATTAATACAAACTATCGAACTGTCTTTCAGTTCAAAATTTTGATAAAAACTTTTCTAACCAATATGTCCATTGGGAGTTTGTTTTCAGGAAACGTGAAAATATAAATATTAATTGAATTACCATACATGGATATTCACAATCATAAACACAACACAGACGACCCATTTGTAATAAATTATCATATTCTCAATAAAATATGCCATATTTTTTAACATGAAACAAGACGAATCGTAACTGTAATCCATTGTCAACTTAGTAAACATTCAGTAGGCCTGCTTATGAAATGTTGCAAAAATTATTTTATAATAAAACATATGATTTTTTTGTCAACATAACCAAAACGCTATGAAATCATGAATTTGGAGTAGGGCAATTACGTCCGCCATTTTCCATACAATCGATAGCTACATTAAGGTCTGAGAATTGATAGATGGTTATGGTGGTATGATCATTTCCAATCATCTGGTTTAAGTAATATTGTTGTGTTATTATTTTGTTCTCCATAGTAATATAGCAATTTTAAGTTCAGTACAAAATTGCAAGTTTTCAGATTCTAAAAATCGGATTTCTCAGATTCGTTTAATAATCTACCAAATTGTAAGTGAATTTATACTTTTATATGAAAGAAATAACTTTGGATAAGAATTTATTTTTGTAAATATTCAAGTTATAGTAAAGTAATTTAATTTTAACTACCTAATAATTTGACAACAGCTACCTACCCGTACCGAACCGTAGTTGAATATAATTTATTTAAAATACAAGTTAGATTACCACATTGCGGCTTTAAAAAAATCCTCAAAGTGCTTTTCAATTGAATTTTATCCTTTTTTGTTACAAATAATGAATTAATCAATTATTATTCATCCATTCGCCAACCGCCTATATTGCTTTTTTGGTGTGAGTACTGAACACAGAAGGGTACGGTATCGAATCATACGTTCATAGTTCCCGCTTAAAGCTACTGAATCGAGAATGTTCATTTAATATTAAACTTATATCATAAGTCACCATATTGTACTTATTCAAAATGGAATTTCACAAAATTAAATTCTGCTTAAATATTCTAGTTATATTTCCAATATAATTGATCCAAGAAAATAATATTTTTCCAACCGTTGATTTTAAGATACCAAATTACAAAAAAATATTTCTTCCATTGTCAAATCAATTTATAAATTATTATTTCAAATTTTCTATTTTAATTCAGTATTAAACTTTATATTAACCAATAAATAACGGATTTATGTTCAATTTGATGGTCTATTGACCTCAACACCGGATCTTCCGTCACACGTTGCCCAATCCTTCCTCAACCTCAACAACCTAAATATCAATCAAGCGCTTTCTCTGGTATTTTCTTGGTGCAAGTTATCAGGTATTTATGTAAGTTAATTAAGTATATTCTTGGTTACGCTTCAAATTTGCGTAGCTATTCTGCATATTTTGTTTGCCTCAAGATTTTATATACTGAATTGTTTGAATAACCTTGGTTCGTTTACTGAATAGGCTGTAACCCTCTTCATTACGAGGTGAAAGCATCATCTGTCTGCCAGACTTTATTATCTCAAATTCTTGCTGATTTTTGTTTTTTATTATCACATTTTGCCTATGATATACACGAATATGTTTGTTTCTAGTCGATTCAGGTCTGATATGTCAAACTTGACGAAGCTTGTTTTAATATTGATAACTGTTTGAAAATGCCAAATCATGTTGATCAGGAAATAATTCCCACACTTTGCCCCTTGAATTCAATGGATTTTTTATAATGATGAAATAAGTTTTCGTTTTATTGTCTTTTAATAGCTTCCAACTTTTGCAAATATCCTCGTTAGGTCTGGGTTCTTCTGTAATATTTGAAGTGTCACAATCATTACTGTAACTTACATAGCCTAAGTTATTCCAACTTTCACGTGAGTCAGCAGTGTCTTATAACTTACTTTATTAATTGTTTTGCTCTCAACTTGTTCAACCAAACAAGAAATTTTCATCTGTCATGTAAATTTTAATTATGATAAAATTAACTGTCACTGTAAGGTACGCTTGGAGAATCAAGAATAAAATTGATTTATTCATGGTTTTGATCAGTAAAAGCTTCTTTATTTGTAAATGCTTCTATCTCTCTCATTACGTTTTGTACAATTGCGTTCTTTCCGAGTTGAAGGTAGTGTGTTTTCCGCAGTGATGATTTCTATTCATTAATGAAAATATTATTTAAAGAATCTGTTTTTTAGAATTTGTATAGGCCTATTCCAAAGACTATGAAATATTGCCTTCAAAAATGAAGGCGATTTCGTATGTCCATTGTATTTCCAAACTTCTGATGTCTAAATATTTATCGTCTGAGAGACTAACGGTGCAGCTGACTAGAGATAGAGAATACTCTAGTTCTAGTTAGCAGGTACGGCTCAGCTCCTCAAGCCATTTGTAGACAACAAGCTGTTGGACATTCATAGAACAGATGTGAATGCCTTAATCTTTATTACGAACTCAACTCATCTGGCTTGTACTTGTAATGAAATTGATGAAAAGGGTCCTTGTCTCATCAAGCCGGATTTTGTTGATTTGGCCTTTACAAATTAGGCTAATGTATCCTAAATTTTCAGAAAAGAAGCAATTATTATGTAATTTTTGAGTTTTTCACTAACGATGTGTGAGGTTCTTTGTCTATTTTTTCAATTCAAAATTATTACCAACTTATTTCAGTCGGTTCCAATTTGTTGACAAAGCATTCCAAGGTCATTTCGGGTCTTAATTCATTAATTACTGTTTGTCCGAAGTTTCGTTTGTTTCATTAATTGAATTGAATGGCACTACTTCAAAGCCAAACCGATTCAAAATAGTTCTAAGTAATCTAAGAACTGGTAGTTGTTGGTAGTTGACTCCTAACATTTCATTGAGTGTTGCACTGTTGTTTTGCGTTGAATTCAGTGGGTGAAAGTTGATTTAGAGCTAATTTCATTAGTACTGAAATAGATCTGGCAGTTGCTTATTGTATTTGATGTCAGGTATGCAATCTTGTCAGCTTGCTATCAATTGATGTCTGACTTATTTTATTCTCCCTCCAACTTCTTGTCTAGTCTTGGGATAATTTGTTTGACACTGATTCAATGTTTAGATCGTTTTGATTATCGTTTTCATCTAATTGAATTCCTAGTATGTGTGAGCTGTTTCCTTCTCTAGCTAAAAAATCTTGAGTAAGGTTGTATACATTGTTTGATATTTTGTTTGAATATAGTAGCTAAATTTTTGTTGTAAGTTGTAAGCCAACATTAATTTTGGTCTTGTTCTTTTTCAGCCAGTCATTGTATGAGTCAGAAGACTGAAAAGCCGGTGTTATCAGGCCAACGTATAAAGACCAGAAAAAGAGGTGGGTTGTATTGCTTTTATGAAAGTTCATTTCTCTATTTAAATGTAAACTTATTTTTTATCAATATCTGACAGATATGTTTTAACTTGGGCTACATAGTTTCTGCCTAATCATTTTTGAGGATTGCTGTTTTGATCCCCAAATTTTTGAATAATTTATTCGCATTTCTTAACCAGTAAATCCAGATTGTATACTGAAAAATCAATATCAAATCTGGAACAAACATGTGTGCCTTGAAGCTCAATCATTACCTAATAATAATTATTATGGATGCGTGTTTTCCTTACATGTATTAAGATGGTAAAAAATGTATTACTATAAGTTATTCAACTAATTTGAAATACGTGTGATTTTATTTTCAGATGAAAAAGAAAAGTATGACCCAGCAGGCTTTCGTGACTCCATACTGCAGGGTCTGGATAAGGCGGGAACTGACTTAGAGGCGGTTTACAAGTTCCTTGATGCAGCTGGTTCCAAACTAGACTATCGGCGTTATGGTGAAACTCTGTTTGATATTCTCATAGCCGGTGGGCTTCTAGGTAAGAAAGATTCAGAAATTTGTTTCAATTTCAACATTCCCGTCCACTTATACTCGGGAATATAACATAAATTCAGTTGATAAATTTGCTCATACTGAATTCAAAACTCCATTGTTGTTTCGACTTGTTCATAATTGATTTCAATTTTCTTTTCAATTTCTCTTAAGTTAATCTGGATTTTCAGATTCAACTAAGCTAGAAACGGGGATCTACCGTTTGAACCCGTTTAGTTGAAAAAATCCTTTTAGTTACGAGTTTGAAGGAGATGTGCAAACTTACCTTGTTCAGTATAGTAATAGTCAGTTATTGCACTCAAATTTGAACATTTTGAAAGAAGCATACTCATCTTGGCTAATGCAAGTGTTCTGTTTTCTCCAGTTCCAGGTGGATCAATAGCCCAAGATGGTGACAAGATTTGTAAAACAAATGCTTGTGTCTTTGAGACACCGGAGGATATTGCTTCTCTACGAAACTTCGAACAGGTATATGAATATAGTCTGACTATTCATTTAATAATGTACCAATAACTACTACAATATCACCTTCACAATTATTGTAGTCTGGTCGAGCAAAGAAGACATTCAGGCAAGATGGTGAAATGACTCCAGCTCGGTTAATATTGCTTCAAAAATTATAAATTTCAATCAAATCATAGAGCAGAATGTTTTCTACAATTTGAGACCAAATTTTTAATATTTAAACTATTATTAACCGAGCTGGAGTCATTTTCCCATCTTGCTTATATTGATTTCGATTTAAAATTATTCGATTTTGTTCTCGATCATATTATTCACTTTGTATTTTTTATTGAATATTTATTGTAAAAAGTATTTGAGTCACTTTACATATTTTTTAAGAGCATTAATATCTGCAATTCATTCTCGAATAACAAAGAAGAATAGCTTCTACTTTGGTGATGTAAGATCGAGAGTTGTTGGTTTTTGAAACTACGTATTCCCTTGGGGAATTTGAACTAAGTTACACTATCTTCTTATCATTGAAAAGAGTTGGTCAATCGTTGATGGATGGGTGTATAGTAGAACATGATAAATTTTGATTTTTTCAAGATGTCAATCTGATTTCCCTGACAATACGTATTGTTGGTTGCAGGTTTTTGTCAAGTTGATGCGTAGATACAAATACCTGGAGAAAATGTTTGAAGAAGAAATGAAAAAGGTGCTGGTCTTCATCAAGGGATTCAACGAAGTTGAGCGTATCAAGCTAGCCAGAATAACAGCTCTCTGGATTTGCAATGGAACAGTTCCTCCTACCGTTCTCCAAGTACTCATTAATGTAAGTAGATCCGATATTTGAATATAATATTTGTTGGATTATAGCAAACAGAAATTAATTTCTGTCATAACGATCCTCAGTTCTTCAACGTTATGGAACACAAATTGAGAAGTTTTATCGTATAAAAATCTGACTAATCATAAATGAACATTGACCAGGCTATTTCTAGCTTCCAAAATATAGTAGGCTCCCCGGAGAGTTTGTGCTGTTGATAAGTTATGAAGGGAATCCTGAATTGCTACAAGTCCATCAGTTATAGGTGGGTTATCCTTGGTATATTCACGAATCACGACTGTTGGAACTATAGAAAGAGTACCTCTGTGTGTGAGGGAAATAATCAAACTTGAATTATTTCAATAAGCTCAAATCTTGAAAATTATTTGTCCTTTCCGCTATTACTGTAAGAATGTTGAAATGTGATACTGGAAGTACCCATATGAAGAAGCCTCAGAATTCGTTCTAGAAACTGGTGCCTATTATTTTGATTGACCTTCCGATTTTATAATGATTTTTCATTATTATTGGAATCTATGTTGATTATTGTTCTATTTGTGTGTTTATTCAATTGATGTATTTTTGCTTTCAGGAGCATTTGGTAAAAGACAACCTGGCGCTTGACTTTCTTATGGAAGTGTTTGTCACATGGAAAAATGAAAAAGGCTTGCCAACACTAATGACTGCTTTAAAAAGAGGAGGCCTAGAAGGAAGGTAAATAACAACTAGTCAATGAGAAGTTTGTTATAGCTTGTGCCCTAGTGACGAAATGTGAGTTTTAACAGTGATATTATTTTGGAACTTATCGTTTGAGTGATTTTTTTAACTAGTAAGACTTGCCCATACAGTATGATTAGTTGAAATACATTATTTAAAAATTGGAAAATATCAGACATTAATTTCTTTTCTTTATAAAATTGGTATAATTATCATCACGCATACAATTCTTCAAGTGTGGTGAAACGAGACATTCATTATTTCCCTATCGTACGCGTGATAATTATATAGATAATTACACCTCTGGAAGTTTAGCTGTCTGATATTGTACTATTGTAATTGATTTTTATTGTGGTATTTTTCTGAAAATCTCTGAATTCCGTTATTCAAATTCTAATATTGTACTATTGAAATTGATTTTGTGATATTTTTCTGAAAACCTCTGAATTCCAATTCAAAATTTTGATGTCAATTTAATTTTCTCGATTACATTCTTTCTAAATGATTTTTGTATTGTTTCATTCTTCTCATTTTATTATTCTTGTTCATCATCTATACGTATGGAATTTATAGAACTTTTCATTCAAATTATTGAAATCCTTGTTTCAAATCCTTACCTTATTGTAAAGCGGAGAATTTCAACTCGGCGCAGGAAACGTTTTAGCTACGCTGTATGCGATCAACATTTTCTAGGCCGAATTTCCTGTTGTCCAGACATTATTCATCAATAGAGTCTGTAACTGGTGACCTATTTTTCGTCTTGACCGTTACTTTTGCAGCCTTGATCTGTTGAAAGCTTGTTTTCACAGCTTCAATCCTATTTACCGTTTTTTAATGCCAGAATCAGAGCTCTATCATGACAAGTGATCAGTTCAATCAATTAGAAGCGTATTAGTTTTGCTTATGATACTTGATTCATTTTACAGATTATTTCTACAGTCTACAGAATATCAATAGAATAGAGGTCGATGTTGGTGATTTCTAATCTTACATTTCATTTTCAGACTCTTGGAATTTGTTCCCCCAAATAAAAGGACTGAAGATTATTTCCGAAATGCATTTGAAGAAAAAGGCTTGTCTGAAATAGTTAAACTACATAAAGCACAGGTCAGTTGTATATTTTGGTTTTATATATTTTGTAACATGTTCTGGGTTTAGTTATAAGTAAAGAAAAGAAGAAAAAAGTGAAAAGAATAATGAATTTCTTGTAATCCTACATAGAATTTTAAAATTTGCCAAATTTTGGCGGGAAAAATATTATTTCTGCAAATTGTTATAGAAAGCTTCAAATAAATGGCTGCTAGAGCTGTCCAGCTCTAGCTGCGCTGCTCTAGCCATCACTACTCTGTTATTAGGGCTTCTAATGTTTAATAAATCAATAAATAATGAAATTACTTTGAAAGTTACTTGAAAAGGATGAACGAGGGAATATCCTCTAATAACATTTTGATTGTGATTTATACTAATTAGCTGTTGTGTGGGTGTTGTGCAGGCGTCGCAGGAGGCGAAACGTGACCTGCAGCTGCAGCTGGAGGAAGAGCTGCAGGACGGCCGAGCGATGAAAGACATAGTGGCCGATGTGCGCGACATTGCCTCTAAGAACGCTATCGGCGACCAGGAGGTAGGAAAGCTCACTTGCTTGCATGCTCGCTTGATTGTTTTATTTTCCTTGAAATATTTTAGGATTTTTTAAAGCGGGGTGTCCATTCAATTTACTCTCATAAAGATGTTGAAGGTAATTGATGCAAATCGAATGTACCAATTAAATTGAGAGGTTTTATAGTATTTTACAATAACCGTATTCACTGTAACTTATTTATTATTCAATTTATTTACAGAACTATTATTATTATACAAAAATTTCATAAATAATACAGGAGATAGTTGATAATATTCGCAGTTGATCCTAAAATGTATCACCAAATTTATGATGAAATTGTTCAAGATTCTTCAAAAATGATACGAGATAGATAATAACCTTCAAATTCGATTGGTTAACTTGAGTAATGTTTTATCTTGTGTATCGTCTTCTATATACCATCTTCAAAGTAAATAAATCCATGTATACAATACACAATGTTTTTTTAAAAAAATGTTGGTTTATTGTCATGTTACAGTATGTGAGGGCACCATGGACACTTTGAAAATTTGAATAATTGAAATAAAATCAAAATTGTAACTTTTCAAATTTAAATTGATTCGAAGAATTGACAGCATTTTTTGGGTTACCCACCTCTACTATTCTTCATTATGCATAATTTTCTACTACACATTGTGTAGAGTCTATTCCAGTGATACGGGTTGCCTATGTATACTATCCGCCTCTAACCTACGATCTTATTTAATTTCATATGATATAGATCTATTATAGTGTGTGAGTTTGTCACAATTTAGTCAGATTCCTTTGTTCCCTGTACGATTCAGAAGCTGATGTCTGTTTGCAGACAACATCGACGGTTGGAACATACAAGGCTTCAATTTTGCTTGAACTATAACTCATGTAGTGAATGACCATTATTGTGCTTTTATACAATTGATAACGAGGTTCTAAAATACGTTGACAGGCTAGTTATGCAATGATTTTCGCATTTCAACATCTATTTAGAATAGAGTCGACATGCTAGTTCTGGTTTGTCGTATCCTAGAGCTTCTCGAGTATCAATGCCGAGTTAGTCAGAGTTGGCTGGATTTCACATTTCTGTGTTGCGGATTTCTTTTTCCCTAGTTGAGTAGTTGTGAAGGCGATATTGTGGTACTGTAGTTATCCATGAGAATACAAGTCAACCAAATATTTATTAAAAAATTAGATGCCGGTTTCGGTTGCTACATTATTATCAATCTCTGTTGAACTCTGGCCTTCGGGTCAATCTGCCTCTACGTATTGATACAGTTGCATTACTGATGTGTCTTGTTTTAGGTGATAACAATAGTGTGGACAGTGGTGATGTCGCTGGCGGAGTGGAACAAGAAGGAGGAGTTGGTGGCCGACCAGGCGTTGAAGCACCTGCAGAAGTACACGCCGCTCTTCGAGGCATTCACTTCGGCCGCGCGCTCACAGATGGCGCTCATGCTCAAAATACAGGAGTACTGCTACGAGAACATGAACTTCATGAAAATCTTCCACAAAATTATACTGCTCTTTTATAAAAGTGAGTGTCTAGTACAGTTCTATATCAAATCATAGTGTGGCCTTGAGTGGGAAATGCGTGATCCTTAAGGTTACACTTCCACTGTCAGTTCGGACTGTGAAAATCGAAAACTGTGAGTGGATTGAGAAACTGGCAATCCAGAATAGCTGTAAATAAACCGACAGGCAGATCGTTGAACGATCGGATTGTCAGTCCGAATTCAAAAAATGTGAGTGGATCGGGAAACCAGCAGTGTAAACCGGCAGATCGTTGAACGATCGATCTGTCAGTCCGAATTGACAGTAACCTGAGTAAATGTTCGTTCACGAGTGCACGCTTATTCAAATTCTGAGTCCGAAACAGTGGTACCAGCACTCTGGCACCACTACTCCCCTCCCACCAGATAGATCATTTGTTTCAGATTTAGAATCTGAATCGGCTTGCACTCTGGGCGAACGGTTAGTTGAGGTAATATTTTCCCGCCAGCCGCCATATTTATGCCAAATTTAAAGTAGTATATTTACTCATGATTTTGTTTTTAAAAGTTTTAAATTTATGAAAACTAACGCTGACAAGGGCAAAGTACATGCGTATCTCTACGGAAGATTTCCGTATAATTTCTTCGTAAATCTTATAGTGGCTGGTTCTTGAGTCATTGAATTAGTTGATAAAATAATTAAAATCAACTTACATTGAAAGATACGAAATAAAAAACATATATGTTTGTATCTTTCAATGTAATTTTTATAAGTTATTAGCTAATTTAATGACTCACAGGTCTCGGTGGATTCGACCGAGCTAACTATTCAAAAGTTTGACACTCAACAGACACACGTTGATGTACAGAATTCCTGTTGTACAGAACTGTAGATTTAGCCTATATATTTTTTGTGAGATTATCAGAAGTCATCCTTCATGTTCATAAACGAAGTTATGGCAGCCAGCACTAAATCAACCCTCCATTACATTCTAATATTACTTTTTGAAAAGATTGAATTAATGTAGTTGATGCACATTTATCAAAATGACCAATATTGTAATTATTTTTGAAAATTGTACAAAATGAAGAATTCGTTATGATCTTAGATTCAATATATTGAATCAACTCTTCAGTTCAAGAAAGGATTGATACAACGTCAATTACTATTTTCTTGATGAAAATATTTTGCGATGAGCAGCATTGTGTATTTTCTAGTTGATTGAGTAAATATTAAATGTTTGAAAACTAATGAGATTGTTTTATTTGCAGCTGAAGTAATTTCTGAAGAGGTGATATTAAAATGGTACAAAGATGGGCACTCGGTGAAGGGGAAAATGATGTTTCTGGAACAAATGAAGAAGTTTATTGAATGGCTCCAAAACGCCGAAGAAGGTAAATATTGGTCTCTTTCATTATTGATAAAGTAGCCAATGCTATCCATTTCAAATTTTTAAATTTAGGATTCGCCTAATTCAACTGAATCACGAGAGGATTTTCCTAAATAGAAAAATTGTAAATCTTTAACTCTCTTACCGTACTTCCTACAGATTCTTGATACAATGAAATTTTCTTCAGAAGATTGATGTTTTTTTTTAAGAAAGGATTGATACAATGAAATTTACACTTTTATCAGAGATGTTGTGGAACTTATCCATAATTTAGTCAAGTGAAAAGAAAGGTTGTCAGATCTACAGTTTTTATTAAAATTCCATACTTGAGCTTCAATGCTCATAATCAGGGGAAACTGAGGCTTTAAAAATACAAATTGTTCCTTTCAAACTTGTATTTTCAAATCCTCAGTTTTCCACTGTCTGATGATGATGCCCTGAGCATTGAAACTTAAGTATGGTATTTTAAATAAACTTTGTGGATCTGACAACCTTTGTTTTCACTTACCTAAATTATTTATAGAATGATTTCAATTTGCCCTTGTTAGTAATAGAATGAGCCACTTTAATCTTATTGCAAATTGATCACATTTGGAGATGAGAAGATCAGTCGGACTAAGTAGTAGAGGGCCGATAAATTATAAAAAATAGCAACAATCTTTTCTCAAGATTTACAGTTATCAACATTTAGTATCAATATACATATTCAGTAAGTATCATATCATGTACAAGTGTTGAGTAAGATTTGTGGCTCCCATTTCCACGAAATTGCTTAGTTTCTATTTGGTCAAGTTGATTTAACTACACTCGTTTGATCGCGCCTTCATCTAAAGAGAAAAAAATGGAAATTTTTATTTGAAGTTTATTTGAAAACACTTAACCACTAATTCAATCGAACAATATTATGTTGAAATTGTGTGTATGTGAGTGAGAAATAAATTAAGGAATTGATTGGGATTGGAAATTGTTATATTTTACAAATACTAATTATTTATATTATTATTATTACCGTATGGCTTTATTTGGTGGGGAGACCAAAAGGTAATTCCACCTCGCCAACATAACCATGTTTCGCCAAAATAGGAAACATGGTAAAAAGTTCTTGATTATTTTCACTGTAATTTTGATTCCGAGAAGTCTTTTACAATTTAGAAAGTGAAAATTTGTAGTTAACATTTCATATAATAATGTGAAATAAAAAGATTTTATTGTTTTCATTTCAGAATCTGAATCTGGGGAAGAAGAAGATTGAAGAAACAATTAATGGTAATTAAGGTAGGGAAATTGAAAAAAGCAAGGGAAATGAATTTGCTAACTGCATCAATCGTTGATCATAATTTTATCCATTGTAATACTCGTATAATAGGGTCAGTGCCTTCAGATAAAAGTAACGTTTTCCATAAATCATGCAATTAATTTACAAAGTTATGTATTATACATGTGGCTATCCATTTTCATAGTGATCTTTTAATTAAATTTTTTTATTGAAAATTGTGTTTTTGTTTTTTTACCTTTTTGATTCTTTGGTTATTAACTGTAATATTGATCTCTTCTAGAGAGGTAATTTCTTTATCTTTTTGTTGTATAATTTTGGCAAATATATTTATTTTAAGCTTGTTTGATGATAGTTTTTAATCACTTATGGCTGATCTGCGAATTAGAATAATTTCAGGGTATTCCCACAATTAACATAACCTCATTTAATTTGTACAATAGCAATAGGCTGATAGTTTTTTTTTATTTCATTGGTTTAAGAAATGTTCGAAAACTTTTAATTTTGAAATATAAACAACTAGTCTTAGGGCTTGCCAGCTACTGCACTGGTTTCTAGAAATATTCAATTTTATCGGAAAAATAATAAAGATTCAGTTTTGAAAATGAATTAAGATTGATGATAATGAATCATTCTTGAACAATTATTATTTATCATACTGAACAGACTCTGACGGAGAAACCTGCTACTGTAGTAGTTGTATCAACTTAATGGAACCCTGCCGATTCACTCTTTCTTTGAGGGTTCCTTTAGTTGAAGATTTTTGGAGGCCCTTGGTCGCTTGTAAGCAGCGAGTAGTCTCGGGGCGAAGCATTTACTTACAGTATTAAACACATACAGGCCATCAGTCAAACTTCCATAGAACTGATTCTCTATGAATTTTAATAAAAACATCCTATTTTTGTCGAGAGGCTGAACTTGATCCAATAGTCGACTTGGAGGAGTAACTAGATTATTGATTAACGTAAGTTAGGAAACGCCCAAGATGTGTGTACCCCTTACACTGTACGGGGCGTCATTGATGCCGTTGAATCGAACTTGTACAGCGTGCTCACTACCATTTTCATATTGTAAACGTTACAACGTAAGTTATTATTTTAGTCACCCGGCTATTTATTAGGAATTGTTCGATCTGGACCTGGATTAAGATAGGGTCAATAGTCATTGATCCGGTGAAACTGCGGCACGTTATTGGTCCTAATACTAATTGTAATTATTTGACTGTTGAATATTCAATTGGATTTATATGTGAAATTTTTCTACATCAGAGTCTAATAATCCACAAATACTGATTATTTACAATAAATTTGTACTAAACCAAATAGGTTATTTTTCTGGAGAGTGAATATTATATTCTAGTAAGACAGGCCTATCGATGTAGATAAATTGAGTGGTTGAGGTACTGTATGTTATGAAATAGGCCTAAAATACTCGTAGCGTACCGAACAAAATTCTTGATATTGGTTTTCACGTTTTTTTTATATTTTTGGAAAAAAGTTGTGACAGATCTTTCTCAATCCCATGTCCACTCTTGTTGGAGTTATTTGTGCTGCACACCACTCTAGTATAGAGTTTAATTCAGTTAATGATTTGTCCATGATGCCACCAATGCTTTCATATGTGCAGCATTCAAAATTCGACCAAGTGTGGTGTGTGGACTTGAAAAGATTGCATCAGCAACCACACTATTGTACGGCATTCTAAATACTTTACACCTTACACAATTCAAATCTGTATATGTTGTCGCTGGATTGGCATCAACCTTATTCTATGATGAGAGCAAAATCCTCTCGAACTGTCCAATAATTTCTATTATTCTTGTGAACATTTTCAGAACGAAATTCTTCGTGTGGAGAGTTCGTGAATCAATAATAATTCATCTATCAAAGCTCGAGAAAACCTTCGACAAGACTTTCAAGAGTTGATACTCTCTCTGAAGTGAATAATTATAAACTATGAAAATAATAATGGTGGTGACAGAATAACTAGTATTCATATATTTGTCTAGGTGACAAATTATTGATTAGCGTCTGTATTTTGGGTGGAAAAATTGACACTTATTGAGGACTTGAATATGGTGTCAATTTCGTTGAAACATCTTATAAATTATAAACTACAGTACATAATTAAAATTAAGATAATATATTTTGATAGAAATAATAATTACTCGAACTGAAAATATGAATGATGACTTTTCATGTAGCCTAGCATTTAATCAGTATTATCAGCTTGTTAGCTGGTACTTGCTGACTGTGTAATAATAATAGGATTTATTATTAATGCTAAAATTATCACTTTGCGTAGACCGGTTGAACTAGCTTTGAAAAAGTACCTTCATCTCTAACAATATAGGTGCCTTATATTTAAAAAGAATGAATGGATGTGTGTTACTGTAATTACTCTTATTATTAGGTACGATGTAGCCTCATATAAGAATTGAATTACCTTTATTATGAATATTTGAAGAATGTTTTAGGAGGAACTTTTTACTGAATAAGCATAATCATTCCTCTGACCAAATTAAAAATGTAAGTTTTTATGAATATGTCTCGAAACTTTGTTATGGACCAGTGGCAAAGAATTCTCCAAAATTAAATACAGTAGTTTTTTCTGCGCTCGCTTGTTCAAACTAAAAAAAATTTCGAATGATAAATAAAGAATACTTAAGAAAGTCATGGAACGTTTTGGCATTGAAGTACAAAATTCGTGGTGTTGTGTATCCATTTTTTTCCACTTTAAAATTTAAAACTCAATAAAAATCACTTATAAATGGAAATAAACTTACTTAAGTATCTGTTGTGTGGTCTGAAGATGACCACACAACAGGTCGAAACTATAGTAACTACTATGTAAGTAAGTTTATTTCCATTTATAAGTGATTTTTATTGAGTTTTAAACAAAATTCGTGTTCGTTCAATTAGTTGAACTTTTTGTAACTATTTTTTTCAAATTTCATTTCATTTTTATATGGCGAATATCATTTGAGAACTCAACAATTGTATCCCCTTGTTCAATTTGCAGAATTTAATAAATAAGTTAATTCATGAAGTTAATTTTGTCTGCGAATGCGTCATTGACGCCGGACCAATCACAGAGCAGAGAGCACTATCATGCTTTCAGCTGTGCAATTCACCCTTTCATTTAGCCCTTATCCTTGAAGCAGATCGAGTGCCAACTATAACAATAATTACAAATACCTGTATTGGATATAGTATTTGGGAGATTTCTCATGCTATCAGAAAGTTTCATTTTTATTGAAAAAATTACAGTAAAACTCCAATAATTATAATTGGATAGTTTTCAACGTTTTATAGATTTAAGATGATCGTACACAACTTACCTCAATAAAGGTTAAGATGACTTGATTGATAGTGTAATTGAACAATTTTATTTCAATTTTATGTGTGAATGTTTATTGTATTTATGCAAGAATGTGTTGAGAAATAGTAGTGTGTTTTTTACTTGTATAATACGATTTCAGAGTTTTATGAGTTATGTATGACATTATGATATAGAAAAAATAAAGATAATAATGCGGTGAAACTCATCTCTCTAACTCTTAGGATAATTCACTACAGAATTTCGATTTTATTACGAAATGAAATGAACAATGCTGCCATTTTAAAATCTCTGGACAGTGAAGACACAAATATATAATTTGAATAAATGTTATTGAACATAATATTACTATCATTAACTTCTTAGGGATGAAGGTATTCGTTTTTCAATCATTATCGAAAACTTTGCTTTTCTTTTATTCTACTAGATCATGTTCTCAAATTTATATTGCTCATGTTTATCGAAAAAATATCAGTTTTCAACTATCTCTACCTCAAAATTCGGTTGATAGAAAAAATAATAATCAATGTCTGAAAAAATTGATGAAATTTTTATTGATGACTTGCTCTTAAAATAAGTAGGCTACCTACTGTATGAAAAAATTCATTTAAATTTCAGTTCATAGGAAAGCAGATCATTTATTTTGGTATGAAACAGTGCTTTCCATTTCGAAAAATGATGTGTCTCATAATGTAAATTATTGTAGTTTAAAAAAAATTCAAATGATTTCTTAAAAAAGAAAAAATGCAGTCAATACATTGAATACAACTTAAAAGTTAGAAATCATTTCAATATAAAGAAAACTATGTGCTATCTATTTGTACGTGATTCTAAGTTTAATCTTTATAGTTTTTCTAATTGATTCCTGCTTGGAAGGTTTATTGAATTCTAATTTCTAGGCCTAGACAGTTTTGAAAATTTTCTTGATAATTCTCTAGAATTATTGTTAAAACTTAGCAATACGCCTAACTATTTTCAATTTGCAAAAACAAGTAACTTTTCAGTGAATTACTATTTTTATCAATATATTTTTGTCTTCTCCATAACTAATAATTTATAAAAACTTCAAATTATCCAACTATTAAATTATTTCCACAATGTTTTCCTTAGATTGAAGCAAAGTAGTTTAACGATGAACTTTTGTAAATTGAAATATTTGTTATAGCGCTTGATTAAACATTGATAGCAAATCTGACAGGTCTTTTATTATATCTTGTAGTTTTATTTAAAAGGTTTCATTATATTTATATGTATTGTATATTACAATAATATCATCATAGAATAGAATTGAATGGAATAGAATGGCTGCCTTTATTTGATATCCTAGGAGAGCGAAGTTAGGGCGCAGCCGGCCCTCTCTTACACTTAACCCTTCTCATCATTATCATTACACTTAACCCTCATCATCATTGAGAATTTAAAGAAAAATTGTGAATCATGCACCCAGTGGAGCTTGAACAAAAATCGTTCAACTATGAACAGTAACCAAATGTTTGAATGCTTTAACTATGACAAGTAAACAATTATATTCCTGCAATAATTCATAACTCACACAAACTTAATTATGCTGATTCGATTTCAAGACGAGTATCAGATACTTGAACCGTTCAATTTCTGCAATAATTTATATCTCACTCAAATTTATACTGGTTCATTTTCATGAATGCAAGTTGCCATTAACAGCGATGGGTATTGAGGAAGTAATAAAGTTTGGGACCGTCAGTTAATTTTTATACAGGTTTGATCCAGTGACTGATCAATCTGAATGGAAATTAGAATTTTGGGTGGAGTAGTGCGGGCGGAGTTCCATAACCATTGTTTCTACAATTAATTTATTACTGTCGATAGTTCATAAGATGTGACTTATGACACTGCTGCATTCTGGATCACTGCCTGGCTTTTCCTTTCATTTATTCAGTGAATGACTTCTTGAGCCTTACACTGTATTCTTACAATAATACAGGGCACATTCTTTGTAGCACTGTTTCATATTTTATATATAGAAGACTATTCATGATACATAATAATATATGCTATTGTCTGGCCAAGCAAAGAAGAGCCTCAGGCAAGATGTGCAAATGACTGCAGCACAGTCAATATTGATTCAAAAAATATTAATTTGGTCTCAAATTGTAGATCAAAATGTTACCTACGATTGGGACCAAATCAATAATTTTTGAACCAATATTGACCAAGCTGGAGTCATTCTCTCATCTTGCCAGAGGCTCTTCTTTGCTTGGCCAGACTACTATATACATGATATATGCGAAGGCTATTTGAATAATATTAAGCACGAAAGACTGAAAAAACGGATGCACATAAGCACATTAGATTATTATTAGTATGGATTTATTATATCAAGATTTAGTGATATTTTTAGATACTATTAGATAGTATACTATTTATATTATTTGAGTGAGAAAGTTTTTCTCCAACTTCGCAAAGTATTGTAGCTCAGCCTATTTCAACAGATATAAAACTAATTATTATATTATCTATTTAGAAGCTATTTTAGGTTTTATTTGTCATAGCTTATTATTTCTATTCTTATCCAGAGTTCATTCACTAAAAGTTCACAGTTTATAATGACAAATTTAATGTAGACTTATTCAGATATTCCTGGAACATAATCTAATCATTGTATTGAAGAATGTGATGCACTGATGGACAAGAAAGTCCTTTTCTCCAATTCCTTACAGTTTATTGCTTGTTATTCTATTATTATAGCAGCAATTCTAGATTTTATTTTATTCAAGAATGATTATTCATTCTTATTCAGAATTCATTCAATCTATTCTAGGAGTTCAAAATGACAAAAATGGAAGTATTCAGACATTCCTGGAAATACATAAATAGACCTAAATAATTATATATTGAAGAATAGTTCTCCATCCATTGATTTTGTATGCAACTTGTAGACAATGTAAGCTTTGAATTTCTTCAGAAAAGAAAGCTATTATAGGCCCACTTTTTGTACAGACCCATAGTTCACAATGGTTGCTCACTGGCTTGGAAATTTGTTAAAGCTTTCAAGTTCACGAAGAACAAGAACGGTTTATGCTTGTCATTCAAAATTCGTTTTTGGAAATCAGGGGATTGTTGTGCATCGAGCATCTGCCATCCACTTATTTTCGTTCTTTTCTTCTCGTCCTTTCTTCTCTTGTACTTTCAGCTGCTTTCTCTTTTTTCCAGTGAATTTTGTCAGCATCGAGCAACTTGGTCTGAACTTTTGTGTCTGACAATGAATAGAATGAATACACGCACCTTCGATTCTATTCAAAATGCTCTGCAAATCTTGCCAAGATCTATTTTCGCATTCCCCGAAAGTTTACCAAAGTCTTGACTGACAGGGTGGTTCTTTTACGTGGCTTATTATCTCGTCCATTGAAATCGATTCATGTTACCATGAAATTTGACCATGCATGGTACACAGCTATAATAGGAGCCTAAACTATTATTTCCTTAAAAATAACACAACTTTACTCTGTCCAACGATTGTTTTGTGTGATTTCAAAAATATTTCAAGTGTTTTATCAAGTACTTACCTAACGATAACATTCTACTGATATTTTCTGTTCAAAGCTAAAAAATTGCAAAAACATCTCCATAAGAATACCTGGTACAATAATTATTATAAATGATGAATAAATAATTGATCAATAATTCTAGTATCCTATAATAGGCATAGGCGCATAGTATAACATCATCATTGGAAACTTACCTTACTTTACGACCAAAAAACCCACCTCTCCCCCGCCTCGGGACTATTGTGTCATTCTATGGAGTCCCAATAATAACCGAATAATAATAAGAATTGTTCTATCTAGTCGGCGCTGAATTTCCTTGTATACGTTGAAAAGACGTTTGTAGCTTTTTCATCTTTGATGCATCGCAACATGTATGCCTACCAAGCTCAAAAGTTTTATGATTACCTATTTTAAATGATTGATTATATTCCTTGACCTCCATAATCGAAACAAATATTGAAGTCTAACTATTGTTAAATTAAATCAAACTTAATAATATTGATAGAGCCTATAGAATTTGCTACATTTTATAATATTCTGTAGGAAGCTATAAAAGTAAAGTACCTACTAAGCTTCATGTAACAAGAAAATTCGAAAAGCTTCCTTTAGAAACGTTTTGCAAACTGCATGGAGGGAAGTGTACAATCATGTTTTACTACCTGAAGGCTTTTGGCACGCATAAAAACAGCATGTGCGAAACCCCAACTTCGTAATATCCCTGAAAGGCCCAAGGCACATTTGGCGGCATAATATACAGGATTTCATCTGCTTTTTGCGTACGTGCGTGCGTGCGACTCAAGTTCTCTCGATAAATTCAGGCAACTATTACTGTATATCTGTATATTTTTATAGTATAACCTACTATTTTTATTTCTATGCTCTACTATTTTATTTCTATTTCTATTTATATCCTGTACATACATTGTTTACCTATATACAATGCTATTAATGTTATAGCAGGAATAACCTGGGTCTGATTTCATTGGTGCAAGGGCAAGAGAGAAATCAAGCCTTCAAAAAAATTTTATTTAATTCAAGGTTTTTTTAAATAAATACATTAATTTTTTGGGCGCTATTTTCAAACAATAAACATGATTTTTCTTCCTGAAGTACGTAACAGATAGATGTCAACCATCATCTTATTATGAACTAGCCGGCAGGCTCGCTTCGCTCGCCTTCTCCGCCTAGCCAGGGGGCTCCTCCCCCTGGACCCCCGACAGTATCAGCAGTGTCAGTGAGTAAAACAGGCTCGCTTCGCTCGCCTGCATAACCTCTGTCAGTGTAAGCTGAGACAAACAGGCTCGCTTCGCTCGCCTGCAAATTCGGGATACAATATTCATTGAACACAGCATTTCTAGACCTAATCTGGATTTGTTTATCAAATTTCAACATTTTGTAACTATTTATTCTCGAAAAATCCAAGAAAGCTCCGAAAATTCCGAAAAATAGTAAAATGCTAATATTAAGCGTAACCTAGTATATCGGACATAGTTTGAAACTTGATTCAAAATCTTCCGAATTAGTTCATCTATAATCTCGCTGAACCATTGAATTTACAGTAAGAATTGGTCGTATGAAGGTGGAAGATATGCAACCCGCAATACATCTACAATTTAAAAAATACTGATAAGTGGCGTAATCTTGAACGGAACTCAAAAATATTTCAACACAATATTTCTAGACCTTATCTGAACCTGCCCACCAAATATCAACATTTTCTACCGATTGGTTCTCGATAAAATTGAGAAAACGCTGAAAAACTATAGAAAAACTTTAATACTTTGCGTATCCTTGGAAAGTTTCTAAAATCCGTTCTTAGCGCGCGTCTAAACGTCCAACTGAACATGCCTGCCAAATTTGAACGCATTCGGTTCAGTGGATTTTTAGTTCTGGTGATGAATGAATGAATGAATCAGTCAGTCAGTCAGTCAGTCAGTGCCATTTCGCTTTTATAGATATAGATTAATGTGTTCATGAATTTCGAGGAAACTTGAAAGGAAATTGAAGTGGGCGCACAGCTATGTAAGATTCAATTTGCTTTCAAGTTAAAGAAGGCACATTCAAGAAGAAACACGGTCACATTTAAGTTATAATAGAAGTCTTCTTTCTCCATAAAGTAATGTTTATTAGTATTTCTTCATAAAAAACAACATCAATTAAAAAAAAATCAATCGAATTAAAAAAAAAATATTGATAGCCTACAAGAGATTCCAATGATGATACAAAAACTTTCCATTCAATTGTTTCATTTGCTCAATATATCATAATATATCATGAAATTGAACCAAGAACGACTGGCTCTAGTCATTTTAGTATTGTGCACCTCATACCTATTAGGGCAGGAACAACTTCTTGGCCGTTCATGAGTTTGAATAATTTTTCAGTAATCAAAGTCAATATCATCTTAGTAAAAAAATATTATTATAATCTGAGATCTTCTATCATGACTGGAATGGAGAGCCGCACTTGTGTGAACATGTGGCATGCTACATAGGACAGTAAATGCTTTATATTTTGTCGCATGCTAAATGCTGCTTTGACGCATGCCACAGCTGCTTTGCAGCCTTGCGGTCACACTTGCGCCCAGGGGACATAAATTTCTGAAGACCAGTTCTTCAGCTCCTCACACAAATCGAGCCCCCTCAACTTTTGCCCCTCCACCCGTCCACAATCTTGAACTTGGACTCTGTGCTTCGCATCTCACCTGGTAACGGATCGGCCAGCTTTGTCCGTTAGTTCGATCGCGAATACCTTGGAAGCTGTCACATGTGTATAGTCTGTCCAAGCAAAGAAGCCCCTCTGGCAAGATGAGAAAATCACTCCAGCTCGGTCAATATTGGTTAAAAAAAATTTTGATTTGGTCTCAAATTGTAGATCAGAATGTTTCCTACGCTTGAGACCAAACCAATAATTTTTGAACCAATATTGACCAAGCTGGAGTCGTTTTCTCATCTTGCCAGAGGGTCTTCTTTGCTTGGACAGACTATAAGATAGTAGGCCTAGTCGTGTTTTCTAAAACGCCTGCGGCTGAATGAACGGTCGAATGAAAATGTATGCCTAATACCACAGACTTGGTACGGTAGATAGTTGTCTGAATCGATTCTAATACAGGGACCTGTTTCATAAACGCATACAGCATTATTTTACAGGAAAAAGGCTATTACACACAAGACATGGATTTTGCGCAGTACTATTTGATGAAATATGTTTTAAAATAGTCCTGTCGTCAGTGTCGTCCTGTGTGAGCTCAACTGTTTTTTTGTAATACAGAATTCCGGCACTAGCTATGTGAATAGTCTATTCCAGCAGAAGTCTGGAAAACCAAGTCAAAACTATTTTTTTAGAAGATGTAATATACTTGTCTTCTCTGTCACTTTGTCTGTGAGAGCTTTACCCGGAGAGAATAGAACTAATATCATTCTTATAGTCTGCGAGAAATTTCTTGTAACATAGCGTTAGGGGAAGCGACTTCCCCCCCTCCACGACAACACAGTACTGTAGTGGAGTCTAGAATGACAAGTTGAGCTGCGCAAAAATAGATGCGCCGTGTCATTCTGTCTTTCGTTATTGTGATGAGCACATCGTCCGACTCTAACTCTCCTCATAATACAATACAATTTGTTTCACCTTTGCCTTTAGCCTATTCGCAAGTCGTTTCCTTTCAGTTTGTATTTTCTTCTTTTACTCTTATTATCATTCGGGCAAAGGAGGGGTGGAGGGGTGAGCTGGAGACTTGTGACGCGAGAGCTCACTCACACCCACTCAGTAAAGCAGAGGAACGCAGTTAGGTAGTGGGGGAGATTAGTAAAAGACAGAGTATCCGGCCTCTCTCTCTGAAAGAGAGGGGCAAGTAACAAGAAAAATCTCGCAGACTATAGTTCATCGGAAACCACCACCAAGTTTATCGATACCAATGAAAAAGCTTGAAAAACATTCACATTGTTGTCTGTTGTGTACCTTTTTTTAAGGAAGAGTTTTACAAAATCGTGATAATTAACTCCAATCCTGCATTTCCTTTGCCAAATTTCCAAACTTGACATGTTGTTCAAATTTTTCAAATGACAGCAAAAACTTATGACGTAAGCTTTCATGTATCAAGTTGAAAAAAGTTTTATTTAAAAAATTATAATAATTATGAATATTGCTCACGGTCCACGGTTTGATTTCAGGTGATAAATAAAATGAAGTTGCAATGTCTATTTGTCAATGGCTCAACAGCCCATGAAGGGCCTGGGCCTGCCAGCTGGTTGCGAGAGTTGAATAACCATCAACCAGGAAAGAGATAACGTGTGGTTAGTACGTTGATCCTCTCAACCAAACTCCTCTCAACATCGTAACTAAGTGACGGCGCAGAACATCTCTGAATAACATACATTTAATCAGTTAGAGTGTAATTGAATGTAACAATTACCAGGCCCGAGTAGGGTGTGTGGTGTGTGCGGCCGCACAGGGCACCACGGCAAAGGGGGCACCACGGCAAAGGGGGCGTCGCGGCGGCTGATGCGAAACGCGAATTTAAAAATTCCAATTGGGCTATTAAAATTTTTTTTCACTATTTGATAAAAACTTATTTTACCAACAACTTGAATCCACAAGAAATTATTTCCTCTGCATAAACTCATTCATCATAATGAATTGATCAATTGAAAAACCACAATCAATGTATGAAGCAAGCCAAAAAACGCCCCTCTTAAATTTAATTCTATTGTTGGCTGACAACCACCTTACACTCTGTCAACCAAACACAAGCCAGTTTTCGATAAAAACTTCTCCATAATATTTTTACCGAATTGTTGTAGTTTTTCAAACTTTTTCTAGAAATAGGTCAGACGCTCGGTATTAGATCATGAATAGTTTGAGTTCTATTTCATTATATTCATCGTATAAAAATAGAATTAATGAGTGTATAAGATGGGTGTGCGAAATCATATTTTCATCTCATTTCATACAGCCTAAAACTATTGAAGTCTAGTATTGGCCTAAGTTACACCATAAAAGTAAAACTGAGTCTAAATTCTATTAATAAATTTTTCAAATACTAACTAGATAGAATCTGACCAGCCTGAATACTT
Source organism: Sogatella furcifera (assembly GCA_017141385.1). Taxonomy (NCBI): domain Eukaryota; kingdom Metazoa; phylum Arthropoda; class Insecta; order Hemiptera; family Delphacidae; genus Sogatella; species Sogatella furcifera. Next base: position 10,017,953 of record CM029550.1, on the reverse strand, counting down.
CTTCTTCTTCTTTATCTAACCCATTGTGCCTCTTAAGGCGTTGGGTGTTGCTCGGTCCACCTTCTCCAAGTATCTCGGTCCCTGGCCATTCTCCTCATTTCACCAACTGTCTTTCCTCTACCAGCTCCAATTTTCTCTATATTGTCTAACCATGTCTTTCTTGGTCGTCCTCTACCTCTCGTACCATCCGTCACAGCCATCCATTTCATCCATCCATCCTCATCCATTCTCACTACATGTCCAAACCATTTCATCTGTCTCTCTTCAACAACTACCTGTATTGCTTTCCTGTTCAATTCATTCCTTATTCGTTCACTTCTCAATCTATCTCTTTTTAGCCTGAATACATAAATAAATATTATATTAGCACAAGATCGTCAATAGTAAATCAGTGTAATTTCTTGTGTATGATACACCCACCATCATTTTCTTGCAAACAGCCATTTTCTAAGACAGAACTCATGAAACACTGTCAACCAATAAGAAAAGAGCAGGCGGGCCATGAAGGGTGTCCAATTCAAAACTGAAACACCACCCGTCAACTGCTGCCATCTACTGGTTGAATTTGGAAACTTTTCTAACCGATGTTTCCGGCCATTTTGATCGTAGATGGAGCTTGGAGGCGTGTCCAATAGAATTCGAAGCCAGTCACCCTATTGCTACTGTCATCTGCTGGCTGAATTCGGAACTATTTCGAATGTTCAAGGAAGTTGGGTGGAGCAGTGAAAATGACTGAAATCTTCAATTTGTTTGTTATTGAATTTCTGATTTTTTGTTAAAACATCTTTCTTTCCAGTGAAATGAAATATTTATGATGATACCCAATATTTTTCTATGAAAAATTTATTATTCCCTCCCTTATGTGCTTTCAAGCAAACTAATAAAATCAATAATTAAAAGTACGGTGCAATGTGACAGTTTTTCTCAATGTAGATAGCCTTTAGTTATTTTTTATTAATTCATGTAGGCTTTTGCTTATCACGTATCCAATATATAAAAATACGAAACAATACGTTGGGATACCTTGAAATAAGGAAGTCCCTATACAACCAATCGTTTTTGCCACACCACATGCATCATTGGGATTGCTTATGAGAAAAATGTGAAGATGCAAGGCAGCTAGAATAATTTTTGTCTTTAAATATATTATCAGTGGCGCCGACTTCATCAAAATATTGGGGGGGCAAACTGAAGATTAATGAGAGGGGGGGGGGGGTGCCATCCGTGGATGAGGGAGGGGTTTGTGAGAATACACAAAAATACACAAGCAGTGAGACTTCATTTTCGCATGTGATTTTGTGCTGAATTCTGTAATGTAGAGATAATCTGATCCATTCAACTACTTTGAATTCCCTATAATTATTATTACCCTATCATTAATTTAATTCAAATTGGCCATTACAATCGTGATTCTTGGTAGTAAATTAATCAAGTTTCTCCTCCAATTTCGAACACGAAAAAAAATATTTAGAAAAAATTAATATAAGTAATAGTTAAGGTACTGAATTTATTCTGATGTGTAGGTTGAAGGCAAATTTGCATCCAACTTACACATAATATACATCTAGTTACTTTTTCATTAGAATTTTTACAATTTCCACTCATAACGTTAATAAACGGATATAAAAAAAATCGCACGAAATACATGAAACACAAATAGATGTGCCATGTGCTATTCCACTCTCACTAGTGGAACTGAAAACTGAGTAACTCTGGCTATGAATGTTAGTTCCATTATTGTGTAGTTTGTTATGTTTATCTAGATTTTGTATTTGATTTCGTATTCATATAGACTGTATTATATTTTCAAAGAAAGAAGAGTGGGAGAGTTTTACATTAAAAAATTAATTAAGAATGAAGTTCTTGTAAAATGTTGCAATTAACAACTCATATGCGGCTATAACAATCTAAGCCCAGACGCCTAGCTGGGTAATGCAAATAATAAACAGGAGACTGATCGTCTATTTCTATGGTTTGTGGACAATGTGGAAGTAGTATTTCAAAATAATAATAGTAGGCCTATATCATTCCACACTATCATAGTCCAGTTTCCAGTTGTGAATATAATAAAAATAGCTAGACCATTGTTTAAAATTGGTTTCATTTGAACTATTTGGAATTGATGATGGCAAAAAATATTCTTTCAATAGGCCTACTTATTGATAATTGATACTCAAAAAATTGATGGAAATTTCTCTAGTAATCTATGAATATTGGGGGGGCAAAATACACGCATTGCCCCCCCTGAGTGATTATTGAGGGGGCAGAAAGTGCCTTGTCCCCCCAAAGTCGGCGCCACTGTATATTATAATATTTTAGATTGCATTCGTTTGGTAATGGGGAGCGGGCGCGCCAAAATCTCGCACAGGGCGCCAAAGAGAATATAAAGTTTCAATAACAAGATAATATTCAAGAACCTTCAATAATATTAGATTTTTTAATATTGTATCATTATATTATGTATCATTATCATATCGTCGTGTATGAAGAATCTTATTGGAATTGGAACATACAGTATTATTATTAAACGTTATCGTAGCCTACTGAGTCGTATCCATCGAGGTTCAATCGAATGGAACTGAGCCGTATTCATCGTATTACTATTATGAATCAAATTTAGTTGACTTTTGTATGTTTTCCACTTGAAATAGAACTTGACCGTGGGCCCTCTGGCCTAATACTGATTCATGTTTACATGAAGTTATTACACGATGTTAGATTTTTAGTAAACAAGCACTAAGTTCCATTATCGGAAAATTTATTATTCTGCATGTTACAATAATGAAGCAAGTAGGTAAGTTTCTTCACTCCTTTGCTACGAGTGTATTCCGATATTAGCTCGATTCTCAAATGAATCTCCAATTTTTTTTGGGGTGATGCCCACATGGGCTCTTGGGCCTGTGCTTGGGTAATGGGAAGGATGAAGATGAAAGATGAATGGACCTACTGCTTTAGGTGAGTTGCGAACCACCGGGAAGCGATTTTTGAGGCTCATAAATCGAATTCAGAGGAACCGGTCACCAGTAAAACAGTGGTGGCAGAGGCACGTCGCTTATCTAATCTCACCGATTAGACGCTCTCTACCACTGGGACAAACCGCTTCCCTTACTAGTTTAATTGAAATAAATGCCCTTCTACAAAAGAGACTCGTTATTATTCATTCACGTTTCACGGTAGTAATAAATTTCATTGTGTGATATGGGTTTTGTAGGCTAATCGCTAATGAAACAGAGAATATTTTCAAGTAACAGATCACAAACTGAGATTGTAGGAGAATATTCAACTCCTATTCTCCCCTGATAACAAAATTTAAAATGATTGGAATTGGAATCAATGCGAAAGCCCAAACACTATCGTTATCAACTGAGAAAACTTCATGGCGTGAAATGGTCTCAAAAACCACGTCTCATATTCTCAAGACGAATCACGTACTATCGATCATGGCAAACAAATTTTACGTTTCGTCAGCAAATTTTCCATTGTTGCCGAAACCTCCTCTGATTCATACGTTCAATCATACTCTTGATCCAGACGGCGCGCAAACCGCATGGCGCATGCGCAGATCTTAATTCCTCCGTTTGTAGAGTTGATCCCCGCTACTTCAAACAAGTCGGCTTCCACTCAGAAAATTCAGTTCAGTCGAGTTTTGATCGTGCTTGAAGAAAGCAAGCTCAAGTTCTCGTGTGCGCCAGACGACCAAATGGATGGCCTTCAATTGATAGTAAGTAAACAAAACTTGTAAATTTTATCTCAAAAGATTTATGATTGCTTAGAACTTGTTGATCTACAACTGTTTCTTCACCAACAATCTATATACGAACGAGTCACACTGATAAACTAATGTGACTAACCTTATTACGCCACATGGCTTTACATGTTTCGGAGGTTATGAGTAGAGAGTTTTCGGCATTTGGGAATGAATTTTCCTTATTTGAATCGTCGATTTAGACAGTTCCTTCATGTACTGTACTTGGAACATGTCTTTCAGTTCTTTTTTAACTGTCCAGCTGATTGTCATCGCCATGAAGTTAATTCTTTATTGGGTTCTCGATTATTAACATTCACGAAATGAGGTCTTATATGAAATGATCTTATATTTCACGAAATGACTGGTTAAATTCACTCATGGCTACATTATCGTGTGAATCGCCGGTTCAAAATTCAAATGAAAATAGAATAAATAATAAAGTAATTGTCACCATTGACACAAAATTTGAAAAATTTCTAGAAAGTTTTTTTTGGGAACCACAGCCTCCACCTCTTTTTTCGGAAGTGTTGAATCCCTGATGAAATTTTACTCATTCTTGTTCCACCCTTCGATGCTCTTGAAATTTACAACAGAAATGCACGTTTCCTTGTATTCATTGAGCCATGCAAGAATTCTTTGTTTAACATTTCTAAATAATCTCTCATGGTGAGCTTCGTATCGTAACTATAAGGCCCGTATTTATAAGGCCCGTATCGACAGTGCGAGGCATGTGCCACGAATGCCTCAAGGTATAGTCTGTTGAAGCAAAAAAGACCCTCTGGCAAGATGGGGAAATTACTCTAGCTCGGTCAATATTGGTTCAAGAATTATAAATGTGGTCTCAAATTGAATAAAATATTTCACCTATTTTTCTAATTAATTTTGAACCAATATTGTCCGATCTTGAGTCATTTTCTTATCTTGCCAGAGGGTATTTTTTGCTTCAACAAACTATACGCGGCTTAAGTCACTGTATCTCATCTACTAGGCGCCATGTGACATAATCATTTATAAAAAATCATTCTGTAATGGAACTAATGAATCGTTCTTTAATTTATTATTGTTCTCCAATGAATCGTATAAACCTCTTCGAGAGAAGATCAATGGCTGCTGACCTGCTGTATGATTCATCCATCTGCAGCTTCAAATGACACAGACACATGGATATTGAAAAATCAATCATTCAGAAATTATCTCCGGGTTTTCTAAAACTTTTGCACTATTTAAATTATCCTATTGATTTCAATTAGTTGGCTGGTGACAGTTTCCCTGATTAGTCTGATAGTGTCTGGAATAAACCATTATTTCTCCCATCATAATTTTTTATTAAATTTCATTTCTCATCAGAATTTGGCCGAAATCAAATTATCTAAAATATTCAAGTTCTATATTGTATTTTTTTTACTGTTCATATAATAACAGATGTAGGCTAACTTACTCACCATTTAAATTTCATGAGGAACCAAATTATCGTATCATATATGTGACCAATGACAATTTTAATTAATTTATTTATTCATCAGAGTAGACTATCCTATTTATTTCACTGAAAAACTCAATCTGTGCCTCAGAAACCAAACCAAGTTATGCAAACTACACGTTTCCAAATTACAGTATATCTAGTAGGCTACTCTACTTTCGATATGGACTAAATTTTAATATTATATGTGGTACCAAAATTCATAATTTTATATTTGACGGAGGTCTACATCTTCAGGACAAGTAGGAGCACGCTGCTCCATGTAGAGCAGGTGCTGGCTCCAAGTTAGTATTATGAAAGCGCCTGCTCTCCTCTCTATTGACTATTTCCTGGAGTAGTGAAGAAGAAGAGGAAGGAACGATTATTGTGATGATGGTAGGAAAGGAGAAGAAGAAGAAAAACAAGGTGAGAGAGGTGAAGACCAGGTGCTCAAACAGCTGCTCTCCATGATCAGCTTTGTCTTCTGTTGTCCTCTCATGTCTTTTTTACCCAAGTTTTGCTTCTCTTTCCCCTTCTCACTCATGCACACACGTTTGGTCCAACCGAAAACGGTCTATTATCTTCTTTTTTCACTTCACTCAGATCACCTTCGTCTTACCAACTGGTCCGCTGCCCGACCAAATTTCGTGGGGCAATTTTCTACTGTATCCGATGTGTGATAAAATTCGAAAATCATGAACGTTTTACAAATAACGGAAGGAAAATTAAATTATGTATCTACTTTACAGAATCAGGTGTCCATTGAGTTCTCGACTTTTGCGTGTGTACAGCGAAATCCCAAAAATTGCAGACCTCATTTGGTTTTACATTAGACGAAATAACATTAAAAATCTGTTGCACAGATCCAATCAATCTAGCTTGTGAAAGTCTTGAAAGATTTCTATCAAAAGCAAAGCTATCAAAAGCAAAGTTTGAAGAGTTGCATTGTTGCAAGTATCTTAAATACAGTCTTTGTTTTACTTCTTACAATTCTTTTCATCAATTCAAAAAGAGTATGAATATGAACTCTCACATCTTAATATTATTATTTATTGAATTATTTTGTTAGTGAGGTACTTGATTAGTATAATGTAAATATGGAATTGCATTCCCTTCCAAGCTGTGTTATTAATAACTCACGACCTTATAATAGTCTCCCTACATTTTAGATCCTAGCATTAAATTAATTTCATGTTTAAAAGAGTGTGCCTTATGAGATGCTATACAGCCATACAGCATCTTTAAATGATTCCATTTTAAACGTATCACTGGTTGAGAAAGTTAATACTCCTAAAAAACACGAATACTATTGCTTTCTTATTAATCAATTCTTACCAAGAGAATGAATGATATTGGTGAGATATATTGAATCTTATAAAAACCACCAATCATCCTAATTCAGTTATTGTTTGTTGCCAAGTCATCCTAGTAGACGTGTTTTGTGCAAGACATTGGTGATTAGTGATAGAACTTTGGCTCAAAAGATGAAAAATATTTTTGATGAACTTCATTACCTACAGGAATAGGGCCAAGTGCATAAATTAGGATCAGTTCCTTGAGAGCAGCTGCTACTGATGACTTCTTGAAAGGAGGTTCGGGGCACGTGAGCGATAATCAGGCGTTTGGAATAAAGGATGAAGGAAAATAATAAAAAACCATAGATAAAGATGAGCGAAAGGGGAAAGTGCCTACGAGAAAGGGAGAGAGGGTGTGAGCTTGTTGAAGGGTTGAGCCTTGGTCAGCTGTTAATTTGTCTAACGATGACTAATATTATGCATCTCTTATCATCGTTTTTAGAAATATTACACTCGAGTATAACATTACCGACAAGTGCAGTCACAATTTTTACAGAAAGAACTGTTAGATTACCATTCTACCCTTCTTGAATGTAAAAAAGTTTCAAATCTCTTTAATGTTAAAATGTTTCAAATCTCTTAATATAATGCTTACGGTTGAATTGCATTTTAAACCAGTACATGCGGTACAATAAAATAGGAAAGACAATTCAATAACTTATGACATATGATACAATCGAATTGAAAAGTAATGTTTAATTTTATCTTGTGAATCGGATTGAATGTTTCAATATGCAGGATAATATTGATCCGCTGTAGCAAGTACCAGTAACAACCTTTCTTTGTGGACCTTTATCTGTAGGAACAGGGAATTGATTTTGAATCGATTGATGATAGGCTGATATTGAAGAGAAGCATTGCAATTTCAGTCCACTATTAATAACCGTCCCGGTCCGATAACCGTCATTTACCCCTTTACCTCATCAAAATTGAAATTTCTCACAAGTATGTACTAGGTTCTGACTTGAAAGACCAATTACTTACTTGGGTATCATTTCGAATAATGAGTATTGCAATTACTCGGTATTGACCAAGTTCGATCTGAAAACCGATTAAAATTTGTCAAAGGTGAGCAAAAAGCTCACCTTTGCAACTGTTCTGCACTGATGTTATTTGTGAAGGAGGGAAGATCCATCAAAACACGAAAAACAGCAATATAACAGTAGACGACCAAACTACATTCTATGGTATATTTATCCAGCTTCAGTATAACTCTATATTGTACAGCTAATACAACAATATACTGATGTGCATTTGTGTGTCATGCTCCCCTATTGGATCGTGAGACAGCTGTCCCATACCCAATGCAGAATCGATCACTGTGATACACAGTCATGTGCTTTGAAATACTGTACCCCAATTCGGTTTGGTATGGGCCTACTACCACCACCTCATAGAAGGGGAGTTTGAATGGGTGTTCTTGGAAAGCCTATTGATACTTGTCGGCTACATAAATGGCATTATAATGACCAATTTCGTCAGTTGGCAAATAGATCGTTTGCTAAATTATGGGTTTCGCAGATGAGTGTTGTTGAAAATTTTGGAAAGTGAGTGAAATTGGGAGGTGTTTGTGTGCAGTGTGAAATCAAGTGTTGATAATGGTTCTATGATTCTTCAATTCCTTCAAATATATGTCATGTACTATATAGTACTCTGTACTGTACTCTGTACAGTATTCTCTGAAATTAAGGAAATTTGACCTTTGAGGTGTTGAAACACATTACACCCTGCTTGAATTGGTTTTCAAAATTTTTATGTGCCCAATCCTTCTACTAGAAAACGTTTTTCAAGCTGGATGTAAATAACTCTGAAACCGTCTAAGATTATTTTTTATTTTTTGGAGGCGATCTTTTGAGCTTTTTGGGCTTGTGCGTGCATGGGTGAGTGGTGATGATGATGGGAAATGGCGACTACTTCCTAGGTAGTCGGCACCGACGGCTTATCTTTCTCCTCTCTATATCTTTATACTCATGCGACGGCTCTCCACTGAAAAACGAATTGGCCGTACCTATGTGATTGTGCTGTGGTCAATGAATTATTCCCTGGACACGTTATCACTTACATCGTAACAGGAGACACCAGATTTGTAACAAACACTATAAATAATAATTAACTTATAATTTATTATAGACGTTAATGAATTTCACTTTTACAACAGTACTCACGATTTTATTTGTCGAACGCGTTTCGTGGCACTGAGCCACATCTTCAGCGTACAAGGAGTCACTAGATACGCGATTAAAGAGAAAGAAAAAATATAAATAATAGTCTAGAAATATGTAATATGTATATTCAGGGATATAAGTAAATATGTATATTCTCAAACGCACTGTGCAGTTTTTTAGGAAGACTCTGGCGATGGTTCCTGAGGATGGATGCAGGGATGTATTGAGTTATTGAAAGGGATGTATTGAGTTATTGAAAGGGATGGATTGAGTTATAGAAGAGAATATACGCATCCTTAGAAGAGGTACTTATCTTAGTTTGAAGTCTACATGTCTTCTTCCTCATTTAATCCTACTGGGCTATCAGAAGAGAGAGATCCAATGTGGTCCAGGTCCAGATGATCGAACTACAACACAATAGCAAGAGTGTGAGAGAGAGAATGAGAAAGAAAATGAATGAGTGGAAAAGGAAAGAGTGTGATTGAAGGATTTGGAGACGAGGGAGAGACTGTGTACAGATGGACCTTTGCTCTCATTTGTAGGCAGAGTAAACCAGATACCAGACTTCTATCTACAGCAAGAGATGGGTATTGGGCACCGCTAAGCAGATGGGCCTGTATGAAATACTTTCTGTTATGTATATTAGACATTTGTTTAGTTTTCTATATTAAATTTCTTCTTTCTACGCTTTCTTTCTCATTTTCTCCTTTTTATCGTTCTTCTTCTTGTTCTCCTCAATCTTCTTCATTTTCTTGTTCTTCTGCTCTCAATCACCACAAAACTTGATGATCATGTTTTTCTCTGTCCTCCTCTTACAACGTGATTACTTTTGTCTGTTTCCATTATCATTGCTCTTCGCCTTGTCTCCTTCCTCTTCTTCATTCTTCACAAATTCTTTAATGAGTGCTATTGCGTTCTTACTACATATATTCCTGTTCTTCCTCTTTGTTATTCATGCTTTTTCTTTCTTGTCTTTCATCCTTTGTTTCGCACGTTTCGTCCTATCATCACTCGTTGTTTGGTTCCCGCCAATTTTATTGGATTGTCTCTATCTTACTCTTGACTTGACTTTACTTTCTCTCTGTCTTTCTCTTCCGTATAATTTCTCTCTTTTCCTCTTCCTCCCTTCATTTCCTTTCTTCTTTCTTTACTCATTTTTTTCTCCATGTAGACTTTTCAGTCTATAATCTTTGACTGAATTGTAGAATGAATTCACAGCTTAAAATTTACCAAATTCTATACTTCTACTTCCTATGCATCTTCCTCATCCATCAATCATCTTCACAAGAGAAGCAGAGGTTCGTCTCTTTCTTATTCTGTATCAAATCAATCTGACTTTATTCATTCCTTTCCCTTTTTCATATTCTTTTTTCCTTGTTCTTGCCCTTCTTCCTTCCTCTACTCCGTATTTCCTCTTTTTCCAACTCTCTAATCATCTACTTCTTATTCCTCTTCAATCACTCCTTTTCTTATCATCTTCATTTTTCCTCCATCGTCCTGTTCATGTCCTCTTCTTCTATTACTTATCATTCTGTTCATCAACCATCCACTTCAGTGCAATCTGTCCAACACATCGTCGGCCTTTGTGTCGAATTCTTATTTTTCGTTGTTCTTCTCTTTGTGGCATCGAATTTCGAAACGTAAACTGGTGCACAAAACCGCCTCAATTCAAGGCCTATAGTCTGTCCAAGCATAGAAGACCCTCTGGCAAGATGAAAAAATGACTCCAGCTCGGTCAATATTGCTTCATTAATTATAAATGTGATCCCAATCGTATGAAACTTTCTGATCTACAATTTGAGACCAAATCAATATTCTTTGAACCAATATTGACCGAGCTAGAGTCATTTTATCATCTTGCCAGAGGGTCTTCTTTGCTTGAACAGACTATGCTATCATCATGTGTGCCCGCCTGCCATCAATAGTTCCAAAGCACACACACACACACTGATCTCTTCCTCAAATTCTCTTTGTCCTTTGTCTTCTCTTTCCTAATCGTTTTTCTCTCACATCCTCCTTCTTCCTCCTATTCTTGTTCTTTGCTCTTCCTTCTTCTCTTCCCCTATATTTACTCTTCTCTTTTTCCTCATCTTCCTCCTATCTATCTACTGCTGTTTTGATGATTTCTTTGTCTTCTTTGTATCATTAATCTATTCCTTTATCTATTCATTTTTCTCACCTCACCTCACTTCCTATTTTCATTTTTCTTCTTCTCTCCTTTTCATCTTCGTCTTTTTCACTCACTATGTCTGCCTCTCATTCTCTTTATTTTCGACTTTCGTGTTCTTATCCTTTTTTATTTTTCAAGTTTATTTGCTACTTGTCCTTCTTTTACTTGTTTCTTCTTTATCTTGAAGGGAATCTCTCCTCCTTCTATTCCAACTAGAAATTTATACTCTTCTAAATTTGCTTCTCCACTCTTATGTTGTTTCTTCTTGTTCTTTTTCTTCTTCTTCTTGTTCTTCTTCTTGTTCTTCTTCTTCTTGTTCTTCTTCTCCTTCTCCTTCTTCTTCTTCTTCTTCTTCTTCTTCTTCTTCTTCTTCTTCTTCTTCTTCTTCTTCATCGTATTTTGTCTCCCTCTTCTTCGCCTTCTTACTGCTCGTTGCATTCTCTCTGCTCGCATATCTTTCCTCGTTCGATGTTCTTCTCATCCTTATCCTCTCCATATTTTTTCTCTCATGATCCTCTTATTTCCTTCTTCATCTGTTCGTTTATACATCAACCTTCTTTATGTCTTTCTCCTCTTCCACCTTCCATCATCTCTTACCTGTCCTCCTCCACCTATTCTACCTCATTTATCCTCCTCCTCTTTCACCTCCTCTATCTCCTCATCCTCTTCCACCTCCTCTACTATTCTTTAATTCTTCTCATATACCATCAAACAGTTGAAAGACATTGATGAGGGAGAATCAGCAAGAGAGAGAAAGGGCATAGATAGAAGACAACGGAAAGAGAACGGAGCGACTGGAGAGAGACAATGATTGGGTGCCGAGGCTGGCCAGAATTTTGCACAAAGGCGTAGAGAGGCGAAAAAAGTTGTTGGCAGGTAAAATTATTTCTGATCAGTGGCAACGGTCCTTGACGGTTTTTCGCAGAATTCTTACCTATTTCGATCACTGGTTTTAGCATTGGTTGGCCGAAAATTCTGTGATTGCAAGATTTCTGTGATGAAAGATTTCTATGGTGAAAGATTTCTTTCTAGTTGTGTCTGTCTCTCGTGGTTCTAATATAGGCCTACTCGTTCTTGAATATCGAATAATATTATTTAATTATTATGATTTTAAAAAATGCCATTGAAACAAGAGTATTGTTTCAAATTAAATTAGAGTATTGTTTCAATCTTTCAAATTAAACATTAATCATTTATCTATTTCTATTTTCACTTTTTCAGCTCCAGAATCTGGAAGGAAAGAGATGAACATTCTTCATTGGACAATGAACAGTTTATGAGGTAAGGAATTGTTTTTTATTCTTCTCCTCTAGAACTCATCATTCTTATTGTAAATGTTTTTCTCTGGCAGTATTATTTGAGTTACAGTTTGGGAACTTAGCTATTTATCTACAGTATACAATAATTAGCTATTTATATACAGTTGAGAATATCTTATTTGAGCTATTCTAGACCATTTAGAAATAATGTTGATTTATTCAGCTATTGGAGTAGTTTATTTACCTACTGTTTAGGAAGTTGATGAATAGAAATGATGTTTTTATTTCGTAAAGTAAGAGAATCTTCTTCTTGAATGTTCGTGATTTACATCGTACATGAGTGGATTTGTGCTGAGGGTGATTTACAAAAATCCTAAGACTTCTGAGAAAAATAGTCTTCCATGAAATTAGAGGAATGTAGCATCTAAAGTTTAATGTGAACCAGGAAATAATTTTAAAAGCAATATTGGTTATTATCTGAGTCACTCACTAAACGCTGGTGAGGTCAATAAAAATGATTTCGTATTTTCTTTTCTGTTAGTTGAATGATATCAGTACAGTATTGAAACGAAATTAATTTATCAATTATCACTATTCAATATGATACGAACTGAGAATGATAGGTTTTTTATAGGTACCCTTTTTCGCTTTCATATCTGTTTCTAAACAACATAACTCTTTTGTTATCACCTAAACATTCGAAAATGACTGACAAATATACTGCAGATGGTAATTTGTGATGTGAATATGCTTTCAAATACAGTAGAATATTTCCTCACTGTTCTCTGGGCACTCGCGTCCTTCCCGTCTCCAAAGTCTTGTTTTTCTCCAGTTTGATAAGTTTGCGTCTGCGGATGGTCTGCGCGCTTTGCGCTGGCAATACTAATAATTTGACCTTGGCGCGCCCACTTGTTCTGTTCATTGTTCCAATAAAATGCTGGAAGCCCGCTAGTTTGGGCTGAACTGAAACGCTTCTCTCAATCACTCTTTCAATCTCTCTCTCTCGACCCCTTCTTCTTTCTCTTTCTTCCCCCTCTTTCATCTCTCTTCTCTCAATCTTCTTCATGTCCTCTTTTTCTGTCTGTACTCATTCATCATTTTCTACATCATCATCTTATAAGTTTTTATTTCTAAGTGCATTTTTTGTGAATCGGAATAAAACAATTTGAATTTGAAGTTATACTGTATTATCACTCATATGCATACCGGTTCTTAATTACTGTAGCCTACTTATACCATTTTTAGTATTACTCATAATATTACAACATTTGTGATTTCCTAACGATTGAGCGATCTTTTTATGTATGAAAACTGATATTCAATAACAGTTATCAGATTTCAATACTGTACCTACTCGTAAGTACCGTTATAGCATTTTATTTTACCGTTAATATGTTGTTGATAATAGGTAAGGTAATCCTTTTTTTTGTGAAAGATTTGCATGAATATATCAACGCACATTACTGCTGTATTCTACTATTAACAGTGAAATTTTATTTGCTTTACAAGTAGGCCATTTGTTTTTTGGAAAATTGTAGACAGTACTGCAACATTTATTATTATTATACGAATCACGAATTTGTTTTGTGGTATCGAAAAGATTGAAAGCGAGCTTTTATTTTGTCTAAAGTATTTTCTTGTAAATTTTATATGATGAGAATTGAACTAAAAATTTTTGTTTTAAATTTTTTTCTACAAGTTTCTGTACTAACATTCAACACTTTCATGCAGAATTACCACGCTCCAGCCTTGGAAATCAGCCTTGATTGATATTTATTGTGTTTCTCTCATCTACAATGTACACGTTTGGTTTGAAGATGGAATACCGTTACAGTTGATACTTTATTTACATTCACGTAACATAGATTTACATACAAATACCGTGTATTTTAAGACACACAGTATATTTTATGGTTTCCAGGAGGTTTTCATGTAATTCATTAGCGTGGTCATCCCACACTTTTTGCAATAACTACCTATGTAGCTGGTAGGTTAAGGTTAACCGATAAATCTGAATAATTTAGTTGGATACTGGTATGAATCAACTGATTCCATTGTTTTCTTTATAATTTCTTAACTAGGAGTGGGATGTGTGTGAAAACATTGAAGGCTAAACTGGTTAAAAAATTTCTTACAAATAATTTTTCGAGTAAATATTGATGTGAAACATTTCCATGATATTATCTTATTTACATGGAATTGATGATTTATAACAGTTTCATCATTCATTTATGTAATCTTCAAAATCCAAATACATGAACGGAAAGGAAGAAATTTACTTGAAAAGTTGCAAGAGTTCTCTGAGAATAAATTGGTTCCATCATCATTGTTTGTCTGCAATTGAGATGTGAAAACATTAAGAGTACCTAGATTTAATCAAGATATTTCTTTTCAATGCAAAGTAATACAATATGAATAGAGATACGATTTAGATTAGCGATAAGGTATTCGATACAAATGGCACATCCTTACAAGAAAAAAGAGGACTAATAATAAGTATAACAATAGTATAACTAATAACAATAAGTATCAACTAGAAATATTCAACAGTAAACAGTGTAGCCGAATTTGATCCGATTTGTGTATGTAGTATAGTCTGTCCAAGCAAAGAAGACATTCTGGCAAGATGAGAAAATGACTCCAGCTTGGTCAATATTTGTTGAACAAATTATAAATGTGGTCTCAAATTGTAGAAAGCATTCTTATCTTCAACTTGAGACCAAATTTTAAATTATTGAACCAATATTGACCGAGCTGGAGTCATTTTCTCATCCTGCCATAATGTCTTCTTTGCTTGGACAGAATATACTATAGTAGTGATCTCAGTGATGCTCTTCGCCAGGGCTTACTCGTATATGAAGTAGAATAGACCATCAAATAATTATGATGATGAACGGAGGTCAAGCTGTGACGTCATTTAGGGAGGTGGGGGGAAATCATTTTAAAGGGGGAGCACTATGACTCACCCACCCATCATTCAGAATTCCAACTCCAACTCGAAGAATTCCACTGAACTGATGCCTGCCTTTTCAGACCCAAGCACTGTTTAGGAGTTTAGCTGTCCCCATTTCATCTCCTTGATTCACCCATTTGGACCATGACTTGTTTAACGTTACCACAAACTTTTATCATAGCTTGTTTTTAACTATACCATACATAACATGTGATTATAATATAGTGTTTGCAACCATTCCATCTTCATTATTTGAAGTTCACTATTTCTCTAAACGTTTACGGCACTGGGCTTGTTGATTCATCTTCCAATTTTTCTTGAATGTTTTTCGTTTTTTTCTTGCGGTTCCGGTGATTCTTATTTTTTAGCTCAATCAGAACTCAAATTCAAATTCAAATTAATTTATTGCATGAATAAAAAACAAACAATAGAATATACATCACACATTTGTAAAGATTTCAACATAACTTAGTCACTGACAACTGAATAGATATTACATAGACAATATGAACAAATCAAAATACAGTCTTTTAACAAAAAAAAAAAAATTGTGAAGAAAAGAAATATCATGCTTCTCCTCCACGAAGGCTAAAGCCTGTGTGTGGAGAGGAGTCTGGTGTTTATTAAGAAATCATGGTAATTTTTAGCCTAAGATAAGGATAGCCTGTAAAAAATTACAATAACTAGTACCTGAGGTAATAAACTAGTCGACTAGAGTAGTTGAAATTAATATTTCAGAGAATAGTGAAATAAATGAATACTTAGTAGCTTAGAAAAGTTAAATAATTCAATTAAAAGTAAAATAGATACACACATTAGATAAACTATAGTATCATACATTAATGTTTCAAAGGAATAATAAAGAACAATTGAAGAACAGCTTGAAAAAAATCAAATAATCATTAATGAGATATGTAATATTTGAAGAGAATAACACGATACGTAATTAATTAAATTAGTTAAAATAATCAAGTACGTCTTGATATATTTTTATATAGATATGAATTAATATTTGATAAATATATTGTGTATTTGTATAATATTTATATTATGCTCATTCATTCAATACTCTAGGTCCATTCATATTTCAACGTCTTTTATTTTCAAATAAAACTTGAACCTGAATTAAATGAGAATAATTCAACTCAAATATTTCTAATTCAGTATTGGTTTGATAGTGTGATAATGTTTAGATATCTCACTTCATTAAATAAGTATGACTTGTTGAGTTTATCATCATTGTGTTGAACTTGACGGTTGGATTACTACTACTTTCTTCTATCCACTACTACTAGTTTTTCGACCATTACTAGTATTTCAACTATTTATGGTTGTTCTGGTCATGCAAGAAAACTGTAAGAAATGCCAAGTCTAAATCCAGAACTACTTGAAGCAGTACTTCTTTCACCCCTAGCAACTATTAAAAATCGAAAGAAAAAGCAAGTTGAAACAGCATTCTCCACCCCAAACTGGAAAACTAGATTTGGATGGTGATGTAGGCAGGCCTTCACATTATGCACCCTATTTCAATTTCGTAAAATGTTCTTGAAAATGAATAATGTATGATTATTAGAGCGGACAAATTACGTCCCATTGTGGCAACTTAGCATAGGGCGTGCAGGATTTATACGGTTTTTATTGTAGTGGTCAAGAACCTTGCTATCATAGTGGCATTGATGATGGTTAAGGCATTAGACGCACTAATACTTACTTAGTGGTAGGGTCTTTTATGATTGTAAGTATTTTTATTTCAAAGAGTTCAACATGAATTGAAACCCCTTGGTGAATCCTATTTATAATATTATCAGAAACTGTAATTCACATCTAAAAAATCCCCAGTAGTAAGAGAGAGATAGTATCACAGGAATTTAATTTTTTGAGTTGTTTATTATTTTTTTGTAAGCTTGATGGCAATATGAACTCTTTCTAGGCTTGTACGTGGGTAATGTGAAAACTGAGATGATTGATCCATAGGAAGCCGCGGTTCAATGTCTTCGGAATAAATAAATAAATAGATATAATAAAGTAAAAATAAATATCAATATTTATTAAAAAATCTCTTCTGGTTTTGGGAGAAATTCGATGGAAAATGTCATCGTCTTTAGATATTTTCCAATAAATAACACAGACTTCAAGACTTAATTTGGCAATAATTGATATCAATATAATATTGAATCAATACTTGATTTGGCAATAATATTGAAAGATTTGATTATAAAGATTAAAAAAATTTCTGAAGATCTTGCTATTTGGCATACAACAACAGCACACCCACATTTCCTGTATCTATTACTGTTATAGGAATGCAAAAAAGGATATTATAATTTGTTCTTCATTTTGTATTCAGAACTAGTTTCGAGTAAATAGCCAACCGGCCCCGAAAACATATTTGAATAATGTCTTACTTGTTTCGGGAGACCCAAATATCGTTAACCTGGACCATCTCACTTTGTAATCAACTAGGTGGCACAATGGCGCGAGATAGCGCATCTGCGGAACTGCCTCAAAGATGACCCCAGTCGATTAGAAGCATTGAAAAGCACGAAAACTGGTTTGATTCTTGACCTAAAACCTAACTGGAGTTCGTTTTAAACATTAAAAACAGTTACTAATCGATCCCGTAGCTAGGCTCTATCATGCATGTTCAGCAGTCATCATCATTTAATCCTGGAGAACGTAATTGAAACGAGCTATCTATCCGATCCAACTGGTTCCCTCATAAATTTATGAATAATAATTATTATTTCAGATCTCACGAAAAGCATGGGATTTGGAGATAGTGTAAATAAATGAAATGGCTAAAATCTTTGAACCTATTTCAGATACCAGATTTAGCATAATTATATGTTTTGAGTTTTCTGGATTGGTTACACTTTGCGTTCATGTTGATTGCTTATGATTGAACAAATTCAATTTCAGGTTCAGTGGTCAGTGGAATTATGATGTCCATGCAGCATCATAATAACTTCATGGTTCAAACATATACCGAACTCGACTAATAACTTGAATAATTGTAGTAATTTCTTTCTATTATCAGCCTAGATTAGTCAATTTTACTGTGAATGTCTTCAATTCTTTCCTCAAACTATGTTACTAAAATTATCAAAAACTGATCAATTTATGATAATATATCAGTTTAGAATGCTAAAAATACGATTCTATTGCAATGTTTTCTCAACAAAGTCGTAATTGATCCCCTATAAGATTAATTGAAAATTTCAATGGATTCGTTAAGCACAAACGTTCAGATGCATTCTGCTTTATACCTATTAATCCTATCACTTTAATTTATACTATTAATCCTTCCACAGTTCTGTAGAATATAGACTCTGTGATTCATTCAGACTTATTATTGATTAATTTTTTTCAAAATTCTATATTTTTTATCAAGAATGGTGATTTCGGTGATCTTCCTCGTGTTTTCGGACTCTCTTGATTCGGAAGAACTTTAAAAATTGAAATCTCATTGTATCATATCAAGAAATACCATGATTTCCCATCGTCGGTTATGGTGCCGGTGGAACTTTCCTTTTGGAATCCCCACCGAATACGGCATACGAATACATTGATCAATTAATAGATTGTATGAAACTTTTTGAGGAACAAACATTCGTATTGTAAAATTGGACCTTGCCATATACGTACTTGTAATGATAGACATACGGTATGCAGGACTCTAGATTTATGAAAATTGCAAATTCAATGTAAATATGCGGAATTATAAAGAAAATTGAAGAGGAAACGAAACTCTGGTTTCAAAAAAGACAATTCAGTTATTTCAAGCTAGAAGAATAAAGATACGTTTTTATGTCCGTGGACTTCCGTGTAGTCGTTTGTGAGCACAAATTAACACTTCAAAAAACAGGCAACAACAAAATGCTAAATTATTCACACGATGTGAATTCGAACGAAAGCCTCCAAGCAAATCAGAATCCAGTTTTTAATAGACGGTTTGTTTTAAAGAAGCATCGTATTCAATCTTACAAGCCATTATGTAAAGTGGATCGTTTGAGACAGACAGAAACCTTAACTAATAAAAAACATCCATTCCTTGGATTAGTTGGTTCATTGAGCTAACGGCTGCGGTGATTTAATTCTTGGTTAGGAAATCACATTGAATGGCCTCTATAACTAGTTGAATCAATTCCAACAAAGAATGTCACTCAAATTTAATTCTAGGTTTTAAAATTCAATAAAAAACGCAAACGGAAAAGTTTGACGTTTTTGAAGTGGAGCAGTGTAGTTACAATTGTTTTTTTCTTCAACATTTTATTTTAGTTGTTGGATATTCTAGTACAGTAATAATTTTCTTCAGATTGAGCTTCTAATAGATTCTCTAAAATTTAATTATACCGGTTATTCTTTACTTTTACACCTTTAAGTACGTAGAGTACTATCATTGTAATTCTTACTACACACTGGACTGATATGATCAGTTGATATTTCATGAACTCTCTTTTCACTTCAATAACGAATAAATCTTTTGCCTTTTGCTAAAGATTTCCGTGGAGTGGAACACATGATGAGTATAATCTGAATAATGAGTAAGAAGTGGATGGAAATGAAAAACTTAGAAAGAAGATGAAGATAAAAGAAATATGAGGACAAACCAATGGATTATGGATAATGAAAGCTCGTTTTTCCATCAGGCCTACACAATACACAAATATCTCTTTAATGAAACACTTGAAGATTCCCAATTGTTCCAGTGTTTACACTAAGTCCAGTGTATAAACCCCACTTTTTTTAATATAACTAGTACTCCGGTACTAGAATTTACTGGTACATCAGTACATGTAGTGTATTGCACGAGCAGTATCTTTTTCCTCTATGTTCTCTAGTCTTGAACTTGTATTCTGCCATGTTCAAGTGATGTTTGATGTGAGTGTGGGCCTTTTTACAAATCATATATTACAAGTGTTGAGGAGCTTGTTCGTTCTCTTTATCTATTCCTTACATTCCCCACTATTATCTCCATTCACTCTTCTTCATCTTCTTCTTCATCATCATCACCATCATCATCATCACCATCATCATCATCATCATCATCATCATCATCATCATCATCATCATCATCATCATCATCATCATCATCATCATCATCATCATCATCTTCTTCTTCTTCTTCTTCTTCTTCTTCTTCTTCTTCTTCTTTTTCTTCTTCTTCTTCTTCTTCTTCTTCTTCTTCTTCTTCTTCTCCTCCTACTCCTCCTCCTCCTCCTCCTTTTCTACTTCTTCTTCATCTTCTATCTCGTGTCCAAATGATCACCAGACTCTTGAAGTGGTTGGTGATGTACCCAAGTGGAACGGAACAAGTAACTAGACGACACTAAATACTCTCACAAGAAGTTCAGAGATTTACCCAAACTCAATCACTCACTCTATCCTTCTCTCTCTCTCTCTCTTACTTTCTCTGTATCTCACTACATAACATCTCACATCTCTTTTTCATATTCTCTCTCTCTCTCTCTTTCTCACACACACTGACTAGCGTAGGATGCTGTCTGTGGCAGAGTTAATACTTCAGACACACATTAAGACCAAAAAAAGCCACACCTCGATCTAGAACTGAAACCCTGAACGCATATTAAACCCAAATTATAATGCTGAGATCTGTTTGGAATAATTTTTATTGTCTTGCATCATGGTCTAGTAGGTTCAACTGGAGATGAGCTCTTGTAAAATATTAAATTCATTGGAACTCACAATAGTGGGGATTAACTCTGTAACAAGTATCACCAGAAACTATTATTATCACAGATTCATCAAAATATCGAGGTACCGGTTCTGATTGTTACACTGTCAACATCAGTGCGTGAATAGATGTAACTTGCTATTTCATGTTTCAAATGGGGCATTCGACCAAATTATGGATAATAATTATCGACTTGACAACTTTTGTTAACCTTTAGTCCATTAATTGAATAAATCTTTCTTTCTCTCTCACTTTCTCACCAACATTGGTTATCAAAAAATATTAATCAGATATTATTCATCAGAATTCATCTCTTTTTCTAACGTTTCAAGTGGATAAGTGGATGTATACCTTCAAGAGCAAAACGATGAATAAGTGAACTGAAAACCCCATGAGTTTAGACTACTATTCTTATCTGAACTGAAGAGAGCGAATTAATGATGATGGTTTGATCTTACCATGAATTCGGAATTTATACAATTTCCTATCAGAATCCAACGAAGATAGTTGAATTTTATAGCAACGGAAATCGTTTTTCAATGCCGCTTTCCGACTCGCCGATTCCAACAAGATTTCAATTTAGATGCCAATTGACTGGCCTACACTCTGTTATTGTTGACCGTCGTTGGTTCTGTTCTCTTTCTTTCTCTTCTTTCTCTCTCTTCTTTACTCGCTAATTCTTCATTTCCCTGTGTGCTTCTCTCACCCATTTTATGCTCACAATTTTTTATATTCATTTCTTCGAATTTTTCTAGTACAATAAGTACTAATAATATTATGCTAGTTTCGATTCATTTTTCCCACATAGTGGTTCTCATATTTTGTTGCTTACTTGAAAAATTGCTCAAATTTTCTCAAAACAATAATTTGTCTTTTTTCTAAAAATATCTGTTTGTTGATTTTAAATAGCTATTTATGTATTAAGAGCGTAATGCGCGACTTTATCGCTCACGCAAAACAGTTATCACGCGACGCGTAGCGGAGCGTGATAATTTTGCAAGAGCGATAAAGAAGCATTACGCGCGAATTACATACAATATTTTTTCTACAACTGCACGAACCTGTTAATCTACAGTTTTTTAAGTCCTCAAATACTGCGAATTATTAAATTACTCTTGTGTAATTACCGGTACAGGTACAATCAGACATTGTCGACTTTTGTTAGGTTATGTTATGACTCCACCTGACCTACTTTTGGCGAGCAATCAGCTGATTAGCGAGCGTAAAGTAACTCTACTGCTCATGCGCAGTTGCTTAGCGAGCGTAAAGTAACTCTACTGCGCATGCGCAGATGGTTAGCGAGCGTAATGAAGATTCTCCTCAGAAATGGGCTACTTTACGAGGAGAATTCAGCTCGTAAAATCTTGTTTTACGCGCAATTGTAGAAAAAAAAATTTATGTATTTTCCCTTGATAAGCAAGCGTAAAGCATTAGTTATCTAGAATTTCGCCTCTAAGGCTCTAACACTATCTTTTCTCTCCTCTTCCCGTAGAAAAGACAAGAGAAGAAAGTGAGTGTAAAAATTTAGATGAATTTGAAGTAAAAATATAATAAAAAATGGAAATGAAAATTATGCATTGTTAAGTTCTCTCTATGAATCGGACCTGACTGAGTAGTGTTTACAATAAAAGCTGAGGAGATCCACTAATCTTGTTTAAACACAATTTAACCAATAAAGTTTAATTTCCATTAATGTAATTTAACAAATAAAGCACTATTTCTTCTGGTTTTTATATGAAGCACTCCTCATGCAGCATTATTGGATAAGTACTTCAATTCTCCACCTCCTCGAACAAATATGACCAATCACAATCGACCAACCACCATTTTCTAAAAACAATCGCTTGCCACCATTTTAGAATCACGATTTGTCCCTCGAAATGACGCCTTCAGCCAATCGGATGAGGGGGCGTGTACTACATGCCTCTCCGTTGGCTGTGATTGGCTGAAATGTTCAAGTTGCTCGTAGTACCTTTTTTGACCGCAAGATGGCATTGGAGTGCCAAATCTGAATTCCATTTCACTCTCTGCAGTCTGGTTTATCAAATTAATTACTGAATTTCCCTTTTCGAATAGTGGTAAGTAAGTTGGCAGACCAATCTCACAAATTTGAATTTAGGACTTAGTGGATAGCTTGTTTCACTTTTTTTTTGTCATAGCTACGGATACTAGAATAAATGTATTCCAGTATCCTTGGTCATAACTATCTTCAGATTTGTGGGTGATAGGATGAGAAATTATCTTATTAAATTCTCAGCAAATAAATTGACCGCTGAATAGTATAAACTTACCATATACCCTGAAACTTCTAGTGTGGAGTGGAGTGTTTTGTATTGTATATCAATATATAGATATATCATAATGACCCTCGGTCCTTGAGCTATCTGAGAACAAAGAACATCAAAACCCTACAGATATGATGAGCCTGATTCGCTATTGTACATTAAGCCACATTTCGACTTATATTTATTTCCTTTCGAAGTCGGCCGTATTTTTGAATGTTTATTGACCGTAAAAATTTAATTACAGCTGGCCAGAAACCGACAATATTTTTTTCAAGGCTGGTGCGAAAACCTCAAGATGGATCCTGAAAGTCGGCGAATTACATGGGGAGACTTTGAATACTTCACGCGTTTGAACGAAAATTAAACGCGTAAAATGTAGGCTATTGATTTTCATTTAGGAGAATTAACAGAAAGTTTATTATATCTCATAACAATTAATTTCTATTATTGATATAAATATCATTGTTCAACATCCTCTCTTCTCATTTCGTATCCTTATTTATAATTTTCCATTAACTCAACACCTCATAAATAGTCTTCAAATAAAATCCTTAGTCTTAATATATTTTAGTCGTAAAAAGTCATAGAGATAGAATCCTTTAATTTAATAGTTTTCTATCTATCCTTTTCTTTCCAATGACGTACCTCTGATGTAAGTTATTCGTTATGATTTGCTATTTTTGTTATTATGAGTTTTATATGTATTTTTTAGTATTTAATATTTCTTTAGGTATTTTATCGTGAAAATTATTTGCCTTGGACATATCATTTCTTTGAAACATCAAGTCTAACAATTTTCTGTCTTAAATGATTGAGACACCAATAAATAAATTCATCCCAACCACCTACATTCAATTCTATAAATTCCTTATCAGAAGTAATTGAAACATCACTGAAATCCCAAGAAATATTAAATTAATTATAGTCAAAATCTCCATGCAAGCTAATCTCGCCAATTTGTTTTGTTCACAGAAAACATTGCCTGCTGCGGAGGGAAAACGACGTTACATGGCTAGACACTGACGGGTGTGGTACAATGCAATGCAATGAAGGAAGTGCCTCTCCCATACAAATTGTCTCTCTACCCTCTTCGTCTAGTACTGGCGATTATGAGAGCGTACTTTGTCTAGTCAATGAGCAGCACGCGTCTTCCTACTTGTATCGATACCTTGATCAAACAACGAAAGTCGATCATTCAAACCAGGTAGGGTTTAAATCACAATTAAAATCGATTCACAGTACCTACTAATCACAGTTTGAAGTTCACTGCACTAATCACAATTTACTAATTCACAGTATCTACTAATCACAAACACGAAAACTCAATTTTAAAATTGGAATTTAATTAGTATTTAGAAGCATTAATTTAATTAGGATAACTAGTCAGAGTTTATCAATCATTTGAAGACTGGTAACATGACTTCAGAGAGTATAGAATAAGAAATTTAGTACTATATTCTCTCTACATGACACACTAGAGTTTACATGACATACTGATCTATTAGTCTATTAGTTCTACTTGGCTTCGTAAAAATATTTGAATGACATTTTTGTCTTGTTCGAATCAACTTCCTATGTAATGGGCATTCATTACTTAAGTTTTGTCAAACTTGTAGAGTTGGCGGTAGAAAAAGTGATGGTTGTTAGCTGAATGAAATTTCGTTGTAGAATTAATTTTAATCCTGTAAAGTCACAATTATTTCCTGTCCTATCCCTCATATTTTCATTCTAAGTTTATGTGTAAACTATGCTGCTTGACTATTTTCTTATTCTGTCATTGCTCAGTCAATATCGTGGAAGTATTTTCAGTAAATTTCTTAGTCTATTTTCGTAATTTTCGCCAAACTGATTCCTATAACATTCATCAACTGTATTCGATTAAAACAAAAAAAACTATTATCTGAAATATATTTTATTCAATATTGCTGTATTTTGCCAAACAATATTTCTCAATCGATTACTTTTCGAAATTAAACTTGTTTCCAATTGCAATTTCGTTGTCAAAAAATGTTGACCCCGACGTGATTTGAACACGCAACCTTCTGATCTGGAGTCAGACGCGCTACCGTTGCGCCACAGGGCCTTCTTACAAGTGCCAAGCTTCTGATATTACATGACTTCTAAGTACTTTTTAGTACTTTTTTCATGTGTGAAGACTGTCTGATCGAAATACTGTTCATTGAATTTACATGAATTTTCGTACATTTAATTCAGAATTTTGACGTTGATATTTTTCACAATAGCTGAAAATCACTTTTTTCCTGTTCACTTTCTTGTGGCCCCAAACTCATTGTTATCATTGCTTGATCATTCAAGCTGTTTCCATAGGCCTACTACATCACTATTGCACAAGACTAGGACTAATCAGGCATCATCCAACCCTAAGCTTTATATTTTTCTGAATTCAGTTGATGCAATCATGTTATTGACTCATCCTTTTCCAGCTCAGGCTATATCGAAGTGAACTATTAAGATTATGGCCGGAATTAAATACTGATAACATTCAAGTTATAATTACAATTATGATGTTGAATTGTTACAGGATTGCTTCTGATGCTATTTCAATTAGCTTATATTTCACCATTCTTTCATTTTTTTAATGAGTTAAAAATAACGGCAGAACATGAATTTTACTCTACTGTTTCTGTTTATGAATGAATTCTATTCTATTGCCATTAACAAACAATTTACAAATTTAATTGAAATAAGTTGAAGATGACAATGTAGAAAACAGTTGAAAAAAAGCATAAAGTAAAATATAAATAAGTTACGTAACATTATTACTGCTACATTTTTCTTGTACTGCCAACAAAAGGTAACCTTGTGTTGTGTGTTGGCAGTGAATTTGCTTCTTTATCTTGTGAAACTCTCATGAATGAATGCGTAAATTCGATTACACATTTTTCATTGATTTTCGAGAAACTGATGAATATTTGAGTGAGTATTATACTCTGAGTATTCTGGTACAGATTACTGTGAATGGAAACACGGGATTAAGTGGGGAGATTTGTGTAATCGAATTATGTGAAGTGGTTGAGGTGAATGATAATAATTTTGAAATGGGACATCAAGAGGCCGGTTTCCGGTTAGATCTTTTTCGTTTTGTTGGGGTAGTGTACTTCTTTCTTCGGAATAATAAAATCGAATGTTATTGGAGCTCAATAGGATGTGCTCTTATATCGTTGAGTTGACACTATAGGTATATTTTTTCTATTCTCCTCTTCCTCTTATATATTATACTGTACCTAATAATTGATTTTTTATCCCTCTCCGTCTTTGTACTGATCTCTCTTCTTATTCCCCTATTTTTGTCGTCTCTTTTCCTTTTCTCCTTTTTATAGTGTCTTCATTTTGTTTCCTTTCTTATTGCTTCTTCTAATCGTCATTCTACCCTCCATTCTACCGCTACGTGTGGGTTTGGGTCTTTATATTAGGAAGAAGCTACGTGCTGTTGAGATTGATAAAGTTCATCTCTCTCCACATTTTCAACACCTAACATGTTAACACTCAACATCTATTTGTTCCATTTACAGTATTTATACAAAGTTAGTAAATATTTTTATCCGAAACACTAACATTTAAAAGCTCAACTAGAAAAAATTGTTCTTATCGATTAAACAGACGGTTATAAACTTGAAATAGTATAATAAATGTTTTCATTCGAACCCATTCATAGACTTCAATAATAATTCTCGATTATATAAGAAATCATTTGAGACACAAATTTCAATAAACTTGAACAAGTCAGTCGTGTAAAAGTAATTATTATTGAAGACACAAACATTACGAAACATGAACAAATAAAATAATAGATTGTACAGAACATTATTCGTACCACAGGCATGATCTTGAAAATAGCGACACGAGTATTTAGTGAGTTGAGTAGTTCTAAAGTCAAGTGGCCTTGTGTATGGTTTGAATTTGAGGGGCATGTGAGAACAGAGATCGTGTCAGTGGTGGTCCAGAGATACAGAAGACGCCAAAACAATATTGGCGGTTGTTGAATGTCTGTTATTAATGCTCAGCTCTGTCAGGACAATCGGCGAGCGGTTTGCAAGCGAATATGAAGCCGAGAACGAATTCAGATGACTGTTTCGCTGTTGTGGACCGCTTACAGATTCTCCTGAAAGAGCTTAGAATTATTAATAGGCGATCGGCAACCGCCAGATTTTTTGGTAGCTGCTATAAATGGGAGGCTGGGAAGCTATAGTCTGTCCAAGCAAAGAAGACCCTCTGGCAAGATGAGAAAATGACTCCAGCTCGGTCAATATTGGTTAAAAAAATATCGATTTGGTCTCAAATTTGTAGATCAGAATGTTTCCCACGATTGAGACCGAATCAATAATCTTTGAACCAATATTGACCGAGCTGGAGTCATTTTCTCATCTTGCCAAAGGGTCTTCTTTGCTTGTACAGTCTATAGGAGGCTGCAGTGCAGAGTAGAGAGGAAGAAGCCCATAACAATATTACGGAGGTCAAGGCCCAGTCAGTTTAGCAGTTACTCGATCTTACTACATAACACACTTGGTCATCCATTTAGACGAAACTTCACACACAACTGAAAACGCTCTGAGTGAATGAACTTTCTCAGCGGTTAAACCAACTCAGATAGTGGAGAATGTTTGGATTCGGAGAAGAATGTTTACATCAATAATTAAGATCGTTTAGAAGGGTTGTTGATTAGTTCAAGTTGAGTACGTTATACCGTAGATATAGTAGACACTTAGTAGTAGATATGATACTGTATATACTATGGTAATACTCATTGGAACTTTTTCAAATGGGACACAAGCATTTTCCTGAAACTATAACGATATTTACATTATTTATTATTACATCATATTTTTTGATAATCACTGAATAAAGGAGTTAATTTTTTTAACTTCATGATATTATTAATTAGGTTCACAATCTCAATTATATTACTTGTTTTTTGTGATAAAACCTTTAAAAATATCCCGAAGTAATATAATCGAATGCCGATTTTGAATCAAACTTCATTGTAAATTTGTAACTTATTTAGAATTATTTAAAAAAATGATTAACAATCTTACTATTCTGATTCAATTTAGAGTGATAAACCACAATTTGATTACTCCTATCTAATTTAGTTGAAGCTTGTTTTCCTCTTTAATTTTTGATCTTTCTATTAACGAGATAACAATCAAACTACTTTTTTATCCTTGTTGATATAAGTTTTTCTCGCTTCATTGACCAAATATCCTAACCTGGCTTCATTTTACCTTAACTTGAGTAATTAAACTGGTAAGTTAAGTAAGGAGTATAGAAAAAAGAGATGAGGTTAATCTGAGGATGTTGGGTGGTTATACTCGGGTTTCGTCCCCAAGTTCTTTGACCTGTTCAATTTTGAAATCGAATTACTATTGCTTGAATGGCTCCCTTGCAATATGAAACCTCTTTCCTGTCTATTCAATGTTGCTCAACACTCTTCCTTGCATTTTATACAAACATGTATGTATACAATGTAACCCTTCCTATTTCAATCACAATCGATTTGAATCACGGGGGCTTGAGGCTATGTGTAAAAATTTCATAACTAATGTTTAACTGCGTTTCTTAATGTGCTTCTAGCGAAACAATGAAAAGTGTTGTAAAAAGCTCAATACTATAAGTACTAGATGTTGAATTTTTTAAAATGATATTCATATTCATTCATTTATTTAAAAAAATACATTACTCAATGTATTAAACACGACAATAATTGTCCAAAACGTCTTATTTCCAGATTTTTCACGAATACAGTATTTCAAATCAAGGTTAGTGCCTTATGTCCATAATGTTAAGTTTCACTATAGCCTACTCACAAATTTCAACTTTCAAAAATAAAAACTATGAATAATGATAATTGAATCAAGGAAAGTGACATTAGAAGTATTGAATTATGAGTAAGCAACTAGATTCAATCGCATTGAGTTATGAAGTATTTTTTCAGAGTATGTTTCAAATTTACAGTGTTTGAAAAATATGATTTATGGGATAACTTATTGCTCAGCCAAACAAACACAAAATTAGAATAGAATATACCTTTATGAAGATCAGAATAATTGAAAATTGGAGTAGCCTACGAATAAAATAAGAAGTTTATAATTATAATAAAGTTTTCAAGTAACACCAAAAATAACAGCACACACAGTTTTAATTTATGAAAACGAATTCTCACGAAGAGGCGCTTATCGTTGCACATTATAATATGTGGTAATCTACTCGAATTGGAGTTAATATATCTGTATATTCTACATCACTATTACTATAGTTAGATACTTAGTAGTGTTGAACTTAGCTAAGGAGGACATCTGTTTCCTAAAAAATATGCCAAGGACGTGCGTAAGAGAGAAGTAGCTATTTATGGTGCCAAGAACGGATTTTGCGAGCAGGGGACGAAAAATTATAGAGATGACTTCAAATTCCCATTGATGAGGCTGGTAGGGATTCTGATGGGCTCTCACGAGTTGCAGTGTTGTCGGCATAATTGGAAAAAATATAATTCGAGAGGATTATAATAAATTATGTTCAAGTAACAAATTATCACTGGATTGTTAACAAGTCACATTCAAATATTATACTCTTCAACATAACTTGTTAACAAGTCACATTCAGCAAATATTATACTATTCAACATGACAGTATTGATGTTTCATAAACTGTAGAGGCGAATCATGGACAAGAGGCGATAAGCGCCTCCTCTTCCTGAGAATTAGTTTCCATCAAATCAAACTAAAAAACTGGGCCTTCAGAATCAAACAAGGCCTGTGTAGCTGTGAAGCTATTTTTGTTTTCACTTGAAGATTTCCGTTTTATTTTGATAATTGATAGTATACTATTCAAGTGTATTCAAGATATTGAATTTTCATATTGAATCAAAATAAATGAAAAATTATTTTAGAAAATATTCTAAAAATAATAAGCTTATAATTATTGACCAGCTCATGTTTGTTCCACTCACCAATAGCAATTGAAAGAATAATTATAATCCAAATGGTATCAATAATCACTGTCTTGTGTGAGGTTAGGTTTCAATTTCCATTGAATTAGAAATTTTGAGTTAGCTGTTCAGTTTGCTATCATTGCAATCTAATGTATTGGATGAAATCTGATTTTATTCAATTATTGCTCAAGCTCCATTAGTTGAATACTGCATAAAACTATTTATAAAATGAAAAACAGAAGGATTATTGTCTTTGAAATGAGAAAATGTTTTAGATTTTGAATGAACCAATTGTTAGATTATGAAGTGAACAATCGAGCTTTTCAACAATGATTGAACGAACGCGAGAGGATCGAAGGGCATCTGCCGAAATAGAAAATACTCTCAGGTTCTTTCAATTCCCGTAGATCCGTTTTGGGGACTGAGAGTGTGTTCATGTTACTTCTTGTATTGGAAATGCGAGATAATGCCATAGTTCAACATACAACCATACAACTTTGAATGGACTACAATGGGGTTGGTTTCACAAAATGAATGGAAACCCCCACGGACGGATGTAGGCAGCATCAGTGAATAAATAGAGCATGGATTCTAGCGAAATTGGGTTCTGGGTTGCCAAATAATAAAACATTTGGCAGGTTTTTCCTTTGCTTGGTGATCTCTTTTCAAAAGTCCGAGACGAATTTGCACGTGAAGCTGAACAATCTATGGCTGGTTATTCTCGTTTTTTGCTTTTCGTTTTCATTCTTTCCCTAGTCCCTACTTGTCTAAGTAATTGTTCTTACGCAGGTGCGTAGTAGATTGGCAGAAAAGAAAATGTTCTCGGTAAAATTGTTTGGAAATGTTTTGTTGCTCTTATCATGAACGATTGAAAGATAGAATCAAATCTATTTTTCATGAAATATAGAAGTCATTTGAGCCCAAAATCTTAAAAGGTAGAATTTGAGAGATGGACTCTCTGGAAATGGTAGAAGTTTTTTAAATGTGTTACGTATACAAGCAAAGTTTGCTATTCATCGTTCTTGAAATAAATTATTCGAGTTCCAAATCTTGCAATCCCCTAAGCAATTTAATCGATTGAACCGTGAAATTTCATGGATTGAAATTGGATCCTTTCAATACATAATTTAATGATCAATCACAAGAACTGTATAGTAAGGAGCAATCTCTTTGGTAGTTTGGTGGTGTGAGTGTTATATAGCCAACCGTAAAACATTTCTATCCAATAACGTGCTACAATAATATTGTTATTGACATCAATGTCAATATTTGGAAGGTCATAATGTTCATTGTTTAATGTTCATAATGATAATTTTAATGGGAGATCATAATGTTAATACATCATATTATTTATCGACTATATCCTTATAATATCAGAAATCCCGCTTTTATATTATTAGCGTAGATTTTCTTAATCCGTGACTAAATCATTTCGATGGATACAGATTTATTCGATAGCCACAAGAAGTTTTCATATCGTGTACAGTAATATTAGTTTCTCTCATAACATGATTTTGAGTTTCACTTTCGAAACAGTTTTTCTCAAAAAGGGGGATCTCCTTCAAGTTAGTATTCCCTTCCGAAATATCTTTCATAGTAACATATTTTTCATAAGATTATTTGGAATTCATTTTCTGATTTTTTTATAATACCCTATTTCCAATCCGTTCCGATGCCAAATAGTATACAATGTACAGTATCTACAGTTGAAAACCACAATTCTTATAAATATCTCCATTTATTTATTCACTTCTGGAAGTTGAGGCAACTTCAATAATCCTCAGGGTAAAATGGAAACTTGCATCCTTTGAAGTGATGTATCACGACAATTCTCCTACTTGGAAAAGTTAGAAGGCATTCTGCAGTGTTAGGCCAAGTCCAAAAGTTTCTAGGCCGTAAATTCATTCATACTGTTCAACTTCTTGGGAATTTATAAGTTGAGTTGGGGAGGAAAAGTTAGCTCGTTTGAATTTATAATGCTGCTTAGTCGTTCATAAGTTGGTCTGCTTGCTGTTTAAATACAAATCCTTTGACAATCACATTTCTGGAGCTATGCAATTTCTCTCATGAATTTGTCTGTTTATGTCTATAGATGGATAAATAACAATTTATTCGAAGAAGGCACTGATTTATGGTTGACCATTGTGGGGAATCATAACAATCATTATCTAATCTCAAAGGTTCATTTTCAATTCAATTTCTATATTTGCCATGCCATATATGCTATTCGATTGATACATTTTCGATTATCTTCAACTTCACAATATTTTTATCTGATATTGCCGCAACAAGACCAATTTGTTCGCCAATGACTATTTGAAACGTTAAAAAGTAGATTTTGACAAATTTTAATTCGTAGTCGTTCATAAAAGGAAATAAAGAAGTATGAAATTGGTAAAAAATCTGTTGACATGGAATTCAATTTTCAATGCTGTGTACGATTACGGTAGATGCAGATCCCATTTTCGCCTTGTAATAAAATTCAATAATATGTCTGTATCGAATTCTTCCACGGAAGAACTTCACAAATAATACGGAATGTGAAAACGTTCGATCTCTATTATAGAGACATCCCTAGACGTTTTTCCACTCGAAGTGGAAAAATTGCTACCTACATTATTCATTTAGACTTGGACATGTGAAGAAGGGGGCATTATTTTTTGAAAGTTTGTTAGAAGAATTCAATAGATTGAGGCTGTATGATTACAGGAACCGAATCGTTAAAAAATAGTAGAAACAAAAAAAGGACAAGGGAAGTGGCGTAGCATTGTAGCAAGCAACCACTCCTTCAACTTCATAGAACTCACAGAACTAGAATATACTTCAATGTTGAACTTCCATCAAGGAAGAATCCTTTCTTCAAGGATTTTATTTTGTCCCGGTCGCTTTCCTATTTTTTATCTTTCATATCATATCCTGTCACCCTTTCACGTACTAAAATGTGAGAGGGAGTGATTGGAAGGAGTGAATGAGTTTATGGTGGTAAAGAAGGGTTGAGGGTTCACGTCTCTTCTTCATATAATGCCCATCTCTTTTTCAAATGCTCGAAACCATTATAAACGTTCCGGATATAGTTTTTTTGGAATTCTACTGAAATTATTTGTAATGTTTACTCATATTTAGAAAACATCGAAATCATCGGTTAGATGGTTTGGTTCTGTTCAGTTCTATGAACTATAAAGATAATGTTGACTTGATAATAACTACGCTAGTATAGTTGGTATGACCAAGTTAGTATGTTAGTATGACCAGAGACAATGTATAATATACATTGTCTCTGGTATGACCAAGCAAAGAAGACATTTTGGCAAGATGGGAAAATGACTCCGCTCGATTAATATTGGTTCTAAATTTATAAATTTGATATCAAATTGTAGGAAACATTCTGATATATAATTTGAGACCAAATTTATCAATTTTTCAAAAGCTAATATTGACCGAGCTTGAGTCATTCTCCCATCTTGCCAGAATATCCGCTTTGCTTGGCCAGACTATATTAATGCTACAATATAGGTTAGATAGGGGTTGTATTACAACCCACAATGTTCCGACGTATTTTTATTTCTTTCGTAGATCGTATTATTCTTCTTAATTTGCCCTGATTCATCAAATCACAATTCATTATTGAGTCATTTTTAAACTTCTCGAATTTTGCTGGAATATACCTCATAACACCCTGCAAAATGAATGAACACACATCACATTCCGAGATTATAAAGTTGCATTGCTCTAGTAAAAAAAATTTATGTAGTGACAATGTATTTTTCTTATTTTTAGTAGTTTTGTTTTGTTCTAACCTATTCCCGAAAACATCATGAAAATATTTTGAAGTTTGTTTGAATCGTTTGAGGCTTTTAGTTGGCGTTCATTTTCAACCAAAGCCATAATTTTGCAAGGCTGACGCTGGTTTTCGTAGCTCAAAAAATCCTACTTCCTCTGGCTGTTCCTTCCTCCAGCACCCGCTTATAGTACTTTTGTGAGTTAAAAATAAAGAAGAGGTCCCAAAACGAGGCTCCAAGAGGCTTCTCTTTCTTCTTGTTCTCTCTACCATTCAGCTTTCGAAAAAGGTCTTCTGGCAGGTAGATTTGGATCATCAGCTTTCAAATTTGCCATCTTTGTTTGACAAACTCCTCAACCAATCCTTCTTCTCACTCTGATTTCGGTGCAGTCTCCAAGAAACCCGAGCAACTCTGCTTCGTTTCCATCTTCTCTTCGTTTGCCATTCATTAACAATACCTTTCTCATCCTTCTTATTATTTTTTCACTTATTCTTGTCCTTCATCCTCTTCATCACTTTCCTCTTTGTTCTGCTGAAAAGCAAAAACGGGCCGTTTCATTTCATGAGCTGAGTTTTATTTGTGCGTTCGTGTTTCTGAAACCTTCAACCGGATTTCGTTCGACTGTATTTTTCGTTTGAAATTTTGGGTGTTCTTGAATCGATGTTATCCTCTCCTCTCATTCATATTTTATCAGCCTCCCATTAATGCCGAAAAATTATTATTTCACAAGCAGCTGTGAAATAATATTTCTGTTTCGTATGAAAAATAATTTCTGAGAAAAATATAATCTCAAAGTAGAATCAGAAACACCTGTACTAGGCAACTTGATAACTTCTCTTATTATCATATATATTTCAAATAATACAAAAAAGGGTTGTGTGACCTCAGATAGTATTCAGTCAAGTCGAAATTAAAATAATTACATAGTTCTGTACTGGCTAATGACTGATAGAAATTGATGTCTCTCCTCTATCTGGAAAATATTCTCTTCACTAACATTACTGATGAATATTGTTCCTCTTATCATTATCAAAGTCTATGTTATAAAATGTTTTAGTGAAGCTTGAATTTCAAATAGTACCAATTAGCACTGGCGGCTCGTACCCACGAAACAGGTGAAGTGCCCGTACAGCACTTCAACCTGTTTCGTGGGCACGAGCCGCCAGTGCCACCCAGCACTTTCGAATGCTGTTATAAATGGAATTAACAAATTATGAATTTCAAATGGAATTAATATGGAATGAGCAACACTGATCATATCACTCAATAGACATTGGTTGGCTATATTCGAGATGATTGACATTGCTTTATCATTCTCGTTATTTCCATCTTATCCTTTTTCTTCCTCTTTGTCCATCTTTTTCTCCTCTTATCCTCACTTTCATTTTCCCTCCTTGTTCATTCTGTTCGAAACTAACACTATTCAATCATTGATTGGGTTATTCTCATTTATTCATTCTCTTAATGAGTGTCATTCTCATAAGTTTTATTTTATTAATAATTATCTCTTCATCTCTTTCTGTAAATTCTCCCATCACTATTTTCTTCTTCCCAGCATCCTTCATCTCCTTCCTCTCTTAAAGCTCCTTCTTTCCATTCATTCATCTCATTCCAATTTGATTGACATTAGCTTAATAATTATTTGACAGTCCGTCAAATTCTAATTCTCTCAGCTCCTTAACTTTATCCTATTTTTATCATTCTGTTTCTTTCTGTGCTATTCTCTTCTCCACGGCCTTCCTCCTCCCTTTTATTCCTTCTTCTTGTTCTTCGATTACGGTGTTTGATGCTGCATGACGATGATGAGTGTCCAAGTTGATTGGCCAGTCAGCCTATATTATGTATGTACATGTATCGATACACTGTATATCGATAGATGTACATACAACAGTCGATATATATATCGATAGTCTTTGAATGTTGATATTCGATGATAGGCACACAAGACACAAGCAATAGCAAGCAGCAAGACAGCAAGGCAGAGCATACTGTTATCCACCTCTCATTGTAACGGAATTAAGTTGCCAAGTACCGTATAGTCGATGTGTAGCTGGATACTCTACTACTGTACTTCTTCTACTCATACTACAACTTCTAACTTTATAAAAATATCAAATATTCTTTCTACTATTATCCTCACATTTTGTTTCCTCTTGTTGGATTCATTCAATTTTTCTTTTATTCTCTTGTATTGTAATTCTTTTTTCTCTCGTTGATGATATTCCTATTCATTTGATTTTGATTACTGTATTATTTTTTCATGACTTCGTTCTTTTTTATTCCATATTCCTCGTTCCTGATATTTATTGATACTATAATTATCAATATTCTCAAGTTATAATTCCTTTCTTTTCTATTAACATTATATCTTCCAATTTAATCCATTCCATTCCATCCAACCAATACTCATTTTTCGACCATTATCTTTCTTCTAATGCTTCTTTTTTCTCGTCTTTCTGCTTTTCTGCTCCCCAATCTTCATCTACAACATTTTCAATGTGATTTTCTCAACTTTCTTCATCTTCAACTTCTTCTAATTTCTCTCTCCTTATCTTTTCGAGTTCTACGTTTAATTCCTATTATTTCTTGTCTATCCATCTTTATTTTCTTTTCTTTCTGGTTCCTTTTTTATTTCTTTTTTTACCTTACCACTACTTCTCGATTTTTATGTTTTTATCAAATTATTATTCTCCCCCCTCGTCTTCAAGTTTCTTCATCTCGTTTTCCTCGTCTTCCTTTTCTGTCCTCTCCTCTCACTTTCGCTTCTTTCCCCTTTTACTTTTTCCCTCTTTTCCCTTCTTCCCTTTCACTCTTCTAATTTTCTATCTGCTTTAATATTTCACTTCTCTCTTACTTTCTGTATAGTACATACAAGATATTGTGACCAACACAAACCTTCGTTGGTCAACAGCCTTCTACGGTTGAATCACACACACTCTTTGTCTCTCCATTTCTCTACTACATCATATTCTCTTATTTATTCTCCCTGCATTCTTCTCTCAATGTGTCTTTCACATTTGACTATCAGATGAAGTTCGAAAGTCATCAAAGGTCACACGAAGATCGACTGGTTGTGCACCTTTCAACTTGTCCGACCTAAACATCGTGACATCAAAGACAAAATTCATTTTTTTCAAATGATCTTAAATTCAATTGTCATTAAAGTTTTTACAAAAATATTAAATTAGATTAGAAAAATCAAGTATTATTTCGGAGCATTGTCATACTACTTCTCCATTTTCTCGAAAAACATTTACGCTTCATAATCATAAACAAAATCATATACGCTTCTTAATACCAGATTATACAATTCCAATTATTTCTATTGTAAATTCATATACTCTGGATCATGATTTATATCTATTATTTATTATTTATCTATTTATTTTATTCATCTGTAAAATAAATAGATATAATATATAGATATAAATAATAGATTAATAATATAAATAATAAGATTAATAAAATAGATACAAATAATAGATATCTGGATTTATTCTATATCTATCTGTAACTTACCTTGAAAAATGGTCTTAATGATAAAAAAACCAAGGGTCTTATCAACAAATAAAAGAATTAAGAAATCTATATAATTCCGCTTGACAGGACAGTTAGGCAGTGAATAGTGGTCAAACTCTGGTTGCCAAAATCAGAAGAATAACCTTTTATTACTCATAATTGGTTTGAGTTCGTTCAAATATATAAAATACTCGTCAATACTTGTGATTTTTCAACAGGGCTGATCACATAAATACTACTCGCGAGCCATAGATTGGGCAGCTCAATGGTATTCAACAATATTAAAAACTTCATCACTATATTACAAATAACTCTCAAATACTCTTATCATTAGACTAATATTTTATTCTATGTAGCTCTTCGAACACCGTATTCTAATTTCTTCAACAAGATTTGGATATTTTTAGTAAAATAAAAGACTCTTCTTAGATTTTCTTACGAATCAACCATTTTTTCCATTGAATAATTCCCATAAAAATAATAAAAAACTTCCAAGCAAAATACCAAACTGAGGCAGATGTTTCAATTTCTCCAATGTCATTATTCGTTGTCTTTATTTTGTAGAATACTGGGCTCACGCATCTCAGGGACCTTCTGTCTCTCTATAAACGATCGATTTCAAAGTGGTAGATTACAGTTTACCAATAAATATATTGGTTATTTTATAGATGTATATTAATAAAAACTGTACTTTCATAATAAATAAATCAACGGACTGTAAAAATGGGCAGTTAAGTTTGTAAAATATAAGAAGCGAGTCTACGTAATTTCAATGAGTGAAATCCAGGTAGCAGATTCAGTGCTATAGCCCAACATTTATTCTAATGAACCAGCAGTGATGGACTTGCCACACTATTACCTTCATGAGCAGGTGAACTATTTTTGAAAGCAGAGACCCTTTCAGGTCCTTTGGAAATGCAAAACTATTTCTGGCATTGTTCATGTGAATGTTACTGTTGCATTATTTCTTTGGTGATTATTGTTCTGTGGGAACCCATCAAACAAGTTTCTTGACGTTTGCTTTGTTATATTACTGGATTTCTGGAATCGAAGCTCGTTATGAATGGCTGATTAGATGCTCATTGTTGGAATTGTTTGGGGTGTCTAGGAATTCTTGCCCTCTTTTGTCCATTTGAAAAGTAGAATACCATACAAACAATAGTGGTCGTAGGGGTCCGATTTTCTTGGAAAAGTTTGCAAGAAATTTCAACTGTTCAGCAGTTGGCATACTCTATTAAAACCATAACAGTTGAAAGAACTGCACCAATAACGTAAAATGTGAACTTACCAATAACGTGAAATGCACTATCTTTGTTGATATTTTTCCACAAAAGTATAATTCTCTTGAGATGTATTATTTAACAGATAGCAGTCACATTTCAATGTTATTTTGTACAAAATTCAATTTTTTTGGTTCAGTTTAAAGGTGTTCTCATTCAATGTTTCACGTACCTAAACAGGAACAGTTTTATTTGGGCTCTAAAGCCTGCTGTACTCTGTGAAATAACTAAATAAATATAAATGACTAAAAAATAAATAAATACATTTATGTTTACGAATTGAAATTGTATTTCATTTGTGAATTTCAATGAGTGATTTTCTTGTTTCAGGCTCAATGGAAAATGAAACTTGATAAATAAAATAAATATAAATGAATAAAAAATAAATGAGTACATTTATCTATGTGAAATTAAATTTTATTTGAAATGTGAGTTCTAATGAGTACTTTTCTTGTTTCAGGATCAATGGAAAATGAAACTTGATTTTCAAAAATGAATGAAGCAAAATGTAAATGAATGGAATTGAGGGTATTACCAACAATCAGTAATTACTTTGATGGTAAGTGAAAATATTTACTAAACTGTAAAATTATTATCTGTGAAGAAAAAACTGTGACATTAATTTGAATTGAAACCAAATAATTAAATAAGTCAGTAGTACATAAAATCATTTTGTGATTTTGCTTGAATTTTAAATCTAAAACCCTAATTCGGTTCTAATAAAACGGTAAAATACGAGTACGTTATGTACTCTTTTCCAATTAGGAATACAAAAGATCCATCGTAATCTAATAAGTCTCGAAACTGGAAATTTATTCTGTATACCAATGAAACATGAAATTTTAATTTATTCTCATTCCCTACGCAATTAGCCTATGATTTTGAACATCTATTAAAAAAGTAAGTTTGAATAGTAAAGTTTTTTTGTAGACTTATGAAGGATAAACCTTGAATTATGCAATTTTCATTGGAAGAATCAAGTTTGAAAAGTAATGATTACATGTAAGATAAATTTTATTCATATTTTGAAGCTAAACCATGGTTGTGATAAGCTAACGACTTACGATATTCTCGACAGGATTTTAAATTCATCTCACCAATAATAATTGAATTACCTTCAAGAAATGACAAGCTCAGTACGTGAAATCAAATAATGCGGGTACCAGCTTACCTTCTTATCTTACTTTCTCAGTGAATCCTTTGTCTTACAACTCTTACATCAACAGGTTTTGGAATAATCAACCATAGATTTATAATGATTCTAAGATCTGAAACCTTCAAATAAGCGAGTGATCAATTTCCAATATCTCAAGTACTGTATTTCTGAAATCGGACTCATGTTCAATGAATGATAACGTAGTAGTCCTATACAATACATAGATTATGTATGAGAATTGATAATATGATAATAGATGATAGATAGCATGAGCGATAATTACGAGGAAATGAATGATGAAGAACATGAATAGTATAATTTATGAAAAATTTACTTGGAATCAATCCAAGTTTGGGTTATCAGCCCAACGTCAACAATAATAAACTTTGTTAATCTCTTCTTAAAGACTCACCCATATTACAATATTCTTTAAATTGATTTGAACAAAATTCCTTCTACAATCATGAGAGAAAACATCCTTT
Source organism: Sogatella furcifera (assembly GCA_017141385.1). Taxonomy (NCBI): domain Eukaryota; kingdom Metazoa; phylum Arthropoda; class Insecta; order Hemiptera; family Delphacidae; genus Sogatella; species Sogatella furcifera. The sequence goes on along the minus strand of CM029550.1, from coordinate 9,977,702 downwards.
TACTATTGATTACGTAACATTTCGAATGTTGAAATTCTTCTACAAATGGAAGTAATTATCGATCTCCCAATTTTACGAAGTATTATCAATTAACTTTTATTATCATTGTTATTGTTTATAGTGTTAAATTCTTCGAAAAATGGAAGTAATTTATTGATCTCCTAATTTAACAAAGTATCATCAATTAACTTTCATTATCATTATTATTGTTTTCATTAATTATATTTTTATCAATCCATTATTTTGTTGACACATATTACTACATTTTCGTGTGAAATTGAAATCAATTGGGTGGAGTGCTGTTGCATTGCATAGATGGCATGATAGGACCGACTTGCCAAATGTGCGAGGTTGGCTACCTGAATTTGAGAGAAGGATGACTGTCTTCCGGGTTATTGTAGCAGGTAAAGCCGCTCCACCCTGATTCCCAGGCTCATTGAAGGGGCTCCAAATCGTTCTCATGCACATACAAGTACACCATATCAATACAGGTGTTAGTTAGTATCATATAGCTATAGGGTTATCAGATATAGAGTTATACTTAGGCTACTTACTATAGAATTGGCAATTGATGCAATATCAAATGATTTATACTTACTGATTATTCAATCAACTTGTATACTCACTATCGATCAACCAGCAAAACATATATTTATAGCTACTGTTCATATATCAACCAAAATATTTATATGTTATCAGTAATCTGTTGACATTTAATTTTAAATTAATAATACAGTTGTATGAGATTATCTACTTATAATGTGATTCATAAACCCGTGTATCCACGGCTCCACTGCCATTTAAGAAGATACAGAAGCCAATAAAATCAAGTGAGCCTAAAATATGATAATGCACGATAAATTATAAATACGAATCAACACGAAAGACGAATCTTTCTAGTAATTATTATGAAAAAATAATTGATTTGAATTGAATTCTTTCATGTGATACAACATGATACATCAATATTAGTATGATCCATTTAAGGACGTTTTAATACACATAATATGGATGGTATTATGTGTATTAAAACGTCCTTAAATGGATGTTATTATGCATAATAACAATAATTGTATTGGAAGTCTTGTATCATCATTTTTTGAACATCTTGTATCGTATTATTAATTGTATCAGATTTGAAGAACTTTTGTATCTTCATGGAATAGAGTTGAAATGTGAACACACATGTGTTTCAAAATACTCTAGATCTGTTGCATTTCTTGCTGTTACTTTGAATAATATTATTTTACTGGTTTATTCCTGTAACTGACCATTCTAACACCCTACCATACCAGTATTGTCATATCCTGTATGTTCTACGTGGTGTACCCAGTAATTTTGCTATTGAAAGAAAAACTAATTAAGGATTTTTTATCCTTACACACACCACGTGGTAGAAAACCAGTTTGGGTTGTATAGAGGTTTGGGGTGTTCTGGCCAGCCACGTTGAAAATCCGTTGCAGTGCATTCAGGGTGCATATGAGTGGGAGGGGAAACAAACAACCCCCCCACCACACACCACGCAAAAGACAGAACCAAAGGTTTTGCACAAAATTCCTAGAAACTCCTGGCTATGCTGCTTATTCTAGCGTACAACTCCGTCCTTGAAGCTTCTTCGTCCTTATTTCTGATTCTGTTTCTCCTATTCATTTTTCTGTTTCTTCTTCTTCTTTTTCTTATCCTCCTCTTTCTTCTCCATTTTCTGACATCTCCACTCTATTCTCTCTTCCGCTTTCGTGCTTTATCTTCTCTTTCTATTTCACCTTCTACAGCTTCCCTTTTATTTTCCCTTTTTCTCTATTCCCTCATTACCTTATTCTAATCTTTTCAGTACTTTCTTACGCCTTCGTTCAGCCTCATTTTTCTCGTCACCCAATTCATTCTTGCTCTCCCGTTTTCGTTATTCATACCAGTTCATCAATCCCATTTTCACACAATTTTTCTCGTTTCCCCCACCGTCTTTTTCTGTCTTCTTCCATCTTTATTACTTCACTTCCATTCCTTCTGGTTCTTGATTTTCTGCTTCTTCGTTATTATTCATTTTTCACATAGTCTTACTTCTTGATAGTTTCTTTGCATTCTTCTTCGTTGTTCTTCACCTTCTTCCTCATGCTTCTTGTTTCTAGTTTCAACTTTTATTCCTATTTCTTCATCTTTCTCCTCATCCTCCTCCTCCTCTTTCTCTCACTCTTTATTCCTCCTCTTCTATTTCTACTTCTACTTCTTTTTCCTCCATGTGGTTGTTCTCCTTTATTATCATCATATTCTTATCACTTCCCATCCTCCACCACAACCACACCTCTTCTTCCTTTCTCTCTTCTCCACCTTCTTCTTCCTCTCTTTTTCGATTCCTCTTTCTCCTCATTCTGCTTCCTTCGTTGAACTTCTAGAAAATTGTCTACTGAGGCATGCACTCTGTAGTATTGGTAGGTTCTATTCATTACTGAATGCATTGAGAACGGATATAGCCTGCAAGACAACAACCCTTGTCAACCGAAAAAGGTTGTTCCTTTCAGTGCAGTACGAAAATCTTTACCTGCGCACCCATTGTAATGCGCTAGGTATAGAGTGTGTGCTTTTTGAAAGACAGTCTTTGGGCCAGAATTCCAACATTCTTTTCTTTAGTTTTGCTCGTCCCTCATTGGCTCCCTCCCTTGAAAGTTGGTTGGGTGAGTGGTGGTTAGTAACAGATTTGGTGTCGGACCTCGTGGTGATTTCAGTTGCATTTCGTTCGTTGGTGCGACAAGTTGGCGAGTGATTGTGTGTGCGTGTTGTAGTTGGTGCGTTCGCAACCCTCCAGATGGATTACTTCAGAACTCATCGTTGCTGCTCGGTGTCGGTTATGGACTATCAATGGGATTACGAATATATACTACGAATCTAACCAATGGAATATCCTATAAGGTATGATTTTTCACCACTGAGAATTATTGCTTTCTAAACTAGGCCCTATTATTTAGTTATTTTCAAATCTCAACTCAGATAACTTTTTTCTGATTAATTTCAAGATTTTATGCTAAAGTAAATCTTTTAAAATTCATGTTGGGCTATTTGATATTTTGAAAAAATATTCATATTTATTGCAATTGAAATTCCCATTAAATAAACCAACATGGTGAATCCACAAGGGAGTTTTGCGGTTGGAACCCTCCCAAAACATCTAAACTTTTTGTTATAAGATTGAACATTTCTTATAATGTTGGAGTTATTTATTTATTGTTTGGTATTCTTCAACTTTCTTATAATCTTTTAGTTATTTCACTAAGTTTGCCCTACTCCACATGATCACGTACCAGTAATTAATAATATTATTTTATAATTATCAAACTTTGAATTTTTTTTTGGAGATGGAAGGTTTTTGTTTGAGGAAAGTTTAAAAATTAATTGGCGTTAGATCATGATCATTTGATTGATCTGGAAAAGTTTTTCTTGATGAAATGAGTTTTTCCAACAGAACTTCTGTTAGTTTATTTATATCAATAAACTAATGACTTGTGTAAGTTTCTCCATCTACTGTACTATGATATTCTTCTCAAAATCAATTATTATTATTATTTCAAATCCCACCCATAATCAATAATTCAGTAATAAATTGTTCAATTTGAATGACTATTTCATTCTATTGATTCCCCCTAAAATCTCCTTCACAAATTTACAGTAAAATTAGCGTCCGATGGAGGAGTATGATACAGTAGTAAAATATCTCAGAATAAAGCTTCAGTCAAGTAGTTTGTCAATCAGGAAGAGTGAAGAGAAACTATAAAAAAGGAACAAACATAATTGAAGTAACGAATGAATTATTTTTTCTTGAGACATGAAGTATGAAGATTTTGATAGTTTTTGTATTTTGACGTTAACTTACTCAATATTTTGCTGTATGTGCAAATCAACTTCTAAATTCAGTTATTTCATAGTTTTTTGAGTGGTTGTGGAGGTGATATTGTGGTAATCATTTAATATTTTATCGTTATTTCTCATTTTTTAGTTCTGACATGGTTTTCTTATTAGAAAAAATCCAATCCGTCATGATTTCATCAAAACTGCGAAATAAGTAGTAAACCAATAGGCGAATAATTTTGGTTTGTGGTGACCCATTAATAAAATAATTCATGAACATAAAAGTGAGAAATGTATAAATTTCAGGTGAAAAAGATTACAAAATGTAGAATTTAAATCAAATTGAAGAAATAGTCCTCCCATTCATTTCCTCCTTGAAATCGAGGGTTCATTTCATATTCTAGTGTTTCACAATAATTTAAGTGATACCTCGGACAGCTACAATTGAGTAACATGAATTTGAAAGTAACTTATCACGTCATTTCCTCCTTATTTCTGGGATGTTGAAAAATACCCATAGAGAATTATATTAATGTGTTTAAAAATGAAGTTCATTGGTTACCCCAACATTATCGAATAATTTATAAGTTCATTAGAACGTTTTCAACTCTGTTAATTTCTGATCTTGAGTTTTCTTCTAAAGGAATATAATACAAACTATGTTCAATCGATAAATTGTTTTGAATACTTTATATGCATTCTAGTTGCTCTCACCCAGCCACCACTTTATTTGAAAAGCTTTCCAACGCACCCTTGAATCATAATAGCCGTCTAGCTGTGAAGTGGATTCAAACAATAATTTTCCACTTGACGGAAATTAGGGCATTCCACTCTTTTGTTCCCACTTTCGCCTGACTCAGGAAACCTGCATTATGGTTTATCGAATTTCTAAAGAAGAATAAATTTCCACCAAGTGCTACTCAGATGAAAAATTTAGTATCTAATGGATAATATTGTTGACTTGATTCACAATAATGCTATTGATAAGTAGAATTATTATATTTTATCTTCTATAATTATTGTACAAGAGAGGAATAATCATGATCATTGTGCTTAATTCAATATTAAGCATTTATTTATTCAATATTGTGCTTTTTTATCATGTACAAGTATCACAACATCTCACCTGACACTGTGTCTTCATTTATTTAATAATGTAAAATAGAGATTACAACAATTATTAACAAAATGATACAAAATATAGAACAACAATTAATATTGTAGTACAGAATAAATCTACCTATCGTATATATTTTTTCAGCTCATCCCACCTTGAAACTGAATAAAACGTTGGAAGAATAATGAAATGTCAACAATAAAGCTGGAATACACATTGCTCTTAGTAACAATAAATGAAAATAAATTAATAAATTGAGAATAACCCTCAAATAGCATTCAGCTAGAGGGATGCTGTAACACTTTTGTAATAAAATAAATGAACTAATAAATACATGTAAACTAAATGGGAAGAACGCATTTATAATTAAAATTGAATTATTTGATGGAAAAATCATAATAAAACTAAAAAATGGAATTCAGTTCTCAAGAATAAGAGTTTTCTATGACTATGAAAAATGATGAAATTGGGTAGAACTATTGTAATTGTTTAATCTATTAAAAAATTCACCTACCCGCGTTGATACATCCAGCAGTGTGGCCTCTTGCCATGCCAACAGATTTTGACCGAAGTTTATCAGAAGTTTATTCAGAACACGGCCGTATCCGAAAGAACGATCTCCCAGCACAGAAATGAATTTGGAAACGTTATTTACTGCAGATTATTACTAGGTATATTCAAAGTCTTGCACTGGACACTTCCTAAATTATTTCTGTGATTCTGTACTTTGCGATTGTACGGTCACCTATGGTCGTGTTGTGAGCAAACTTTGATTGAAATATTGTCTCAGAGGTTGGCCTTTCTTGTAGGTCGATCTCATGATGCGATCAGTTGCATATAGCATATTCCCTGTCATTATCTATTTGAGTGTTGAAATCTGTCAGTATTTCCATTACCTATTTATTAAAATGATGTAAATCAAATATTGGCTTGATAGCTGCTTTTCTCATTCCCTTTAGTTTTTTAATTTATCACTGGGAAAGAGATATTGGATTTATCTAGACTAATAAAGCCACATTCATTGATATTTTTTCTTGAACTATATTTGAAGGGAATTTCTTGTAGGCTACCTTTGCCTATTCTACATTAAAATCTTTGCTTTCTGCATTAATTAGAAAATATTATTGGAGATTGTCTTTTAGAAGAACTTCCAAGACTAATTTCAAAAAAGATGATTGATTACGGTATTATTCAATTTTGATATAATTTTATATAATTAAAATTTATAATTATATGACATTTCCACAGAATGCGGATCCTGAAAGAAATGCACATATCATGAATGAGATTTTGGATCGTGTGGCAGATCCCAGAAACTAATACAATTTGAGAATTTTCCGGAAGCTCAAAACAACACTCGAGTGACAACAGCGTAGACATAATAGGTGAGAGCCTTTCAATGCTTTGAAAAATGAAATAAAGTGCATGAGATAATAATATAAAATACAAAATAATAACAAAAAATAGGAAAGCAAATTATCAAGTTTATCAGATTAAATTTAAGTTAATGTTGTAATCAGTTGTAAACATTTTTAACAACATTAAAATGTGATTTTTTCTGTAAACAAATAATAACAGCTCTTCCATAACAGTAAGACTATTACGGTAGAGTCTGTCCAAGCGAAGAAGACATTCCGGCAAGATGAAAAAAATTACTCCAGCTCAGCCAATATTACTTAAAAAATTTTAAATTCGATTTCAAATTATAGAGCAGAATGTTTCCTACAGTTCAAGACCAAATTTATAATTTTTGAATGAATATTGACCGAGCTGGAGTCATTTTCCATCTTGCCAGGGTGTCTTCTTTGCTTGGAAAGCCTAATATCGTACAAATCAAAGTTGAAGTGAAGTTATATCAGTCACCCAAATTGTTATCAATTAATAATTATAATAAATAAGTGAAGTACAGTTGATCGATCAATAATAATATGTCTCGAATCACCTTCTCACCTTGAGAGATCAAATTCTCTTATATGGAATTTCAAAGACTTTTCTCCATTACTTATTATTAGTTGTTTATAGAACCATTTTCAAACTCCACCAACTTCTAGCAGTGAATGTACCTTGGTCTATGGGGTGATTGAAATATGAAGGGAATAAAGGTGGTCTAGAAGCAAAATGAGAAATGGAAGAAGAAGAAGAAGAAGAAGAAGACGGGAAAGCAGAAGAAGAAGATGAATAGGATTGTGAATTGAGAATAATTCTGGTCCCCTTTGAAAAGGTTGGTGCATTACATCCCCTCACAATGAAACCAGTTCTCTCTTCATCTCGACAAATTCTTATTATTTCTGCTGCTCCTTGGTTTGTAGAAATAAGCGGTACAAAGAGAGAAAGTAGAAGATCGAAAAATTCATTTGGGGAGTGATACTCGCACGTTCTTGATCACAAATGTCTAGACCAAATCGATTGTTGAACGAATGCAATTTCACAGAAGTTTGATGCCCGGTTCTTCCAAGCACACTCAAACTTGAGGGACCCTCAAATTTTGATTAACAGCAGACATTTTCTATGATAAGTATAGGAAATGTAGTAAAGTGTAGTGAACTTGAGGGTCCCTCAAATTTGAGTGTGCTTGGAAAAACCGGGCATGAAATTTGCAATTTTGTAATTAATTCAATCAGAATTTGAAACGGTTCAGTTGAAAAATGTTCAATTGAATTGTTCAAAATACACATTTTAGAGTCAATATAAGACGTTTCAATCATGATACAAAATCTACAAAGGAGATACACAAGACGATGTTGTGATATAGTCTGTCCAAGCAAAGAAGACCCTCTGGCAAGATGGGAGAATTACTCAAGCTCGGTCAATATTGGTTCAAAAATTATAAATTTGGTCTCAAATTGTAGGAAAAAATTTGGTTCACTATAAGGACCACATTTATGATTCTTGAACAAATATTGACTAAGCTGGAGTAATATTCTCATCTTGCCAGAGGCTCTTCTTTGCTTATACGATATACTGATATTGTAAGATTTGATATGGATGGAATCGAATTGAATCGAAATCGTATTGAAACATCTAGTGTTGCATATATCCTATCATATTGTGAAAAAAACTTGAATTATTGACTTTCAAAAACATACAATAATTACTATACATGTATCATCTGAAATCATACTTTTTATTCTAATATCAGTCTTTTCAATTAGGTTTTTTATTTGACACACGCATTATTTTGTGTTTCACCTTGAAACAGAATTGAACTGTAGACACAGCTGGCTGTTGGCAAAGAAACTGAATAGCATAAGTAGAGGAGGGTGAAATAAGAAAAATATGAAAAGAAAGCTGAGGAAAATAGAAATAGCGAGGAAGAGTTTAAGATAGGTGATTATGAAGGGTAAAAGAGAGTTGGAAAAGAGGAGAAAAAGTTGAGGAAATTATTATGAAAAAGAGAGGGTACAGGGTATTCAGGGCAAGAAGCAGGACTGTTTTCTAGGAATAAGGACACTCCCTTGGCACTATTGTAATGTTATTATGGAGGAACGATTTTTTGCTTCTTCTTCATTCTAATGAACCATGCAGGGAGAAACGGTTGGGTTTTTGGAGGAACGGTTTCTCCTAAACGCTTGGCAAGACTAGGAAAATAACAAGGATGAGGAAGAGGGAGAGAAGAAAAAGAGTGGTGAAGAGAAGTCGGTAGAGAAAGGGAAGCATGAAAAGAAGAAATAGTGTTAGTGTAAGGAGGAAAAGAAGCAGAGGTAGGAGAGAGAGAAGTAGAAATACAATCAACTCAGAAGAAAGAAGAAGAATATCAAGAGACTGAAAAAAACAGAGAATGAGAAGAGGAGTAGATGAAATGAAGAGAGTGAGATAAAGTATAACCAGGAATGATGACGTAGGATGAAGCAGAAGAGTGAGAAAAGGGAAGGAAATAAGAAACACAAGAAGATAAAGGAAGTTAGAAATAAATTGATGATTGAAAAAGGAAGTGTTGAGTGGTAGGTGAGGAAAGTGAAGAGAAAAAGTAAGAAGAATAAAAAGAGGACAACGATAACATGAGGATAAAGAAGAATGGAAGGAAAACTGGTGAGTTGATGAGATCAAAATGGAGGCGAAATGAGATAATATGAGAAGAAATTCATATGATGAAAAAGACGAAAAGTAAAGAGTAGTAATAGAAGGAGTAGATGATGGGGAACATTCAAATAAAGATTGAAGATTAATTATGATGAAAAGTGAGAAAATTTGAAGAGTTTAGTACAATATGGAGAAGGTTAAGAGCGTGAAGTTTCCTCTATTCAAATTGAATAACTCCAATGAGTATTTTATTTAAGTAATGATCCTGATAGTTGAACATCTGCAGACGTTACTCCTTGATTTCTTCTTTTTGAGCCTCAATTCACTCGCAGACGCAGCTGCTGCCTACCTAGATGTGTGTTTTCCCCCGAACCAGGTGTTCCCCCAATAAACTGGACCTGATCAACCGTCAGTTAATCCCCCCTCTCATACTGCGGGGAACCCCTCGAGTCCATCAACTAAATAAAATTGCTCAACGTCTTTCGTCTGCATGCTATACATGTTTCCCCCCAGCCGTTGGATTTACTCCTTTCATGACACAATAATCAAGCCTGTAAACCCCTCTTATTATTGTCTCAGCTGTTTGATACTGTTAGAAATGATGTGACAGTCTATTTCGCAATCAGACATGATGTTGCAAAATGTGCTAGGAGCTTGAATTATGTTGGTTCTGTTGATGTGTGTGTACACGTTTCAATTTCCTCCAAAGAAGATTTGCAAGTTGATACATGTATCACTAGTAGTTCTGTGAACAGTAGACCTCACGAAGTCACCCATGGATGGGGCATTATTCATGAAGGGAATACTTAGTTGACCGAACGTAAGTGAGTTCTAGATTCAAGTCGACGATTTTGCATTTCTCTTTATGTTTGCTTGTTTGTTCCGCATTTACGACAAAACGCGGCAATAGATTCTGATGAAATTTGACAGGAATGTTCCTCTTGAAATTGCGCGTCGATGTATATGTAAGGTTTCTTGAAATATTGCGTTTTAAGGATAAAATAGAAGGAAAAGGAATTACCTCCATACTAAAATATTACTATATACATTTATACTTCTGAACATAGGAGAATTCACTCCATAGAATTATTCATGCTTAATCAGCTGTCGAGTTTATTATTAATTGCATGCAATCACGCATGCAATTGATGAAACTCAACACTCAACGTAACTTGGTATTCCCTTTATGAATAATGCCCCATCCATGGGTGACTTCGTGAGGTCTACTGTTCACAGAACTACTACACTAGTTACGTTGAGTTTCAAGTTTCATCAATTGCATGCGTCATTGAATGCAATTAATAATTAACTCGACAGCTGGTTCAGAATGAATTATTCTATAGTGTGCATTTTCCTATGTTCAGAAGTATAAAATAATGTAAATAGTAATATTTTAGCATGGAGGTAATTCCTTTTCCTTTCATATTATCCTTAAAATACAATATTTCAAGAAACCATACATATACATCGACGCGCAATTTCAAGAGGAACATTCCTGTCAAATTTCATCAGAATCTATTGCCGCGTTTTGTCGTAAATGCGGAACAAACATACATACAAACAATCAAACATAAAGAGAAATGCAAAATCGTCGTCTTGAATCTAGACCTCACTTACGTTCGATCAAAAAATAAGTGTTTTTTCCAATCGATTTGAAACTGATATACATCATCTCTGATCATCACCATCTTGTGTAAGCTATCTTGTTGAAAGGAAGCTGAATCGTGAACACACAGTTCGTATGACATTTTTCAATGGTCATTTATTTTTCCTATATTAAGTATTTGAGTTTCAGTTTTTTTGTACTCTATGACGGTGGGTGATACAGGGAAAAGGCGGTATAAAATTGAACGTGAGCAGCATGGAATAGTTGTGTACTCACTACTCATGTTGACCTATAGAGTGTGTCTATATTTTCCATGTATTACATGGCTTGAAAATGTTTTTGTGTGACTTGAGTAATAATTTCTTAGTCATCTTGATCCTTGATCATCGTTGTTATTCTATTTTCCACTTCTTCAAATTATTTAGTTTTAATATTTCTTCAATTAGGTACTGATTTAACAGCTCACTTTAATTACTTTTTTCCTGCAATTAATGAAGAATTGTAATAGAAAAATGATAAACTAGTTGGAGAGTAATAATAGTAACTTTTCAAATCAACTGAATTTCCTAATAATTCAAGTTTTTTCATCCTTATAGATCTCTAATCTTCTAAATTTCGTTTTCACGTTAGCCCCTTCTAAGTTCTAGAGATTTTTTTCTGTTGCCACAACCACAACGAAGAAACAGTTCTAAACGTTGTAAAGCCAACATAAATGATGTTGGATTGTAGTCTTTCAAATTCAAAGTCAATCGTTCACAACCTCTTTTTCACCTACAAGAATCTTCCAGAAACTTCTTTTGAACTGTCGATTTCCATAATGAACTTATTGCCATTGCCCTGTTAAAGTATACATATATTTTCTATGTGGATTGGATGGTAATAGTGAGTGAAAGAGTATGGGAGTGGAAGAGAGCGAGTGAGAAAGAGTTGACAAGATTGATTGAATGTGGGAGAGTGACAAATCACACAAATCTGACAAATCTTGGTTGGTCACATTATCATAGCTCTGTCTAGGGCAGACAAGCAATAAAAATGTCAAACGTTCGTTGACTCACCAACGTCAGACGAATTCAAAATTATGAATTGATTTAAATTTTAATGTTTTCAATCCATTGGAATAGACTATAGAGACTGAACTTTAAAACTATTTAAAATAATTGAAAAATAAATGAAAATCAAACACCCTTTTAAAAAACTTAAAAATTATTAAAACACATACATGTTTCGGCACATTAGACCATTATTAATGTGGATAAAATAATAATGTGCCGAAACATGTCTGTGTTTTAATAATTTTAAAGTTTTTTAGAAGGGTGTTTGATTTTCATTTATTTTTCAATTATAGAGACTGTATAATCATACTGATTATATAGTATCTATAGTATAGACGTGTTTTGGTTATTTCTGTAAAACCGAAAGTTCTGGAACGGTTTTGAATCCATGGTTTTTTTAAATATTAAAGAAAATTATTTCTCATTTCATAACTCCCTGTTTTATTTCCTTACTCTTATTTATGATTAACTGGTACCATTTGTATCTGTATTGTATGAGACCTCCCAATTTGTTTATGTTCGTGGAATGGGTTTGCACTTTGAAGCATATTTGGAATCCTGATTTACCATAATTTAATACTATTAATATTTAGTCTATCTAGTCTTGATGGATGACTTAATATGAGCTTTATTGAAACTTGAGTCCTTCAGTAGGAATAAAATATAATAATAATATAGGATCAGTTCAAATGATATTAAGCTTCCATGTACGAGGGTCTACTATGTTCTGAATACTAATCATTTATCGAATGCTATGTTCTGAATTTGTATTTAAAAAATAAATTCATATTGAAGCACTAACCTTTTGTTGTTTTTTTTTTGTTCAGAAGTGATTATGGCAGTTGGCATGGCGCCCAGAAAAGAACGGACCGTTTCCTGACTGCGTACACTGAGCTGATGTTGAGGCAGGTACGATAATCGGGAGAAGGAGCAACAAGTGAAGACATGAATAAGAAGAAGAAGAAGAATAAATAGGACGGTTTCCGGTGCAGATGGCACGCGCGCTTTGCTGTCCAGGTTTGTTGTAGGTAGAACAGGTGATGTTTTCGAGCATGCTTACAATTAAATAAAATAAGCTATAATTAATTTAAACTCAGAACTGTATGTCACAGTATTCACGGAAAGTAGCTTTGTTTTTACAAGATCTGTGTGTAGAATAATGATACCTTTGTAATTATAACTTACGTTTAAAACTTGAAAGTCTACAAGTGTACAAGACATCAATATCAATAATTCCCAACAAGATACTTTAGGTGATACATGCTGAGCTGAGATGATGTTCAGGTGATCATCAAAAGGTCTTGTATCATTATTGATAAATAACCTTTTAACTAACTTCTAATGTAGTACAAAAAATTCTAAGTTACCGTATATGTCCACTACAAAGACTCTCGCATTTTATCATTAATGCCTAATTCTAAAAGAAGTTTTGGTCTAAAGCCTGCTTTTTCTTTCCTTTTATTGTATTCTTTCAATGAAATAAATGAGTATCATCATTATCAATGTACAAGACTTCCAATAATATTACAACATACAAGAAATTTGATTGTTCCAGTTACATTTACTATATTTTGCATCTCATAGAATGTAAAGAAGTGTGTTCAATTTAGTTTAAAAAAGGTGTACAATATGATACATGCATGTTACATATGTAACTTATAGAACGATACAATCAGATTTCCTGTATGTTGCTATATTATTGGAATGTATCTATTGTCCATCGTCGAAAATTGATAGATAAAGGAAAAATCAAATACCCTTTTCTTAAACTTTAAAAATATTATCTTTACACAGACATGTTCCAAGCTTGAGCCCATTTTTGTACTATAATTATTTTCTTTATCAATTATTCTGAATAGCCCTAAGTTTAAAGTTTAATTTTCTAATGTCCATTGTCGGTATGAAGATATTGGACCTCTCATTAATGATGAAATTTGAGAAGCTTTGTAGAGTAAGAGTCCTGGCCTTTACTACACTTTAAGAGAACTTAAAAGTTCTTGGATCAATTATGATCCATGGCCTTTCTATTGAATAATTCGAATGTCTTATAACTAAGAGGAGTTTGAAGGAGGGTTGTTCTTCAATGACGTATGAGTATCACCAGAGACAATGTATAATATACATTGTCTCTGGTATCACAGTGGAGTGGCGATGCTAGAGTGTTGATGAGAGCGTAATAAAATATTTGTCGGTATTAACGACAATACATACTGATTCGGTAAGTGTAACTGTATCATACAAGATACAGTATACCATAAATTTTACCATGTATGATGTAGGTACATGCATTTTATTGAGCCCTATCACAGCTATGCTCTCTGCTACTAACACTCTAGCAATGTCGCTCCATTTTTTTTTTGTAAATGCATAAATAAAATATAAATAAATTTATTTTCATATATTCATTGTATATCGACAAAAAGGCCTGAAACGTTTTTAGTCCAAATCTTCATAATTATTTGAAATCGAAGTTATGCTTGATATTGTTATCTTTTATCATCATAATTTATTATTACAGATAAAAAAATACAGTTATTATAAATTTTTACATGAATAATTAATATTTTATCAAACGGACCAGCGTCAAAATTCTCTGATCATCCTTAAGCTTAAGTACATCCTTTGTAGTAAATCCAGTTTAGAAATAAATTATATTATCATCAATGGAAAGAAATATCAATAAATTATAAATTCTATCACCCTCTTGGAAGTTTTAGTTTTTTTGAATGGTTCTTCAAGAAAGTAGGGAGTATTATTTAATATGATTGTGATTTTAGGCATTTGTAATAAAATGTGCTTCATTTAGAAGTTTTTTAAATTGATAGTTATTCATGAAAACTTTATCATGCAATACCGTACAGCTTAATATCACTCACAATTCTAATTCTATCCTTACTGGTGTACCAGCTGTGTAATATGAAAAATGTTGAAATAAAAATAGAAATATTTGTTAACTTCAAACAAGAAGGTTCAACCTCCTTGACTTCAACTAATCAATGCTTGGAATTGAAAATATAATTACATGGAAGTTGAAAAGCAGAGTATTTGTTTCATTGGAAGCTAAATTTACCAGCACTGTCGAATTTTTACAGTAATACAATAAAAAAGTACTGTTATTAATAATTATAGTACCGTAGTAGTTGTATGATGATGAAAAATCATGTTAAACCTGAGAAGCCTTAATATATATTCTATTAATTACATTCAGGTAATCTCCTATTTTATACATTATTCGTGATAAATAGGCAATTATTATAAATTATGCTTCAAAATATCTCTGAATTTTGTCCAGGACTGGTTTAGCCTATTGGTATAGAATTTGCGATTTAGTTGAGGTTAAATTCCAGGACATCTTCAGCCATTTCATCGGAGACTTCATATTGAGAATACTGGATTCAACTAGTCCGTGATGAGTGCCAATACTGTGTTTGAATTTGAGTATTGCACTTGTCCCGGCCTATTTGATTTCAGTGCATCTTCAGAACTTTTGGAAGAGCTGCTACTGCTACAACATGAAATGAAATACAACTATTATTAACATGGGATGGAACGAGGAGCAACTCGAAAGGATGAGAAGGAACAACTTTTCTATTACACTGTAAAGAGTCACAATTATCATTGCATCGTTTAAATAACTCATTCATCATTATTTCCTTATTGAACAGATTTTGTTTATTGCGCTAATTTTTTATCAACTTAGACATGAATAACATTTATTTCTTCATCGACTTATTCAGAATGTTATCCTACTAAAAAGAGCTAAGAGGTAACTTTTCTTCAGATTGTTCATTGATGACATTTTTTATAAATATAGCTTTTCTCCAGATTGTTTATTAATGACATTTCTTATAAATTTAAAATAGAAAATTAATATTGGAGAATTAATGAGAAGAAAATATTGTTTTGAGAATTCGGTTGTGTTTGAAATTGTGTGATTCCTTTATGGCGGATGTAAAGGGCTTGTATTCAAATTCAAATTGAAATTTTGTAAAATGGATAACTTATTTTATAAAAAGAAATTATAATTTTATTTATTTTTATTATAGGATGTGACAGGCTTACGATGAAAACATGACACTGTTATGAGCAATTACAATAATTTTATCTAATTGAATTTTTTATAGTTACAAGTATTTTCATACATGTGAAAGTTATAATAAGTTACATGTAGAAGACCACTTTTTGGATTGTAAATTCATATTAAATTCTTTTTCTGTAAGATACAAGATGAAGCTCTGTTAGGAAATATTGTAACGAAACTATTAGACAGTGAATTTAATTTCTCAGAATGTGAAAGTAAAGTAATTTTTATTGAGTATATTCCATTTTCATGGGTTGTAATTGAACCATATTACTCAGATATCTAAATTTCATGATATTTAAACACGAAGCGTTTTTATTGATATTTCATGTAAATCCATCTACCACTCATATGGTGAACTACTCTTATCATTGATGCAATGAAAAATGTTATTGAAAATTATATTTCTTATGTAAAGAAATGTTGTAAAATTAAATTTTGTTACAGTATTGTAACAAAGTTTAACAGTATTGTATAAGTGGAATTTCTTGACATAGGAATATATTTTTTCTCATGACAATATGTAATATTATATTAGCTCTCATACATGTACTACCTGTTGGCGCTTTTAATGAATATTTATGATTTGAGAACTACATGTATTGTATGTAGGCTATTTGTGGTTTATTGAGTTTTAACTTGATTTTGAGTTTGGTTCAATTTAAATTTAAAATTTATCCAATAGAATTCAGTTACCATTTGGAATATACAATTTTAATTCAATTAAGTTGTTTCATTCACAATGTTTCTATTCCAGAATTTAGTTCATTATTCTAGTTTTATGATAACAATTTATTTTACAGCTACCAGGACTGCGACTCTTGTCAGCTAATTATTTGAGGGATATAGGTCATGACCAGTGCATATTGTTATTAAAAATCAAATTGCACTTGTCCCGGCCTGCAGAACTCGAATAAATTCATCAATAGACCTTCGATCTTCATCATCACAACAATAATAATTTAGAAAAGCATGTAGAGTTATTAATTAGGGTACTTTATTTATTATTATATTATAGAATGTAATGAATTATTACGGTAGACTACAAATTTTATAATAAATTGGATTTTATTTAAATAAACAATAAAATAATCAATAGATTTTTTTCCAAAAATAGAGTATTATTGGCTACAGTACCATATTCAGTTATATAAGAATAAGCAATCAGTATATTCAGTTTAATTAGCATTGGGTGATTGAGTCTATTGTTTCTCTAATTAGTTGAAGTTGAAAAAATCATTTTTTTCAAATTGAATCTATCAACTGAATGTAGGCCCATCCACAAATTTCAAAATGTATAGGGGTTGATTATTTGAATGTCTTGTAATCTTGAATATCTGTAATGTCTGGAATATCTGTAATGAGTTCTCTAAAATTCTGAAAATCAATCACCGGTATTGCTTGTTGAACTAAAATATGTTATTAAGATATAAGATATCATTATATTATTATGTATAAAAATAATCAAATAACCATCAAATAATGATGGGATCATGATTTTAATTGTTATTTATATAAGTTAAATAATTCATTCAAATATTGAATACACATCTCTCTCTCTCTCTCTCTCTCTCTCTCTCTCTCTCTGAATTAATTCTCTGGACCAGAAATTTACGCCTCTTTCTAAAATGCGTTTTCTCATAAGTTACATGACAAATGTTTTCAAAACTCTTGAAAAATGTATTTTGATGTTTTTCCTCCTCTTTTTTCTGTTGCAGTTCTACTGGACTCAGATTTTGGTTTTGCTTTTACGATCTACACGGAATAGATTCATCCACTCCACTATACTGTCCGTCCAAATAAGTCACCCCGGCAAGACGAGAAAAAGACTCCAGCCCGGCCAATACCGGCAAGCACATATACGTTTACAAAATCAGAATATCTGATTGGAGAATAAAGTGGGAGGTATCAAGCCAGTTTTAACTTTGGAAGCCTACTGGACAACATGTCAATAAGTAGTTGATTGTGTATTGTTTCCTTTGCATTTCTACATAACGTTGTACAATAATTGACAACTTTCAATCCCTATCATGGACTTTTAATCATTGGGTTGAGTTTTGTCTACTCACAGCGCTAAACCTTTCTTTGTTCATATTATTAACTTACCGTAATAAGTTTGTTTCAAAAATGTATTCCTCTAATTCTGTTTGTAAAATCCTATCAATGTATTTTCGGTTTTATTTAATTATTTATTGAGAATGTTTCTTTCTACATCCAAATGTTAGTGAAAGGCCATGGCCTAAAAATTGACAACCATGTAGAGTAGGAAATTTGGTCAATCTGAAAGAATTGAAATAATTTTCCAATCAGCTGTTCTAATGGATGCGTTTCTTGTGATCGTTCTCACATTTGACTTGCTACTAATCATAAGCTATTTTAATAAATAACTGTTATTCTCAATCTTTATTGCTAATCTCCATCACAAAAAACACAAAAGGAATTCTATACGAAGAGTTTCATGAACGTTTTTCATGGAAATTATGCTCAAAGAGAGAAAATCCAAGTCAACATGCATGATTTGTACCTGTAATTAATGCTTTCATATGAAAAGACTGTGTCTACGGTGCAACGTTGCCATATTATTAGGGCAGGGCCTTCTATTAAAGGAAGCTATGCCTACACCCAGAAGAAAGATCACTCACCAATAACTTATATCGCAACTATTGAAGCAAACATTTTGACAAAAAATAAGGAAAGCTATATAGTTTGTTTGTTTGTCAATGGCGCAACATCCCTATGAAGGGCCTAGGCCTACCAGCTGGTTGCCAGTTTCACATTCACCAAACTATACAGTCCATCCAAGCAAAGAAGACACTAAAGCTATATAGTAGCTAAATAATACAAAAGAGTCAGTTATCATTTGTACCGGTATTATTGATCATTGAACCATGCTCAGTAACAATCAAATAATTAAGTTATAACAACCTTGTCCAATTCAATAAAAAAAATTAAAATACAATTTCCTGATTTAACGTTTTTCATGTTTCTCTTCATGGGTTTTCTGAATGTTCTAGGCCAGGCCAAAACGTTATTTGTAATAACTATTATTCTATTATAAAGTTAATCGAAAAATTGTGTGATTGATAATGTAGATGATAGTTAAGTTCAATTGAATGGGAGTATACAATACATATGTCCCTTATCCAATTCTTATTTTGCTTCCAAAAAGGCTCCCAAAAATTTTTGATGGCGTGCTCCTACTATATTATTTGGTTTGTACTTCCGTATGTGTTACGGCGTAACTTACCTTAATATATGATACAATGAATATATTTTTTAATCATATTGCATTTGTCATTGCTTATAAATAGATTTCTACGACGTTCAAATTTACAAAGTGATCAGGAGGATTGAAAAAATATATATTCAGGAGAAAATTATGATTTTAGAGAATTGGGAATCTGAGTCTGATTTCCGTCAACGGGATAATGAAAGGAGTTCATATAAACATAGTGGTGCTCTATAGCACCACAGTGCTCTATAGTATAGCAGTGCTCTCACTGCAACTAAACGTGCAACCGATTTATACGGAGTCAAAGAAGTCACATAGAATTTAGCTCCTCACACGCCGACACTATTGTACATGCTCATCTTATGTTGATTGTTCGTACATAAGATGAGTTGAATTACCGTGTTTAGCAGATTACTGTGTTTCAATGATGAATGAGCACAAAATAGTATAAAACTTAGCAAATAGTAGGTTATGTTTAAGATTTAAACAATCGCCGCCATTCAACTTTTTCTTGGCGGCGATTGTGTAAATCTTTAAATCTTACCCAAACCTCAGAAATAGCGATCAAAAATCGCAAAATCTCTACTAAACACAAATTCATCACCTGTGCTATGTTTTGTCAATTTTGCGATTTTTGATAGCAATTTATGATATTTGGGTAAGATTTACACAATCGCCGCCATTCAACTTTTTCTTTAAAATCCGACTTTCTTCAACTTCCATTAATAAAAAGTACAATTTTATGATTCCTTATCCAGTTATAACCCTTATTGTTGAAAAATGGCGTTTTCTAGCATATTCTTCCAATTATCTATATAACTGTTAAAGTTACAAACTTGAAACTGGTTTCATTGAATTCCTCAGCTAATTTTACATAGGAATTGATTATTTTAGAACTCCACTAAAACCTATCAAAAATTATATCATAAAAATTGATATATTTTGAAAAATCATAATTCTCCGCCATTGTTATCTCGGTAACAAAGCGTTCTTGGGGGTTGGTGCCGTGGAACTTTTTTGTCTACTTGGTGTAAGGAATCAGCCTGAGAAGTATTCCTCCTGAAACAAGCTGTATAAGAGCAATTCGATACTGAGTTTATGATTCAAAAACAATTACAAATTTAAGGAAGGTTCATGAGTTATTGAACACTCATTCACTATGAGATTGGGATAAAATTTACAAGTATACAATTCATACTTTCCATGCTAGAGTCATTACTAGCAGATCTTCACTTGCTTACTTTGCAAAATTGATCCCGATAGAACTGTTCCGATTTTCAAGCTAAAGTTTTTATCAATTGATAAAACCTAAGTTTTATTTTATTTAATTCAAAGTTGAATTCAACTTTCATTAAATAAATACTGTAAGTGTCAAACTGCCAATTTTGGTACGGTAGTGTGGTAGTGCGAACTGCTAAAGCATATTAAATAAATAAATAAAAGTTTATTTCCCAAAAAACTAAAACTACTACATCAATTACAGAATATTAGAAACTCTACAATTACAGTATATACAATAGTTAGCTACAGAAATATCTTATAATGTGTCTTTACGTGTTTTAGTGTTTTCTGTGTGGAAATTGACCTACTCCACTATGGCGTACCATGTTCTAGAGTAGGTTGAACTTATTACATATTATGACTATGGTATATTATAACTTATTACAATAATTTATTATTCACTATCAGAACAGCATATAGTCTGTTCAAGCAAAGAAGACCCTCTTAAAAAATATAGATATAGAGTACTTTTCTGAAAAAATTTTCTCCCTGGTGGGAGACATATTTCTTCAGTTCACCATCATTGATAGGTATTCTTGTTTATGACCGTGGCAGGGAGTATGAAATTCTACATATTGCTATAGTCCGACCAAGCAAAGAAGAGCCTCTGGCAAGATGGGAGAATGACTCAAGCTCGGTCAATATTGGTTCAAAACTCATCAATTTTGATCTCAACTTGTAGGAAACAATTCGATCTGCTATTGAAACTACATTTATAATTCTTTAACAAATATTGACCAAGCTGGAGTCATTTCCCCATCTTAAAAAGGTTAGCCTAAATAGAAACTGTCAAAAAATAGCAGTGTTAAGAATTGGTACACGCCTCTATTAATCAGCATCAGAACACTATTGGATTTTAGCTAAGTAAGATGCAAGACCAATCCTAGTCTATTAGGAAATCACAGAAGACTAAAGCAATTCTATAGAAATCAGATAGATTTAGCTAAAAGAGAGGCTAATGATAATTTTATATTGAAATCTAGTAATATTTAATAAAGAAATAGGACGACAGCCAAAAAATAAGTACCAATCGGAACCACCAATATCTGCTAAAGAGTTCAATGATTTCTTCACAGGAATATCCAATAATATTTCTGTAGATAATAGCAATTGCAATGATATTAGTTCTATTGATATTTTAACTGCATCTAGATTGAAAGACCCACTGACCAATCAACAGTTTATGTGGGGTAAGGTTGAGTCTGACGTTATCTTTGGGATTGTTTCAGGACTAAGTAGTTCTAAAGCAGAGGATATTTTTGGTCTGTCTAATTATGCTTTAAAGAAAATTATAAATACCATCATAGAAGCATTAACATTCCTTATAAACTGGGCTCTCAGTGTAGGGGTGTATCCAAACTGCTTAAAAGTCACTGTGACTGTGCCGGTATATAAAAAAGGAGATAAGACCAACATCAATAACTATAGGCCAATCTCATTGGTGCCTGTCATATCCAAGATAATGGAAAGTGCAATAAAAATACAAATTCAGAGATATTTTGAGCAAAAAAAACTATTTCAGTCAGCGCAGTTTGGTTTCAGACGTAATTTGAATACTGCTAAAGCGGTTGAGAGTGTTGTGTCTTTTATTGTTGATGGCTTTGAGAATGGTGAGGAGGTTAGTGCCCTACTCTTAGATTTAAGCAAAGCTTTTGATATTGTCCCACACAAGAAACTGATAGAAAAACTGCACTACTACGGATTGGAAGGTAATGAGCTGTCACTCTTCAAGTCATATCTCTCTGACAGATATCAGTACGTGAAAATTGGTGGGCAGACATCTGAATGTAAGCAGGTATCAGGGGGTGTCCTGCAGGGGTCTGTTCTGGGCCCCTTCTTGTTTATAGTGTATATCAACGACCTTCCTTCATACATTCCAAATAAATCTGTTCTTTATGCTGATGACACAACATTGTTATGCTCAAATAAGTCTTCTGTGATCAATAAAATTGTCACAACATTCATGAGCAACAGAGCCAATCTTTGGTTCTCAGCTAATAAACTGGTGGTAAACGAGAGCAAAACAGAATCTATTGTATTTGGTTTAAGTAGAAATTGTGAGAAGAGATCAGTGAAATTACTAGGGATTAACCTTGATACCAAACTCACCTGGAACACCCACACTGAAGCTCTTTGTAGTCGCCTATCCAGGGTAATATTCTTATTGAAAAGGTTAAAATATCATGTACTAGTGCTAATTTAACTTTGGTAGCATATTTTCTCTCTTTCATTCCCATCTACAATATGGTACTTTGCTGTGGGGAAATTCAAGTAGTGCCAACGATGTTTTCTTATGCCAGAAAAGAGCATTGCGAACTATTTTTAATCTGGGTAGAATGGATTCATGCAGGCAATTATTCAAAAAGCATGGCATTATGACCCTGCCCTGCATCTTTATGCTACAGGCTCTGTTATTTATCAAAGAGCATTTAAGTAAATTATTAGATCTCAGATGTGGTATACATGAGCATAATACTAGAGCATGTAATTGGATAGATGCCAGGCGGGTAAGACTGTCTAAGACTCAAAATATGTATTTGTATACAGGGATAAAATTATTTAATAGATTGCCTAAGAGTATCTGTGAAAAGGATTACCAACCGTTCAAGCATGCAGTTACCAAATTATTCAAAGACAGGGCTTTTTATTCAATTGATGAAATGTTGACAAGTAACATTTAACTATTTTTGATTTCAGAATTAATCTTTATTGTGTAGAACTAACTACTACATAGATAGTTTAATATTAATATTGACAGCATAGTGATCTATGTAAAATTATTGTCTAACTTGTTAGCACATAGGCTACTGTGTTTTAATTACTCATTTCTTATTTTCTGTTTTTTTTTATATAACTGTAGTGTTGTAAGATTATTACGGATAACTTTTCTGACTCTGCCTTGATGTACTATTGTATTGTTGGCTGTGAATAAATTGAAATTGAAATCTTGCCAGAGGCTCTTCTTTGCTTGGTTGGACTATAGCAATATCTAGAATTTCATACTCCCTGCCACGGTCATAAACAAGAATACCCATCAATGATGGTGAACTGAAGAAGTATTTCTCCCACCAGGGAGAAAATTTTTTCAGAAAAATACTCTAAAACTATATTTTTCAAGAGTTTTGTGCCTTATTATTAGTTTCATTATTTGTAAACTTACTGTATTAATTTCTCATTTATTTCAAATCAAATCAAAATCAAATCAAAATTTATTGCCATAAAAAACAAAGTACATTTTCGTTTTGCAAAAATTCCTTAGCATAGTAAGTTGTTTATATAAGAATAAGAATAAAAAGTTTTACAACTCAATACTTGCCATGGCACCACCAGCAAAAGTAAAACTTGCTCGCTGGTGGGAGTCTTTATTCTAAACCTAATAATATAGGTACTGTACTCATTTAGTTGATCTAATGTAAACAAGATTAAACAGAAAAAAACTTTAACACTACAAGAACAATAGCGGAGTAAAGAAAAATAATAATAATAAATAACTAAAATAAAAAATGAAGAAGATCAAGAATGAGAAAAAAATACAAGAGTAAGAAGAGATCAAAAGAATATAGATTAATATCAAGAGAATTTTTTCAAATACTTCTAAATTAATGTTAGTTCAAATGAAGCTTAATTCTTGGAAAAAATTAATACAAATCCATTCATCTAGATCATTATTTTTGTGGTGAGTCAGAAATTCATGAGGTACTAAATTTATGAATTTTGTGCTAATATGCATAAGTTGTCTACATATTAAATTTAGACTACTATGGAAGACTTTGAACTTTCTTGTACTATTTGGTCTTAGTGAGTATGTTGGCCTATCAGTTTCTTCAAAGTAATCTTCATAGTTATTAATGTATTTTATTAATATTTTTAAATATATTTGCCTTAAAGTCAGAACATGAAAATCCCTGAAGACTTGCTGGGTAGGATAGTCTCTGGGTTTACGGAGTATAGTTTTAATTACAGCTTCTTGAGTTACAAATAAACTATTCAGGTGAGTATCATAAGTTCCTCCCCATACTGCAATCCCATATCTTAGAATGGACCCAACCAAAGCATAATAGACCGTTCTTATTTGTTCTCTATTTAATATTCTATTATTTTATAAAATTTGTAATTGATGAATTTTAATTTTTTATTGATAAAATTTATGTGATGATTCCATCTGAGGCATTCATCAACAATAACACCCACATATTTTAGGGATACTACATTTTCAAAGATAGGACAGCTGCAGTTGGAAAGCATTGTAAAATTTTGAACTCTGGAGACTATCAGATTACATTTAGTATGAAGTTTTAATTTTAAAAATGTGGGAGGTTTGCCAACTACATTTGCTGAAAAAGTTATATATTTGGACTTACTAAGGTTCAGACTAAGTGTATGTTGGTTGAGCCAGTTCTTTATTAAAAACGTCATGTTCTGAATTTGAAAATGCTTTCTGCCAACTGTCATCTGAAAAAATGTCTGCAGTGTCATCAGCAAATGAATATACTTTACCGTTTTTCAATTTTATATTCAACATTTCATTAACATACAACAAAAAGAGAATGGGTGACAAAACTGTACCTTGAGGTAGGCCAAATTCACTCAATTCTTCTTTACTTGACTGTTTTCCAAGAGTTAATATCTGTGATCGGTCACTGAGGTAGCTTTTAAATAAATTCAAAGGCATACCTCTTATTCCATATGTAGCTAATTTATCCAGGAGACTATCATGTGGTACAGTGTCGAAAGCTTTGGCTAAGTCTAAGAAGACTGCCATAACTTTCTCACCATCATTAAGTTTTCCTGTGATGTAATTTGTAAATTGTATTAATGCGTCTTCTGTGCTTTTCTTTGCCTGAAATCCAAATTGGAATTTATTAATAATATTGTGTACATTCAAATAGTCTACTAAACGAATTTTTATCAATTTTTCCAGTATTTTTTAAAGATTACTTAATAGACTTATTGGTCTGTAATTACTTGGTACACAAGGATCACCTTGTTTGAAGAGCGGTTTAATTCTGGCTATTTTGAATTTTCTTGGAAATATTCCAGTGATGAAACACATATTAAAAACAAATGCTAATGGTTCAGAAATAAGATGAGCTATGTTTTTTAGTGTTACACTACTGATGTTATCTTCTCCAGGACTAGCATTGCTTTTCAATTCTTTTATTACAATTTCAACATCACAAGAGGTAATTGATTTCAGGAAAAAAGATTGAACAGGAGGTCTGTGATTTTCATCAATCTCATAATGTTTTATGTTTGAATTGCATGTTATGAGTTGAGCTTTTGTTTTACCTACTGTTGCAAAATAGTTATTTAGACTAGCAGCGTCAATTTTAATTTCCTTATTATTATCTTTATCAACATCTATTGCCTCGTTTATTAGTTTCCAGAGTTTTTTCTTATCACTACCACATTTAGATATTTTATTTTTATTGTAGTTAGTTTTAGCTGTTTCCAATGCCATGTTTAATGTGTTTCTGTACCTTTTAAACTCTTCCTTTAATCTGAGATTTAATGGATCCTTTTGTAATTTTTTATAAATTTTGTCTCTTTTTAAAATTGAATTAATAAGACCGGGTACTATCCAAGGTTTCAGAGATTTCTTTTTACGAGAGATGTGTTTTTCTGTATATGAAGATTCTATGTAATGGGATAATTTTAACACTAAACTATTAGTAAGTTCGTCGATGTTTAACTCATCAACAAACCGACTATTGTATAACCAGGTCCAGTTTTCATTTAAAAGTTGTTCATTCAAGATTTTGTAATCTATTTTTTTAATTATAATTTTCTCATTTTCTTTTTTATTTGATTCTATTTCATTTTTATATCCCAAATGAATTGATACAGAGAAATGATCTGTTATTGTAGCCTTAAGTATATTTCCAATGTTATGTCGAAACTTATTGTTAACTCTTTTAAAAAATATGTGATCCAAACAACTCTGTCCCCTGGTACAGCCATTTATAAACATCTCAAATCCGTTACCATTTAATATACTCAAATAATCTTGAACAAATTTGTTTTCCTTATAAATGTCTATGTTTATATCTCCTGCTATACATACATCTATTCCGAGAGGAATATTTTTCACAAACTCTTCCAAGCTAACTAAGAAATTATTTACATTACTATTAGGTGATCTATAAATTCCAACTATGCGTAGCAACATTTTATCTATTTTCAAATCCATACCTATACAATTTGACTCATCTATTTTACAATCAATTATTTGAAATGAGATATCTTCCCTAACATAAATACAAACTCCATCACATTTATTCAAGGAACCAGGTTTATTTATCGCTATGTAACCATCTATGTTACAACTAAAAGGCATTTCTTGCGTTATCCAAGTTTCTGATAAGATAAGAGCATCAAATTTTGTTTTCATGTTATCAAGTATGTAGCAAAGTTCATTATGATTTCTATTCAAGCTTCTGATATTAGATACAAACAAATTGAAGAAATTTAATAAAGTGGAGTGAGCTTCAAGTGAATAATTCAGGTAATCCTCTATCTCATTTGTCTCCCCATTATAATCATCCAATAAAGTATATAAATCTTCTATTCTTGACATATCAGAAAAAAAGATCAAATGATCAATAACGATCAGTGATTAAAAAACAAACAAAAAGATAATTTAAATTTCAAAGCGAAAAGAAAATAAAAACCGCTAATAAATAGCAGTGAGAAATTAAAAAAAAATTTCCCTTACACTCACCAGCATCACTTACTTATTAGACCCATTTCCCGTACTCCACGATTGAAGTGGAAATAAGTGTACCTAGTTGAACTATCATTCATTTAAAACTCTCAAGTATAATAAGTGATTGTAAATTATTGTAAGCTTAAATCTGCATGTAGCCTAAGCTTGAACAAATGAAATTCATCTGAATTCTATTCTTTAACCAGTCAGGTGAACAGCAAATCGCAGCTCTATCACCAAAGACAGTAATTTCGTTCAAGAGGGTTTTAAATAGTTTCAACTTGTATTATTATTAAACAGATTCATTACATTCATTCATTCATTCAACAAATACAGATTATATATCACATGTGGCCATTTATTGATATTAGTTTGGTGGAATGCAGGTTGCCAAGTTCTGAAAAATAGTTTTTTCTTTACGTTATTTTTGTGGTGCGGGCCCTTAGGCGCCAGCCTAGTTGGCCTACCCTTAAATCCGGTACTGCATGGAATACAACCAAAAATCTCAGTTGTTCATGTAAAAAACGATAGCAACGTTTTACATTATTTGGAATGTTATGGAGAAGCACAATAATTATCAATAGATTATTGTATTAGTAGTATTAGTAGAAGGGATAGAGATGGCTTACATATAATACAATCATCATACAAACCGCGATATCAAAAATGGCTCTGCATTATTGTCATACATTGAGATGGTTTTGACCATGATGAGAGATATTTTCCCAACAGCATTGTTCTAATTTACATTGGAATTTCGAACATTGTTGACCATTTCATAGCATGACATTGTTATCCTTTTCCCTCTTCTACTAATCCTACTATTCCTCTTTATCAGTTTTCCTCTTATTCCAATCCTACTATTTCTCTTTAACCTCCACCTTCCTCTTCACGACTTCTATCTCTTTATATCAGTTAACATTGTTTGGAGCTTGAAATCAGCTTTGGTGTTTGACCAAACTTGAATTCTATTGAATGCTAAATGTTCCATGCATTTGTTTTGCTGTGGAACGTATTATACGACTCGCACGCATTTTGTTGGATGAATAATTTAAAAGAAGAAGGAATGATCGTCGAAAGTGGAAAGGAGAAGAAGAATTTGACGGGATTGAATCATAGCTTCCTTTAATAGAAGCTATGTTAGAGGGGGCTATGATCTATGATTGAATCCATTGCTGAAAATTAAATAGATATTTGAATTAAGAGTTTAGTGTCTACAAATTTGGAATGCTCCGTTGATGAAATATTTATAATTTGCTGATATCGATGAATGTCTGATAGCCATAGAACATAGAAGTGAGGAATAGTATTCCCTAGATTATTTATTTGCAGAAACCATGATGAAAAATACATCAAGTAGACTTTCAATTCACAAATATTGAATGTTTTTCTGCTAGTTTGATAGAATTAACCCAATTGTACTAATTATTGACAGAAATTGTTTTTGCATATTTTGAAAATTATTGCATAGTTCTCGAGGCGAAATTTTGAAACAACTACTATGGTATCAATCTATCAATATAAAATGTACTAAAAGCTTCAAAATCAGGATAGAACAGAGTAAAACAAGGTGTTTTTATTGTATACTTTTTAAACAGAACCTGATAGGTTCCTTCCTATTAGGTTTCACTAACTTTCAAACAATAGATTTGTGGCCCAAATATTCTGTTTTGGCGCTAAAACCGTAAAATGGTTTGTCTAAAGTGCGGCCAAGTGAAACACTATATAGCTGATAAATTGTCAGCTACAGTACAGGATAGCCTATAGTGAAGAAAGAATAATTATTATCAAAAAATAATGTTTTATTGCAATTATTAGTATTGAATAACAAATTTTAATACAGTGTATTGTGATAACATTTTATAACATTATTGAGCTACAGAATGAACTTGAATAATCAAATCTTTTGAATTTAGAATTAAGATCAACCAAGGTTTGTGAGTGATGGGTAATATTACCAATTTTGATGACTTATCCGCTAAGGGATGATCATCCGCTAAGGGTTGGAACCTGGAGGGGTGTTCCAAGTTGTTGAGTATTTCTGCGCAGACGCTCCTGAACAGCCCTACTTACACACAGGAATACTCTGTATCAGACCTTTATTGCACACCTGAACATTTATTTATTTGAAAGAAAGAATACAATATACTATTACAAAAACACAGGCAATTGAGTACAAAACGTATTTTTAAAAATTTTGATTACTGCATCATTTGAAATGGTCTGAAGGTTATATTTACAATCCACGTTCACTTCCCACGTATTTTAACACACAATGATTAAAAACTGTTATGTAATAATTATTATATTCTTTCTTGTTGAAGCAAACATTATATTCTGTTATTTATCGGACTAAATTTTTCACAAAATATTTGATAAAAATCTATTATAGCTACATCATACAACAAGCTAACTTGCTATAGCTTCTACAGAGAGCAATCTTTTTCATACTGTTTTGTATTTACAAAATCTAAATCCTGTTTGCATGTAGCTCCATATCATAGCTCCATTGTCCATTTAATAAAGCTCAATTTCGAAGGCCCTGACCTGGCAAATTTTCTTAAACTTCGAGCTTTAAATATTTCCCTGCTCAAAATATTTTATTTGCTCATTAAAAAATATATATGTATCTTGGTGTTAAAGGGACTGGAAGTTGGTTATTGCTCAATTCTGTCAGAAGATTCGACTTTCAATGGAGCTCTCGAAGACCACTTTCAATTTTCAGCAATTTTTTGCTGTGATTGTGATTAGATAATGATGTTCAATATGTTCTTAGAAAGTTTTTAGATTTTGCTGTGGAATTCTTCAATAGCTGGATAATAATAGTGATGAAAAATAAATATACTCAATATGTTCAATGTATTTTGAATGCACATAATTTTTAATAGATTCCAGTATTTTTCATGATCAAATAATCGACTCCGTACCGGAATATTAGCACTAGTTTTCAAATATACATTAGATTGAATTTCTCAATTAATAGAACTAGGTAAGGCTATATTACGTTCTTACATGTATTGGAGTAAAACAATCCAATACCGTATAGTTTTCAATATAATATTTTATTGTTTTAATTATATTTTTACTATTATTATTTTAATTTATTATTTAATTATATTGTTTTACTCTTACTCTGTCAAGAGTGATGTTACCAAATAAGATAAAAAGATACATGCGTTTCGAGAAGTAGGCTCAAGTTTATAATAGCCTATTTACGGTAACCTATTTCCATTTAATGGAATGTTCCAAGAGGATAAAAAACCATAATGTTTTCAAATTTGGAAAATTAGTTGTAGGCCTATTCAGAATTTAAAACGCTAGAACAAGTTCAAGTTCGACTTATTTTTCACAAATCTTATTTTTCAGTTAACAACAATTCGATGTCCCTTGAGGAGGAAACAGTATGTGTAATATTGGCTCTTGTCTTAAAAGGATCCAGAGAGATTATACAATTAGAGGTTCCGAGGCTCGATTCTCCACCAAGGAAAAGTTTTTGACCACAGAACAATCACAAAATACATTCTTTCGGAGGAGAATATAAGCCGTCGGTCCCGATTGCCTGAAAAGTAGTCGTGATCATAATTATACCTCTCATCACCCACGCACAGGCCTCAGAGCCCACGTGTGCATCACCCTCAGAAAAAATGTCTATCCTAGAAAGTGGATTATGCAAAAATATTTTTCATCAATAGAATTTTTCAATAAAGAAATAATTAAATTCATGTCGTTTGTATGTTTTATTGCTAAATGATGATAAATTTTAGTTGAGATATCAGATTTTATACATTTTAAAATCCCATCCCCAGATATGTGTAACGGAGATGCGTATCATTAGTGGTAGTTCCGTATCAAGTCTTGATACGTTGATACGAGACCGTTGGAAGCGTCGCCTCGCTGTGAGTATTCCTGTCGCTAACTTTGAAACCCTTCGTGACGTCGCGACGCTCAGTAGTGGCCGTCAGCGCGCGCTCTGAACACGCGACCGACTCGCGTCCGACGTGACGTAAATGCGCGTCAAAATCACGCGTCATGACAGCAGCCAGCTGCAAAAATAACGCTGACGTTTGTCAAACAAACTGCACCAGGTACAGAGATCGCGAAAAGATTGATTCGAACAATAATTACTGTCTGAAAATTTCAACACTTATTAGGAGAACACAGAGTTGTGAAAATTAGTTGAAGCTGGGTAAAACGACGAGAAAATCTAAAAAAACTCATATAGCCTACTCAAAACTGATATAAACTTACAAAAATTAATGTGAAACACACTAGGTTTTTCTTTCATTAATCGAGATTAAAGGAATCTGCGAGACTCTTCCATAGAAAGTTGTAAAAGCTGGCTGGCTAAAAGTAATAATTTTTGAGGCAAATTAATTTTTGACGAAAATAGAACATCAGAATTAAATTATTCCGTTTCCAACTGTGAAAATTCTCTTCTTAATCTGGAAGAATAATGGAAAAGAAGAGTATTTTGATGATATTCTGAATACTTGATATCTAACCAGACGGCCAAGTACACATAATTTAAGTTGAACAATAATTCTATCAAACTGTTCGATAGCACTCATTATTTGATAAATCAAGTAATTGGAAATCTAAGTGAAAAACAATGAATTTGAATGAAAGTTAATTTTTTTGGAGAGTTTGAAGACTCATTGAAAATTGAACAGTAGTTTAAACTTGGAATATAGATTGTGATATAAGAATCGATGTTTCTTGTATTGAAGTCACATACACTGATTGAGCTTCTAGAACTAGTCAGTCAGTTTGTCAAGTCACGCAGAGCTGTAAGTAAATTAGGAAAAGTTATTGAAGATTAGTTTTCAAAACTGATAAGAGATTTCACTAAAATTTAAATGATTTCATCAGTTACCCCTAATGTAAATGTGATTTAACAAACAAAGTAAAATTGTTTCTTTTCAAAATATTGTATCAAAAGTTACGTGGAATTCATCTAAATGGAACAATAATCATGAGAAAATTTCAGGAGAGGTGATTTTAAAATTGAAATGTATGAGAAGGAATTGGGAGAAATATAATGTATGAATTAAATTATATATATAAATTTAATTTACCAACATTGGGAAGTTGGGCTTCCAACAAGAATTTGGGAAGATCACAGTTAGTTTGTTCGTCTGTTGAAGGAGTTATACAAATTTAAAATTTTGTCTGAAGACAACTTGTATTGATCAAAAATGTAATTCAAATGATACTAATACAATAATTTTACAAGATGGAACTGAAGAACGCGTCAACACCACGATCTAGTTGAAACATCTAATATGGCTTGCGTGATAATACTCTCCTGTTTTGATAAACTTTGATCTGATTATGAATCAAAAGTTCAGAAGGTGACGTCATTGACTAAGCCTCTTATATCAAAACAGACTGATCGATACAGTATTCTTATAAACCTACTGAAGATGGTTTGATGAGCGCTGCGTGGAAAACTGTCTTCAATTTCTAATCTAAGAAAAACACAATAAAATCGTGTGGAAAACTGTATTTAATTTCTCAATCTAAGAAGAAAAAAATTGAACTAGCTCTTCAAACTCTTCCGCCTGATTCGCGATGTGAAACTTATAAAAATTGATTCAGGAAAATAGTTTGATTGAGAATGGAAACAAGGTTTTTGAAAGTAGTGCAGGCATGAGTGTTGATCAATGATGAATAAAGACATGGAAGTTTGAAAATCATTCAAGTTCAAAATCAACCGCTCTTCGTATTACTTTAAGTACAAAGGAAAGTTTTGATAGGTGTTATTGAAGCAAGATGAAAACATGTGAAGTGATCATCGACCAGCAATGAACGTTTCCCTGGAGGAGACCGACTGGAACCTAACATCGTCGATCTGGAACGCCACCGAACCCACCAACCTCGACTGGGCGCTCATGATCCAGGAGCGCGCCCTCCTCGCCAGTCTTCTGCTCCTATTTTCAGCCGCCACAGTCTTCGGAAACGCCCTAGTGATGGTGGCCGTGGCGCGGAAAGGTACTTGCACACTGCCACCAACTACTTTGTCACCTCATTGGCACTGGCTGACTGTTTAGTCGGCTTGGTAGTGATGCCTTTCAGTGCACTCTACGAGGTACTACAAAACAATTGGTTTTTCGGCATAAACTGGTGTGATGTTTGGAGATCGTTGGATGTACTGTTTAGCACAGCATCAATATTAAACTTGTGTGTGATTTCTTTGGACAGATATTGGGCAATCACTGATCCCTTCACGTATCCAACACGTATGAGTCGCAACAAAGCGTGTCTCCTAATTGCGGCGGTTTGGGTGTGTTCTGGTGCAATTTCTTTCCCGGCTATAGTTTGGTGGCGTGCGGTGCGAGTTGAACAAGTACCAGAGCTCAAGTGCCCGTTCACAGACAGTTTGGGGTATCTGGTTTTCTCGTCAACCATATCTTTCTATGTACCACTGTTTGTTATGGTGTTCACCTACTACAAAATCTACAGGGCTGCAGTTACTCAGACCAGGTCGCTGAAACTGGGCACCAAACAAGTGATGATGGCACCTGGTGAAATGGAGCTAACGCTGAGGATCCATCGAGGCGGTGGTGGGGGAACTGCACACCTCTACAACTCCACCACATCCGACGATCTTCCGGATGACAATCCGTCATCGTCTTCACCACAAAATGGCGGCCTCACTAGGCAAACGTCGCGTGTTATTCATGGAAAACATCTGGGCAAAAACTTTTCACTCAGTCGAAAACTGTCGAAATTTGCCAAAGAAAAGAAAGCCGCTAAAACTCTGGGAATTGTGATGGGTGTTTTCATAATTTGTTGGCTTCCGTTTTTTGTGGTGAACTTGCTGTCGGGGTTCTGTGCTGATTGCATCTGGGAGGCGGAGCTCGTGTCGGCCATTGTCACCTGGCTCGGCTGGATCAATTCCGGCATGAATCCGGTCATCTATGCTTGCTGGAGCAAGGATTTTAGAAGGTAATCAATATTATTTATCAGTTTTAGTATTTCAAATAATTTTCAAACGTCATTGATTACTGCTCATCCATTACGTCACTGTATTTAATTTGCTATAGCAAGGATATAATACAAGATTTTCTATACAATATTTTGATAGCTTCTAGAAGTGCGCACATAAGTATAATGATGCATATTTCAGTACCATTCTTCTACATTTTTATTATAACACAACATGTTTCGCTATCTTGAGGCATTATCAAATTGAAGTGATGTTATTTTCCGATAATAATACTGTTCTGCGATACGTTCATCAGTGATACCCCTAAACAACATTTTGAACATTGTGAACCATAATATTGAAATTCCGGAAATTGGGGTAAGATAAACCATTGTAAATCTCATCAAAGATATTAATTCAGTTATATTCTTGACACCTTATCCAGATTGCTGCATATTGTGCATAAATAGTGTTTTACGGTTTAATTTCGAATCTAATTTTCTATGCTTTCTCAACTTCATTTCTGATAATTTTTCTACCAATATCGAACATGTCACTTTGAAACGAGCATTATCTACAAGTTATCTTTAATAACAACTACGAGTACATCAACGTATTCATCAAAATTCAAGACATAGACAACTTTCTCTGAATTTGTTCAAAGTAGTTCTCTCAAATTATGTAGTTCATCATCAATGAGTAAAAAGAAATGAAGAAGGCTACTAAAAAGTGGATTTCAATTACAGTACTACAATTGCAACTAGCAATAATAATATTCGAAAATTATTATAAGCAATCATCTCTCATCATCACCCCTCTCATTACCCACGCACATGCTTAAAGCACATGTGGGCAACACCTTTAAAAAAATTAAGAATTCAAAATCTTCTCAAACATTTCAAGCGCGGAATTATTTACAAAATTTTTGTGATGCAAAATTATTGCTCAAACTACAGAGATGTATAATTAATTTAGGCTGATTAATAATATGATGTATGAGATATCATGGAATATTAGTCATTTTATGTTCTAATCTGTCTAATTACTAAATAATAAATTACAGCGCTACCCCATATGTGTACACTACTCTAAAAGTGAATATTCCAGGATGTAGGAGCAAGTGTAACCAGTTATGGTGAGGTAATCCGTCAGGCTATTATTTCGTTTTTGTTTTGTACAGTCATTTCTGTGGCAACGGCCCTCTTTCATAATAACCAGCGCAAGCGCCTTCATTCAAAAAGCTAGGCAGACAGTGATGCATGACAGTGCGTTTAGGCGACACAAGAGCGCCTCTTTTCCGCTACATTTGCCTGGCTGTGATTTATCAAATACTCCTCTCTTTCTCTTACTCTCTCTCTTTCTCTTTACCCCTTTTAAAACTTCTCTCTCACTCTATCCTGATTCGCTGCATTCCTCATTCCAGATCACAGCTAGGGGAAAGGAAGAGGGAGCAGGATGAAAATTACATTATTAATTCCACCAAACAACTGCTGGTGAATGGTGATATGTATTTTCTTTCTTTGTCGGATTCTGTGTCGCACAAATTCTCAACCAACTAAGCTGTATTTCTCGTCAAATTTAACACATCATGTGGCTTTCAGTCTACAGCACAAACGGTTCAAGTGGTTTAATTTCATCCAATATTGAATTAGATAGCTGAGGTACAATGCAGCTAGTTTAACTCACTTGGAGATTCAGTTTATAGAAAACTGTATTTACGAGTCAATTCCCTTTCAACAAGGAAAAGAAGAAATATTATGACAGAAAAAATAAATATTAGAACAGAAAAAGCCGGATTAGAAAGATTGGATTGACAGGAAGTATATCTCTATTATTCTTTCCAAATAACATAGTATAAGCATTTATCTTTGTGAATTAATTATTATCTTTGTGAAATCTTTTGTGAATTATTTGTTCCACTCTTTGTTTGACGATGTTTTATGAATGAGTGAACATGATTGAATTATAAGGCATCATCCTACGCTAAAGTCTGGCAACTTATTATGAGAACTGGCAACTTATTGGCACTACCCTTATTATGAAAAAAATACAAACAAATTAATTCATCGTATTCGTATGATAATCGCTAGTCACGTGACCTACTTTCTATTAAAATCACGACACACTGTATTATTCTGGAAAGCATAAAACACGAATACTTTGTGCAGTAACGTTCAAGTGTACCCGAAATTAAAAGTACTCATTCATAAAAAGCTATTATCTTTTTATTACAACATGCAGATGGGACTTGTTTCCAGGCGAAATTATAATAGAACACTGCCGTTATTGTGAGAAAACATGAAATTCCGTGTGAATCGATCTGCGACCTCCGTATAATGACGTCATTCTTAGTCACGAAGCCCTTGGAGAAAAGATCAAAATTGGTCGTCATAAGTAATAGCATTTTGTCACATTTCGATGAAGTAGGATAAGATTGATCAATTACCAATAATACAAACAAATACAGTACATGACTTGTGGACTGTTCAAACGTTGAACATAAGGTTAGCAATGGAAAAACCATCATTTCCTCAAATTATTGAATCAATAATTTTTGTTTCGACCAAAAATTGTTTTTGTCAATCTTTATCTCTGAACCCATTGCTTCACAAGTATTATAAGAATGATCTAATTTAATTTGAAGCTCTAAATTTCAAGCTCTAGTCTTATCATGTTGATGTCATAGAATGAAATACAATCATTTGATCGATATCTCTTCACACAAAACATAAGTTTGATTTTTTCCGATCATTACAGTACAATAGAACAATATTTTTACATCACAATTCTCGTAAATTTTGAGCAATAAACAAGTTCAAATTGACTGCTGATTCCATTAACGATGTCTCGACGAATTCTTCTAAAAATTTATTATAGAGAAAGAATATTTGAAGCAGTTGAATGGGCAGATAACTGATTGCGAAATTAACTTCAACTGAAAATACTTTTCCATAAAAAGTCTGTTCTAGAGTGCCCTATATGTAAGGTAACCAATAAACCTATAATGTAAGAGTACCCTATAATGAAATCAATTATGAAACAAGAATTAGGAATAATAATTCTTGAATTCTAAAATTCCATGACAATGAAATCAGAACTGGTATTTGTTCAAAATCTGTGAAAATCGAATAGAAATGTCTCTTACAGTTGGAAAATCTATAATAAATTATTCCCAAATTTATTGACCGATGGATAATAGTTTTGAGTCAAATACGTACAGAGCAATTTAGATAATGGGTTTGGAATCAAACAAAAGTTGAAAAGATTGATGTGGAACTCGCCTCATTCAAGTTGAAACCTCTATATACCGTTACATTATTGTTTTGAATAAAAGTTTCTATCTTTTTATCTCGTATTGAATTCACGCCACGCTTACTAAACACTGATTACAAACTGGGAGCGAATGCAAGGGCAGAAAAAGTATTGTTTGTCAAAATGACAATAACGGCACACTCGGTAGTTATTGTTCAGTTGACGTTCAATCTAATCGATTTTTGATATTTTTTCACACTTTTTCTCCAGAAGTAACGTCCGTCTAAAAAGCATTCGCCACTGCAAGCTTTTAAAAATATTACTCATTTTTTCTTTCCTTTTGTACTTCAAAAGGTGAAGTGGATGGCTCCAACAGCTGACCAGCAATGTTTGCACTGATGAATATTTTACTTCAATCCGTTCTTGGTGATGGGTTGCAAGAAGGAGGATATGAAGTAGAAAGGAAGGAAAATTGGAAGGGAGAAGAGAGAAAAAGGAATTGTCGATAACAACTGTTCAAATATATTACTGAATTATGGCACAATCTAGATTGTTGGAAAAATTCTTTATTCGGAACAAAACTTACTTGCTGATTTTGCTTGATTGAGAGCTCTCTTCTTTCTTGAAAGTCACTCATTGAATTAATTCTGTGTTTGACTTTGGTCCGTTCTTCATCACATACTTATTCAATTCAAACTATAAAAAATGAACATGAAAACACTTGTGATTTTTTCCATTACAAATGACGAAGTGATTTTTCATTGGTTTCTCAAAGAATTTCATGACATGTAGTCAATTTTTGGTTTGTGAATACTAACTTGTTATTGCTACTCACTACTCACTACTCATACAGAATGCTACACTTGAATAGAGCGTTCTTAAGTTGTTACAACTCATTATTATTATTGTCAACAGTATCGTGGAATTTACCTACATTGCCCTAGTTGAATTATAACGTATTAATTACGGCTGTTGAATTTAATTGTATTCTCGTGCAACTGAGCATTAGTTCAAATATATTTCTGAATTATTGCACATAATACTTATAACTACATACTAAATACTAAATACTAAATCTAAAATACTAAATACTTATAATTGATGTACTTATTTAAATTTACCCTGCTCTTGAAAGGAAGAAACTATAGATCTCTATTTGAGCCTTGTCGTCTAGGTACCACGTAGGCCACAAACCTTCTGAATCGGCGTTGCAACAGGCTCCGTTACAAAAACAGGTGAGGCTCAACAAACGTGTTTTTGTGAGGTAGAAACATGTTTGTGTGGGGGTAGAAACATGTTTGTGTGAGGTAGAAACATGTTTGTGTGAGGGGGAGGCATGGACGCAGATGCACACTTGGTGAGATGAATGTCACAGTGTCACACGAGCTGTCGACTTGCTGCATGTGGATTGTCGTAAATAATTATCATTTTAATAACCGAGTGGCACTCAGGATGAACAGAATGATTATGATGATGTGTGTTTTGATGATGTTCGAGAGAAAGTAAAATGAAGGTGAGGGGATAGTAGGAATGTTGTACAAGAAGAGAAGAGAAGGTGGGGTAATAGTAGGAATCACAGACGTTGCATACTAACCAATATGCTTTTAAGAGCTACTAATAATTGTAAATAAGAATTCAAAATCACAGTACCGTTAGATGATTTGTTTTAAAACAACATGTTTCGGTGTCATTAAACCCATTCTAAAGTGAGAATGAGTAACTTTTATTTATTGTATATTGAATATACAATACTTATTTTCTCTTAGGGCTACTGTATTCGTTAAAACTTTAAATAATTACAATAAAAGTACCCTTTTTTAGAAATATTTCTATTTTATACTACATGTTTCGGCGATAAAGCCATTTTGAAGTGTAAATGATAATATTTAAAAAAGGGTACTTTGATTGTAATTTTTTATGTATATATTCTCTGTAGTAGAAGCGATTTTGCAATAAAAGAACAAGAACAAGAAAGTGAATAGTTGGTTGAACCCTCTCTTTTTCTCCTGGCAAGGTAGAACTTGAAAACTATTTGGTTTCCTAATCAGGCCAAAACAATTACATAGCATAGTGAATTGAGTGTTATGTAATATGAAGATAACATAACGAATAAATTATTCCACGATTGTGAACATCAAAATTTTAAGCAAATAAAGTAAACATATCAAATATCTGAATGTGAAATAAGAATGAGCATAACGTTCGAAAAATACAGTTCAACTTAATAGTTCGTAATAGCAGAGAA
Organism: Sogatella furcifera; assembly: GCA_017141385.1. Classification (NCBI taxonomy): domain Eukaryota; kingdom Metazoa; phylum Arthropoda; class Insecta; order Hemiptera; family Delphacidae; genus Sogatella; species Sogatella furcifera. The sequence continues at coordinate 9,938,345 of CM029550.1, read as the reverse complement.
GTATTCTCTGAGAGAACATAGAAAAATAAGAGGAAAGTGGCAAGAAGTAAGGAAAGTAGGAAGGAGAACTTTGGGAAGAGAGCAGAAGGAAAAGCGTGGAAAATGACTAAAGGAACTTGAGAAACCCAAAGGAAAGAGGGAAAAAGAACGAGAGAAAAAAGACGAGAAGGAGTAGAAGTAGGAGGAGGAAAAAAGCATGATCATTTCACTCATACTTAGTGTCTGATTTCTAAAAAAGAGGTAAAGGAACTGTAGAGAAACTACAGGGGTTTCCCATTTTGAGAACTCATCACACATGAATTGGAGCGTTCTTAGCAAATCTTAGCAATGTTTTGTAACGGTTTTTTATGAAACTTAAAATACAATTTCAAAGACTGGATAATTTATTACTTGTCTTTTTCTTCGGAAAAAAGGTATGGGAGCGCCGTTCCTCCTGAAATCAAGCCCTGCTTATACTAAACAATAATAATAATAATAATAATAATAATAATAATAATAATAATAATAATAATAATAATAATAATAATAATAATAATAATAATAATAATAATAATAATAATAATAATAATAATAATAATAATAATAATAATAATAATAATAATAATAATAATAATAATAATAATAATAATAACCTACACTCAGACTGTCTGGGGTGTGGCAATCCTCCGGGTTCCTGATGCAAGTGGTAGATGTAGGCTGGTTGGCAACTAACACCGTTGCGTCCCAGCTTAGTAGGGTGTTCATACAGGAACACCTGAAGCATCAACTGCGCAACCGGAGGCGTGTGTTAGCAGCTTGCGTCCTCCGTGATAATATTGCTCCAAGAACGACTAGAAGTAGCAATTGGGGCGGTACGGGGTTGAGGGCTGACCCTGTTCGGAACCGCCATGAGGCACAGCCTTTGGGAGAAGATATAGGTGAACCAAGTGGCACCTTTCTCCCAGCCGGAACCACAAGGAGGCAATCCAACAATGAAATAGAACCTGGAACTGAAGATCCACCACTTGCTTTGAATGTTTCCCCTGATCTACAGAGGACCACCAGAGCAGGTCTGCCTAGGCAACGCATGAGGTGGACACAAGATATGAATACCTTCATCATGCATGCCTACTACAAAATAACAAAATTAGAGACAGTTCACATATACCGACAACAGTTGCACACTGCCTTTGTTGAGAGATTTCCAGAGATGAGAGTCACAGAGCAGAGGGTTGCAGACCAGCGGAGAGTCATAGTAAGGAACAACCTAATACCAGATGTGAGATTGGTAGAGATCAAAGCACAAGTGGCCAGAGAGATTGAGCAAATTGAAAGAGAGACTATGAATACAGGTGAGCCACTTGCCCAAGAAGAAAATGCACTTGATGCAACTAGCAGCCATGAGGATGATGTAATAATGCCAGATGAAGTTCATTTGCAGCAACCTGATAGAGCTTATGCAGGGCAAGATGATGTTCAAGAATTTGAGTGTGAAACTGAGTTTAGGAGAGCATTTGCTGAGTTTGATGGATCGGATCCTCTGAGCAGACCTGCAATACCACGGCTACAATCTTCAAGAAATTTGTTGACAACATGTCAGAAAATGAATGAGCTTCTGCCTAGAATAGTTGATTTGGACAGAATGACATTTGAAGAGCTCCATTCAGTCATGTATTGCACAGTTGTGGCCATTGTTAGAGCAAATGGAATAAAAATATCAGGGCCCCCAAAACAACAAAGAAAAAATGAGAGACCACCATGGGAAGAGAGACTGTGTAGACAGGTTGATATTCTAAGGAAGAAAATAGGTCAGATTACACAATACATTCAGGGTAATAGATCAAAAAGAGTAATGGAGGCATATCAAAGACTAAAGAACGAAGTCTTGCACCATACGTGTAGAGATCCATTGAATAGAACCCCAGAGGAAATGTTGGATACCCTTGCTCAGAAGCTGTCAGTTAAGGCCAACAGGTTAAGAAGGTACAGAAAAGCATTGAAGAGAAAGCAGGATAACTATTATTTTAATAGGAGTCAGAAGCTTTTCTACAGGAACCTGAACAAACAGGAGGAAACAGGACATATATTACAGCCTCAAGTGAAGGATGTGGAAGAGTACTGGGGAGGATTGTGGGCAGGTGGCACAAATCATAATCCAGATGCCACATGGATTCAAAATGAGAGGGATAGGATGGCAGAAGTTGCCCAAATGCCAAGAGTGATAATTGGAGTAGCTGAGGTGGCAAGTGCAATAGGGAAGACCAGTAACTGGTCCTCACCAGGGCCAGACCATTTGCACAACTTCTGGCTGAAAAAGCTACCAGTTTTTCACCCATATATTGCTGTCCACTTTACCTCATTTCTTGAGTGCCCTGAGAGAATGTCCCCATTTATTTCCAAAGGGGTAACTTACCTGCTTCCCAAAAGCAAAGACACTCAGGACCCCACCCAGTACAGGCCAATAACCTGTCTTTGTACTTTGTATAAGACCCTCACTGCATGTATTGCAAATAAGATACAGACACATTTGAGCCAACAAAATATGTTTGCAGATGAACAAAAAGGGTGCATGAATTGGGTGCCACTGCCATTGATGCAGTGGCAATGGGACAAGCAGTGCAGAAAAAACGACATATTTACATGGCCTACATTGATTATCGCAAGGCATTTGACAGTGTCCCCCATTCGTGGTTGATTGAGGTACTGCATATCTACAAAGTTGACCTGGCAGTCATACACCTGCTCAGACATCTCATGTCATCATGGGGAACAGTATTGAAAATGAAGAACAATAATGGACAAATGCAGACCAACACCATCCCAGTCTGTCAAGGCATATTTCAGGGTGACAGTCTGAGCCCACTGTGGTTTTGTATGGCTTTGAATCCTTTATCTACATTGCTGAACTCAACAAATTGTGGATTTAAGTTAAAGGGAGAAGCAAGAGATGTCCACCAACTCACCCTTATGATGTACATAGATGACATAAAGCTTCATGCAGGGACTGAAAACCATTTGATGGAGATGTTGCAGCTGGTCAGAAAATTTTCTGCTGATATCTGCATGAAATTTGGGCTTGAGAAATGTAAGACACTTAGCATAATAAAAGGAGAAGTGAAAGCACAGGTAATAGATGACAATCCAGAGAATGCTTTTGATGCAATGGGACCTACTGAAGTGTATAAATACCTGGGATTTTGCCAGGCCAGGAAAATTGACCAGAAACAAGTCAAACAAAAAATGAAAGAGGCATACCTGAACAGAGTGAGGAGTCTCTTGAAGTCACAGTTGAATGGTAACAACATGTTTAAGGCCATCAATGCCTATGCTGTTCCAGTGTTAACATACACATTTGGAGTTGTCAGTTGGACTGACACTGATCTTGAAGATCTCATGAGATCTACAAGAGTACTGCTCACTAAGTTCAGAGCACATCACCCAAAAGCCTGCCTGGAGAGACTTGTATTGCCAAGAAACAAGGGTGGACGTGGGCTCATTGATATCAGCTGGTCTTATAAGAAGGTGATAGGAAACATGAGATTGTATTTCTTTGAGAGGCCAGGGGACTTGTATGTAGCAGTAAGAAGTGCTGACAAAGGGTATACTCCACTTAATCTCTCAGTATAACCTGGTGGCCAACCAGAGACAGACAAACAGCATGAGGAGAGCATCCTTCAACAGTGGAGAGCAAAGCAGCTGCATGGGAGGCATGCTTTTGCACTGGGACAGCTTGGTGTTGATGAGGAGGCTTCAAATGCATGGCTCAGGCACAGAGACTTGTTTGTGGAAACAGAAGGCTTCATGGTAGCTATCCAAGACCAGGTCATAGCTACAAAAAATTATCAAAAATATATAATGAAGCTTCCTGGGATAGATGACTCATGTAGGCGCTATGGATTGGTGCCTGAAACAATTCAGCACATCATGTCTGCTTGCCAACCAATGGCACCCACAGACTATTTAAGGCGCCACAACTCTGCTGCTGGAGTGTTGCATCAGGATCTGGCATTGAAGTATGGACTTGTGAACCAAAGAGTGCCGTATTACATATATAGGCCAACCCGCTCAGTACTGACAGACAGGACAGTTGTACACAATAGGCCAGATATCATCCTCACAAATAAGACTACCAAAGAGACAATTTTGATTGATGTTAGCATACCATGCTGTCACAACTTGGACCAATACTACAATGAAAAAGTGACCAAGTATCTTCCTCTGGTTGCTGAAATCAGGATATCTGGAAGCAGATATAATAAATATAATAATATTTGTGTAACCTGGCTGGCTCAGGTCTGGTGTCAGAGTTTTCAGGTCGCTCCTGATCAATTTCAGGGCCTCTGACATGACTTAACGACTGTTTTTAGGCAGCCGGGACAGACGGCTTAACGTGTCCATCCGAAACACGGGAAAGTGGCCTGAGAAAAATTCCTGGTCTGACCTGGGTTTGAACCCGGGATCTTTGGGTTGCAACGCCAGCGCTGATACTCAATGCCATTCAATTAGTAGAACTATAATAATTCCAACTCATTTACAAGAAGGAAAGTAAGTAGAAGGAAAATAAGAGTAGAATTATTGTAAGAAAATAAAATGTTGAGAAAACCTAGGAGTTTGTGATGATGATGCTGATGTTGAAGATGATGATGAAGATGATGATGTTGATGATGTTGATGATGATGATGATGATGATGATGAAGATCATGATGATGATGAAGATTTTGATGGCGTGTGACGTCACAGAGCCGATGGACAAGAAGAGAAGACATCATCAGTGATGGGTAGACCGGTGACAGTTGCTTACTGACAGTGAGCAAGACACGATTTGTCATGATGAGAGATGAGAGCTGGCACAATACTCTCTCCACTGCAGCACACATACAAATTCTCTAATTTCGGTGAAGCTCTGCTTTGAGTCACAGCTGGGTGCTTGGACCTTTCTCATAAATCACCATGCATAGTCTTTCAAGCAAGTGCGCTTACTGAAGGAAGCAAACGTCTGCAGAAAATAACTAGCTGTCTTTGGTTTGCAAATACTGTGCCATGGGGCATAAATTGAACTGGTGTGTTTCAGTTACATCGATTTTGAGCTACGAACAGTGCTTAAAAATTGAATAAAGTGACTGAAAATACATTGATTTATTAAGATACCGGTTTCGGCTTTCTTACAATCATCAATAGTAGTCCTGGAGAGTAGAGTTTGGACGAGTTTGTCTGTACTGATGGTTTATAATTACTGATAGTCTGTAACCTATGAATGCTAAGCATTTTTATAACCAACAGATATTCTGTTGTATTGGTTTCATCAAATGTCGTTATGATACGCTCATTATTATTATTATTCGCAGGGATACGATTGACATTATCAATGAATTACTTGATCCGCTTTCATGGGATAGGCTATAAGTGGGCTATTGCTTGAATATCCAAGTGTTTATACTAATGCAATACTCATGAATGCATATACTCAAACTAATAGATACTCAGGGCCGGTCCTAGATAATTTTTCAGTGTAAGCGAGCAACAATTCGGCGCCCCAAAAGGGAAAACCCCAGCCTTTTTTCAACTGGTATCGGTAAATCAACTAGTAATTCATTATTATTTTTTAAACAAAATTAAATTATCTATTCACAATATTATCCCAATATAATATTATTTTCAATTATTTTAGGTAGTGCCAATTTATATGCTACAGGTCATTGATACATTATGATTTTATTCAATTTTTTTACAATATTCTTCAATTGATACCATTCATTATTCAATATAAAACATTCGATTATTAGAGCATCTTATTCAAAGTTAATAAAAATTACCACAAATTAAAACACCTTAATATACAGGGTATTTCAGGAAGAATGTGCAATACTTTTCGGGTTGATTCCTTGCACCAAGTAGAGAAAAATTTCATGGGACAAATCCCCAAAACCGCTTTGTTACTGAGATAACAATGGCGGAAAATTGAAATTTCCAAAAAATAAATTACTTCCTCTAATTCTTTTAGAGGATTTATTGTTATGATTATCAGATTTCATTCAAAATAATTAATTTTCAATTAAATTAAATTCTATTTTGGAAATCAATTCAAGTTGTTTTGGTAGTTTTCTCGACCAAGATTAGATATCAAAGTCTTCTCTAGCGTATAAAGCCTTCTCTAATGTATTACTATTTTTATTGAAAATATAGTCTGTTATGAATTGTCAGACAGAGACAGAAGCTTTTTCATCCCATTCTAATTATCAATTGTGAATTATTAGTCGGACAGACGATTCATTCTGCTTCTAGTCCTGGTCTCGTCAACAACTTTCTTGTTGCATTGTTGCAAAATTTTCTCTTTTAAATTTGAATTTCCATTAAGGATGTAATTCCATTAGTTTCATTTTCTGAAATGTAAATAGTTGGAATTTAAATTTTATTTTAGTAGTCGAGTTTTCCTTTTTTAAAGATGATATTATGAGAGACCTTAGCAGTTTATTTTATTCTTGAAATGTGCAAATCCGCTTCAAAAGGTAACTAAATTTTACTACTTCTATTAACATATTTTTCTTTTGTGTGGTAAAACCTCAATGATTATTCTTGAATTATTTATACAGTTTCTTTTGAGATCAGAAATTCATATTTGGTATTTTATGAATGATGTAAACTAAACTTTGGAGTGTTGAAACTTATCTATTACCTGATTTTAAATTAGTAAAGCTATTGTGCTAGTTATTTGAAGATTTGTATTAACTTAAATTTCTCAAAAGAATTAATAACGTTTTGATAGTAGTATTCTGTATTGTTTGTTATTCTATATTGTATTTGACAGGATAGATGAATTAAGAATAGAGTAATATCCTAGTTTATATTTTTTCCTAACAGCAGTCCTTGAGATTGGTTTCTTGAAATTGGATCATTGACTTGATTTCGGATGTTTTCATCTTGTGAAGAGTTTGTTGGACACAACGGTCCATCATCACGGGGTCATCCAAATTACATCTTCATGGTGAAGGTGCGCCCCTGGTCTTTCACCGCAAACTGGTATGAATAAATATTAAGGTAAAAAGTGTTGGGCCCACACTACCCAGATAGCACAAAAAGCTGGAATCAAGCTGGTTTTCTGCTGGAATTTTCAATTTAACAAACTGGATTCTAGCTTGAAATTTACAGCCATTAAGCTGTAATACAGCTGAATTCAAGTTAAGAAGTTACCACGTTTCAAGCTGTTTACAAAGCTTGGAAGTTCAAGCTGGAATCAAGTTAAATGACCCAAGCTTGAGAACTCAAGCTGGAATTAAGTTTAATGATCCAAGCTTGATAGTTCAAGCTGGAATCAAGTTCAATCAACAAGAGCTGGGTTTAAGCTTGGAACGTACAGTCTTTAAGCTGTAATACAGCTGAATTCAAGTTAAAAAGTTACCACATTTCAAACTGTTTTCAAAGCTTGAAAGTTCAAGCTGGAATCAAGTCTAATCATACAAGCTTGATAGATCCAGTTGGAGAAAAGCTGTTATTATATTAAACACAAAATTTTGACCAATTATGGATAAGGAAAAGAATACAAAAGAGAATACAGTAAACAAAATGTTGATATATATTGGAAGAAAAATACAAATGTGACAAACAAAAATGAATTGGTGTGTCCGTCCGCCTATTTCACTTTGTTAAACATAACATTTATTTGAAAGCTGCATGATGTATTCCTGTACGTATTTTTTGACGACAAAATTCAATTTCTTTTCTTTGAATAGTATTATCGATCATAAATCACCGCCGCATCCCCAACGTCAACAATGATTACTTGTTACACTAATTGAGTGGCCCTGAAAGAAAAAATAACAAATCATAATAAAGTATATGATTATACATTTCAAATATTACAGTAATTTTGGATAAGAAAGAGGAGAGGAATATAGTGAGCAAAGTATATAGAAATCAAAATATAAATAGGCTAACTACAACCGAACAAGAAGAAATAATTTAGTATTCAACTTTGTCATCTATCAATATTTGAAATTTATGAAGCATAATTAAAATAAACTTACTATATAGGCCTATTATAGTAGCCATTATAGCTGATGGATTGATAGGCATAGGCTAAAGAAAATTTAGGGTTAACATCTAACTTGTATAATTTAAGTTATTTGAGATGTAAATCCCAATTTGGAATTCATTTACTTTTGGACAATACTAAAATTATATCCCATGTACAATGAAATCAAATGAACGAATTCCACTTACCTTTGCGTGTTTATAAATAATGTAAAGTTTTTGTAATAGAAAATCCATAAGTTGGTTGATCAAAATAAATGATGCAAAAATGAATTTGGTAAACATATGCTTCAAAGTTGTAAGTTGACACAGCGCTACTCGTGGTACTTAAATGAACTATGTTAGTCACGTGATAGTGCAAAGGATTGTCCCCAGAAAGACAGCTTGAAACAAGCTGGACTGTAGCTGGATCATTCAATGCTGATTATTTAAGATTAAAAAATTTAGCTTGTTGCAAGCTCAAAACTTCCAGTTAGATTACTTACAGCCTGAACCAAGCTAGTTTGATCAAACTGTGAATTCCAATTCAAAACCCACTAAATTTACAGCTTGAAATAAGCTGGACTGTAGCTGGAACATTAAAGTTTGATTTTAAGATTGAAAATTACAGCTTTTTTACAAGTTTGAAACTTACAACTTGATCACTCACAGCCTGTTACAAGTTTGAATCAAGCTGATATGATCAAACTGTAACTTTCAATTCAAAATCCACGAAATTTTAAGCTTGAAATAAGCTTATGTGCTATCTGGGTATAATTTTGTGAAGATTTTCATTTGATTTTGTATTAATATATGAATCTCGACTACTAATAATGGATTTCATTGTTTTCCTCTGCTCCTTTTCAATCAGATGAGAGTTCAAAATTAATTAATTACTTTAAAATTTAATTTTCTTTTCTTTTCTTGAGCAAACCTTCGGTGTGTTTCAAAATGTCTATTCTTATCTTTTCATTGCACACGAAGCGTTTCATTATGTAGGTTTTAGAATGACCAATCGCCATGTAAAATGAATGGAGAAATTCAATGAAACCAGTCTGAAGTTCCCAACTTCAACGGTTATTGAGACAATTTAGAAAATATGCTGAAAAATAAATTATTCAACAAGGCTACAACTCGATATAAAATCACAAACTTGTATTTTTAATAGATGGAAGTTGAAGAGAACCCAATTCTTAACACAAATTTAGATGACGGTGATTGTGTAAATCTCACTCAAATCTCAGAAATTGCGATAAAATTGCGACTAAACACTGCTTTTCACTTGTGCTAGGTTTTGTCTATTTTGACTTCTTTTGATCGCAATTTTTGAGATTTTGGTAAGATTTAAACAGTTGCCGCCATTCAACTTTTTTTCAGAATTCCATTCTCTACAACTTCCATCAATTAAAAATACAAATTTATGATTTTATACCAAGTTATAACACTCAATTGTTGAAAAATAGTGTTTTTTAGCATATTTTCCTGATTATCTCAATAATTGTTGTAGTTGAAAATTTCTTACTGGTTTCATTGAATTTCTTGGCTAATCATTCATTGAAATCAATTATTTTGAAACCTGAACAAGGCCTCTAGAAGTTAGAAAAATCGATATATTTAAAAAAATGTAATTTTTTGTCATTTTTATCTCGGTAACAGAGCGTTTTTGGGGCTTTGTCCCATGGAACTTTCTTCTCTACTTTGGTAAGGAAAAGGACTTTGGTACGGCAAAGTATTGCATATTCCTCCTGAAACACCCTGTAAACATAATACAGAAGAATCGACCTGATTTTTAAATCATTAGTACAATTAAAGTATGTATATACAATATACAATGACATCTTTAGTTCATTCTCTAGTAAATTTGCAAGAAAATCTACTTAGAAATTAAAATCATCAATCCAGTACGCCTACCTTTCAATGAGAATTGAATAAAAAAGATATTGAAATGAAATCTAGCAAAAAGAACGAAATTGAATCAATAGAAGAACAAAAGTCCATCTTCAGATAGGTTTATGAAGAGTTAATTGAAAAAGAATTATGGTTCATTTGATAAAACAAATATTGAGAATAATAGAATTATAAAACAAATCGTCTATATTCAACCCCAAATAATATTCAAATCTTCAGAATCCATCCCCTATAGCACTACCAACATAATATACAGCCAGTATACATAATAAACAAATCGTCTATATTCAACCCCAAATAATATTCAAATCTTCAAAATCCATCCCCTATAGCACTACCAACATAATATACAGCCAGTATACATAATATACAAATCGTCTATATTTAACCCCAAATTATATTCAAATCTTAAGAATCCATCCCCTATAGAACTACCAACATAATATAAAGTCAGTATACATAATATACAAATCGTCTTTATTCAACCCCAAATAATATTCAAATCTTCAGAATCCATCCCCTATAGCACTACCAACATAATATACAGCCAGTATACATAATATACAAATCGTCTATATTCAACTCCAAATAATATTCAAATCTTCAGAATCCATCGTCTACAACACTACCAACATAGTATACAGTCAGTATACATTATATATAGCCAGAAACTGACTGACTGAGTAATCAAAATTATTGCCCACTTACTTATATGTTGTAAAGCTGAATATTGTTCATTTTTGGGAAGAGGAAGTCGAGCACGTAAACAGCTTTGTTCTAACTTATCACAAATATATTTTTATCAACTTCGATTTGGAAAAACTCCTTTCACCAATGGCAACAGAGATCGGGAGCGTGATAAGGATCCTCAAAGAAATAAAAACATTTGGGAATGTGTCAACAAAATCAGATGTAAATCAGATCTCATCCTCCACCTTCCTTCTTTGATATACAGTACATTTTAAAAAGCGCTCAGGCGCCCCAGCTCGACATTTTGTTGCGCCCTTGGCTAATTTCCGCTTCTCTTTATAACGCCTATTGAAATTTAAAAAAATTCCGAACTCATAAATTTGTCTTCTGATTTCAAAAATTGAGTCTTGAGCATCGCGAATGCGGGGGGGGGGCGCTATAGCGAGTGAAAAAATTTATCCATATTTTCTAACTTTATTAATGACTGTGTTAGTTTCTGTCTTCATGTCACCCAAAAGAAAGACGTGGGCGAGTACGCTAACGTTCTATATAGGGATATAGTGTAACCTTCACACAGGGCGCCCCATTTATCAAGAGGGGCGCTAACCAAATTCTTGTCCTGGGCGTCCTCAAGCCATACGACGGCTCTATGTTTTTACACAATTAGATTTTACACAATAGATTTTTTTACTCTCGGCTTGCGCCCGGCGCCCCCATTTTCACGGCGCCCTACGCAGCCGCTTACCCTGCTTACACCTTTGAACGGCCCTGTGGATACTTATACTTTACGATTTGTGACTTCACAATCACTCTCTACTTATTATCCTGTACTGATGCTAATTTATATTTGGAATTTATAATTTCTTATGAAATCAGTTGATATAGTTTCTGATTCTCAGTTGCAGATAGCTTCAAAACAAATTTTATAGTCGTTTTCTATCGAAAAAAATTTCGGTGGAGGAGCTTCCGATACCCCTTTATTTCGCATCCCAATTTTGCAATAAATTCCAATAGAAAATTGTCGATAAAAAGTGGCCAAATCTAAATTTATGTAATCAGATTATAATAAGGCAGCATGAAATCATAATATTAGCGTTCAACTGAGATGATTGACTCAGGAATTTTTCTCCGACTGTCTTTTCGTGAGAAGGAAATCCGTTTTGACAGCATGCTGAATAAGAAGAAGGCGACATTGGAGTTGAAGGTATAAGCTGCATTAAACAAGGTCTGTCCCTCAAGTATTGCTTTGCTGAACCTGAACCATATGTTTTTTCTCCTTCCTATTTATGTCCTGTATTTTTCTTTTACCTTTTCCCTTGAGTTTCCACTAGTCTTGCTCCTCTCATTTTCCTATACTTTCAATTTTTCTACATTTTCCTACAACCACACATCTTTCTAGCATTTATCTACTATTTTTTGTCTTCTTTTCTTTTATTTCCTCCATATTCATATTTCTATCCCAGTCTCTATATTTTATATCTTCTTCTCTCTATATTATAATCAAGGATTTCATGCTTATTTCTACAATCCTTTTCTCATCTATTCAATTCCTACTACACTTTCCTGCTATTCCTTCATACGTATCCTCACTCTTCTCCTTCTTTCTACTTCTCATTTTTCATTTTTCTCCTGATTCCTTCATCTCCTAACTTAATTTCCCCGTTACCCTTCACTTCTCGCTGTTTTAGACACTAATTCTTCTTCAATTTCCTCTTTTCTTGTATTCTCTTTCGTACTTCTCTTGTCACTTTTCTTCCTTCTTCTCATTCTTGTCTACTTCCCCCAAGTTACTCTTCTCAGTTTTTTGGTCCCACCTCGGTCTATTCTTCTTTCTCCCTTATCATCTCCTTATCACTTCCTCTTCTTCAATCACACAATCTTCCAGCTACTTCTCATTTTTCACTGCTCCAGCCACCCATTTTACTTCCTACTCCTCGTTGTTTTCCCTTTTCTACAATTATATTCTATAGTTTCGTTTCGTTCTACCTAATTCTATATCTTCCTACTTTTCTCCAATGTTCCTGCAACTTCTTTCCTAGCCTCTGCATCTTCAGTCTATTCATGAGCCTCTCATGCTTTTCTCTGCTCGGGATCTCTCGAAATCGATTCGAGTATCATCGTTGCCCCTAAGGACCGTCCGTACGAGACGACAACGCCGCCGAATGGAATATATTTATCTACTTGAATAAAGGTTGGCCTCTGCACCCGTTCGATTCCCTTTTTGCCAAATTCTGTTAGAGCCCCAACTTTTCTGAATGGGAAAGCTCTCTCTTACACATGGCTCTCCTTTCGCCATTGTCTGCTCGCCTAATACACGGATCTGATAGGATCAGTGTTGAGGTATTGTATAGTTCTAGTTTAACATTAGTATTTGCATAAGATATGCAAACTCCATTTCTTGTTGGGAAAGCACCAGGACTATTGGGACACTCCAAAGATACGGGAGAATCAGTTTGAATAAATTGGATGCATTCACAAAGAAAGCTTGCTTGCAACAACAACTTAATTAATTCAGCTTTGCATGAATATGAAATTGTGTAAGGTACATTATTACATTATTTATAGAACAAAACCTATTAGAACAAATCGTTCGAAGATGTAAGTGACAAGGACTTGCTGCCAGATTTAATTATTGTAGACTCTTACGCTGTACCAATGATAATCAAATAGTTATTGATAATATTCATTAGTTTTACTATGAAAAGTTAAATGACTTCACTATAAAAAATAATACTAATAACATACTAGAAAGTATGTTAACATGCAGTATAAAAACAAACTAATAACAGTATGGATTCATTCTTATTTGTCAACATTCCAATGATATGCCTATTATATGGCAACAACGTGAATATCACATGGATTGAAAATAATATCACTGTAAGATAAGTGATGCATAAGATCAATTCATATTCTCTGAACAAGATGATGATTGGTAGAAAGAGTGAGTGGTAGAAAAACCTTCCTAGTCCTAACTCCGCCTAATAAAGGATATTTTCATTTCATGATTATATGGAGTTCACATGTCTTGATTCTTCATAAAAAATTGTTTTGAATAGCAAAGTTCAATTTGAATTAAATTCTATTTAAGAGAAAAATTGAAAAATTACATACACGAAAACACATTACAAATGTGAAAAAATACTGATAATGATAAATTTTAAATGGAGGAAAATTTGATCATTTATCAAGGGGTTAGTACAAAAGTTCAGTAGCGTCAAGAATAGACGCTATATTTATAATTTAATACTCGTTTGATGATTAATTTAATGCTGTTTCATAAAAGTTATTGGAAGAACAAATCAAGTATTGGACTACAAAATTACCAAGACACCGTGCCAGTTTTTTCTTCCTTAGATGGGTCTGAATACAAGTGTGTTTCAACCTTCAAAGAAAAATAAGGTATTTTGTTCCAGCATGCAGTTGAGGGGTGATCATATAAAAGGATGGGTCTGTCTAATCGATAAATGATTCGAGTCTATTTATAGATTGACCATTCCCTTTGTGTGTGGTGCGAGCAGACATTCAACCAGGAAGGTCGGCGATTATAATCCTCTATTAATATACAAAACATAGAATCTTCTGCGAAAGATGTATACGGCAACTTCATATTTAAAATAGTCAAGAAGTCAAACAAGATGCGTCCATATTATGACACATTTGAGTAGAATCTTGTACTATATAAATGAATAAAATCAATCAACCAATATGCAATGATCCCTGTTGAGATTCAAGAATGAAAGCTATTGAGATTTAATTTACTTTTGGATTTTCAAACTTGAAATGGTAGGCCTATAATGAATAGATGAACCTCAGAGGAACTGAAAGAAATCACACAAAATCAAGCATCAGAGAACAAAACCATCAATTTGAACTAGCGATAGCTGCGCAAATTTTCCTGAAAGCAATTCATCAATTGTAGCAGCTACTGAAAAACAAGCAACAATACAAATTATGAAAGAGAATTGTCAAGTACTAATTCCCATCAACAATTAAGAGACATTTTTATATTCACATCTTCGAAAATAGCATCTGAAACTTCAAACTGTAGCACATCTATATACTAACTTCTAGGTTGGCAAGCCTGACTTGCTTGTTATTGTTCTCGAGATTTATAGCTCTTCAATTTTCAGCGATTTTAATAAAAAGTGGTGGTCTTAAAGTGTTTTGTGTGTGATTTTCATGAAGTTAAAAGGACTAGAACATTATGTGAAGTATCAAGATTATCTGATTTCAAGTAAGTTCACGTATATTGATAAATTGTAATAGCGTCTTCAAGTCAGGCTATTGCATTGTTCGTGTTGAAAACAATCTTCGATCTGTTATCACTCCTATTTTTGTGTTTGTGTGAGTGAATTTACCTGGTGTCTCGCAATTATACCAACTCATTCAATAGAAATACCCCCAAATTTTTTCCGCACTGTACAGCGAGCTACTCCGTAACGTTGCCTACTTTTTGGCGAGCAGTCTGTTTATAAGACACATTAATTACTTCGAACTGTTTGTAGGCGGCAACCCTTACCTGTCTCAATTCGTAGTCTGCCTTGCTCAATAATTGAGAACATTACTTATCTGTTGATTAGCCAGTGGGGCAAAAAATCAGCTGCTACTTCTATTTCTGTCCTTTACGAACAATTCAATTTATTTGCAGTCGATCACCATTGGAGTTGAATAAAAATTCATTCTCCGTGCTTTCTTTAATTTTGTGTTAGTAATAATGGCTTTGAATGTTGAAAGTCTAACAGCAATTCTCGAAAAATTTAAGGGCGAAATTATCGAAAGTACGCAGCTTGTGATAAAACAACAAATTGATGCGTTAAATATTAATTCTATCATTTCAGAACAGAATAGTAAAATTGAGGAGCTAAGAAAGCAGAATGAGGGGTTGAAACGTGATCTACAAAAACAAAATCAACTAATAAGCAATATGAAGAGGGAAAATAATTTGATTTTCTATGGAGTTGTTGAGTCTGATGACGAAGATGAAAGCCAGGTAATGGGAAAGATTATAGACATATGCAATGAAGTGATCACAGTTGAATTGAAATCAAGTGATATAAATTTTGTGAGAAGACTGGGTAGAAAATCAGATTCTAAGATACGGCCAATTATCCTATCTTTGGTATCGGGATGTAAGAAAACAAGTATTTTGAAAAGCTGTGGAAAACTGAAAAATCAAAGATTTTCGTTAGTGAAGACTTAGATAAGGACTCAAGAGAGAGACGAAGAGAACTGAATGAAATTCGAAAGAAACTCAGCGATACTCATAGTGTCAAAATGAGAAGGAATGGCCTGGAGATGGATGGGAAATTTGTAAGCTATGATGTCTTGAAACATGAGCACAACATGAAGCCGGTGGAAAATCGTCTATTGGAGGAAGATTATCAGCCAGAGGAAAATTATCAAGCTGAGGAAAGTCGTCAACTGCTGGAAAATAGGAAGAAGAGGAAAGGAGAAAACCTACAGAGGCAAACTAGAAAAAATAAGTCAAGTAAACAATAATTCCGATATTAAGCAATTTTTTCGTCCTTCAGGAAGTGCAGAATTCACTAATTAGTAATTATGATGAAAGTGAATACTCTAAGCTGGAGAATAAGAAGGAGAACGATGCGTTAGAGCTCAGTATATTAGCGTACAATGTGGCAGGAATATCAAATAAATTGAACAATACCACCTTTTTCGGCTTTCTTAAAAATTATGATTTATTCTTATTATTCGAGACATTTGTTTATGATGAGGAAGTGTTTAAAAAATTTGAAATGAAGTTTGATGATTATGAATTAGTCTGGATTCCAGCGGTGAGAGCGGCACGCTACGGTAGAGCCAGTGAAGGGAGAATCTATGGAGTCAGAAGAGATAAGATCAAGAAGGGGTTTCTGAAGTTCAAATCAGTTCTCAATTACAATCTTATTGAACTGCATGTAGCATCGCATCGACTTATCGTCATACCTGTTTATTTGAACTGTAATAAATGGATGGATGATTTCATGGATATGAGAGATTTATTAGTGGAATGCAGCGATTTCGATTTTGTTGTGATTGGCGATTTTAACGGTAGGATTGGCAACAAGCAAGTAATACCAGAAGAAATCCTATCTGACTCACCTGGTCTCATATGTTGTGATAGAACGTCGAAAGATGAAGTCATAAATGCATGCGGAAAGGAATTATTGGCGCTATTTGACGATTTTGGGCTGGTGCTACTTAATGGTCGAACGAGGAAGGATGCTGACGGCGAAATGACGTATATTGGAGCACAAGGCTCTTCGGTCATAGACTTGTGCGCGGTCTCAGTCAACGCATTGCCCACCGTCGCTTCGTTTGAGGTGTTTCCAGAGATTTTATCCGACCATCAACCAATAATTACAAAAATCTATATGCCGTCCTGCTGCTCACGAACAACTTCTGATCAACCAATACCGATACGTAGAAAGCTGCAGTGGAAGCCAGAAAATTTACGTAAATATCGCAACGATCTTAGTTTTAAAATGAGGAGAAGACTGAATTGGATGATCGACCCAAAGGATGACCTCAGATATCTGCTGTCCTTGATTCACGAATTCGCGCCTACAGGTCTATCAAGTACTCCGGTAGAGAATAAAGAGCAATGGTTCGATTTAGAGTGTGAGAGGAAAAGGAGAGAGTCTTTTGCACTTTTGAAAGCTTTCCGAAAAACCAAGTCTGATACTATTAGAAACAGGTACATAGAAACAAATAAAGCTTTTAAACAGTTATGTGTGCAGAAAAAGAAAATGTACTGGTTAGCAGTAACAGAGAAATTTAAATCAGTAAAAGATTCAAGTGAGTTTTGGAAACTTGTGAGATGTTTTAGAAAAAAAAACCTTCAGAGCGGGAAATAATATCTTACTGGAGGACTGGGTGCGGCACTTTGATCAATTGTTGAATCCTGAAATAACTGCAGATAAAATATTGTATGCTGAACCGTACATCTTGGACGATATTCTGGACACGCCTCTTGTCTTGCAGGACCTAAATAAGGTGCTTGCTAGAGCTAAAGATAATAAGGCACCTGGTGAGGACAGAATAACGAACGAATTTTTTAAAAATGCTCCTACAGTCTTTTTGGAGAGGTTAACAGATGTTTTCAACCGATTTTTCGACTCTTCCGATTTTCCTGGTTGCTTCAAGGAGTCAATCATCTATCCTATTTTCAAAAAAGGAGACAGCAATGAGCCAGCAAACTTCCGAGGAATATCATTCTGCAATGCAGTTTATAAGCTGTTTACTGGAGCCCTGCTTGACAAGTTGGAGAAATGGATTACACATCACCAAATTTTGCGTGAGTCTCAGGCAGGCTTTAGAAAGTCCTATTCCACCATCGACAACATATTCAATTTAATGAGTATTGTTAACATCAAACTTTGTGATCGTGGGAGGAAAGTATATGCCTTCTTCGTCGACTACTCGGCCGCATTTGACAGAATAGATAGACAGGCGCTGTTTTATAAACTGTCAGTACTAGGAGTGTCCTACAAGATGCTAAACGTACTTCGAAATCTGTACAATTCGTCAACAGCTAGAGTTTGGGGGCATCAGGGACTTTCAGGAAAATTTGAAACACGCACCGGCGTTAAGCAAGGCTGCTTAATGAGCCCCCTCTTATTTTCTCTATTCATAAATGATTTAGAGGATTGGCTGGATGGTGGAGTCAATGTGGGAGGTACATGTATAAAGCTGCTAGCATACGCGGATGATATAGTTCTCCTTGCACCAGATAGACTCTCTTTGAGAAGGATGATAGCTGGGCTGGAGAGATACTGCAAAGACTGGAACCTTCAGGTTAATCTCAACAAGTCGAAAATAATGATTTTCAGAAAAGGAGGAAGAACAAGCAGGCATGATGTTTGGTGGTACAACAATCAACCAATTGAGGTAGTGAATAGCTACAAGTACCTAGGAGTGACCTTGACGCCCAGATTGTCATTAACAGAGCACTTCAGAGAAAGATCATCAGCAGCAAGGATATCAATGAATATCTTCAATGGTCTATTTGCACAGAAAAACATCCCCTTCAAATCAAAGCTGGGAGTATTTGAAGCAATGGCGCGATCTACAGTGTGCTATGGCGCTCAAGTATGGGGAGGAAAGGTGTTTGAAGAAGTAGAAAAAGTGCAGCGTCTTTTTCTCAAGAAGGTTTTCAACTTACCTATGTGGGCGCCAAACTACTGTCTCCTGCTTGAAACTGGACTGCTTCCACTCTTCGCCTATACATTGAGGCTCCACTACAAATACATGAAGAGATGTATGAATCTACCAAATAACAGGTACCCACATATGCTGCTCAAGAAAGCTATTGAGAGGAAGGTATTTGTGTACAGAGACTGGATGGAGATGGAAGCGGCTTATGGCGTCTCAGCTGCAGAATTCCTTGCGGGCAATGTGGACACTATTATCACCAAAGTCACCGAGGGGCTAAGAGAGCGACTCAGGGGCAGACTGCAGAGAAGCCAGAGATACTCCCTGTATCCTGAACTGGAGCAATTCACTGATTACGTGTACGAGCCAGTAGACTTCACATTGATTAGATGGTTCATGAAGTCAAGGACCGAGCTTATTCATCTTAACAAATATTCTTTCAGGCAAGATGTAAGGATTTGCTCTCTGTGCAACATGAAGGAAGAAGAGGATGTAGTCCACTTCATAGCCAGGTGTCCGGTACTAGCAGAGATCAGAAGGCAACACTTTAGTCAGACCCTCCTCACTGTTGCAGAGCTGAAAACATACCTGAATGGTGACAGATGGAAGCTGGTAGGAGAATACTGCAGAGATGCATGGACGTACAGATACTTCATGATACAGCAATTCAATTATTAATCCAACTACACAAGATTTACAATTATTAGACTGTCTCTTTGCTTCCTTTGTATAATTATTTCTCTCTCATTTTATTATATTCATTAAATAAACATTTAATTGAAGGGGAAAAAATTGAATTGTATAAATACAAATACTAGAAAAAAACTTGCCAACACCTCCTGACGGCACTCTGCCATGGAGAAACGCCGACATTAAAAATACTAGAATATACTGCAATATTAATAATTTTAAAAAAATGTAATGATTTTTTTGATCAATAAAGGCCTTTATTTATTTATTTTTTATTTTATTTATTACTAACTTCTAACTATAAGCACATCATACAATATGATTTAAATTGATTAGAATTGAAATTTCACAATCCACATTCCCATCTATAATGGGAATCCTGCTGGTATATATTGTTTGGATGTAGCACAGTTTGGCGGAGAAACGACATATGCCTATTGCATACGTGGCTTATAGGGTTATAGCATGAAAAAATCTTGATTTAGTATTGAAACAATGCAATTCCCGGACAGTTTCTCGGCTCTGATGAAAAATTACGCTTAGGACATGTGTACTTTCAACCCTAAAAAATTAATTTAGAAACTGAAGAAAAAATACACGCATTACGCGCAATCACATTTAGTTTACATCATATCATCCAGTTTATTCTTCTGAAAGTTTTCTATTATTGGGTATGTCTAAATGAGATTTTATGATAATGATATATTTGCTGAAATGAGATTTTCAAGGAGAGTGTTCAGCTTCACCAGGACAAATAGAATCAGAAAATATGAAATGAGAACTGCTTTGTCTGCAACACTTACATGTCTATATACATGAGAGAATAACTCAAAATAGAAGAAACTGGTGCGGTCATTTGAATAGGATGCCTTCAGGAAGACTTCCTTTTGTACCTCAATATTAAGCACCAACTGGGAATGAGATGGAATGCCGAGAAAAAGATGAGTACCGGAACAGGTTAATTGAAAGACGCAATCGTTGAAGTACAGAAGAGGTACATTTATAAGTTCATTCTATAAAGTTGCTATTTGGAACTAATAGAGTAGTTGTTAATTCACGCAAGTCAGATTAAAACTGTAATAATTATTACAGGCGACCACTTGAGTCGATCGATTACATTGTCGCCCTATTGATCCCTGCCATAACCTACCAATACCAAGTGTTTAGGAGTGGCGCTGCATGGTGTTTGTTTACACACATATACAGAGTGCGCCCAAACTCACAAACATTCAAAGCCGTGCATTCTGAACGGCGCGCCCTTGCACAAGCATGCACTTCTGTTCCGCTGATCAGACCGCTGACATGCTTCGGCTTTGTATAATTCGATGAATGGTGATAGAGAGAGAAATGGACAGGGGTGAGCGTGAGTGAGAGAGAGAGATAAGGTGAGAGAAAGAGATAGAGTGAGAGAAAGAGATAGAGTGAGAGAGATAGAGTGAGAGAGAGAATATAAAGATCAAGTGGTGGCGGGAGGTACAACCACCAAAAGCCAGCAGCGAACGTGAATATTGCCTATTTGTTGAAAATATTATTAATGCGTTGTTGAATAGTTGTGGAGGTGATATTGTGGTGGCTATCCATATTGAATCAAAATGCAAGATATTGTCAAACCACAAATTTGTTAAAAATCGGGAAACCAGTTTCAAATACTACTCCATTATTAATAACCGGTAAACTAGCATAGACCTTACCAAATATTGATAATGGTGTGATGGATATCAGATATACTGGTATGGGGTTTGCCAGAGACTGATAACGATGGTGCAACCAAAACGGTTATTGATTTTAATAAATTGCGGTTTGACAATATTTTGTATTTTTATTCAAAATCAATGCGTTTGTGCTCCTGATTAAATAAGGATAGATGGTAAAGTGCAGGAGTAGGCCTAGAGAGAGATAATAGAGTTGATGATTGAAGAAGAATAAAAGGGGGAGAGAGAGAATAAAAAGGAATACATTATTGTTCTTGATTTGTTGTGAGTCGTCCAGACTTAGTTTTTCCCATTCAATAAAGTTAAAATTTGATGTCAAACATTGAAGCGAGGGAACACTTTCATGGTACACGAAAGGCCTTCACTCCAGAAAGGTAATTTAACAGTTTCTCTCTGAAAAATTGTGACTGCACTTGTCGGTAATGTTACTCCAGTGAATTATTATATATATAAAAAATCTCACCTAGGTAAATTTCATGTATGGACAATGGACAATACAGGAAATTATTAAGTTCAGTCCTGGACTTTATCTGATGATTTATGATTAATGAAATCAAAGTTGAATTCATAGTCAATAGATAAGTAAAGTGGTAGACTATTCAAGTTGGACAAAGAACAAAACAATACAGGCAATGCATTCAATTCAGGTAGACTGTATTTCAGGACAAAAAAAAATCACCTAGGAATTTTATGATGAATAAAGGGCAATACAGCAGGCAATATATTATTCAATTCAGGTGGGCTGCGTTTGAGGACTCTCAGAAAAAAATTCGAACCTGGGTGATTTTTATCCTATTAGTATGACGTAATAAGCCAATGTTCCAAATATTGTGTCTATATTTGTACTCGAATAAATGAATGACATGATTTTCGTAATCCATTAGTTGCCTGTTCGGGAGGCCTACAACAAAAGCAGTCGCCGGCTAGCGATTGTCCCTAATTGCAGTGGATGATTCCCTTTGCCATCACACAAAGCTGGCAAAACGCAAACATCGCACTACAATGGCCAAATCTACATACAACAGAATTTCACCATGTCGAGCAGATGCTTTGTGCCACCAGCCAAATTGTCAATTTATTGGCCGGAAGGCGAAGTTGACTTTACACAGACTACAAACGATTTCAACTTTCACCTCTCCTGCAATCTGGAAGATCGACTTGTCTTTGAAACCATGTAGATTATTCTTTTTCATGAAATGAGGGTTGTATCGTGTTAGTGAAGAATGTATGGGATGAATAGTAGTCTCTAAATAATGAAAGTTTTGGATAATTATAATATAAAATAGGGTGTGGGATTGGTATTGGAGTTGGCTATTTAGTATGTTGTTGGGTTTTGTCTATTTGATATTATAATTTAAATTTGTAGTTTGAATCTTCCCGCCCAAAAACCTTCCCCAGTCCCTGTCATACCTCTCCTAACCCCCTTCCACCAATCTAACTCTTTCCCTCACCTTCCCACATATCCTCCTCCCCCACTATCCACACATCCCAAATTCTCAGACCTGCAAGACCTCAGTATCTAGTTACTCCTTGTACGCTGAAGATGTGACTCAGTGCCACGAAACGCGTCCGACGAGCATCAAAATGCTTGTAAAAGTGAAAGTCATTAGTATCTACTAAGTTTTTAAGCTTATTATCATCAAGAGTTCAAGTAGGATGAAGACAAAATAAGAAATTCATAACATATATTTCAAATTAATTAAATAAAATTAATAAGTTAACTTAAGAGAAGCTGTCAATTAATAAAAGAAAAATTTATACTGACTTCCTACATACCATAATGACTTTCTGTATCAATACAAGGTGATGTTCGGAGTTTGTGAACGTGGAGAGTTGTTGGGAATTGATTAGTCTATTTTGAGCTCAAGCATAAATCTGAAAACTTCTATTGATTATCATCATACTTTTAGTTCTCCTTTATCAGCTTTATTCTACATTCAAATTCTCATGTTATTAACTTTCACTTTTCACTTTTGACTGACATGGTAGTGATTGTACGATCCCAACTCCTATAATTACAGTATGCCTAAGACGTCTAAGTAAATCCAAATAACGTTCTCTCTCTCTTTTCCATACACATGTTTCACCCCCTAATAATTCATACCTTCTCTTTCTAATTCACCAATGTCACCGCTGAAAACTTCATCGTTGAACTCGGTGTTAATTTCAACTTGCCTGTTAACACTCAGATAACACCAAGTTCTCATACAGTCACCGAATTCGACGAATTATTTCATCAGCGAGTTAACAACTCAGTCGAGTGTGTACGGGCGTTGTACACTTGTACAGCTACACATCCCACTCAGCAGTCATCATTCATCATCATCATCATCATCATCATCATCATCATCATCATCATCATCATCATCACCTTTATTGCAGCTTCGTTATTATTGAACGTGTTCATTCTAATATGAGCATGGTCTAATAAATCAATATTTTGATTAGAAAGTATAAAAAAATATTCCTTTGTTGCATATTTTAGAATTTTTATGAAATTTATTATAAATTTTAACTGATTAACACTTGTCCGTGTCAGCCATTTCATTTCAGCTAATCAAAATCAAACAAGCTTCTTACAAGCTTGAACTAAGTTTGAAGCTTGGTTTGAACTAACTTTCCACAGTTGAAACCAAAATCCAAAGTTGTAATGAATAAACGTCCTTTATTTATAATATTTAGTTTCAAATAACTAGTTTCGAACTTATTATTATATAAAAAAACTAGCCGGCAGGTTCGCTTCGCTCGCCTTCTCCGCCTGGACCCCCGACAGTATCAGCAGTGTCAGTGAGTCAAACAGGCTCGCTTCGCTCGCCTGCATCACCTCTGTCAGTGTAAGCTGAGAAAATTCCGTTCAGAAGGGATTAAAAATTTATTGAAAACAGCATTTCCAGACCCAATCTGGACCAGTTTACAAAATTTAAACATTCTCTACCAATTTATTCTCCAAAAATCCAAGATAAACTCCAAAATTCCGAAAAATAGTAAACGCTAATATTGAGCGTAATCTTGGAAAGTATATCGGACATAGTTCGAAACTTGATTCAATATCTTCCAAATTAGTTCATCTATAATCTCGCTGAACCATTGAGTTTACAGTAAGGATTGGTCGTATCAAGGCAGAAGATATGCAACCCACAATACATCTACAATTTAAAAAAACTGATAACTGGCGTAATCTTGAACGGAATTGAAATATATCTTAACACAACATTTCTATACCTTTTCTGAACCTGGCTACCATATATCAACATTTTCTACCGATTGGTTCTTGAAAAAATTGAGAAAACGCCGAAAAACTATAAAAAAACTCAAATATTTGGCATATTCTTGGAAAGTTTTAAAAACCTGTTCCTAGCGAGCGTCTAAACGTCCAACTGAACATGCCTGCCAAATTTGAACGCATTCGGTTCAGTGGGTTTTTAGTTCTGGTGATGAATCAGTCAGTCAGTCAGTCAGTCAGTGCCATTTCGCTTTTATAGATATAGACTTGTACAATTTGGACGTGTGGTTTTAGCCAATAAGCTTATTATTTTCTGTAAATGGATGAATAAATAAATAATGAAGGTGTTGCATACGGATTTTGATGAAATATGTTTTTATTTAATTTTAAATTAAATTTTTTAATGAATACTATGATAATTCGACAGGTTTTTCCAGACTTTCAAGGCCGTTTATAAGACTTGAGAGCCACTGATCACAAGAGATCTTAGAAGAGCCCCTTAAATGCTGAGAACCTTTTTTATATTGAAATCTTCTGTTAGGCCCTATAGTCTAGTGCTCAGAAACTGAGGCTAAATTCTACAGATCTCATTCTGAATCTGCTTATTGGGCTGTGAATATTGAATTGACTATAATACTGATATTCCTCTATATGGCCACAAGCTTTTTTGAAGAAATATTTTATATTATTCAATTTTTCACTGTTTCATTTAATCATTCAAATCGCCTTATCAACACCCTCAACACTCTAAACTCAAAGATAGTAACATTCCTGAACTGGCTCAACCAATAGCAGACAAGTATTCTCAAGTCGGCCACCTGTTGAATGTTGGAAACTACTGCAGGGGGCGTGGCCAGAGACGAAAATCATTTCTGCTTCCCCCTCTATTTTCTAGTAAATAACACTTTTGGGGGGGGGGGCTATGGCTCAACCAATAGCAGACAAGTATTCTCTGGTCGGCCACCTGTTGAATGTCAAAAACTACTGCAGGGGGCGTAACTAGAGACAAGAATCTGTTTTGTCCCCCTACCATTTTCTAGTGAATGAAGCTTTCTGGGGGCGTGGCCTATGACTCAACCAATAGCAGACAGGTATTTTCTGGTCGGCCGCCTGTTGAATGTCAAAAACTACTGCAGGGGGCGTGACCAGAGACAAGAATCTCTTTTGCACCCCTACCATTTTCTAGTGAATGAAGCTTTCTGGAGGCATGGCCTATGGCTCAACCAATAGCAGACAAGTATTGTCTGGTCGGCCACCCTAAAAATGTTGAAATCTACTGCAGGGGGCGTGGCCAGAGACAAAAATAGTTTTCCCTCCCCTTCACCATTCTCCAGTGAATGAAGCTTCCTGGGGGCGTGGCATATGGCTCAACCAATAGCAGGCAAGTATCCTCAAGTCAGCCACCTGTTGAATGTCAAAAACTACTGCGGGGTGCAAAGACAGAGACAAAAATCAGTTCTGCTCCCCCCTCCATTTTCTAATGAATGGAGCTTTCTGGGGGCATGGCCTATGGCTCAACCAATAGCAGACAAGTATTCTCTGATCGGCCAAATGTCAAATGTCGAAATCTACTGCAGGGGGCATGGCTAGAGACAAAAATAGTTCTGCTCCCCCCTCCATTTTCTAGTGAATGAAGCTTTCTGGGGGCGTTGCCTATGGCTCAACCAATAGCAGACAAGTATCCTTGAGTCAGCCACCTATTGAATGTTGAAAACTACTGCGGGGGGGCGTGACCAGTGACAAGCATCATTTCTGCTTCCCCCTCCATTTTCCAGTGAATGAAGCATTCTTGGGGTGCAAACAATGGTTTTTCATTAGCAGACAAGTATTCTCAAGTCAGCCACCTGTTTAATGTCAAAAACTACTGCAGGGGGCGTTGCCAGAGACAGACATTGTTTGTGCTCCCTCCTCCATTCTCTAGTGAATGAAGCTTCCTGAGGGTGTGGTCTATAGCTCAATCAACAAGGTATTCTCAAGTTGGCCACCTGTTGAATGTTGAAAACTACTGCAGGGGGCGTGGCCAGAGACAAAAATCGTTTCTGTATATTATACCACTAGTTTAGAAAACATCGTTCTGTGACATCAATAATTTGGAGCTTTACATCTGTTGAAAGTGATGAGGAAAACCTCCCCCCCAAACCACTCTTTAGGGGGACCCTTGAGCGTGTATAGCCGATGGTCCATGTCCTAGCTAGTCCGGCACTGAGTTCTACAATTAATGAAGGTTTTTATATGGACGCGTCCCAAGACTTAAATAAAAATAACGATTTTGATCGATTACTCCATTACCGGGATTTTCTCCAAGTTGCAAAAATAGTAAGAAGTGTCCTGTAATATATCTGTGAATGACAGTTGGATGGTAAACTGAGGGTATATTAATGATAGATTATTATCCAATTCAAGGACAATGTTTGCTCCTTTTTTGAGAATATGGAGATCATTGATAGCTGGACATAATTTGAAGTCAAATCACATTCTATTAATCAATCAAGAAGAGATAAAAAAATAGCTTCAAATGTGGTGTAGTTTAAATGTATGGAATAACCAATTGGATGATTGATACAATAAGATTGAATGTTGACATGAAAGAATTCATCTTTTCAGAAACAAACTACATCATTTCACATCCAATTTGTAGCATGATTTATTCATCAAAACGTAACTTCCTGCAGACTGCAATAATTATAGTACATTGTAGAATTCTACCCTTCTGTACTAGAAGTTCCGTACATTATAGTAGAACCTGCATCATTCAGCGTTTAGTTTGTTCCAAGCCTTTCTCTGTAAATTGTGTCGACTGTCGTAATAGAGCTCTTGTCAGGATTGCTTTGATGTCTACAAGCTCAAACAGAATGAAAATTAATCTATTTTGATGGCCCCAAGCTTGTCTATAACATGACAGAGGAAGGCTTCAGTGGCCTTTCCTTCCGTGAAAACTTCATTTGAAAGTTTTCTTTCTCTTGAAAAGCTGTTTTTCACAGCCTTCAAGGGGCATCAGTGAACCATGATGCGGGCTAATAATATTCACAGTTGATCCTGTTGACATTTTAAGGCTTCTTTAGCGGATGCGGCTCCTTTCAAGGAAGTTCTTGCTTTTCATCGTGAATACTTTTCAAAACAAATTTTCTGATTTTATCGGTTGTATGAATGTGTGGGAACAATGTGTGTATCGGGAACATTGTGTGACGAAATACTGAGAAGAACTAAATATTTTTTTTATTCATCTTTCAAATATTATCATGAAGACATCCATGTATTTTGTAACAGTATGAAATATCATGATTCATTTATCTTGTTTTTCAACCAAAAACGTTTAATAAATTTTCCATTACTTGATAAAATTGTTTTCGAATTACTCGAAAAACAACTTTATCATTGTTCTTGCAATTACAAGCTTATTCTTTTAGTAGATTTCTCTCTATTTTTTTCCTCCTTTTTCTTTACTTTGTATGTTGCTCGGTTGCTCTCTTTCTTGAACAAATTCTGCTTGATCGACAGTTGCTTAGGAGTGGGGATACCCTTGTACCTTTCGCTCCTCTATTAATTTCAATTCACTTCGAATCCAGCTCCCAACCAGTTCAGATAGACATTTTCTTTCTTCTATAAGATTTGTTGAAAGTTCTTTGAAGTACAGGATGTAGTCACATTAATTAATTTCTCATCCATTTACATAGTAACTTCATCCTGACTTTTTTTTATTTTAATTTTTCATTGATATGTAAATTTACTAAGTTATTGGATTCTTCTCTCAAATTTTAACAATCTCCAAATCCGCTGTATCAGGTAAAGACATATTCCTTGTTATTAACTTGGTTTACTAAATTTCATTGTAAAATTAAATTATATGATCTTCTTTTGGATATTCTAAAGTTTTGAAATAATCTTTTCTTTTCATTATAAACTCTTGGTACTTTTTTCTCTTAAATTTGTTAAATTTTCTAAAGATGTTTTATTATCCTTTTCATTTAAAAAAATTATAAGAAGCTTCTCTTCATTAAAAAATTGAATTTTTGATACCTCAACTTGTTTGTAACATTTATTCACTTGAATGCTGTTTTACAAATCAATACTGTATCTTTACAATAAGTATTTTGTATTTATTTCTATCAGCGGTCGATGTATCAACCTCGACGTATCAACCTCGACGTATCAACCTCGATGTATCAACCTGGATGTATCCACCTCGCTGAAATTAATCAGTAAACCAATACTGTAGCATGGACTTCGCAGATGGACCAAGGGTATCTCGTTAAAAACCCCAAGGAAACCCGGACTTCTACACATCAGGATTAGAAAGAAAAACCTCAGAAGGATCAGATTCAAATTTGCATCGAAACCAATATTTTATCAACCAAGTGAAGTGCAATTAAAAAGGCAATAGTGATAAATAGTGTGAAAGTTTATGGGGGGGCCCCTCACCACACCAGGTATTTATGTATACTAACATATTTAAGTAACCGATTGTAACCTGTATTTCTAAAAATAATGTAATTTGTTTCTCCGGTATCCAATTGCCATTATCTTTTGATTTTATTTATTCTGGTTTTCAGTAATAAACCAAGGAATGTCGCTACTATAACTTTTCGTTATTAATTTATAATCACCTCTGTCACAATTCTAAAGATGAGATCCATTTCTTTCGTGGTGGTTTAATTTTGAATTCTCTTACATTCACGATCCCCTTGTATTATGTCGGGTGTGTAATTTTGATGGTTTCAGAATTTATTATATTAACCTATAAATATTTTAAGTTTTGATATCTTCTTATTGCCCATCTGAAATAATATAAGGTCAGGTATAAATCTATACAAGGATCAAATAATTTAATTTAAAGTTTCTTCCCACCACAACAAGCGTTACAACTGCGCCACTCTGCTTGCGTTACAACTGCGCCACTCTACTGCTGCGTTTACAACTGCGCCTAACTCTTTAAATAATTCAGATAACGTTTTGCACTCATCTTTTGGATTGCGGACAGGGAGGGTTATTATGGAAATTATAAAAATCCAAATTTTAGGAAGTACAAACTATTAACTACAAATATTTTGCATCTACAATATTTTTTTTCTTGTCTCAGTAGTCAAGTTAAATGGCATCACCTAAACGTAGTGTAACTTCTGATCTTAAAATTATGAATTATTATTGGATTATCAAATATTGGATATTTAATGGAATTAATCAAATGTACCATGGCTTCTGATAGCAAAGTAGTGAATTACTGGGATGTAAAAAAAGAAGTAGAAAATAATTTTGATCTCCATTTGCTCTCCAATACTAAATTCAATCCGAATTATCTCTCAAAAGAATGTTTAGTATTTGAGCTTGAAAATTCAGGGATTATAAAATTGTTTATCTAAATACAGTAATATAGATAAGCTATTTAAGTTTATTGAATATGAAATTAGGAGTTTTGGGTATGAAATATTTGGAAGAACTATTTATATAAATAATGATTTAACCTGAAAGATAAAGTAATTTTGATCAACAACTTCTTAATAATTTATTATTCAATTGTAGTGACTTTTGCTTAAAGATTTAATTTCGCCTTTTAATTAAATTATAGCTTCTCAGAGAGATTTTCATTCAGTGTACAGTACAGTAATTTTTTATGTATATGCTGTTTTATTCTCAATTATCAAGTTATTAACGAGTAGTCAGTAATAAAGTTATCACCTACGTAGTATTTTCAATCTCATTTCTTTTAAAGTAAAAATAATGAGTATAGATTCTGTGCAATAGTATAATTTCTAAAATTATTTTCAAGGTTTATGGGGACTTAGAAAATAATTCTTGAATAGCAATCTTTTCTTGGGTATAGTGATGAGACTAGAGTATGTAGTTTTTTTGTAGTTTTTTGTGTGTGTTGAAGTTTGTTGCTATCTGGACATGTCATGTGTAGTCTCAGTAGAACATTCGAAGTCCATTTGATTCTAAATTCAAGTAACACAGCAGCTGTCTTGAAGTTTAGAGTATGGATATTCGTAGTTTTCTGTTGAAGGTTGTGAACCTCAACAGTTGAATTGTCAATGAGTGAGTCGTTGACATCGTTGTACTAGTCTTGTAAACTGTTATTTTGTATTATGGGATGCAAATTCAGTAATTTAAGCTTGCCCTGATAAGAAAATATAGATTGTCTATTATTCATCTTTTTGATTACTGCTTTGTTCTAAATAAATTTGTTAAATTTCTGCTAGTTGAGTATGTTAATATTTCATGATATTTTTTGAAGGTAATTTTAAAATAGTTGAGAGTTTGTAATAGTTTTAGATAGTTGTAATGATGATAATTGAATAAGTGATTGAGAGATGAGTTTGAAATGTAGTGATTTGTTTTATTTGAGAAATAGAAATTTGAATTGAGCTATAGTTAGTAGAACTTCAGGCTAGTATTTGGTTAGACAGTTTCTTAAGAAAGATAAAATTGAGTAGGTAATAATTAATTGATTAGACTACTTCTGGGATAAACAAAATCTGAAAGAATTCTAAAGAATGGGTAGAAAATTTGTCCTAGTAATTTTTTGTAGTTGTTTTTGAAATAAAATAATGGACATAGTAATAATTGTTTTGAAAGTTTCAATTAGGAAGATTTATTAAAGTTGTTGTTGATCAGTTTGGAAGAAATTGAAAGAAATAAATTTGATAGGAATTTTTGTTGCCTCTGATAAAAATAAAATAAAATGAAATAATAATAATGCCATGTTAGAAATATTTGGAGGTAGGAATTCTAGAATAGTAGAACGTTTGACAATTCAATTTGATTGTATTTATTTGTTAATTTGGTATGGATTCAAAAATTTTGTAGTAGATAAAATAAATTGATTTCTTTTTAATTTTGTTAAACTTGAATAAATTGGTAGAAAATTTTTTTAAATTTTGTTCATTGAAAATTCGATTTAAATTTAAGTAAGTCAAGTTATTGGATTGTTGGATAAATTTCAGTATGATTCAAATAAGAATAATAGAGTTGATTTTTTTTAAAAATAAAAATAACTTGGTGGTAATTTTTTTTAATCAATTTCAGCTGTTGCATTGAAATAATATTATAATGGAATCGTAGATTGCTGGTCAAGTGAAAGAGTATTATTAAATTGTAGTTTGTTGAGAATATCTGTGGAGTTAGTAATAATGATGGAATTTTATTGCTGTGATTACTTAATTGATAAGAAATGTGTAGACTCGGTAGTTGATTTATTCATTGAAAATGGAATTATTGTAAAACGATCCTTGTGCTTGTACATTTTACCGTTAATGAAAGTAATTTATAGATAGGAATGCTCTGTGATACAGTTTAGTTTTGATTGTTCTTTAAAAATAGGAAAATCACTTTCTGTATCTGTAACGCTCTGTCTTTCACTATCAGTAACCACTTGTTGATCTGTCATGCTGTTAGCGCGCCTTCTTTTAAATTTCGTTTTGATCTCTCTGTATAGTATTTCTGTTTTTATTGAGTGAGACCTTTGCAATTTAAATTCTCTAACAAGTAAATTTTTGGCAAAAGTATTTCAACTGTATTGAGAAACTTTGAAGAGAACTTAGTAATATTTTCGTAATGAATTAGTAATTTAGTAATGGAATTAGAATTTTTTTCTCAAAACTTTGATTAGTATTTGAAAATTTTGATAGTAATGATTGGAAATTAAATGATTATGAGAGATGGAGAATATTAATTGGAGTTGAGAGCTGATTAATTTTAGTTTTGAAATCTGAGTATGGACGCATGTTCAGATTTTGTTTTGTTCAAATAAGACTTTAGATTTCTGCTGGGAGTGGCCAATCTCAGTATTAATCTGTAGCTCTCTCTTTTGTTATTGGTAGTTTTGTTTTTCCATTCATGTCAGCTACTCGATTATTTGGTATCTTCCACCTCTGATCATCATTGATTTTTGCAAAAGAAAAGGTTTTATTGATGTTTTCCACCTTACATGATCTTTAAAAAATTAGTTAAAGTAACTTGAATATTATTGGTAACTTTCTAAATTAAAATCAAATTAAGTTGCTTATTTTAGAAATTATAAGAAAAATTGTACTAGGTATGTTCTTTAAGTAAGTTCTTTTTGGTTTTGGAGATATTTGTTTTTTTTGGGACTAATATTTTAGTATGTAACGTTTCACTTACTGAAGAGGGGGAGTATATGTAACAGTATGAAATATCATGATTCATTTATCTTGTTTTTCAACCAGAAACGTTTAATAAATTTTCCATTACTTGATAAAATTGTTTTCGAATTACTTGAAAAACAACTTTATCATTGTTCTTGCAATTACAAGCTTATTCTTTTAGTAGATTTCTCTCTATTTTTTTCCTCCTTTTTCTTTACTTTGTATGTTGCTCGGTTGCTCTCTTTCTTGAACAAATTCTGCTTGATCGACAGTTGCTTAGGAGTGGGGATACCCTTGTACCTTTCGCTCCTCTATTAATTTCAATTCACTTCGAATCCAGCTCCCAACCAGTTCAGATAGACATTTTCTTTCTTCTATAAGATTTGTTGAAAGTTCTTTGAAGTACAGGATGTAGTCACATTAATTAATTTCTCATCCATTTACATAGTAACTTCATCCTGACTTTTTTTTATTTTAATTTTTCATTGATATGTAAATTTACTAAGTTATTGGATTCTTCTCTCAAATTTTAACAATCTCCAAATCCGCTGTATCAGGTAAAGACATATTCCTTGTTATTAACTTGGTTTACTAAATTTCATTGTAAAATTAAATTATATGATCTTCTTTTGGATATTCTAAAGTTTTGAAATAATCTTTTCTTTTCATTATAAACTCTTGGTACTTTTTTCTCTTAAATTTGTTAAATTTTCTAAAGATGTTTTATTATCCTTTTCATTTAAAAAAATTATAAGAAGCTTCTCTTCATTAAAAAATTGAATTTTCGATACCTCAACTTGTTTGTAACATTTATTCACTTGAATGCTGTTTTACAAATCAATACTGTATCTTTACAATAAGTATTTTGTATTTATTTCTATCAGCGGTCGATGTATCAACCTCGACGTATCAACCTCGACGTATCAACCTCGATGTATCAACCTGGATGTATCCACCTTGCTGAAATTAATCAGTAAACCAATACTGTAGCATGGACTTCGCAGATGGACCGAGGGTATCTCGTTAAAAACCCCAAGGAAACCCGGACTTCTACACATCAGGATTAGAAAGAAAAACCTCAGAAGGATCAGATTCAAATTTGCATCGAAACCAATATTTTATCAACCAAGTGAAGTGCAATTAAAAAGGCAATAGTGATAAATAGTGTGAAAGTTTATGGGGGGGCCCCTCACCACACCAGGTATTTATGTATACTAACATATTTAAGTAACCGATTGTAACCTGTATTTCTAAAAATAATGTAATTTGTTTCTCCGGTATCCGATTGCCATTATCTTTTGATTTTATTTATTCTGGTTTTCAGTAATAAACCAAGGAATGTCGCTACTATAACTTTTCGTTATTAATTTATAATCACCTCTGTCACAATTCTAAAGATGAGATCCATTTCTTTCGTGGTGGTTTAATTTTGAATTCTCTTACATTCACGATCCCCTTGTATTATGTCGGGTGTGTAATTTTGATGGTTTCAGAATTTATTATATTAACCTATAAATATTTTAAGTTTTGATATCTTCTTATTGCCCATCTGAAATAATATAAGGTCAGGTATAAATCTATACAAGGATCAAATAATTTAATTTAAAGTTTCTTCCCACCACAACAAGCGTTACAACTGCGCCACTCTGCTTGCGTTACAACTGCGCCACTCTGCTTTTGCGTTACAACTGCGCCACTCTGCTTTCCGTTACAATTTATTGGTTTTAGGATTATCATCTCTTCATCTCATATTTATTGATTTCTATTAATTCAATTTATCACGAAAGCTTTGTTATTATCTGAGTTCGACGCCAAGCTGTGTGTATCCATCACGGTTGAATATCCTTTTTAAAGATGACAAGCAAGAAGATTCAAAATGATACATGAATCAAACTGAAACAAACGAATAATTGATCTTGTACCATTTTTGAAACGTCTTGTATCATATTTAATCAAATTGCTTGAAATTCGCAGGACTTTTATTTGGTATATTTCTAAAATTAAATTGGAACATGGACATACAGTTTCATTGGGGCGAATTGTTGTTCAAAGCTAATATGGAAAATAAGTAAGCTGAAGTATAATGTTATATAATTATAATTTCAAAGTACATGAATCATTGATGAATAAATAGAAAAAGACGTTCTATGATCTCATAGGATCTCACAAAAGACTGTATCTCACAATAAATTTCAAATGAAAAAATATAATCGAGATTCTTGATAATTATTAATGCATTTCTAGTTGTACTCTGTCCGATCCACCATCCAAATTCAAACCAATGAGGGGGAATACTGTCAATCCGCCTCTTAGTATATTCAGCCTTACTATTGGTTGCTCCCACCTCCAACTAGCCACGCCTTCAGCCAATCGTAAGCAAGCAATCCAATGTCTAAAATGGAGGACTCTGCCTGCTCTCTCGTTTGTTCATAGATGGCATAAGCTTGCTCGTGATATTTCGAAATTTGAGTTGTAGTTTTAAATTATGAAATTTCAAGCACATTTTAGCGTGAATGAACAATATAAGCGAGGAACTCACATACAAAAAATCCTAGAATTGTATTTGGGGTGATTAATATTTGAATAATTAACTTTACATTAATGAAACCGAAGAAATCTTCATCACATATTAGTTTTAAAAAAACTTCTTACACTTTTCAAACTTTTTTGTACAAGCTAGAAGGGTTATTCAGCTTTAAAAGCTA
The DNA here is from genome assembly GCA_017141385.1 of Sogatella furcifera. Taxonomy (NCBI): domain Eukaryota; kingdom Metazoa; phylum Arthropoda; class Insecta; order Hemiptera; family Delphacidae; genus Sogatella; species Sogatella furcifera. The sequence goes on along the minus strand of CM029550.1, from coordinate 9,903,175 downwards.
GTTTTCTACAGTCTAATAAACCTACAGAGCACTGGCGTCTCGTACCCACGAAACAGGTAAAGTGCCCGTATCTTTTACTGAAGAGCACTTCACCTGTATCGTGGGCACGAGCCGCCAGTGCTACAGATTCCATAGAAGTCCCTGAAAATGAACCTGAATGAGAGAGCCTATAAACTCATAATAAAGTTTTGAAAGTGTATTACTGGCCAAGAGTGGGCACTGTAATTAAATTTTAAAAGAATTTGGAAAGCCTTGTTTCTCATCCTTTTAGGTTGTTGTCAGCTTTGATTTGGTGGATATCTTTATTTACATATTCCAAAAAGGCATTTTTATCTGAGTTATGTATAGAAGAAGTTAATTATTGAGTACGATGATCTTAAAATTTGTAGATTAGTAGTTCATGAGATGAGAAACACCGTTATAATCTTGATTTATCTGCTAAAAGTCTAGCGGTTATTGGCATTTTAGTAATCAACAGGTTTCATTGAGTTTTCAGCATAAGATTCACGAATTTTTGAAATTTATAGGATGATTTTGTTTCACTAATTCATATTACCATGTAGAATCTAAGCCGAATTCTGTTATCTTTTTGAGTAAAGTAATCTAATGTAATCTTTTTTCGTATTTACTATTTTCACTGGAAGTTTCTATTTTGTGAAATTTATGGAATAATTATTTGTCTTACTCATTTATATAGTAATGTAAAATCGAAGTTGAATTTTGTTATGTATTTGAATAAAGTAATCTAATCTCTTCTTTTTCTTCTTCTTCTCCTTCTTCTATTCCCATTCTTCTTCTGCCCATTTTTCTTATTCTCCATTTCTTTCTCCTCTTCTTCTTTCCCTCTTCCCAATCATATTATAACAATAAGAATATTGGATCCTATAATATCTGTAATTTAGTAAGTTCCTTGTATAGGTATTTCTTATTTTAACCAATCGTGTAATTAGATTTATGTTTAATTTTTAGAATCTAGGATTTAAGATCGTAAATGCTGTACTCTACTTGAATAAAGAGAATAATCTAATCTAATCTTTCTCTCTCTCTCTTACTCTCGCTCAGCTACCACATTCACTCCCTCTCTCTCATATCTACACACGTGTGGCACTAATGAACTTAATAATTTCTGGGCAGGTCTGTTGGCTGGAGCGACCATCGTTGCATTAGTCGCTTCAGTAAATTACTTGCAACAAGCACAGACAGCAGCGTGTGTTGTTCGACCCAAGACTCCCACGCTGTAGTTCGGATTGGGACACCCATCTTCCCACCGTTATTAATTTGATGAAGATACACCTCAGGGGTCGGTCTGCTACACAGTGGATACAAACTTTTATTCTGCTTCTTTTGTGTTTTCTTTCTTATTTGTCTACTTTTGTTTCTCCTTTTGCAAGCTACTTTCCCAACATACCCTCTCCCTTACACACATCTCAAAGCTTACACGTGTCAACTAAAAACATTCAACATAAGTTTGTGTAAGTTCTAAACGGCAAAGTGAAACCGAGTATCACTTTCGCCGAATGGGAAGAGTTTGGAGTTGTATGATTAATTGTTTGATAGAAGATGCGGTCTTCACATTCGTCCGAGTTTGAAGTATACGGCATATAAATAGCCTACTCGCTGTAAATGTCCAACATTTTCCCTACCAATTTTACAACGTCTGTGGTTTCCCTGTACATCTTTAACCTTACTCGCATTAATTCCTCTTCTTTTCGCATGATGAATTTCAACTTATGATTATGAATAGCGCTCAACCTCTTTCTCCACCAACAGAACGGAAAAGTAGAACGAGGAGAAGAATTCGTAAAAGAAGAAGATTAGAATAGATTAGATTAGATTATTCACTTTATTCAAGTAGAGTACATCATTTACAATCTCAAATCCTAGATTCTAAAAATTAAACATAAATATAATTACACGATTGGTTAAAATAAGAAATACATATACAAACCCAGATAGCACATAAGCTTATTTCAAGCTTGAAATTTCGTGGATTTTGAATTGAAAGTTACAGTTTGATCAAATCAGCTTGATTCAAACTTGTAACAGGCTGTGAGTGATCAAGTTGTAAGTTTCAAACTTGTAAAAAAGCTGTAATTTTCAATCTTGAAATCAACCTTTAATGATCCAGCTGCAGTCCAGCTTGTTTCAAGCTGTCTTTCTGGAGACAAAATCCTTTGCAATATCACGTGACTAACATAGTTCATTTAACTACCACGAGTAGCGCTGTGTCAACTTTCAACTTTAAAGCATATGTTTATCAAATTCATTTTTGCATCATTTATTTTGATCAACCAACTTATGGATTTTCTATTACGAAAACTTTACATTATTTATAAACACACAAAGGTAAGTGGAATACGTTCATTTGATTCCATTGTACATGGGATATAATTTTAGTATTGTCCAAAAGTAAATGAATTCCAAATTGGGATTTACATCTCAAATAACTTATTAAATTATACAAGTTAGATGTTAACCCTAAATTTTCTTCAGCCTATGCCTATCAATCCATCAGCTATAATGGCTACTATAATAGGCCTATATAGTAAGTTTATTTTAATTTTGCTTCAAAAATTTAGAATATTGATAGATGACAAAGTTGAATACTGAATTATTTCTTCTTGTTCGGTTGTAGTTAGCCTATTTATATTTTGATTTCTATTTACTTTGCTCGCTTTATTCCTCTCCTCTTTCTTATCCAAAATTACTGTGATATTTGAAATGTATAATCATGTACTTTATTATGATTTGTTATTTTTTCTTTCAGGGCCGTTCGATTAGTGTAACAAGTAATCATTGTTGACGTGGGGGATGCGGCGGTGCTTTATGATCGATTCAAAGAAAAGAAATTAAATTTTGTCATCAAAAAATACATACAGGAATACATCATGCAGCTTTCAAATAACTGTTATGTTTAACAATGTGAAATAGGCGGACTGACAGAACAATTCATTTTTGTTTGTCAGATTTGTATTTTTCTTCCAATATATATTAACATTTTGTTCACTGTATTCTCTTTTGTATTCTTTTCCTTTTCCATAATTGGTCAATATTTTGTGTTTAATATAATAACAGCTTTTTTTCCAACTGGATATATCCAGCTTGGATGATTAGACTTGATTCCAGCTTGAACTTTCAAGCTTTGAAAACAGCTTGAAACGTGGTAACTTCTTAACTTGAATTCAGCTGTATTACAGCTTAATGGCTGTAAATTTCAAGCTTGCATCCAGTTTGTTAAATTGAAAATTCCAGCAGGAAACCAGCTTGATTCCAGCTTTTTGTGCTATCTGGGAGGAACTTACTAAATTACAGATATATAGGATCCAATATTCTTACTGTTATAATATGATTGGGAAGATGGAAAGAAGAAGAGGAGAAAGAAATGGAGAATAAGAAAAATGGGCAGAAGAAGAATGGGAATAGAAGAAGGAGAAGAAGAAGAAGAAGAAGAAGAAGAAGAAGAAGAAGAAGAAGAAGAAGAAGAAGAAGAAAGAGATAGACTGAATCTGAAAAGAAAGAATAAGAAAGATGATAGCTCATGAAGAAGAAAATCAAGAAAAAATAGAAGCAAGAGAGACAAGAGAGAGACTGGAGACGAAGAAAGATTCAGGAGAAAGGAGATAGCTTGAGAATAAGAAAATCACGAAGATAGACGAAAGGAACAGACTGAAAAGAAGAAGAAGATGTAAAAGAAAAATAAGAAAAAAAGACAAAAGGAGAAGTAGAAGAAGAAAATCAAGATGAAAATGAGAGACTGGAAAAGAAGAATAAGAAATAGGGTAGCTTGAGAAAAACAAAAAAGAAGAAGACAGAAGAACGAGAGGGACTGAAGAAGAAGAGACAGAAAGAGGATGTCTTTCAGAAAAAGATAGAAGGAGAAAGACTAAGTAGTATAGGTGAAACTACTATATAGGTGAAACAGGAGAAACTGAGTGTTGATGAGGGTATGGTAGACTACCCGGCTGTGCTGCTGTAGAGTAGATGATGGAAGAGCTTCCGGCGTTAAGCGCTCGACTGATCCGAAGAGCAGCCATGTAATTATCACTGCCATCATAATCGTCATCAACCTGTTGACGCCTTCCCAAATCGAAATCTCTCTCAGTTCCAAGTCTCCCAGACAAAGCCTAGCAACCAAGATTGTAGGCTCAATTGTCCTAACAAATTCATTGATTGTACTCTTAGCTGCCATTTAATTGCGGTTCGCCACTCGGCTCAATTCGATTTGATTATTATGGAAATCCTGGTTGGAGAGCTGTTTTTGGTCGAGGTTTATCGAAGATCAAAGACACACTAATTGAATTTGTACTAAATTGAGGATTTTCGTCGGTTCCTTGTACGACTCAACACCTGTAGTTATCTGCAAATAGCTTGAGAATGAGGATCTGCACCTTATCTGTACCTATCCGGGACCATCTGCATTGATTACATTTGAGTTGTCTTCATTGGAGTAGTCTACATTTGTGAAGTCTATTCTCTACTTATATTAGCTGGACGCTGGACCAGTAAAATTTCTCTGACTATTTGCAAAAACCATCAGCTACTGAAACGTACAAGGAACCGACAAAATCCACTAGCGGCTCGTACCCACGAAACAGGTGAAGTGCCCGTATCTTTCACTGTACAGCACTTCACCTGTTTTGTGGGCACGAGCCGCCAGTGACAAAATCATCTCAATTCTTGTTGCAAACTGTAGTGAATTTGATGATATGATCCCAACGTACATTCTAAAATGAATATTTCTGAATATTGTTCTCTATTCTCAGCTCCTAATACCCTTGTACTAAATAACTATGGTGTCTTAGAACCATTGTACTTGTTTTCAGACTTCATATTCAGAGTAAAATCAGTTGCTTTTCCAATAAGCATAGAAATACTGGCGGATCTATTAGAAATCATGAAATACCATAACTTTTCAAACAACTTTTGGACATTAGTCTGTGTTTTCAACCAATAAGTTTAATAGTTTCTGTTGAATAAATAAATTAACTTTGCGAAAAAGTGGTTCAACTAGGAGAAATTTTCTGAAAACTTTGATATATTTATGCAGAAGAGTATTTATGAGAAAAGTTATAGTTGGATTCGTTGAATTTTATATCACGAATTGATGAACCTGAACACGTTTTCAAGAATGAACACTGAAACGACTTTTTTCAATACTGTCGGCTGATTCTGTTCAACCTAAAAAGAACATTCCCTTTTTGGGGGTTATAACCAGTTCAAATAATGTGATAAAAAGTGGAGTCCGAGAGCATCTGGCTACTTTATCGCAATCCAATTGTATAACCGATATCAGAAAAGACATTAGGAAGCAGCAAGGACTGTAACCGGAAGCTCCCAAATTGCTCTGTTCATCCAGAAATGAGCGTATTTTTCCGGAAATAAAACTGTCTCTTTGAATCCGTTATAGCTTTTTGTCCAACAATCGCCCTTGTCCTCGCGAACAAAAATATTCTCCCCAAATCATTCCATCAGGAACGACGAAGATATTTTTGTTAATCCATACAGAATTTCCTGGGAAAGATTTTCTCGATCAGTACAAAACTATTGTCGGCACTTACTGTACACAGAGTTAGTGAACAATCAGTATTATCAGTGGAATGTACAGACAGACATTCTGGCAAGATGGGAAAATGACTCCAGTTCGATCAATATCGTTTCTAGAACTATCAATTTCGGGTCAAATTGTAGGAAACATTCTGATCTACAATTTGAGACCAAATTTATGATTTTTGAATCAATACTGACTAGGCTTTAGTCATTTTCCTATCTTGCCAGAATGACTTCTTTGCTTCGACAGACTATATCACTCCTCTGTGACAAAAGTAAATCAGTATAGAGTGCGATAGGCCTGATACCTGAAACTGTTCAAGGAAAGCAGAAGCAGCAACAGTAGCAGCAAATTGTTTTATCCAGAACCAACTGTTGGGGCTGCGCTGGGGTTGGGCTGGAGTAGTGCCACTGCTTTGTCCTTTTGCGGCTTTAGCTTCAAATTTGCATTATTTGTTTTATTGTTTGGGCTTTGTCAGCTTGTAGCTCTCGTATAACGCAGTAGCTCTCTCAGGCAGCCGTCAAACTACATTGGCATCATCATCAACGAAATCGGCATTATTTTACCTCTCCCACTTTATCTTATCGTTTTTCTTAGTCATCCTCTTTCTTCATTCTTCTTCTCTTATTAATCCTATTAAAAGATGCTTATTCTTCTTCTTTTTGTTTCTTCCTTCCGCTCGTCATCATCATTATCATTTATCTTCTCCTTCTTTTCCTTATTTTTCTCCTTCTTCTGCTTCGCCATTTCCTCATTCTTCATCTCCTCATCACCCTCCTTCCTTTCAATTTCATGATTCTATTCTCAGATTTTAACTTTCCTCCTTATGTCTTTTCTATTTTATTTGTTTCCGATGAAATGATTGCCTTAACTATCATCGTCTTCGTCATCTTACCAATGTTCTCTTCGCCTGTACAGTTTTCGATCAAATTGTTCTAATGTGATCAAATGAAAGAAGTCTAATCCAATATTCCTTCTTATCCTCTTCGTCCTTCCTCTCCCCCTTCCCTCCTCCTCCTCCAACTCCTCCTCCTCCTCCTCCTCCTCCTCCTCCTCCTCCTCCTCCTCCTCCTCCTCACGTTATTATTTTCTTCTTTCTGCTTAAAACCTCATTTCCTCCCCCTCTCCAATCTCCAACTATAGTCAGCAGTATGACCATCATAGACCTGACTCGTAGGTCGTATTCCACTCAAATTAGGATTGGCGCAAACTTTTTGTGGTTTGCACCAGCGTGTAGGATAGTTGTTTGTGAACTTCTCTCACAGTGGAGACCTGTCACAGACCCCAATTCATCTCACTGCTGATTGACATTGCTAACTTTATATTATTCACAAAGCGAGTTATACTGGATGTTCTATACATCATCCAAATTACTCTACGGAAACAATACAATTTATCATTTCTCATAGTTACTCACAGTCCATACTCTTGATCGATATGTTTGATTAATACTTTAGTAATAAGTTGATCAATAACCCTTCATAATTGATTGATGGGATACTACGATGCATCAGATTACATCAGTGTTAATAGGGTTGTTAACACTAGGGTTGATATGGTTAATTAACAGTGTTAATGAGTTAATAGGAAGCAAAACTAGTCTCACAACTATTCTCCAATTAATCAAGACGCAAACTTCAAAAATTAAAACAAAAAGATCTGAAAATTTTTGGCGAATCATAACTTCCTTTTCGGAGTTTAACTGCAGTATGGTAGTTGGTGGGGAGGAATCTTGTTGAAAGGAAATTCGTTCAACTAGTAGAAAAGATGGGATGGATTGGAAATTTAAAGGAACTGTACAGTGCCGCATTTAGCAGTTCAGCGCTCCTAGGCCTACAGACCAAAAAGCGCCCCCTCCCCCTACACCTGAACTCCTCCCTTTTCCCACGGACTATGACGACACCCCCATCCCTCATTTTTACTGTTTTAGATTAAAGAAATATATATAGGCTTACAACTTGGTAAAATATAGGCTACTAGTATTATTCTTAATTCAACCCTATACTAGAATAATACAACTTACGTTTCTGATGGACATCATTCACAATATATGGAAATATGAAAAAACTACATTACGTTAAGACTAATGTAAATCAATACTAAATAAAAAAAAATCACTCCGGCAGCTGGCGGTCGGAAAGAGTGCATTTCAAATGCAATTCTATGATGGCTCAAATCATATGACTTATAATGAGCTATTCAGGGTATGAATTCAAAGGCGCCGTTTTCGAAAAACACAATTTTTGGCATTGTGTTATTCGCCATTTTCTCTGCCATTTTTGATTGGATTTTTTTCGTTGATGGCTCGAATTGTAGGGAATAATAAGGGTATTATACCCACCAATTTTCAATACGATCACGTTATTGGTCGATTTGTAGTGATTTTTCAAAATTTTCATCCCCTAATTTCACCCCCTACCCTTGGACCAATTTGGCTGGTTAACGAACTTGACCGAGATATTAACACTAATGATTTTTGTGCAAAATTTGGTTGCTCTCCGACAAGCCCTTCGGGAGTTATCGTGTTAACAAGAAACTGTACATATATAAATATATAAATATATATATATATATATATATATATATATATATAGAGATATATGAATTTGAACGGACATCAGATTCGTGTTCTAGGGGCTCGGAAACGTGTAAAAAATATATCACATCATAAATTTTCGATTGTCAGGGCAAGACCAATAGTGCATTTTTTCAAATGAAATGCACTGAAACATATTTTAGAGGTCCATTAGAAAGCTCGGTCTAACAAAGTCCAACTTTTCTGCAAAAAGCATATTGTGATAAGTAGAATTCTTATTTCATAGAATTTTTCTTCTTTGCTTGGATTCTACAAAAGTTCTCGTTATTTCTCCGAAGTCAGTGCTCTCAGTATCAATAGCCATTGGGTCGCGTCAGCGTACACATGTGTTAACTATGAATCATAATCATCTTTATTGAGTAATACATAGAAGAGTATAGTAAAATTAGATTAGTAATAATCATATTTTATAACACTGCATATGTGAATGTCGGTCGCTACATTCTTAATGTTGGATATTTAGATAGTTTAGTTGGTATGTTTTCTTTTGAAGATAGATAAATATTTGCTGCTAGCTGCACAAAAAGTTTCCGATCGCTTGTCAGATCATATTATCTTATTCACGCTCGTGTGCGCTTCTTAAAATTTTGCGCCCCCCAAAATTTTGCGCCCTAGGCCTGGGCCTAGTGGGCCTAGTGGGAAATACGGTACTGGAACTGTACTTCCTCAAATGGCTAGCCTTTAGTTGAAAATAAGTTTTCCCTTAGATGAAAAATTCCCTAAGTTTTCTCTCATGCAAAATTCCTTCCTATGTCCTTCTATATCTATTTATATTACTTTAATTCTTCAGTAATAAATTTGTGCTTGAATTCAGTTTTTGGTTACCAGAAGGTGTCGATGATAAACATTCTGAATTTATTCTTGAAATTTGGACGTATTCTATGGCCAGCCCTCATTTTCTTCATGAATTTTCTTCTGGTTTGAATCAGTGTTTCAAATTGAGTTTCCTGCCATTTACAAGCCGCCAAAGAAACAATATGGTTGGAATTAATTTTTCCTTTAAAATTGCCTCATGCAAAATTATTTTCCATCCATTCTGTGTCTATATAATATACACATTTACTATGGATTCATGGATTTGATATATTATATCGCTCTACTCCTTCAGTAGTAATTTGTGCTTTGAATTCATTTTTGTTTATCAGAAGGTGTTCATAATAAGCATTCTGAATTTATTATTGAATTCTGGATGCATTCGAATGTCGAACCCTCTTATTTCTTCATGAGTTCTCTGATTTGAATCAGTGTTTCAAATTCAGTTTCCTGTCATTCACTAGCCACCAAGGAAACAAAGCTGTTGCAAATGTTCTCATTTCTTGTCCAATAATAAGAAAGAGCGCTGCGTAACAGCAGACCGGGGACCAGAACGACTGAGAACGCTATAAAGAAGATAACTCTTCTCTTACTCTTCTCCTACTTTTCTCCTTCTCTTCTCCGTTTCTCCCTATGTCCTACCACCTACTCCATTCCGACTCCGTCACCCCCTCCTTAACAGTCCTCCAACTTTCCTTATCAGTCTCTCTCTTATACTTCCTCATCACTCCTTACCACTCCCAACCTCTTTTTAGTTCCTCTTCCACCCTTTAATCCCTCTCCTCCCTCTTTACTTCTCAATCTCCCTTAACAGTACAATGTGAGTTGCAATAATGGCACGGTCATCATAGCAGCTTCCTCTGCCCGACGATTTCTGCTGTGAATCTCCTAGATTTTGGTCTGCCCTCTCCCTTTTTTGCCCCTGTCAATTGCATAAACCCACGCAATTTGCTGACGAAACTCGAATTTAGGAGTTTGTAGGAAAGCGGTGAGAATAATGACGAGGAATATAGATTCAAGGATCAACTCAACGTGTTAAAATTGAAGAATTTTCATTTAATTCATGGAAATTACAAAATATGGTTGTCAAACATATAAATATGATATGTAAAATACGAGTATATGAAGTATATGAGTTCAAATGGATGCGATCGAATTAAATTACTGTTGAATTTCTAGTTTTTACCATCACCTTTATTCATTTATATCACTTCAAAACTGAATTCAAATTCATTACTTACGAAACACGCCCTATATGAAGAATAATTTTCATAATGTCTAAGAATAATATAAGTAATGATTACTGTCAAAGAAACAAACTCTCAAATATAAGTTCTTTATGTTCGAGGAAAAGCCTACAAGGTAAAATCTGTTATGTGCGAAGGTTAACCTGAACTTCAGTTTGAAATAACTTCTAATAACATGATAGAAAATCATGATGGCGAAACTGTTTCATGAATTCTGATTAGAAAATTTATAGAATAATTAAAAAAACTTTTGTATTCTCAGGAGTACTGAGGAATTGGAAAGAATGTGAAAACTGATGCAGAGAACTGAGAATGAGAAAGAAGATAATCCAAGAAAAGATGGGAAAAATGATTCTTCAAACGAAATCAATTTTACCTTGGAACGAATGTTACATAAACCCTTGGACAATGAAATAGGATTCTTCCTATAAGTGCCTTCGCCAAGGGCGGCCAGCTTTACTGCGTGTTTTACAGCCGCCCTCAAATCTTTCACAACACTTCATGGATAAGGTGAAGTAGAAGAAGAATTTGGAAAAAGAAGAAACAGGAGAGAAAAGGATAAGGCAATGATAAGAAGACGAGAACAAGCTATCATATTTTTATAGTTGAAGGAATAAGATTGGTTAAGTTAAGCTCATTGTTATTCTCAGCATGTCGTTGATTGAAAACTACCATCAAAATTTATTCTATTACAACCCATTATAGGTGCAATTTATGCAATATTGAAATAAAGTGATTTATCCTAGAATTTATCATTCAGCATTTTGTTGGAATGCGATTATTTGTATTAATATGATTCCTAAATTATCTCATTTAATTATCATAATAAGTATGACACAAAATAAATAGTTCTGAGATCTATCTCATTTGTGTAACTCTACGTTATTCTGAACCCAACATGGTCTTGAAGCGATCATAAGTATGTCCTTATGCACAATATTTGAAGAACACAATACCGTACATTTTTTTAAGTTTGGAAAGAGGTTAGGATATTCTTGATAGATCAAGAGTGAGAAGCCTTTATTTTTAACATTGGAGTCTTGAAACAGTTTCAAGCAAACTATAGGTATTCTAACCTCAAAATGTGATGTTGTGGCAATATCTCAGAGATACCAAAACTCATGCTAGCCAGGTTCCACATGAAGCTGAAGAACAAACAGTAGTTGAAAACAAGTTATCTAGAAAGAAATTTTGAACCTTTAAACTTTCGGTACTCTACATGTCTTGACTTTTTATATGCATTTTCTTCTGCCAGGTTCTGTATGTTAAGTTTGTTTGTATGAAATTCCGTTTGGTGAAGGTTTGACTACAATGGACCCTCCTCAAACATTGAGTAGCCCCACATTTGTCCATGGAGGGTAAATCATAGTTGCTCATATAGTGCTAACAGTTTGATAAAGTGGCTCTAGATTCCTTTTCACTGTTGCAACGCCTACAGTAGTGGGACAATCGATAAAAATCAGCTCTCACCTCATTTCAAAGCCATTCCATCAAAGTCATCGGTTCGATTCAGCCTGCAGTCACTCTTTCTTCTTTCGCCAGCGCTCTGTTTTGAAAAGAAACTCGGATATGGCAAAGTCAACACGTCTAATCCTATAAACTCTATTTATTTCCTGCCGTCGAGATTGACCGAATCGGCAAGTGTCAACACGGGAGGTGAGAGTCCCCCCCCCATTCACCCTCCAACATACGTTTCGTGTCAACCGGAAATGAAGAAAACCGGAACTGGTTGTGATGTGGGGGCAGGAGGAGGAGGAGGGAGGATAAGAGGAAGGGAAATCGAGAGATTGGGGATGATCGGATTCGACAACCAAAAAGAAAAAAGGAAACCGTCCTTCACACCACACCGGCTTTTAAAACATTTTGGAAAGAATATTGCAATTTGTTCCCACATATGAAACTAGTGGGTAGACCACCATCAGGGCAGAATTTAATGTGAATTTATTTGTGATAGGAATATTCCACAGGAATTTGGCACTGTCATGCCAAATTCAATTAATTGACATTGTGATATCATGTTTTTGATGAAATCATTCAAGAAAATTCGAATTCTATTAAAAAAAATTATTGTTCAAATGAGTATATTATCTCAGAATTTAATGTGAATTTATTTGTAATAGGAATATTCCACAGGAATTTGGCACTGTCATGCCAAATTCAATTAATTGAAATTGAAGAATGAAGAACGTTCAAGTGGAATTCATCAATATTTCTTCACGGTTCTTAGAATAATCAACTTTTCATTGTTCTATCAATTTTATATTCAATCTAGAATTGGAAATATTTTTGGTACCATGATTCACACCATACCTTCCTCAAATAGAAAAGTGAGCTGTTTTTGTAATTAATTCATCGGTATTCATTAAATTTCTTCAAGTTTCTTAAAACACTCAATTATTCATTATTCTATTAATTCAATATTCAATTAAGAAACTGTTTCGTGGACACGAGCCGCCAGTGAATTGGATATATCCAATTGGACTGGATATATATGGTATTTGAATACCATATCTTCCTCAAATATAAAAAAGAAATACATTTGTAGGGATCATACTGATTAATATCATACGAATACGAATAACCTTTCCATATCCTAAATGGTATCTAATTTTTTATTTTGTCATAACATTTTCAAATTTTCCAACTTCTATTTATCCCAAAGATTTCATTCCATACCAATTCAGAAGCCCAAGTCAACACCAGCTTTTCCATAAAGCTTTGTTATGATCTATTTGCCTTTCTGCATTGGACTAGGAATATTATTTCAGCCGCTGGCGTTATTCAATGATATACTGCGCTGTCATGACCAATAGCACGAATACAATAATTCACTCAAAGCAACCATTAAGGCAGTCTTTTGTCAGACGACTATTTACATGAATGCCATGTTACAAACTACTAAGCTGAAGCTATCGAAGGTCATAAAGGCTTCAACAATGTTTACACTGACATTCATTATGTAGTTTGCTAATAGAACCTGTACAATACCAACCCAGCTCAATTGTGGCTCACTATCCATAATAACATCCACTCAATTATTTGTATAAGCAATTATATTCTACAGAGTCTAGAATCTAGACTCTGGAGATTGACGGTTGATGAAAGAACAAGCTTTTGTAGTTTTCTTTCTGGGACGCCTTTTTCCAATCAATAAGTAAGTGGATGAGGAGAGTAGTAAATATAAGTAGTAGATAAGTGAAGATATTTGAGGAGATTTTTTGAATACAGATGCTTTGTGTCCAGACGTCTAACCCAAATCAAATTATCTGTATTTCGATATATTAGTGTCCATATCTCAACACCGATGAAATCCATAAATGCATTTATCCTCTTTCCAATAATTAAGTGAAAAGACAAGATATTGTCAAACCATTGACTCATTTAGAAATCGAAATCTGAATTTTTATCTGAAATGATGAGAAAAGAGTGAATACAGATGAAACTGCTGTATTGGAAAAGAGGAAGGGAAAACAAGAGAAGAAAATGCAATGGAGAAGACAGGAATAAGATGGGGAAGTGGATAAAGAATTTTCCGAAAAATGGAAATAACTGATTGAACTGACTAGAAACACAGGAGTATTTCTCAGAAAGCTCATACCTTTTCCAATCTCAAACAAAATTTTAAATTTTATTACTATCTTAATACTCTTTCCACTCACACCTACTCATACCATGCTAAAATAATGATTAAGCCATAAACCACAGTACACATAATTCAAAGTCAACCTCATGTGAATCCTTTTTTGCAGGAAAAGCCAAAACGTGTTTCTATTAAGTGACAATGGAATAGAAACGTTCTGACTTCCCAGGCAATAAAATGGGAAAATAAAAACACGTTTTATTGTTTCTTAGGTTTATGGTTTATCAAGTGAGAGAATCAAACAGAGAGAGAGAGAGAGAGAGGGTGAGCGAGAGAGAATGAGAGAGAGAAAGGTTGATAGGAAGGGAGTCAAAGAAGGTTGAGAGGGAGTAAGAAAAAGAGAGAGACAGAGAGTGAGAGAGAGGGGGTGTGAATGAGCAAACGAGAGCGAAGAGAGCGAGAAACAGCGGGAAAAGTGTTGTGGTATGTGTGACAGAGTGAAATAAAAGAAAGTAAAAGAGAAAAGGTGAGATCATGAGAAAGCCACTAAAGATTTCACACGGCCTCCTCAAAAGTGTATCTGTTCTGGTTCACCATAGATTGTGTAGCTGTTGTAAGTGCAACGGCGTAGGAGATTTATTGCGACATAAATATTTCATCACCTAGAGGTTGAACAATAAATTTACCGACTTTTAAAATACTATGGACACATTTTCGCTTATACAGTACACCAAGAAGACAGGGATATTCTTTTAGTTCAATAATTTTGAATACCACTATATTCATTAGAGCATACTGGATTACTTCTATTTTCATATATGCAATCACATAGAATTGGAACTATATATGGATAAATGGAGAACCTTATGTTCTATAGATACAAAAACAATGAATATTACAGAAAAAGTGTATAATAATAGGCTACCTCTGAAGCTGTGATGAAGAGAAATTTGTAGATTTGAGAAAGAAAAGACAAACCTTTCGAATAAGTGTGGTAAATGTTCCTCTACTTTTCATCAGTTCCCGAATGCAAATGTCAAAATTTAGCTGTTCTCTCATGTAACGGAAATGATAATCAGAAGTTATTCATGACCTTCAATTACTCGTATATTTTCTCTATTTCTTTTTGTTCGAGAAAAATGAAATTTTTCTCATATTCAAGTAAATTAATAAGCAGATAGCTTCTTGAATTGGATCACTATCCTAGACTTGTGTCATAGAAGTTGCAAACAACCATGAAATAGTATACATCGTCCTTCATAAAGTCGAGAATGTTATAATTTTTACATAGTATTCGTTTTCCCAAAAAATTGTATTTTTTTCGAACTCACATACTGTATCACATTGCAAGAAGAAAATATGGGTTACAAGTTTTCTCAGTCAATAACTGAGCCTCCTCGCCTGTAAAATACACTGGAGCGGAACAGTTAACATTCATTTTCAGTTACCGGAGGATTCCAAGCGATTCTGGGCCGCCACTTTTTAATTAGCATCCTGGGGTATTGAGGCCCGCACATGAGCATATTCCAATTTGCTAGTAATTAATCATATTTTTTCTCCTCTCGTTAGTTGGCAGAAAGGCAAGCGATGCGGACATTGTAGGCATAGTATCGTTGAAAAACCAACATCAACGATATGAAACGGTTACTAGTTGAATTCAAGTTGAAGCTTCAACATGTTTATTAATCGATTTCAAATCTTTTATTAAGCTTATCATGAATAATCTTTAATAGAATTATGCTACTGGCGGCTCGTGCCCACGAAATAGGTGAAGTGCTGAGTGCTGTACAGTAAAAGATACGGGTACTTCACCTGTTTCGTGGGTACGAGCCGCCAGTGAGTTATACATACGTTTTTTTATGTCTACCAGAATTGATAGAGATTATGTAGGAATACGAGCTCAACCAATGTAATTCTTAATTTTTATAATTTTTCAATAATGACAAGAGGTGCATCTTTCTCAAATGTATCCTAGAATAAATCTAAAATAATTATCTGTGCTTACAACACGTTACCTCTCTATTGGTTAATTATTATTTAGCTCTGCTGTATAGGGAGATGTATATGAAACTGACAATTTCAACTGCGGAACAATTTCCTTTCTGATGTGAACAATACAAATTCGAACAATTTTTCTATGATCAACTGGAAACTATTAATTGTTGTTAGAAGAACATCATTCTTGCTAGAATACGTCGAGTTAAATAAACACGAATACGTCTTGTTGATGTAGCCAACATTTCAACTGGTTCGGCTAAAATAATTCAGTTGATAACCAATTCAGTTGATCAAATAGTTGAATCAATCAACGACAGCCTCTATTTAGGTGTGGTATTGATGATGCCAGTAATTAGCGTCGATGTACCTACACAAATATTAATTGAATCTCACTCTGCTGATAATTAAATCATTAGTATTTTGTGTATTCATCGAAAAGACCAAAATGCAGTTAGCCTCAGTAAATAGGAAGTTTTCGGTAGAGTGCTTAATTGAATATTTTAATTGTGGACTAGGATGAAAAAGTGTCTACATTGGCAATAGATATATTTCATTAAACGAGATAATTGGTATAGATATGGAGGTATGTTATATTCAATGTTATCCGATTACGTTATTAGATGGGAAGAAGATAGAATATCAAGTTTTAATTATTTTCAAGTTTGTAATTAATTATTATTCAAGTGGATTTTCTTCTCATATTTCTCGTGTCAACCATCTAAATTCAAAATTGGCTGATTGTTTTTTTTGCATCAGAAATTTCTGTGCTAAGAAGATTTCAATGAACATAACCTTTTCTAAACTGAATTTTTCTTCAAAATTGGGATTGAGATAGTGAAGGGCCTGTGCCTGTTTTCTCTTTCCCTATCATATAGTTATTATGATTGTATGTTTGTATCTCTGAATAAATAAATAAATATTGAAGATGGATGAAAAAGATATTATACAATACAGATTTTGTATATTGTGATAGTATTCAAACTGAATACGTAAAATAATGATTTAGGATTGAACTACACATTATTAAGATTATTGATCAATCATTATTGAAACGTATGTATGTTTTAGAATGTTATTTCTCATTAAATTTGATCTTCTTGTGTTTTTTACAAGAAAGTGTGAATAGGTACCAAGTTTTATGACGATGAGGTTTTTTATCAGTGAGAAAAGTTTCAAGGATGACCTATTATGTTAATTGAAGCAAAACAAACAATTCCCTAGCTTTCAATTTTTTTAAAGCATATGAGTTCTGAATGAGGTATACAAACCAGAATTGCACGGATGATCGGATGATTCATTAGCCACTAATTGACTGTTGGAGATGTATGGTTGTGGTCGTAGGTGGGAGGGGGGTGTAGAACGATGGACTGCCAAATTGGGAACAAAGACGCTCCAAACCCCCCTCTTCATTCACCAGTATGGAGCCCCTCCACCACACCTACCCTTGATGAAGGGCTGCTCTCATGTGCACACATAGCTGTGCGTTTGTGGAGCATTGGCACTAATCCAGGACCGGAATCGTTTATGGCATTGTACAATGTGGAATGAGATCAAGACATGGAGTTAGCAAAGTCGGGAATGGTTTGAGTACAGTTGGAGAGAACATGGAGAAGGCAGCAAAAAGAATGAGAAGATGGAGAGTAAGGGGATGTATAAGAAGGTAGAAGAGACAAAATGATGAAAGGACAATGAAAAATGTGAAAGGAGAAGGGTGAAGAGGTGTTGAAGATAGCAGAAAGAAATTAGGGAGAAGAAGATTGGAAATTAACAGCACATTTTGAGAGAAAGATGAAGAATTATTGGAACAGTCTCAATGGAACCTATCCTATCTACCCCAATCGATAAGAGTAAATCTTATATAACGAAAGAGTATATCTCCACATATTATCATTATTATCAATTGGTTTGACGTCACGTAGGCTAGCTAAGCCCTCTGGTACTTTACTAACTCGTATTGTATTTTCTGTGCAACCAAAGATGACATTCTGGCAAGATGGGTCAATCTTTTCCCAGAAGGGAAAAAAAATCCAGCTCGGTCAATATTGGTTCAAAAGTTCAAATTTGTTTTCAAATTGTAGAAAACAATTTGAGAACAAATTCATAATTTTTGAACCAGTATTAACCGAGCTGCAGTAATTTTCCCATGTAACCAGAATGTCTTCTTTGCTTGAACATACTGTTACCAGGTATAGTATAAGGAAGTGAATATGAAACTGGCAACCAGCTTGTAGGCCTAGGCCCTTCATGGGGCTGTTGTGCCATTGACAAACAAACAAAAGTATAAGAAAATAATATCAGTATACTATTCATATACTCTGGGCTTGAGATCACAGCTACGAAGTTATACAGGTTGCCTATCTCACTCCTGAACATAGATTGACCCATTTACGAGTACAGTATGTGAGTGAGTCCCTTTGTTCTACCAAAAACAGATCACCTGTGAACCCTTCGACACTGGCGGCTCGTGCCCATGAAAACGGTGAAGTGCTGCACAGTAAAAGATATGAGCACTTCACCTGATTCGTGGCCACGAGCCGCCAGTGTCCTTTGAATGTTTCGTGACCAATGAATATAGACGACAATATGATGGAAATTCTTTTTGACAACCAAAGGAATACTGACTACTAGAATACGGCACAATGAATTAGTTACATTATATCACAGGATTAAAAAAGCCTTTTTCGCTATGTGAATAGAGTGGCTGTATGAAAAATCATCATCTTCTATATCATCAGAATGATTATATATGAGGAAATCCAATTTCTCATTGAAAATGGTAAATCGTGGAGATGCGACGGATGCACCAGAGACAAGAGACTCAACTTGTCAATGAATACACCAGTCAAAGAGGGGCGGATCACCTTGGAGCAGTTGGCTCAAATGCTCACGAATGTGTCAGAGAACATTAATAGGGTGGAGAAAAGCTTGGGAGATTCTATACAATCATGTCATGAATCCGTCGAAGATGTACTCCAGAAAGTGAAAAAGCAAGAAAATCAACTCAAGGAGTGCCTTGACAAAATTGAGTCTCAATCTACCGAAATAATAGCACTGAAGAAGGAAAACGAAGAACTACGTCGTGCCGTCTCTGAAATTCAGCAATATACAAGATCGAACTGTCTAGAGCTCCATAATTTTCCTCAAGAGGAAAATGAAGATCTTCTCGGTGTTGTGAAGTCTGTTAGCAAGGCTTTGGGACATACAATAACCGACCTGCAAATAGACAATTGTCACCGTCTTCCAACTCGCGAAAAAGATAAAGTGCCACCAATTATAATAAAACTGACTAGAAGGATCGACAAGGAGGAGCTGTTACATCGAAGAAGGGTGATGAGGAACTTCTCAACGCGGCACATGGACCTACCAACAGATATCCCGCTGTACCTCAACGAGAGTCTGTCGCCGGAGAACCGGAAGGTGCTAGCGCTGGCGAGAGCAGCCAAGAAGGAAAAGGACTACAAGTATCTCTGGATTAGGAATGGAAAAATTTTAATGCGAAAATCTGAGGGTCAACCGGTAATCTCATTGAACGCAGTAAGTGATATAAGCAAACTATAATGATAACAAACTCATTAGTTTATTTACTAAAAGGTTACTAATTTTGAAAAATCCACAAAATTTAAAACTAATTGACCGACCTTAATGAACTATTCTGCTTAGTACAAAATATAAGAAGCTTAAGAGAAAACTTTGACCTTTTTTAATTAGCTTGAAAGTTATGCAAAAAACCGCTATGTATTATTTTAACAGAGATTTGGATCTATAGTGATGAGTCTGATCTTTACCCAATAGATGGATACAACTGTTTCACAAATTGTAATGACAATTATAGAGCAGGTGGAGTAGCGGTTTATGTGAATAAAGAAATAACAGCAATAGCCGATAAGATAGTTCTAATCTCTGTAGATGCTTTAAAAGTTAACTAAATTTTTGGTAATGTCGAAATAAGCCTTATCGCTATGTATAGATTCCACAATATACCTGTAGATGAGTTCTTCAAAGAGATAGAGACGATATTAGATAAGCTAGACAATGATAATTCTATTATAACAGGTGACATAAATATTGATCTGCTTGATAATTATAGAGTAACAGATGAATACCAATTCATTATGTCGAGTTATGGGTTTACATCATATGTTAACGAACCGACTAGGGTAACCAACATATCAACATCATGCATCGATCACCTATGGTTTAGATACGTAACAACAAGGAATTCTTTCAATCCCTCCACAATTATAAAGAATCTACTAATCACTGATCATTATGCTATAGAGCTATATTTTGAAAAAATTATTAAGAAGCGTGTAAATCATTCACCCAATTCTAATCCCAGCAAAAAGCAGAAAAAAATAAACGTTGAAATTTTCGCCAATAAATTACAACATGGAGTTGACTGGAAATGTATCCTCGATATTCCAGACGTAGATTTGGCTCTGGATAAATTTATAGAAATTTTTAGTGAGTGTTTGGAAGAAGCATGTACAGGAGAAAGTAATCCAAGGAAAATATTTATACAACCACCACATAAACCATGGCTCACTCCATACCTACTAAACCGAATAAAAGTTAAAAATCGCTTATACAAAAAAACTACAAAACAACAGTACAATGAAAACTTACTAAATTATTATAAGAGGTATCGGGATAAACTTAAGAAAGACATACAGGAATCCAAAAATAGATATTTTCGAGAAACTCTAGATAATTTGAGGGGGGATTCTAAGGAGACTTGGAAAGTAGTGAATACGCTATTGGGAGAAAATAACAGGAGGGAAACAGTCAAAAAAATTAAAGCAACAAATGGGGAGACTCTCCTAAACGAGAATCTGATTGCAAATGAACTCAATAATCACTTTATTAGAATATATAGCGCTAAGAATACAAGAAAACTAAACAGTAACGATTATAATAGTTATAAAACACTTTTCCACAAACCAGTTCAGCATCACTATTCAATGTTTTTTACACCAATAACTAATTCAGAAATAGAAGAAATTGTACACTCAATGAAATCCAGAAAATCTCCAGGTTATGATAATATAAGAATTGAGCTAATTAAAAATGTAATAAAATCGTTCTCCAGCACCCTTGCTCACATATATAACCTCAGTTTGGAGACTGGTGTATCCAAAAATTAAAAAATGCCATAGTAGTGCCAATTTTCAAATCTGGGGATAAAGAAAATCCAAACAACTACCGACCCATTGCTCTTCTCTCAGTGTTTGCGAAAATCCTAGAAAAAATTGTCAGGATAAGATTAGTAAGTTTTCTAACCAAACACAGTTTTTTCAGCAAAAATCAGTTCGGGTTTCAAAAAGGACTAAGTACAGAGGACGCCATGCTTAAATTTATCTCTGACATATATAATGGAATCAATAATAATAAGAAATGTGCTGGCCTTTATCTTGATATCCGTAAAGCGTATGATACTGTAAATCATGATATATTATTGGGAAAATTACAAGATGCAGGAGTAAGAGGTGTATGTAATAATTGGTTTCGAAGCTTTCTAAGTAATAGGTCACAACAGGTAAGGGTTGGGGATTCGCTAAGCGAGCTAAAATATATAGATACAGGGATAGGTCTGCCTCAGGGGTCCGGACTATCAGCGGAACTGTTTCTTATCTATGTAAATGATCTATGTAATGGTAACTTCGAAGGATCTGTCACAGCCTTTGCCGACGACACAGCACTGAGTTACGGTGCAGAAGATAGGCTTCAGTTGGCTCAGATGATTGGTGAAGATTAAAAAAAAAAATGAATTTATTGCTGCAGGTAAACGCTCTAGAATTAAATGCCAATAAATCTCACATAATTGTCCACAAGTTGAGGCCTGAGGGAAATGATTTAATGAATATAACATTCCATTCAAATGAGTGTAATAGTCCTATCAACTGTAGTTGTGAAAAGATTTCAGAAGCACCCCAAGTAAAATATCTAGGTATTATAATTGATTCCAAGCTTTCTTGGAATCAACAGATACTTAAATTGAAGAGAGAACTTACTTACGTGTGCAGAAAATTATACTATATAAGAAGTTTATGCCCCGAATATGTTATGAAATCGATGTACTATGCACTCGTACACAGTAGATTACAATATGGAATAGCGGTTTGGGGAGGAGCTTATTTAAATAACATTAAACCTCTTGTCACAGGGCAAAAATACATATTGAGGACCTTAGACAAAAAACCAAGATTATTTAGCTCTTTGCCAATTTTCAGAAAATGGGGATTCCTACCACTAAGGTATCTGTATTTCTTCAAAGTATTGTCAATTTTCTTTTTTAGAAGTGAGCAAGTGAACGTAGTTAACCGCGAATATTATCTCCGATCCGCAAGCAATGTAGCCAGACCAAGACCACACAAAGAAATTTTTAAACGTTTTTATCTATTCATAGCCCCAAAAGTATACAATGAAATTCCAAATAGTATAAGGCAGCAAAGGAATCCGAGAAGTTTTAAGTTTCTTCTGAAGAATTGGCTATTAGAAAAGCAGGATGTTGAAATGTGGTTTAGAGATCTCAGATGAAAACTAAACAATGCAATGGTTGATATGCAATGCAAATAATATAGTTAAAGTTTTTTTTTTTTAATTTTATTTTATGTTATTCAATGTGTAAGATATTGCTTGAATCTAATCTTGGTAGGTATTGGTTTTTGTTTGTGATGTACCGGTAATATTATTATAGATATTCAGTGTAAAACAACACAAAAGTTGGAGAGTGTAAATACACAAATATTTAAGTTTTCTAAGATTGTTCTATAATAGGTGACAAGGGATATTTTGAGTTGAACTTTCACGTCATGATGACGGTAGAACAGTAAAAGAATAATTGAATTTTTTGCTTTTGAATAGAGAAAACGAGTTTTGTTAAATCTAGTGTCAATTTTCCTCGCGACAGGAGTGTAGTATATTATTTTTAGATTTATAATTTTTCTAAATGACTAAAATTTTTTGCTGGTAACTCCCATAAAGGAATCCTCGGGAGTACCTAATTTCTCAGATAAAGAAGCTATAGATTAGTTGATTGATTGTATTATTATATAATTACATTGAAAATATTGTAATGTTTCTTTATATTGTTATATAATTTCATTGAAAATTGTAATGTTTCTTTTTTACGAGAAATAAAATTATTATTATTATTATTATTATTATTATTATTATTATTATTATAGAGTCTTTTTACGTGAATAGTATGAACGCAATAATTCATCTAAGAAAAAGAAGAATACAATTTGAATGATTCTTCTTTCAATACACGACTTCCATATTGACTATCTTCTATATGTGTTGTATTAAGAGTGGGAGTGAAAATGTCTTGTACAATCATAGAGCTATATCCTATTATTAGCCATTTTTCTTCAAAGGAATATTGTAAGAATGTAGGTAAGGAGAGAAATTGATTTAAAAAAAGCTGACAACCCTTCTCGTACTAATCTAGATTCTAGTTATTCAAATCCTAGTATGTGGTAAAGAGTGAATACTTGATTTCGTATCAGAAGTACAGGCTGAAATTGACTTTCAATAGTTTCATAATAGTTCATAGTCCAACAAAGACGTTGAAATCCCTGTTTATTCGATAATATTCAAGATTTAATGGAAATGCTTTCTTAACATTCCAAAACGATTTGGTAAATTCAATTTTATTTTTCTAGAAAGAGTCTATAGAATGCTTCCTATTTCACGATAGGATTATCAATGGAAAGGAAGCCATACCTCTCATCATTCTCTTCATTTTTTCCTGATAAACCCTCCCACAATGTATCTCCTTTCTTCCCAGATAGTCTTCCAATCTTTCCAGTTTCCATTCACGCTCATTGTGGCGCCAAATTTGAAAGTGAAAGCAACAATACACGCCAGAGGAGCCAGAATGGAGTTTCGATATTTATCCGAACCATTCTGTTCAAATTCCAGAAACCCTTAGCTTCGAGATAATCGATTTAGAGTCCTGCACGCTTAGCAGGACGGGAATAAAGGGTCTCGAAATGCATTCTCGCGATTATCGAATCGGTTCAGTCAGCTACCAACTTCCCTATCACCTACTAAACTATGTAGAATACCATATGCGCTACATTCTTCCGCATACATCTCAAATTCCTTGCTCAGTCAATTCTTGCTGGATACATGACGATCATTCACCAATTGGTGAGATACCAAAACCTTGTGTAAATGACCTGAAAATCTTGATAAAGGCTTCGTTATGGGATCTTTATATTAACCCTTCAAAATCCAATTGATCAATTACTTCGGATTATAGAGAATGTGTGATTATTATGATCACTATACAGTCTATATACTTCAGATTATCATATTAAGGAATGTAAACCCCTTTATATTATGTGATTAGATCAGCAATTGAATAATTTTTGGGCGTTTGCATGTTTTTTGCTCCAAATAATTACCATCGTATTTTTGTACTCGAATGAATGAATACGAAGATACGAAGCTTCTTTCAAAAGCTCAAAAAGAATACTATAACAGATAATAATGGAATTGTTGAAATTGGATACTCAATAGTATTAGTAGTTAAATCATATAAAGTTCATAAATGGATCAAAACCTTTCCCTAAAGCAATATAATATTAATTTTTGTATAGAGTTTTTGAAACCTATTTCATTGAAATTCAAAAGTTTTCTCTTTACAGCTTAAACAGCTAATTTAGTTGAATTCAAGATTACCGAAAAATAGACATTATGATGTAATATCAGAGACAATTTTTACATTAATGTAAGAGTAGATATTTTTTGGTAATATAGAGTATAGACTATCGTGTAATATCGTAACCAGTTCACATGAATAATTGTGACATTCCGTAAAGTGTTGGAAATTGAGCTCATCATACTTTCTTGGGCAATGATAAACGTCGAGAGACACTCAACCAGAGCTATTTCTGTTATATTCCTCTAGCATTTCTACTTTGAGATGCCTATTATATGAAATAACTATGAATAATATTCAAAGTGGTACATGAGTTGCATAATCGAGAAGCGCCTACTATAATGAAATGTAATACGGTGACTTGGCTGGAAATGTCATAGGTCTGCCATAAAACTCGATCATAATTGAAATACATACAAAGATGTTTGTGGAACGACCATTTTCACATATTAAATACTATTGAGGTTGGCAGTGTAGTGAGATAATCGACGGTATGTAATGTTGACGATTATAATTTTAATATATGCGTTATGTCAGAATAGTGGAGTTCAACTTGGGGGTTTTCGCATGCCACGATGTGAATGATGTATTAGTAATCAGTGTTATTATATTTTTTGTATCATACTTGAATGTTTATTGTATGTTTGAATATTTTAAATTTTTGTAAGGACACAGATTTTAATAAGAAAAATTAAAACCCCAAATTTATTTACTGTGCAAAAAATAATAAACTTTCAAAAATTGAATTTAGTTCTAATTACCTTAGGCGTGTGTTTTTCAGCTTACTAACTACATCTGCGCGAGATTCCTACTATTTAATAGTTCTAGTTCTCAAGCTACATTGCGAATCTGAGCTGAACAAAAGTTTCTTTGAATTCAGTGATTCATGTCACAACTATTCATATTTTGATTGAGTCTTCAAGAGTGATGAAAATTATAAGTTTTAAGTTTATGCAACGTTATAACAGTAAGCTTAATATTTTTTTCAGTAAGCTTAAAAACTTAGTAGATACTAGTGACTTTCACTTTGACAACAGAACTCACGATTTTAATGCTTGTTGGACGCGTTTCGTGGCACTGAGCCACATCTTCAGCATACAAGGAGTAACTAGATACTGAGGTCTTGCAGGTCTGAGAATTTGGGATATGTGGATTGTGGGTGGTGGGGGAAGGTGGGGGAAGGTGGTGAAAAGAGTTGGGTTGGTGGAAGGGGGTTGAGAGAGGTATGACAGGGTCTGGGGAAGGCTTTTGGGCGGGAAGATTCAAACTAAAATTTAAATGATAATATCAAATAGGGTGTGGGATTGGTATTGGAGTTGGTTATTTAGTATGTTGCTGGGCTGTGTTTTGTTGTGTTTGTAGATTTCGTATTCTTCTATTGTGTTGAGTCTATGTCCTTTTTTCATGATGTGCAGTATGTCCAGATTGTTTTTGATATCAGTGTATGTGTGGTTGGTGTCAAGAAGGTGGTCTGCATAGTGGGATTGGGTGTGAGAGTGGGATA
Organism: Sogatella furcifera; assembly: GCA_017141385.1. Taxonomy (NCBI): domain Eukaryota; kingdom Metazoa; phylum Arthropoda; class Insecta; order Hemiptera; family Delphacidae; genus Sogatella; species Sogatella furcifera. The sequence goes on along the minus strand of CM029550.1, from coordinate 9,877,218 downwards.
TTGCACGTATGTGTTGAATCTAGTTGTGAATGATCTGCCTGTCCGCCCTATATAAAAGCATGGACAGTCATTGCACTTAACTCTGTATACTCCTGATTGTTTGTAGATGTCTGATGGTGGGTGGTGAATGAGCTGTCTATGAGTGTGGTGTTCAGTTTTGAAGGCAACCTGGTAATTATGTCTTTTGAAAATGTTGGCGATTTTGAGTGATTGATTGGAATGATATGTCAATGAGATGAATTTTTTGTCAGTGTCCTTGTTGGTCAGTCTGTCAGTTTTCTGTTTGATTTTTTGATGGATTTTGTCAATGAATGTCTGAAAGTATCCGTTATTTTTGGCGATTTGTTTTATTGTCTGCAGTTCTATGTCATAGTCATCCTTGTCTAGTGGTATTCTGATGAGTCTTTGGATCATGGAGTTGTATGCTGCTTTCTTATGTTGTGGGGGGTGATTGGATGTTTGGTGGATTGTCATGTCTGTGGTTGTTGGTTTTCGGTAGATTTTGAATTTGTGAGTGTTTGTTTCAGTCCTGATTATTGTCAAGTCAAGGTAATTAAGAGTTCTGTCAGTTTCAGTTTCCAAGGTAAAGTTCAGATTCTTGTGGATGTTATTTATGTTTTTCAGGAATAGTTCGGATTGTCTTTGGTTGCCTCTGTAGAGTGTGATGATGTCATCTGCATATCGATACCAGTATATTATTTTGTTGGAATGGGTGTTGTTGTGAAGGATGTATTTTCGTTCAATGTGGTGGAGGAATATTTCGGAAAGGATACTGGCTATGGGGGAGCCCATTGGTAGGCCTTCTTTCTGGGAGTAGAATTTTTCATTGTGGGTGAAGTAGTTTTGTGAGGATATGAATCTTGTGAGGTTGATTATTTCATGGATGTGGGTGTCTGGCGTTTTATTTTCAATCAGCATTTGATTAAGAATATTGATTGTTTCATCAATTGGGATAGAAGTGTATAGGTTGGTTATGTCAAAGGATAGGAGGAGGCAGTTGTTAGGAATTGTGATTTCTTTTATTTTATCTATCAGCTCAGTGCTGTTCTTGATAGAGGTGTGGTCTGTGAAGGTTATATTATTTCTTATTATTTTGTCCAGTGTTTTTGCAAGGAGGTGGCTGGGTGCAGAGGAATGGTTAACCATGGGTCTGATGGGAATATTTGGTTTATGCAATTTAGGGAGAGCATTTAGTTTGGGAGCTTGAGGTTTGATTTGTTTGAGTTTGAGTTTTTTGGCAGTGGGAATGATTTGACTAGTTGCATTTATGGCATCATTGATTTGTTTATTATATTTTGTGGTTGGATCTTTTTTGAGAGTTGTTATGTTGTTTTTTGTAATAAAGTCATCTATTTTACAGTTTAGGTCATCATTTTCAATGATCACAGTGCTATTGCCTTTGTCTATGGTGACATTGTTGGTTTTTAGCTTGTTTTTTATTGATTTTATTGCCAGTATTTCTTTGTGGTTGGGTGTAGGTGTTTTCATGTGTTTCATTTTTTGTTTTATTTCATGTCGAATCTCATTTTGTTCATCAATGTGAATCTGGCGGACCAATGTTTCTGATTCCAACACCAACTGTCTAGTATGTTCTTTGGTTGACTTTTTGGGAATGATGTTGTATTTGAGCCCCTTGTCTAGCAGATTCTGTTCAGATTTTGTGAAAGTAATTTTGTCTGTTAGTTTTACTGTTCTAGGGAAGAAGTTGACATTGGATTGCTGTGTTGTTTGTGGAATTGTAGGTTGATGAGCTATTAGTTAGTTATTCTGTGTAGAATTATTTCTTGTTGGAATACTCGGATATTTTTTGGTGTACTCCAATCTCCGGAAAGGCCTTCTCTAATCTTCTAGAAAAAGAGAAAATGGAAACAGATTGAAAATACGTGAGGTGGAAAGTGAAGAGAAGATGAGAAAATATGTAAATATACGAAGAGAGCGAAGAAGAGGAGATTGAGAAAAGGATGAGAATGAGAAGAAGAAGTAGGTGGCCTAGAAGAGGTGAAAGAAGAATTAGGAAAATGAGGAGAAGGCGAGGTGAAGAATGGAAGTAGAAGTAAGAGTAATGGAACGAGATTTGAAGTGAGATAATGGCAGCTCCTATTGGGCCGACTAGCAATTTCGGACCAAACTTTTATAAATGGCATGAGTCCCGTTCCGCCAAAATATATCGCAATCCAGAATGAGAGGCTAGCAAATAAAAAAAGGTAAACAGTCCAATTTGTTCAAGCACTCTGTACGATCTTATCGATTCGCTCTTTATTATCTCCATTCCTCTTCTTCCTTCTCCACTCCCTCTTTCTCTGTCCCTTCTTCTGAAACTCATCCACCCACTCTCTCTGAAAAGTAATTACAATTTACTGTCGCAAGTCTGGTACGCTTGTTTTCAATTTTTATCAAGGTATTTTTTCAATTTTAAATTATGACCCCTCTAAACATGCTCTAAACTGATCTAGTCTAACGAAGGAAAAACTTTTTACGGTATAAATTTTTATCAAGGTTATTAATTTTGTTCTGAACTGATCTAGATTGAAGCCAGTAAAATTTTCCCTGGAGAAATATGTTCCCTGGAGTTTGATGTAAATTTCATCTCAGTTAACGTGATTATGTCGACAAGGGGCAAAAACCATCAAGTTTATTCAATATTTCCAGTTTTTTTTTTCAATGATTATCGGCAAAATTTTTAAAAATATCAAGTTTTTCTTGCTTCAGTTCCAATGCATAAGTTTTTCAAAATTTTATGGAAGTTCATGCTTTTTCTAGTGCTATTATCTAGGACTAGAAGTGATCATTTGGAATAGTTATTATAAACAGTTAGACATTTTATGTTTCAATTTATGTTTCAATCAACGATACTAACTTATACCTGAGTAATAATATTTTTTTATGCTGATTTGAAGGTAACATAATTTCATTCTTGTTTCAGGTGAGATCGTATTCTTGAATAGGCCAAAAGTGGTAAGATTTATAAGAAGTTTTTTATAAGAATTATAAAGTGATTTATACTTTTCAACTATTATTATTTTAGTTTCACTTTCATAACATCATTTTCATACAGTCATCCTTTGATGATAAAACTAATAACTTATGATACCAGACCTATTCATTTTCACTGAATGTTCCTTCAGCTCTAACGTTCTAATTTCTTTGACACAAGTTTTAGTAATTGCAAATACTTAAAAAAACTTAACATTTGAATGAACAACAGCTTGAAAAATAACGTTGCTGTAAGTTGACAGTTCTAGGTCTGGAATTTCTCAGTTTCTCTCCTTTATTGTTAAGCAACAAAACAGAGAAGAAGAAAGAATTAGTGGATAGAAAAAGAGAGCAAGAGATTTAGAGCACCGTGACCAAGCTTAATTACGTGCTTTTAAAGTCGGTACGGACTTAAATGGTTCATTTTAATTGAATCTAATTAGGGAAAAGAGATTGTTCGTACTCTACTGACCGCAGTGAACCTTGTGCAAGAGAAAACCTTGTTTGGGACGCCATATTTTTGCAGATTTTAGAGTTCCAAGCTTGGGTTGACTCTCCAAAAAGCTGAAAATTTCTGTTTTTTTATTCAACCAACTATTTGAAAAGGATAATACGTATAACCAAATCATGACTCTTGATTTTTTCAATTTTGGAGCAATAAGGATAGATTCAATATTAGTAATACACTTATAAATCACAAAAATCGTTAATTTTTTAAATGAATGAATGAATAAATAGTATATATGACAGGAGAGTCAACTTATAAATAGTTAATGGACGTACTAAAAATAGTAGAATAATCTACTTAATACATGCCCTTAAATGAATCAGTAAATTGCCAACAGTTTAGGTGTTTGGTTAGCCCAATAAGCAATCCAGACTCTTCAACATTTATTTAAAAAAATCATGCGAGAAGCTATTATCCATCTCAAAGACCATGCTAATTCTGTCGAGATATGAAAAATTTATTAAAAGATGAAAAAAATTGACGGGAGGGAATATTTTTCAAAGTCGGTTTTTTGGAAAGATTATTGATGGAAGGTATCTTGTATTCAGTTTTGGAGATAGATCCAAACAGAAATTTAGTTCAAAGAACTTATGAAATCAATAAGGGAAGCTTCAAATATTTAGAAAGAAATTATGAAATTAATAAGGGAAGTAGAAACAAAAATATTGTTCTACTATTTTGAAGAACGCTTTTTATAAATGAATGATTTCAATATTGTAGAAGACCAATTCCATCAAAATGATATTTAGGAAATAAGAGGAGATTTAGGCTTCTTAATAGAGGTGAGATGATTGGTTTTTGGTTTTAATAGATCAGGTAAGATAATAAATGGGCTTTTTCGTTCATGAAGCGACTCACTGGTACCGGAAGTAAGATTTCAATATAAAAGAAAGGATGAAAATTATAAAAAGGATCATCAGTTTAAAGAATAATGAACCATAAAACATATATAAGAAGTCATTGAACAAGTTTTTGCGACTCTATGATATTTTTAGCAATCCAAGTAGGCCTACCTATTTCGCCACCTTTTCTCGTCCAAGTCACACACGAATAATTTTCCGCTGCTTTCAAAAATTTAAGTTGTCTGCCACTGCCACCAGCCCTTTCTATTCTAATCCTGAAAAAATGAATCACCCCCGGAATCTCAAAAGCCTGTTCCCTCTAACTGCAATTTTCCCAACCACGGGCGACAGTTGTTTGATTTGTGGGACAAATAATTTCTTTCACGAATTCCTGTAGTCTATAGAGCTTCAGTGTTAGAAAAATGGTCCTTTTTTATTCTTATTTTTTCTTCCTCTTCTTATCTTTTTCCTCTTCTTCACCTCGTCTTCTTTTTCCTATTCTTCTTATTTTTTATTCATTTTTATTTTCTATCAATTCAAGAATAACTATCATCGTCGTCGTCTTTAGGAAATACCCATACCTTTAACGCTATACGCTAGTTATATCAATTCAATCGTAGCCTCAAATGAAAATTGACAAGCCTCAATGAACATTTATATATTATGTATGTCACTTAACTCAAGCCGTTATTTTTCCTTTGCCCATTGAAAAGACTCTGCAACGCAGCTAGTTCAGTTAGGCTAAAGAGTATTCTCCCTGCTAAGTCCTCACGAGATGGGTTCAGAGGATTCGCTGAGAAAAAATGTCTTTTAAATTGGAAAATAAAGACTTGACCAAAGCTGTTCTTATGCTTTTCATTTTCCCCACATCTTTCTCATCGTTTCCTCCCTCTCTTTCTCTTCTTCCCTTATCCTTCCCGTTTCTTGTTAGTTCTATCTCATTTGTGCTGGAGGAATTCAGGGTTAGACGGTTTTCCAAATCTGGCTGGCAACTAACTGTATGGAATTTAAAATTCATCTTTAACTGGTTTCCCGGCATTACAATGCAGTTCCAAAACAGCTACACTTCCAGCTTTTTTCTGTGCTCTGCGGAGAGGATTCAACGATGGAATACATTAAAAGGGTCGCGCAACAAAATATTTGCTTTTCCCTCCACCAATCCCTTATTCCTTTCTTCCTCTTCCTGGACATGAATTATCCCTACTTCCTCTCTCTTTTCTTTCAACATCCTCTCGTAGTCTCTTAACTGGTCGAACCATTTCCGGGATTCTTGGAAAGGGATTGCGCATTCCGTTGGTTTCTTATTATTTTACTTCTCGCTCTTCCTCTTCCTTCCTCCTCCCTCCACAGTGTCGAAGTCGTCACGTAATATCTTCATCGTTGCATTATTCAGGAGTATGTTCACTTATTCTTGTTCCTTCCATAATACTTCACTATTGGAAGTTGATTTCTCGTCTTCTTAGCCAATTCAACAGTCGTAGAGCTCTTGTTCCACGATTGGATTGAATGAAAGTATCCACATTCTGATGATATTTTTATCTCGAGTGGTTGAATAACTCTCGAGGACTTGATGGAGAACAAACAAACTTCAATTCGTATTCCTCTGAATTCTATTGGTATTCTCTGATCAATTCAAAATATTGAGACATAGAATATCTATAAGCTAATGTATTTAGCTGATGAAATCAGCTAAAAGTCAGAGATGATAAAATTTATTATCAGAGAATGATGATACGATTAAAAAATAGGGCTATCCAATACTTAGCAATAGACTGCAAAAAATGGCATTGAATAATATTAGAATAGAGAGCTACAAGTCATTCGATAATTTATACTACCCTACAAGGAAATATTTTGTTCAGACGGCAATCACTGTTGTACTGTTTTCGCACACTTCAAGATATAACAAGAAATAGAGCAGTTGCCAACACGTAAGTTTGTGCTTATTACTCCCAAAGTACTTACTCTCTATTTCTCCGTACTGAACTTAATCATTCATAGACGAATACTTCTCTCATTCCATGGGGTTTTACCCAGTCATTCTCCCTTTCACCCTGAAAACGTTGACTGAAAAGTGAGTCAACTGCAGCTTTCGCGTTTGATTCATGCCGCTGCTAATTCGATTTGGGATTTTCACAACGCTTTCAAAATAAATCGTGTTTGCGTTTGAGATTCGTGCCAGTATTTTGCTCGATTTTCATGCTGCTCACATGGATGTTTCAATTTTTTATCAAGCTGTATCAATAACATTGATGTACCATGAACCCCAAAGCTGTGACATGATAGCAGTCTGCATAAGCTACATGCTTTCTTTTTTCACCCATAGACATTAATCCATCACTGTTGTGTGTGATTCACTGGTATTCCACAATAATACTGGAGCAATAATTCACCCTTCTATCATCTCAATTCGAGCAAATTCGATTGAAAAACATTGATCGAACTCTAATGGAATAATTTAAAGAGTTTCTTTATCAAATAACAACAATGTGTAATTTATGAAAGTACACAAACAATATTGCAATGAAATATGAATTACATTGATGGAAATGCAACTAATGAAACTTCTATTGGATCAATGATGACTTTGAATTTGTATCTAGACTGTTTCACAGTATATGGCTTTTTATTCAGTGTGATGAGCCAGAAATAATACTCTAATGCCCGGTTTTTCCAAGTTTTTTTTTCAAACCTGAGTGACCCTCAAGTTTAAATTTTCCTTACTTAGTTTGAGTGTGCTTGGGAAACCCCGGCATTAGAGTATAACCATGGTCTGATATTATTATATAATGAGTAATTATATGTACTATAAGACCAATAATGTATAATCAAGAAATGAATAATGAGTCTTTGTTATTAACTTACACTTGATTGTGATAGACTGGTTTAACTTTAATAATCAAATATAATTTATAAAATTTTTATCTGCATCGAAAACGCTCATCATCAATTTATTGATTTTATTCTGAACAATCACAAAACGTATCTGTTCAATAATGAACAATAAAGAACTATAATGAATGTATCACTATCATTCCGCAGAAAATTTTCTTTAAATCATTGTTAATCAATTCAAAACTTCACGGCCAAGTCTTGGCAATAATTCTTGTAGAATTTCGTAGTCGAGTCAGGCCTCATTACCTTTCATAATTCTTCTCTGAAATTTATTTGGAAAGGAGAGAAGAACGATCAGACTCACAACGAGGACTAGAAAAAGACGAGACAGTATGAGGAGTACAAAGCAATTTTCAAAGGCGATGGAGCCTAATACATTGGAAACATTTTGAGATGAGTACAGTTACCGTTAATTGATGGCATGAATTAATTTAATGTTGGAGTAATGATTGTCAAGGCGTCTTATTTCCACATATACTCAGCCTCTTCTGTTCGCTTCGCATCGTGTAATAGCGACGTTCTTCAAACGTAACGTTGGTGATTCAAATAACACTTTTGGATTCGGCGAAGGGGGTTCATTGGTGAGGGGGGGGGAGGGTTTGTTGGGAAAGTGGGGGTTGTTGAAGAGGGTGCCACCTGAGAAAGGCGAATTCTTGCGTGTTTCGACACCTCATTAAGTACGGGGGACCAAACCTCCGGTCTCAAAACTCCAGACATGCTTTAATTTCCAGTCTCCCACTCACTCACTACACTGCAATGTCTATAGTCTGTCCAAGCAAAGAAGACATTCTGGCAGGATGAGAAAATGACTCCAGCTCGGTCAATATAGATTCAAAAATGATAAATCTTGTCTCAAATTGTAGGACAATCTCTAATCTACAATTTGAGACTACATTTAAAACTTTTGAACCAATATTGACCGAGGTGGAGTCGTTTTCTCATTTTGTCAGGTTGTCTTCTTTGCTTGGACAGACTATACCTACATGCTCGAAAACTTTTGTCGCAAAACGTTGCCCTTCAAATTTATCGTTTTCTAATAGGTTTCTTCTCTCTTTTCATCTTCTTCCCACATTTTCTTCTTTTTTATTTTTCCTCCCTTCTCTCCTAGTCCTCCTTCTTCTTCTTTTCTCCTCCTTATTCTCCTTTACTACTTCTCAAATCTATTTTCGTCTTCCACCACTTGTATTAGTATTATCCTATGTTTTCTTCATCTTTCCACTTCAAGCTCTCTCACCTCAGTTTCCTCATTTGTTCTGACTTAAAACTCTTCAATTGTCATCTCTTTTTACTTTCTTTTCTCATTCTTCGTTGAATATTTTGTCTGCCATTCCATCTCATTAATTCTTAATTAAGAACTAATTAATTTTTCTATCTTTAACGTCCTCCCATATTCATCATATTATTTACTTCTAATTTTTCGTCCCTTCTCTTAGTCACTCCATCCACTTATTTCGAATTTCTCTCGCCATGCTCTTTCTGCGTACCGTACTGCTTATCTTTTTCATGCTACGTCTCTTCCCTAACTCGTTTTGTTATGCTCAGTCGAGCTTTAAATTCAGGTAGCTTTGAATCTTTATAATATTACACTGTACTGTACTGTATTTGCTAACAAGTTCTGTGCCACTTAATAGGTTCTATTATTTTTTTTTATTCTTGTCTTTTCCGTCTTATCCTTCAACTTTTTCTTTATCTTCTTCCTTTTCTTCTTCTTCTTCTTCTTCTTCTTCTTCTTCTTCTTCTTCTTCTTCTTCTTCTTCTTCTTCTTCTTCTTCTTCTTCTTCTTCTTCTTCTTCTTCTTCTTCTTCTTCTTCTTCTTCTTCTTCTTCTTCTTCTTCTTCTTCTTCTTCTTCTTCTTCTTCTTCTTCTTCTTCTTCTTCTTCACCTTTTCATTCTTTGTTGAATGTTTCTAACTTTTTCCAGTCCATTCTTGCGAATAAGAGTTAAAAGAAGACGAAGGTGAAGAAAGACGATGATTTTAAATATAAAGAAATTTGAGAAGGAGACCATATCACCATAATTCCATGTGATCCATGATGTAAAAAGAGAGAATGAGTGTTTCTACAAGTTCAATCCCGAACATGTTCCATCTAGCTTTAAGTTACTGTAATTTATATTAAGCTGACAGGAAACAGAATCATAACAAGTAGAGTGGGGCATTAAGGTCTGTCAAATGGCCTAACAGCCTATGAAGGGCCAAGGTCTGCGAACTGCTTGCCAGTTTCAGAACGTCTGTGAAGTTGGCCCGGATGATTTTAGCCCCGACGACGAAAATGTTATGAATCGTTAGTTTAGCGTTAGTTTAGGTTTGTTTTGACAAATTTGACGTTTGTTTAGGATTCTGAATACCAAATTTGGAAGTTTCAAATTTTCAAATTCTACCTCCAATTTATAAATTTTCAAAATTAATATGCTTCAAAAGTAGTACTAAAAATATCATTCAAATGTGTTTTTTGTGTAGTACAGACATAATCAATGTACCGTATTCAGATCAATTCTTTGAGTGTGAATATGGGACCCTAAAGAGGATTCTCTTGTATGAAGTGATTATAGTAGTAGTTTAGGTCATAAAAAGTTCCTTATTAGTAAAGAGACTATTTAGCAACCTATCCCTTAATTAATAATAAAAAATCTGCTTTTAAAATATCACATCCCCGAAAATGAGTTCGACTCCTAGACCTAGAAATATAATTTGATATTATGATAATAGTACTATAAAATAACTATGTAATTCTTCACTCAATCCACAGTGAACTGTGTGCAGTTATGAATTTCATCTTGTGCCCATCAAAATTGTAATGTAACCAAGTTGCATTTGGATTTGCTAGAAGCAACTTAATAATGAATTCAATTGCATAGAATTTGAAAAGCTCTAATACTCATTATTGATTATCATTTGCTATCTGATTGAGTCGAATATAATAAGAACATTAGTTCAAGAAAATGTATCTTATCTAGATTAAGAAAATGTATGTGTATGAAGTAATTACTATACTACAATAATAAGCCTAATGCTAGTTTATCAAAAACTCATAAATTCATTCATAAATGTACAAGAAAAAGCAAGAATTATAGGAGATTTCTATTTCTCACTATGAATAAAATGTCATTTTATATCACAACTTACTGTTTATTTCAACCTTTCACATTGAGTTTATTCTAAAACCTAACTTGTTTTTTATTTATTATTCAAAAGTTGTTTATTGCACATGTTATTATCAATCCATATGTAATGATTGATCAACTGATCTAACCATCCTACATCTCGGCCATCCTGAAAAGAGAGGCTTGGCCTCAAGCCGGATAACAAAAAAACTCAACAAAAATAATATTAACAAATAACTGATCGTCCCCCGACACGTTCCACATCGTCAGTCAGATGTATGTTCATCAGATTTGAACACCCATACGCACTGGGAACAAGGATAATGTTTCCTTCTTCTTTTTCTCCTTTCCCTCCTTCTCCCTCTTCATCACCTCTCATCCTCCTCATTTTTGACTTTCGCTTGCTCCTCAGTGAATGGAAACGGTCTTCCTCTTCTGTCTATCCTATGCAAATCCGCCATATGCCTGTGATACTGTTTGGGCGTGTCGTAGGCTCTGTAGATTTTGACTTTTGCACACTCAGGACACACAAGGACTTCGTCGTCCGTCTACTTGTCTAAAGGCCTTTGGAATTCTCCTGGCAGTACAAAATCGGACTCTAAAGCAGCTGATTCATCGTCACTTGCCTTTTCCTCCAGCTCCATGTCACCGAGCTTAGGTGGCAGTTTTTCTGGCTTATAGTTTCCTACCCGTTCTTCAAGTTTTCCACTTGTACTACAATTTTTGATATGATCAAGGCTTGGTTGTGAACTCTCAATTACCTTTATTTGAAATATTCGAAAAATTTGGGGCTTCTTTATAAAATAAATTTCTTCTTCTATTTTCAGGTCTGCTTGAGAAATTATATCTTCGCCTACAACAATACTATACTCCAATAAATAGTCAGAAACAACTTAAGCATTCGATAAGTAATTGGCACCGTCAATATCAATTGATAACTGAAGGCATCCTAGAACTTTTTCACACTTTCCATGGAATCCTCTCAACACAACGTCAGATTTTGAAATTGAGTGAATTGGTATTCCTAGGCGAGAAACAGCCTCCTTTTTTATTAAAGTTACTTCACTCCCTGTATTCAAGATGACCGTGTATCTTACTTCACTCCATGTATAGAAGATATGAACTTTATATCATTTACCAAAACCTTCTTTTCCATGCGATCCCTATTCGCACGTCTGTTGGTCCCAATCATACACTCTTCCTCGTTCTTTGATTTATAAGGATCGTAGGTAACACGTACCATATTGACTTTTTTCATTGTACCTTCTTCAATTGTACAATTATTTGCTGTGTGACCGTGACCGTGACATTTAAAGCATTTAATAACGCTTTTGTTTCGTTCACAGTCTGGGGATTTATGCCCAAATTCGTTACAGGTGTAACACTTAAACATTATTAAAACTGATATTTTTTCTAGAATCATCTGAGTGCTTCACAAAAATTTTCTTGTCCGGGTTGTTGTTAAATTTATCTTTTTTGGTATCATTCTTCAGGTGACGTCTGGCAGAATACGAAACTTTGTATTCGTCTAGTTTGTTTACAAACTCATCAACTTTCTTGAGTTTTGGGAGATCATCAATGAAATGCTCTTTTAACTCTGATGGTAACCTTCTTTTCACTTGAGCTCACCATGAGCTCTTTGAGGTCCTAATAATTCAAAACATCTAATCCTTGAATCCACTCATACAACAAATCATTCAAATTCAAAGCATAATCTCTCTTTCTCTAGTTCAAAAATATAGGTCTACTTGGTCTCAAATTGTAGAGGACAAAATTATCCCCAGAGGATTTTGAATTGAACAACTCAAAGGAATATGTCAAAAGATCTGAGCAAGCAAAAACTGAAAATACTCGATTATAGTTTTTCTTGAAAATTAACCTATTTTTTGAAAAATCGTAACTCGGTTTCTAGTGAAGATCAAGAGATGATTCTACCACCATTCTCTTGCAAATTTTATTTACTAAAAAAAAGGTTCAGAAAGTTTTTTCGTCCGACGCTTCGTTTTAACGTTATTCCAAGAAAACCAAAAAAACTGAGCAATAAATTTTCCAATATGAAAAACAACTTTCCGACACGAGTTGAGAGTGGGATTTTTTACACGTTAAATAGGAGGGTGTCAGCTACCATTTCCACCATAAAACATCTTTGTTGCAATTAGTTCCACCTCCAACCCTAGAATGACTCGACTGATTGATCAATCGATCTCAACTGGTCTCAAATGAAATGAAATCAACACATTTTCTTTTCGAATCTTAGAAATAGGCTAGAACTAGGCTAACTAATAGGTAAGAAATAGGTTAACTTCTGAATAGAAAGTTTATTGCCGGAATCTTCCAAGCCCACTCCAAGTTGAGGGACCCTCAAATTTTGATGAACAGATGACATTTTCTATGATAAGTACAGGAAATGTAGTAGTCTGTAGTAAACTTGAGGGTCCCCCAAATTTGTGTGTGCCTGGAAAAACTGGGCATCAGTAAACAAAATTATAATACGCTCTGGTTTTGAGGAATTATCAAAATCACGAGTTATTTCACGTGGTGAACTCCATGGTACAGTAATAAGATTATTATTTTTTCTTAATCTTCAATCCGAAGCCACGTTTACACCAGAGTTAATAACAAATTTTTAATTAACTTTTATATAATAAGTCTATATAGTAATACGTTATTCATAAAAGATATTAACAATTTTGTTATTAACTCTGGTGTAAAGTGCCTCAATGACCTTTGTGAATTCTATTTTATTCAGAATCCACATCTGTGGATCATCTGGCCAATGAATCTTGTAGCCAGCTGATAACTCAAAATTCTAGGATTTATATCCATGCGATTTTTTAAAATTCTTTTAATTTTCAAAATGACAATGGCTATTGATGTGATATTAGCTTTCATAGTACAATTAAAAAAATTATCATAATTGCATGAGTATTATTATTGAAATTCTTTTTTTGATCAGAACACTAACTGTTTATTCTAGGGAGGATATTATCTCTTATGAACATCAATATTCTTTTATTCAATCAACTGCAATAATTTTTCAATATAGGCCTACTTAATAAATTCTTACCAAAAAATTTCTCGATAAAAATTATTCTTTTTAATTGTTAAATTATTCTAATTTCTGTCGTAGAGAAAGAAAACAAACTCAGTAAGGCAAGTAGATTATTAAATTATGAGGAAGAAAAGAAATATCTCAAAACTGACTACTGTAATTTCTTGATGCACTCATTTATTTGACTAAATCCCTTACTCAATGAATTAAACACCAACAATAATTGTACAAAACGTCTTATTTTCAGATTTTGTTAAATACTCCAAATCAAGGATATGTCCAAAATGTCCACTCTCACTATACACATATGCACACATATACAGAAATAATAAGCTTGTAAATGAAGGTCGGTGACACTCAAGGCTAGTAAATCTTACCAGGTGGGATATTTGCCAGGAAATTATGGTTCACAAATCTGATTTCTCTATTTTTCTTTGGGCGCACTCTAGCGCCCAAAATGAAAAGCACAGCTGATGAAAATGTAAACATAACCTATTTTCGTTAGTGTTGAAGAATAGCATTGTTGTAATTAATTCTGATGAGTTGAGAACATCACAATTAACAAGGAAACAATATTAATTTTTAAGTTGTCCTAGTTGTTTTGTAGTGAAATATGATTATTTTCATTTTTATAATTGTAATTGCATAGTTTGAACCCACCAAAGCTTATTTTTTTCTCAACAAGAGCGCCAGTTTCTCGAATCATTGGCCCCAATTTATGAGAACAATAGCATTATATTGTTCAAATATCACAACATTATTCATCTTTATTTGACTGTAATAATACTCAATAAATTAATTCATCATTTTTACATATTTTCACAATTATTTTCATTGATATTGAGCTTTTTACGTGGTATTTTTTATTTTTCAATTTTCTGTGGAACAGCTGGAAAATTGGAATCCTAGATACATGTCGAATCATAAATATAGGTATAAAGCATAATGTAAAAAATAAAACTAGTGATGCCATCTGGCAGGAAAAAGTGGACTGCTGGGCTCTTATGGATGCTGGCCTACCTGGTAGATTTACTTACCTTGGGTGACGCTTGCCCAATGGTTGAGGTGAACAATGTGAAAGAACTCTGAAAAGCTACCTTCTGGCTTGAGATCTTGAGCTAGAGAGTCTTACCACTCAACAAGTCATGTTTGGTTCTAAGATTTTATTGTTTTTCTCTTCAACACCAAAGGACGCTCCCACAAAAAAATTTAAAAGGGGCAGTTATAGGATTTTTCGAACAAGAAGGACACTTAGAAAAAGGTAAAGAAGAATGAGTAAAATTAAAATAATAAGAAAGGAGGATGAACTTTGAGTTAGAAAGAAGAACAGCCCTGGATGACAACTGGAAATTGTTGCCTGGAACTAATGTAGTCACGTACCTAGAGAACTTTTACCCCCTCAAGAAGAAAAAGTTGCAATTTACCCCCTAGATGCACAAGTAACTATTTTCACCTCAATAAAAAGCTACAAATTTTGTATTCAGAGACCAAAACAAACGTCAAATTTGTTAAATCAAACCTAAACTAACGATCTAGACAATCTTAAACTAATTCTATGAGAACTTCCAGGCTGGTTTGAAGCTGGCCCGGAAAATTTGAAACTTCTAAATTTGTTATTCAGAATCCTAAACAAACATCAAATTTGTCAAAACAAACCTAAACTAATGCTAAACTAACAATCTAGACTATTTTCAACCCATTTGATTGAGAATTGTGGGCTGGAACTGGGTTGTGAAGTTGGTCCATACAAAAATTTGAAAGGTCTAAATTTGGTATTCAGAATCCTAAACAAACGTCAAATTTGTCAAAACAAACCTAAACTAACGCTAAACTAACAATCTAGACTATTTTCAACCCATTTGATTGAGAATTGTGGGCTGGAACTGGGGTGTGAAGTTGGCCCATACGAAAATTTGAAACTTCTAAATTTGGTATTCAGAATCCTAAACAAACGTCAAATTTGTCAAAACAAACCTAAACTTACGATCTAATCTATTTTCAACCCATTCCAATGTGAATTGTGGCCTGGAACTAACGGGCCTAAAGTCCTTTAACCCCTTCAAGGAGAAAAAGTTGCACTTTAGTGCCTAGATGCGCAAGTATCTATTTGCATCTCAAAAAAACTCCAAATTTTGTATTCAGAGACCTAAACAAAGGTCAAATTTGTCAAAACAAACCTAAAATAACGCTAAACTAACGATCTAGACTATTTTCAACCAATTTTGTGAAAACTTCTGGGCTGATGTGAAGTTGGCCTGGAAATTTTAAAATTACAAATTTGGTATTTAGAAACCTAAACAAACGTCAAATTTATCAAAACTAACCTAAACTAACACTAAACTAACGATTTATAACATTTTCGTCGTCAGGGCTAACATCCCACATAGCACATGAACATATCAGATACGTATTAGATAAGTTCCATTGATACTTACTGTATGTATCGGATACGTAAAGTTACGTATCTAATACTTATCTGATACGTATCTGATACGTGAAAATGTCCGCTTTTGAGATACATATTATTTAGGTATTGATTATACGTATCCGATATGTATCACCCTCATGTCATGGATATACATCTAATATGTAACTAACAAAAAAGAATTGCCAAAATACTTTGTTGATCAATGATATAAATTTTATCAAATGATGATATTGATATTTGTAATTGTTGAAATAAAATCATAATAATCCAGTTAATCCCATTTGGAAAGACATAAGAAGATGCATAAGAAACTTTACCTCAAAATACTGAATGCAATCAATAGCCTACTTAGCATTGGATCAGATTCAAATCAATTCATAAATGAAACACAGATTTATATAATAAGTGATATATTATAATATTACATTCAAATAAACAGTTTTCATCCTTTTAAAAGTACTATTCTGGTTTTGTCTCCACAATCAGCTTACATTTCATCACTTCTCACAACAGAAAATTTCAGTTCAGAAAGAGCACACAAGCAGAGGCACAGTTTCTAATGCATTGTGGGTAGGTTTAGCGGATACGTATCTGATACGTATCAGAAAGTATTGGGAGATACATATCAATTCTGCCTCAAATAATATGTATCAGATACGTTTGAGGTACATATTTTGTAATACATACTTTAAGGGGTACATTGATATGTACTTAATATGTATCGGATACTTTGTGTGCTATGTGGGATCATCCAGGCCAACTTCACAGACGTAGTTTAATATTCACTCCACTATACAGCGGAGGTGAGAAATCATCAACCTGGGTAGAGGTAACATGTGGTTAGCACGTTGGTCCTCTCAACCTGCTAGCTTCTGTAACCAAGTGACAACACAAAGAGAAAACCTTTTATAGTCGACCACAGATCATTGGAATTACCAAGGTCACAGGATTGCTGAGCCCTGTTGCCACTGTAGTCCACCCTCACCCAAACAAAACATCACTCCTTCTCTCTCACACACACTGTCTTATTACCTACCCCTAAGAACAAAGCGGCATCACCGGAGGGAGAAACAGGGAGTGGTGTCGGAAGAATTGCTCGTCCTTGACCATTCCAGTGATCTGTGGACGACTATAATAACATCCAGTTAATCACTTAGAGTCAGAGGCGTAGTCTCAAAACTTACACCAGGCTATCTCTCCTTGCAATCAAACCCCCCCCCTGCCAATACTGTCCCTCTAGTATTGACCCTCTAATGATGAGAAATACAATTTTTTAACCGTATATTTAACATTGCAATAATTAATAGGGGGTTGGTCAAAAAATATTTATCTTACAAGTTAATGACTCTGAATTATAATGAAAAATCTGAAATATTATTCTTCCTCCCACTATCACACAACAAAAAATACCCTAGTTATGAAACTTGAATATCTAGTACTCCTTGTGTGCTAAAGATACAGTGCCTCAAACATTGTCAGACAAGCAAAAAAAAAAAGTTGAAGTGTAAGTTAACATAGATGAAATATAATTATTTTATCTTTAATTCTCACCTTATTTGTATATGAAGTCAAGCCTTCTCCCTGTCTTGACAAATTCATCTATAACTTTCGTGTAGAAGTCATCCTCAGTAGTTTTCATGTTCAGCAATAAATCCTTCTCAATTGAAATAATAGCGAGGCTGCTTAGTCGATTCTGTGATTGCGTGGATCCCATTGTTTCAGATCCAGTCAGCCACTGATATTTTTCATAGTTGTGAAAAGTAAAACTTAGTGTATAAGATCGCGATTTTTCTTCATGTTCAGCTTTAAGGTTGAGAATATAAGGTTTAGGTCTATCATCCTTCACTATTTGGAGTTTCTCAGCGTAGGTTCGTTGATTGAAACCTTTCAGTAGCAAATTGTTCTCTACATCACTCTCATCAACACTCATTGTCACAGGTCACAATACAAACGTACATGCACTGTTTACATAAATTATTTGATTCACCTAAATTAAACAACTGAAAACAACGCAAATTCATATTAAACAATTGGAAAACGCGAACACACTGTGCTGAAAGATAGGCTACCGAACCGTCAAACGTACACACACGACTGATTACTTAAATTTATTAAATGCGCTTTTACTAATAAATTCAACTGAAATTAAACGCAAATTCATATTAATCAACGTTGGAGAACGCGAAAATACCGTGCTGAAATGCACCGAACCGTCAAATGTAACACCAAACAAGAATTACCGATTGACATTGCACATGTCGTCCATGCTCAACGTCTGAACTAACCTAGAAATGCAAAAGAACAAGCAGCCGGCTTCAAACCAGAAGCTCGACTTCGACAACGCCACTCTACCTTACTAAGTTTCTAGAGTATAGGTGCATAGAGGCAAGATTCATAGAGAGCCTCAGTTTCGATGTAACGGTAGCCACCCGACAATTTGCCGCCAATTCGCTTCGGCTGCAGTCGGCTGTGATCGTAACCCGTTCGGGCGAGCGAGCTCTGTCAATTGCGCTAGCGTTGAGCCATTTCCACTGCAGTAGATACCGTGCTCACTCTCACCCCACCTCTCTCTTCCCATACACGACTTTAACATTACTTATATGGGCTGTTGGACTACCGCGCTAGCCTTAGCTTGTTTGATTGGAGAACTTGCGTTGTGTAGGTCACTTGGACTCGTCGCGCTACAGCACTTGCGCGAAATTTGAAATAATACTTTAACTCTATTACTTTTTCCAAATATTAAAAGGTCTCGAATATATAATCTAGATAAAATTCTTTCTATAAAAACTGGTTGGGCTTCGCAGCTAGCCTAGCTAGCCTAGAGAATACGCCACTGCTTAGAGTGTTATCTAACATCCTAGACTCCTCCTAATCTAGCCTCCTTTCCCAAGCTCGAGCTTGCTCTTTTGGGGAAGTAGTTCCTTATGTTGATTTGTATTTGTTATTGATTCATTTTGCAGTTATATTTCTACATTGTGAATTATTGTAATGCTTTTCCAAGGAATAAATAAATAAATAACAATTATTATCATCTAGAGACGGGAAACAACTGACTATCTTCACTAACAACAGCCAATTACCCAAAGAAGGTTAATAATAATTATTAAGGTAGCATACTTGAATAAAATATTCATTCCACAAGTTCTGATCAACGCATAAGGGTTTTCGATTATCCAATTTGAGATTCTGTATGGAATCAATCCTCAAAAGATCATATTAGTAAATAATTGCAAATGAACCAATTAGGCGAGTGTTTGCATGACAGAATTCAATGAAAAAGGGTAGAGCATAGATTGAAAGCTAGTTCTTGATACAGACTTCACGCATCTTGAATGAATCTGAATGCATTGAATTAATTGAATGCCACACTCCCTATTCCTTTTCAGATAGGAGACATTGATTGAACACTATAATTGAGAGGAGTCATTCCACTAGCACGTCTTCTTATCAGAATCGCTCCAACTTTGGATGATTGTCCATGCTTATTGGATACACGTTCCAGTTAGGATTATCGTGAAATGGAAACGGATTATAATAATTAATTTTACGACGCAGCTCCTACATTCTTCCTATCTCTTACTTCTCCTTTACTCACTTATTTCTTCACACTACCCTTTTATCCCTTCAAAATTTCCTGAATTCTATAACTCTCCTTCTTTTTTCTCATCATCATTGATGCTCATTTTTCGTACTGTCTCACTTATCGTCTTGCTGTTGCCCTCTCTCCATTTTCTTGTTATTCTTTCTTTTTATTCTCTATCTTTCTCCAATACTCCTTCGCCTCCTTCCTCGTTACGTTCCTTTCTTATCTTGTTGTTTTCCTTCTTCTCCTCCTCTATTTTTTCTCTTATTACTTCTCCGTAGACGTCTTCATCTCCGACTTTGATTTTTTTCGTATTTTTTCTTATTTATAATCTTCTTCCTCTTCATCTTCAAATCTTCTTCTTTCTCTTCATCTTCAAACTGTCTTCTTCCGCCTTCTATTCTCTCCCTGAAGATGAATTCCTAGATTTCTTTTTCCTTCTTCTCCTACTTCTCACCTCCTTCTAATTCTTCTACTTTTCCTTCTTCACCACTTCCTCTTCTTCACCCTCCTTATTCTTCTTATCATCACATCATTCTACTCTCTACCTGCGTCCCTTCCTTCGCTCAGTATCCCCACTCCGCCCAAATAAAGTTCAAGACTCAATTAGGATTAAGGGACAATTGCAGTTCCATTTGTCTTTTGTTCAAGATTTCAAAGTTCTTTCTAAGAAGGAAGAAGAGAAAATCCTCTTTTCCCCATGATATTCTCTTATTGTGGGTTGAATTATAGTTATGATTGGATTATAGAGATCATATTGAATTATCATTACAGCATGCTACTGGATACATTGTTTGGTTATAGTTATTAATTTTCCAATAATCAACCAGTGTAACTAATACTGTAAAATTATTCATTTGTTATTTTTAATTTTGTTGTATCTCTTTTAATTTCAGTGGTGGTAATTGCGAGTAGTTTAATTACTTGTTATTAATTGAAGAGTAAATGATTTCAATCTCTGTAGATTAACTTAGTCTACAGAAATTCAATTCTATGTTAACAGAAGTTTATTATCTCTTTTGATCGTGAAAAATTCCTCCTTCACGGAAGACAATTACAATTGATTAGTAATAATATCAATTTCATAACTTTGATATTGATTTAAGATTTCAATCAGTTCTGAAATCATCTCTGTCACCACAAAGTGAGTAGTACTGATATCAGATATCAGTAGCGAAATTATCCAATCCAGATCGAATATCATTCAATTTGAGATTATGTTGGACAAAAATATCTATGCCTAACATGATAACTTACTTTATTTGATAAGCTTGAAAAAATTCATGCTGCTTCTTGCATAAAAGTCTGCATCTTCGACTGGTAAAATGTACAGTGCCGGACTGGCCAGGTCGGCTAGTCGGCGATCGCCGACGGCCTTCGGCCCTAGGGGCCCAGAGGGGCCCAAGATACACTCAGCCCAAAACTTGAAAATTTAATCGGCTGTAAAGAAACGAACAATTTTGTATTTAATTTAAAATTTAATAAAAAGTGAATAATTTTCTAATAAATACTATGATGATTCCACAGATTTTTCAGACTTCAAGGCCGTTGATTAGACTTGAGATAGCTTGAAGGGTCTAAATCATCACAAGATAGCTTAAAAGGGCCCCTAAAATGCTGAGAACCTTTTTCATATTATATAATCTTCTGTGAGGACCTCGAGTCTAGTGCTCAGAAACTGAGGCCAAAAATTCTCCAGATCTCATTCTGAATCTGTCTATTGGGCTGTGAATATTGAATTGACTAGTTACTAATAAAGGAGTTGAAGTGTGTAGACTATAATAATGATATTCTTCTTCATGGCTACTTAGAGATTTCATAGTTTTTTTGAACAAAATTGAATATTCTTCAATTGTTTATTGTTATATTTAATGATTCGATTTGCCTCATCAACACCCTCAACACTCTCAATTAAAAAATGTTGATAATATCATTCCTGAACTGGCTCAACCAATAGCAGACAAGTATCCTCAAGTCGGCCACCTGTTGAATGTCCAAAACCACTGCAGGGGGCGTGGCCAGAGACAAAAAATGTTCCTGCTTCCTCCTTCATTTTCTAGTGAATGAAGCTTTCTGGGGGCGTGGTCTTTGGCTCGACCAATAGCAGACAAGTATTCTCGAATCGGCCACCTGTTGAATGTCTAATACTACTGTATTAAACTACTACTACTGCAGTAAAACTACTACTACTACTACTACTACAACAACAACTACTACTACTACTACTACTACTACTACTACTGCAGTAAAACTACTGAAGGGGGCGTGGCCAGAGACAAAAAATATTCCCCCCCCCCAAACCACTCTTTAGGGGTACCCTTGAGCGAGTGTAGCCGACGGTCCATATCCTAGCCAGTCGGAGACTGAAATTGTATTACAGCCTAGTAGTACCGTGATGCCTAGTTTCGTTAAAATACTGTATTTTTCATCACACTTACGACGTGGACTAATTTTTAATCAGATTTGGACTAATGATGTACGTGAAACATGTAGGATTGGAGAATTAATCAATTTATTGATACGCTTCAACAATGTATGTATCGGATCATTTTCATTGTTATTAATGCCAATTAATGTCATGGAAACGAAATCCGAGCAGGCCTAAAAGGCTCTAGTCTGTCTAAGCAAAGAAGACATTCTGGCAAGTTGGGAAAATGACTTAAGTTCGATCAATATCAATTGAAAAATTAACAATTTGGTCTTAAATTGTAGAGCAGGATTTTCCCTACATATTGATACTGATTTTATTTATTTTTGAACCAATATTGACTGAGCTGGAGTCATTTTTCCATCTTACCAAAATGTCTTCTTTGCTTCGACAGACTATAGCAGCATTCACTGTGTAACGTCATTCGATATTGTTGCATCTGAAAATAGAGGATTTGAGATTAATCGAAAAATAATCAAATCAGTAGGTTAGCTAACATATTTGAAGGATGCTGTATTATTATAGTTTCTCATTAATTAACAATTTCTGACTGATTCAGCACTACCTAGGGCTGTGCCCAACCGTTACGTGTTGCAAGAAAAACAAAGAATTCATAAATATTCCAACTATTCCATGTTCCACCTTAAACTAACTCATATGGGGGGGTGCCCTCAATACACATTTAATACCAATAGAAACAATACAAAAACCAATAATCAAAATCATTTTAAAATTACCTCTCAGTAGTTCCTCACAAGATGCTTTTACAAACCTCAATATTCTCAATGTAAGGCTATTATTTTTATATAAACTCTTTCGAATAAAAAAAGACTTTAACATGAATACTCACACTCAATATGATCTCAGAAGGAAAAACATTTCCATCCTCAAAAATAAAACTATTGGACAAAGACAGACGGAATATTTCTTTAATAAGATAGAACGGATTCTACCTTCCACACCTCATACACCTATTTCTAAACATAAACTAAAAGTTTTTCTCCTGGAAAATAAGTCAAGCTTACTATCTGTATTCTAATTTGAATAGACACCAGCAGAAACGTACTCTTCATTTTTGGAAATTTCATGTTACTTTTATTTTATTTTCAATTTTTCACATCGATGATTTCATACTATTTTCTTCATAAACTACCTGATCTTATTTCATCAATAGACATTTATATCAAAGTTAACTACAAACTCAACTAAGTACTTTTTAGACAAATTTATTCAACCAACTTAGCTATCTTCTTTATTGATTTTTTTTTAACAGAAAACTCCCACACACAAGCTTTGCTTTCGTGGGGCTTACATTCATTTCTCCTTCTATTGACACTCCCACCTATTTTTCTGTATTATACATTATTTTGTTACCAGTAACTCATGTAATGATTTATATTCTGTAACTTTGTATGTGTTAATAATGTACCCTTTACTCTTGTGGATTTTATTGATGTACAGCAATGTAAATAAATAAATAAATATTATCTTCAGAGATTCACGTATTAATGTCCATGAGAGTTAAGCAATTATCAATAAAATAGGTATAATTACTAGTTTATACATAAAATTATAATGTATGATTAGTCTATAGTAAGTGTAACTATGTTTAATACGTAAATCACAGAAATTTTCTAGGTATTATCATAATCCCAAATATGTAAGGTTAAATTAGTTTTCATAAAAAATAAACATGAAAGTTATACTGTATTTTAGCTGGAACTGAATAAGAGGTATTCCGATTGAAAAGCATGAAATTCTATTTCAAAAAGTTCTAATAAAACTCGAATGTTGCTAAACTTATTGATAAAGGTCTTTCAAATCCCAGCTCTCCTACATTCATATTAAATATTTCTTGTTGTGGATTCGATTTCAAATTGAATTGGTGTAGCATTTCCAATGTAGATTCATAGGAAATAATAGAAAACCTGAACAAAGAATAGTAACCTATAATCGGAAGAAAAAATGATACCAAAGCCAGTCATTTCGAAACTTGAAAATGTCTCTGTTTGATCAAGATCCACAAAATTTCATTGCTTCTAAGCAGGTTAACACGTTGTACAACAGAGCTCGGAAATATAAACGAACAAAAACAGTCATTCGCATGCATCTAAACGACATTGGCGGCTCGTGTCCATGGAACAGGTGAAGTGCTGTACAGTAAAAGATACGGGCACTTCACGTAGGAGCCGTCAGTGCTAAACGATGGAACTGAAAAATATTCAGCTCGCAACTTGGCGATTTGACTTTGGAAAACGTCCTACAGAGCAGCGCTCGACTTGAGTCGTTATTTTATATGCAGCATACATTGAACGATTATGTGGTCGCTCGATTATTATCGGGGGCTATCGAGAGGGGTGATAAAGGTGAATTCTGAGGGAAAAAGTCATCCAGTTTAATAGAGTATTTTCCTGGAGCAAAGTGAACCGACTAGGCTACTTACTTTGACGTTGGGAGATCGTTTGCACCTTCTATTATTATTTTGCTTGGGATTCCGTTTGAGCGAGGTTAGGTTATTTGAGGGGAAATTCGAAGCTGATAATGACAGCCCAAGGCTGTCACGTTTAAGTACGCGTGGGTAAGCACAAAGCTTTTGATACCTTTTACAACGGGGGATTCCGATGTAGTACCAGTAGTATTGTAGCAGCTACGCTTGAGCCCAGGCAAATTCCAAAAGTGGTCCCACCGCACCTAACACAAGCCGTCTGCTCTCTCTCCAAACGTCGGTAACAAATTGAGAATAGATAGTGGAAATTGATTGGAATGCGGTGGTACTGGCTTAAACAAATGGGGGCATTTGGTCGTTGTAACTACGTGTTGTTTTTCGGAAAATACTGCCTCATGTATTTGAACTAATTGCAAAAGACAGACCATTAATCATGGATAGTTCAAGTTTAATAATACATTGTAATGCATCACTTTTGATAATATTGTTCCTAGATGAGAGAATACGTCTAGTCTTGTTGTTTTATTCGAGAATAAACAGGTGAGAAAATACGTATGGTATTGTTGTTATATTCGAGAATAAACAGGTATGAGAATACGTCTGGTCTTGTTGTTTTATTTGTGATTGGAAAGTATTTTCTGTTAATTGTACTGTGCTTCTTCAAGTGTTAACAATAATTATAAGATATGGATGAGTTGTAGAAAGAAGATCATTTGTTAATAAAAATGCGACTGTTCTATTGAATGTAAAATTATTGTTCAATTCAAGGATTTTTAGTGTCTATTGGTGTTTGTTCCAAGTGTTGAATTATTTGATATTGTACCAACCACTTGGATCGTTCTATCACTAATACTCATCATTCATCAAGGCTTAAAAATAAACTGCTGACTTATAGACTTTTGAAATAAAAAGTCAACCAATAATTCTTCTGCCAAATTAGTCAAGTTCTTGCAAAACTCAAACCTATCTATCCTTCCACGGATAGTCTAATGCTCTAAATCGTTGACAGAATCAAATAAATGTCTTCTTCTAGAAACTTGAGTGATAGAGTGATCCCTATGGAGAAAGATCACGATTTTTCAGAACTTTCAATGTAGGTACTTTGTAGAACAGATTTCTTGTTGTTGTTGATGTCCTGGAGCTAGACACGCAAGACATTTTTCAACCTTAATGGGTGGTTCATATATTTTCATTTTTACTTTATTGGGGAGTGGCTATTTCAATTTTTCCAATCACAAAGCATTTCTTATCGTATCAGGTTTTCTGTTTCTGTTTCAGTCTCCATAGATGTTACATAGATAGATCATGGATGATACATCGATATCTTCTCATTATTCCTGTATAGTTTTTTGTCAGCAGTTAGGCTATTCATCATTTACAAGTTGAACATTGTCCATATTGGTGGGTCCACATCGGAAACCGTCCATCACTTTCCCGTTAACTGTTGCCAATCGTTTTCCCGTCGTTTGAAAAGTGGAAAGATGAATAATCGCGCTTGAAAATCGAACTAGTGCCGAAAAAACGGAGGAACGCGCATGACAGAACGATTTATCACTTGTTTTATTTGAACAAGGAGGCCGGAACCTCGGAGAAGGATGCTGCTCTGAGTGGAGGGAGTCCATTAACGCCGAGGTTAGCGTTGAGTGAGATGGATGAGTCGCAAAGTCGTCTCAAGATGCAGCTCGTTATATTCTCACGAAGGTTTTCGGGGAAAAGGTGCGGGCAGTGTTGTCGAGAATTTAAGTAATCGGGAGAATGTCACTCTTCTGGACATAGTTCTACAATTATGTATAATCTTTTTGAAGTCTCATAAAAGAGTAAGCAGTGTTATCTAGAATCAAATTGATATTGATTTGTTTGATTATTTGGAACGTTTCAGAAGTTTCTCGGGGAAAAAGTGCTGCGTGTATTAATACCTAAAATTAAACGAAATCCAGGTCACACTGCATTTTTCGTTTAATTGGGATCATACAACTTATTTTTACTTGATTTGATATGATGCCTGTTCGCCAATTCTCATTCAATCCCACAAAAACAAAACGTTCTGTAACATTCAAGTAATAGGCTGCAATAATAAAACTCAAGTGTAATAGGAATTAATAGAAGCACTTACTTAATCCATCAGGTATCTGCAAACATTATGCCCAGTTTTTCCAAGCACACTCAAATTTGAGGGAACCTCAAGTTTACTACAGTTTACTACATTTCCTATACTTATCAAAGAAAATATCGGCTGTTCATCAAAATTTGAGGGTCCCTCAACTTTGAGTGTGCTTGGAAAAACCCGGCATCAGTCTTTTATTTGGTAGATGCATTTTGACTCATAGTCTATATTATCATGGTGTATTTGAGAAACATTAACCTCCATTAATAATCTGATGAGAATGGATTCATGACTAAAATAGAAATAAAACCTTCTAGCTTATACGTATAGGTGTTGATGTATTATTTTGAATCTCTCATCGTTTATTTATATTCTCATGAGAAGAAATGTAACTATGTTATCATTAGCAAACTTGAACAGAATCATATGACCTGATGATTGTCAAGAAATTACGAAGAAATATCTGAGAGAATTCGAAAAGAATAAAAGAGGGTAGAAATGAAAATGGAGTGAGGGGAAAGAAATGACCAGAAGAGGAGAAAGAGAATGATGGGGAGGAGAAGAAGATGAAGAAAAAATTATAGTCTGAAAGAAAGGATGAGAAGAATAAGTAATTTGAGAGAAGGAAAATGAATTAGGAGATCAAGAATAAGATGGAGAAAATAAGTAGATGCAGCAAATATTGGGTTGAGAAATAGTAGGAGAGGATACTACGGTATTTCCTCAGGTTGAAGCAATTGGAAGTCAGGTTTCACGATAATGGCGAATCAAATTTATTTGTTGAAAGCAAGTAAATTGAAGTATCATATTTTGCATATTTACATGTCACAGTTGAGTTGAACGCTGTTTTTTAGTACGATTGTCGATTTACATCTTCACGAGTAAAATACAAAGTATGTACTGTTGTATAACAAAATAATATAGAGGTTCTTTCAAACTATTCACCTACTCTGTATGTGAAATTCACGATGGTGCACCAATTTCTAGGGTTGAAGGAAAATTTGGATGCCTTTTTTCTTCTAAATTGGTCGCAGTTCCTGAATTCTCAAACAGGATCCATTTGCACGTTATCTCGGAAGCCGCAAATTCATGTACGTGCTCTCTTGTACCAGCACGAATCTTGTAATTTGTATTCCTTGAGTAGTTCAATGCGCAATTCTAGAGAAGAAGGTTTCTCTTAAAAAAATGGCAATTTAGAAAAGTTTTAAAATAATTTGTTACCTTGGTTTTGTACTCTTTGAATGCACCAGGAAATTATGAGCAATGAATGTTCAAAAATAATCTTCTCTTGTAAGGGTTTGAACTGGGTGACAAATGAAAAAGCTAAGTCTATGTTGTAACTATAGTAACATGATTTTTTGGTTTCATCTAATGAAAAAACCGTAGGCTAATATAATTATGGCCGGGTTGACCGAGTTGTCTGGGTTGTTATTATCTTCAGTCCAAGCGCTACCCGGTCGTGGGTTCGAATCCCACCAGACGCATGAACGTTTAGCCACCAAAACAATCACTTTTTGAGTGGTTGTGAAGGTGATATTGTGTTGGTTATCAATGTTAAATGAAAAGACAAGACGTTGTCAAACCACCGAAATCAGTCTTTCAGTCTGAAAAATTGTCTTTTCATTTAACCTAAGCAATCACCCTCATACTCTCCATAACCCACCAAAGAAAAATTTGCTCATGTGAGAATCATCCGCAATAATAGAAATAAAGTATATTTAAAGTTGACGCATTTCCTCGTGAATAATTGATCTTTGTCAAATATAAAACCTCACGGACTTAGTTAAATCTTTATGAAAATGTGATACGTTGAGCTATGATATAAATAATCTAATAGCTCCCCAATAAAGCATGGGTTGTCATTTTACTTTGTATTTAATGAGTAAGTCCTGAAAGGACGTTGTAAAGTTGGCCTGTACTGAGAAATTTATTACCTTAAAAGTAATTGCTCTAGAGAGTAAGAGTTGCTCGAAGGAGTAAAAATTGTTCGAAATAGTGAGAGTAACACGGGAAATGAAATTGCATGAAAGAAGTAGAAGGGAGTGGTGTTATTTTGTAGAGGGGGTGTGATTTTGGGTCCTAGCGCACATATTTTGCAGTGCTGGAGCTCACTTCGGCGAAAAGTTCCCCGGGAAAAGTTTCGAAAACAAGTAAATTCCATTGTTTGAAGTTATCGAAGCACTTACCACGGCAAGGCGAGCATTACTACTTGTTTGCCGAGTTGGGATAATTTTGGAACCTTACTTTGTGGACTCGATGGTCGAGTTTCTTCTCAAAAAAGTACTTATTTAGTCTACCATGATGTCACTGAAGATTGTGATTCCAGCACAAACACGTTTCTTGAAGCATCAAATTTGGATGGGGTGTTTTAACCTTCCATCATTATTATATATCGAATTTAATTTCTCCAGTTTCATGTTGATAAGCATTTTTCAGTTTTCTCATAGTCCACGATAAATGATTTCATAGTCATTCCCAATATGATATTCTTGAAATAGGGGTAATATATTGATACTGTCTAAACCTTTTATTAGGGAAATTTTAATGTCGATGTTATCAAAACAATGGATGATATTTTGATTTTTCAATCAGTAGGAGATCATATGAGAAACAAGACTAATCAAAGGTATGCTGTGCTATGCATTCGAGCATGATTCCTTGAAATCACAAACCTGGTTTGAGACTGTATTTGTTTCAGAAATAATCATTCATTATTTTATTTGCCAGTATCGTAGAAATTATCTCTGAGACATGATAAGGATCTCGGGATTTGAACATGTATCATGCTTGAAGATCCAGTTATGTTTTACATAGATATGCATCATGCTGTAGTTATTCATTACTACAGAATCAGATATGCATTGCTGAAGTTAGTTCACCACTTATACTCGTATGTTGGCACAGCTTTAACACGAGAACCTGGTAGTCTAGAAAACATTTCATGACTGTTAATTGGACGTAGTTATGCAGAAAGGAACCAATCCACAAAAATAAAAAAATCGGATTTTTCAATATTTGGGTTGATAAACCCCTAGGTAACAGTTTTGGATGAAGAAAAATCACTGGAATCAACCCTTATGGCTATTATGTGGGTTGGTTCCTTCCTGCAAAACAAATATCCTACTTTATGAGTTATGCAGAAAGGAACAAACCCACATGATTGCCATAGGAACCAAACTAAAATTTTTGTTTTTATCAGAGAAAACGAATCATATGAGGCTAATTTTTTTACTCATGAATCAATATTATAAAGAAAAGTATTCTGTCAAAATTTCCCACCCCCACCCATCTTGCTACCCCCTCTGCACCCCTCATGGAATGGGAAATTCTGTTATTAGGAACCAGACTGAAATTTTGTTTTTTTTTTGGGAAAATCATCTCCATACAATTTCCCCAAATGAATTATTTTAAAATTAAATGAATTAAAAGGTATATTTTAGTACTCACTTGATAGACCATAATATCAGTCTATCCGCCAAGCGCTTCTGAGATAGTGCTTTTCATTTAATCAACTGACTTACACTTACGTTAAATTTCAGAAAAATATATTATGTTTCTATTATTCAAAATGTAGGTTTTGAAAAGTTCTACAAGTTCCATAAGATACATTTCCAGTAGAATCATTCTGTATGTAAACTTTCATATAGAAGATAATTACAAATTTCATGCAGAAATCTAGGGAATCCCGCCATTCTGCCATTTATATAACTTTTGAACCGCAGGAGCTACAATGAAATGGTGAGACATAAAATAAAGAGAATTTCATTCACTGAAAAATGATAAAAAGTTCGATCTCTTATTTCCAATAAGTGCTGAGATACAGTCAATGTAAGAAACCCTTACAAATTGAAACTTTGAGGGGGCAGAGGGGGTAGCAAGATGGGTGGGGGTGGGAAATTTTGACAGAACACTTTTATTCATAATATTGATCCATAAGTAAAAAAATTAGCCTCATATGATTCGTTTTCTCTGAAAAAAACAAAAATTTTAGTTCATGGCAATTTTGTGGGTTGGTTCCTTTCTGCATAACACATAAAGTAGGATATGTGTTTTGCAGAAAGGAACCAACCCACATAAATGGCATAAAATGGGAAATTAATGCTTTTTTTGTAAATAAATATCTAGTTTATGATAGTAAGAGCACATATAAGTTCCCAAAATCAGAATATCTTAATGGATAATAAAATGGGAGGTATTATTGCAGTTTCATCTTTGGTATGCGATATCTCAAAAGTAGCTGATTGTGGGTTGGTTCCTTTCTGCATAACTCCGTACAATTGAGTAAGAAAACTTAATTGATGATTTTGTCATAAAAATTACTGTATTCATCGTGTTAACAATTCCCATATTGAATTAGAGGAGTGTCAGAGAATTCCAAAAGTTAATAGTATGAATATTAATATTTATTTATTACTAGTATCTAAGTAGTAAGTACTGGAAGAAGCGTCCTTCTA
The DNA here is from genome assembly GCA_017141385.1 of Sogatella furcifera. NCBI lineage: Eukaryota > Metazoa > Arthropoda > Insecta > Hemiptera > Delphacidae > Sogatella > Sogatella furcifera. Next base: position 9,846,403 of record CM029550.1, on the reverse strand, counting down.
CCTTTATAATCATCACTCTATAATAATATCACCGAGCTGAACCGATGATGAATTTCGATTGATCGTTCAGTTGGGTAGGCAATGATCAAAAGACGAATTTCACAATTCGGTGGGTTACCAATCGGCGGTGATATGATTGGATACGATGTGAGAGACACACCTGTTAGCTAACGTTTCTAATTATAGTAATGGGCGGGTATGGGAAGGTGTAGTAGTATATATGTATGTAGTAGTGTACATAGGTGTATTGGGAGTATATAATATGTACAGTGGTGGTAAATAGCCTGAACTATCTACCTAAGGAGCGGGATGGTTGGTTGGTGGTATTTAAGACGTGAACTTGGAAAATCGAGGGGAAGGGACCCTGAGAGAACAGGATGGGGAGATAGACTGAGTGCGAGAATAGGAAGAAGATGGGGTGAATTTGAGCTGAAAAGAGAGATAGAGGGAGAGAGTTGGGTTGAAAGAAAGAGTGAGTGAGAAAGAATGGATTAGAGAGGAAGAGAGAGTGAGTATTTGAGATAGATTTGTGTTGAATAGGACCAGTGAGTATTTAATGTGAATTTGAGGAGCGCATATGACGAGAAGTGCAGATGGAATAGCAAAAGATCAAAAGGATTAGATTGGATTAGATCACTCATCCATTCATGTGAATTACAAGAGATCATGTTGACTTAAAATTTTGATTTTGTTAGTGGAATATAAAACCGAACAACTATAATTTGTAATAGAGTTTATAAGTATAGAGTATTTACGAAAAATACTGAAAAACTGATAATAAATTTTATCCAAGGACTCAAAATGTTATTGTATTGTGGAATTTCTCTAATCCATTGAATAAGTTATTCATATGAATCTATAAAAATTCGAGCCAAGTAAAGGACCCATTGCTTACTTTATTGATTATGTGATCGAATCCAATGTTTATGTGATGTTTCCAACTTTGTGTTGAGCATATTGAGAAAAATCGGTTTCATCCACAGAATACAGATAAAAGTTCAACTTGAACCAAACATTTCCAATAATTCTTGAAAATAAATTAATATTACACGGACTTCGTGAAACTGAAAACATGAGGAGCAAAGCTGAAGAGGAAATGAGGGAATAGAAAAGAAAAATACAAGGAAAAGAAAAGGACATTATGAGGAAACGCGTACAATGGGAAGCCAAAGCAGAAAATAATGAGATTGGGGAAGATGAAGTTGTTGTTGAAGATTGAGGAGGAAGGAGGAGGAAGAAGAAGTAATAGGGAGAAGAAGGAGAAGAAGAAGAAGAAGAAGAGAAAAGGGAGGCGAGTAACTAGACACACATGGATCAAGAAGAACAACACAACATTAAATTTCTAAGAAGCGGTAGTATGTGTTTGTCCAGGTTGTGTGAGTTAAGCAAGAAGACTTGATCCACCTCTTCTTGAGAGTATATTCAAGCTTGTGCGGTTAGGTATCTTGCTTCACTGATCCAACCCAATGAGGTTTAGTTACTAGGTTTAGGACGGTATGCTTCAAAGTATTCTTTGTGTTAGTAAGTACTCAGCTATAGTGTGTTGAATTTGAAGATGTTCAGTTGTAGTGTGTACGTGTTTGTAAGTGCAGTATTCAGTTATAGCATAGAGTGAGGATTGGAGTAGTGCTTTCTATTCTATCCCTACTCTATGGTTAAAGTGAGTGTGGTAGATTCTCAGACGAGTGTGAACAAAATGATATGTGTGCAAATCTCAAACAACTCATCTTAAATCTCATCTACCCAACATCGAACAAAATTAATTTGTTTTTTGTTCATTGATGAAAACCAAAAAAAAATCCTCATCTATTTTTACAGTACCGCAGCTTAATGCACCAACCAAGCTGATTTGTGGTGTAGGCTATATGAATTGCTGGTTCAATCTCATCGATGGATTTCAGTGAACTACTTCAACACACAGATTAACTTATTACTCTGACTATTCATTATTCATTAATATTGATTGGAAGAATATAATGCGTAACGAGAAGAGATATTAATTTCGTTTCTATGATAAATGCACTCCGTCTATTGATTTATATTGATGGAAAGGATAATGAATATTCAGAAAAAATGTATTTTGTACTCGGATTTACGTTGTTCATACGTTGCTCATTGTTGACAGTCATTAATGCGTTTGGAACTCACATCATTAAGGGTACTAGCATGCCTCAGACTAATATTTTATCTATCAATATTTGAGCCCAATAAACATGAAAGCTTATTAATGCACGAATAGGTAAACGAATACAGTATATAACTGCACCCACACAGTATATACATGAAATCATTGATGAAATTAAAATTTGAATTTAAATTCTAATTTATTCATTCCTTGTACAATATTACAAAAAATAATCAAATTGACATTGTTTAATGCAAAAACAAAATTGAGCACAAGAGAATGTAAAGCTCGCAAGACTTGAGTCCGTTCGTGAGCTTCATTAAGAAATAGATTTACTTAAATAACTAGAAAAAAATTATAACAAGAATAAGAAAATAGAATAAAATACAGTAGCCTATTCTGAAAAATAATGATTGGTTTGTTTATTTCATGTCGGAATCAAGTTTCATTTTATGGAAGTTCCAAGTGGAAAACGTTGCTCTATTGGAAAAACTGTTCATTTACTTTCATCTACCTGCTGACCCGAACTTTGCTGAAAAATATATATATTTTTAAAACTGTCATTATGTCTCAGTTTTTCGTGAAACGTTTCTAACTTGTTCGGCTCCACTTTATTATTATTCAATCTAATCCCATCCGAAAAACCCCAGATTTTCCATTTCGAGTTCGGATAATATTTTGGAGCATTCGGAATTACTCGTAATTCAAACACCCTAGATGGGGTAAAAATTAGCGTAAAAAATTCAACGCGCACTATCAAGGGAATTACACTCAGACGAATAATTATTTTTGAAATAGTTTTCCAAAAAAACTTAATATGAACCAAAATTAATGATGCGATAAAAAACTTTATTGAGAAATAATTCAAGTTCTCATAAACATTATTATGACTCAAGCTTTTTAACAAAGTTGTAGAGAAAGAAGCGTAGTTTAAAAAAGTAGAAGACAAAGAAAAAGAGAAAAAACAATGGAAAGAAGAAACGAGAAACTACTCGATTTTCATCTAACCGAAATTCAGCACTCAATTCCAAAATTAAAAAAGTCTTCTTGATCTCCCAAATTGAATTCAGTATATCACTCATATCAAGAATGCAGTCTATTACATTGTAGAGGAAGTTATGGAATCGTTTAAGACGTCTTGTGGGACTTTATTGTGCTTTAAGGACGGTTCGGATAGTCTTTTATTTTTTGAGGGGGTGTGTCGCTATCTGACGGGAATTAAGAGAACTCAATAAGAAAGAAGACCGAGAACTGGAGGGAAAGAAGATGAGGACATGGAATGGGTGAAGATTTGTAGAGAGAATACAATGAGAAGAAAACAAGAGCACTGTCATTTTGTCTGTTATTCGGTTTCTATGTCTCTTCCATCCATCTCATTCTTAGGATTTTCATTTGGTAGAAATAAAGAAGCTTCTCCAATATAACAGTACTTCAATAAAACAATATACGGTACTAGTGGATCAGTTGAGCATGCAAGAAATATCCCTTCTTCTTTTGATGTGTGACTATCTGGAATGTAAGAAAATCTATTAAAAGTTACAGTGCTAAAAAAACGAACTGGAAAATGGAGGAAGCGAATAATAGAAGCGGAGGAGGAAAGAATAAGGAAATATAAGGAGACATTTCGGGGAGGAGCTTCATGAATTGATAAAGCTAGAGGTTGAAGAAGACACGTAATGCCAGAGTAAAAGAGTAATGCCACCAAGGAAAGAGTGCAACTGAATGAGGTAATGATCAAACAAGAATGAGGGAAAGCAAAATAGTTGGAAATAATTATATTGATACCATTCAACGAACTAAATCTATTCTTGTTCATTTCGAATGTGAGTTAAACTAAACCCTATTCATTTTCTAATCGTTTCACGATTGATTACACCAATCAATTGTGAGAAAAATGCCACATTTATCTGATTCTATGTACATTCTGATTGTTGGTAGACTTTCTTCAAAAAAACTCATGTTCTCGATGTTATCAAACAATAGCAATAATTATCATAATGGAACAAACTTGAAATGTTGACGCAATAACATTTATGTTCCAAGTAGAATTGTGACAAATCATGTTTCATTTATTATTAGGCCCTAAACAGAATATCCACTCTACAAATAATGATCAACTTTGAGAAGGTATCATAGAATTGTACTGCCTCCCAATCTTCGCAGAAAGAGGCAATCTTTTGCAATTTAAAATAACCACGAGTTAAATTTAACTTTCAAGAATTTATGGTTTAATTTGGGTTTCTACAACTGACTGTGGAAAAATTTAGATTTTTTATTTGATAAATTTTCACTCTTCACTTAGTTTCTCTCCTTCCTCTATCCTTTGTATTTCTCTCCTGTTCATCTTGAGTTCACGGTTGACTGGGATGTCCTTGAACATCCCTATCCAAGAATGGAAATTTATAAGATCTAACTCCGCTGTTCTATGTAGTTACAGCACCAGTAATATCAACGTTAACATATTGAATCCCGCATTTGTAATGTATCATTTTACAAGTTTTCATAGGTTTACTCAAGTATGTAACTAAGTATGTTTACTCAAGCGAACGGTGTAATAGACCTAATTTTTAGTTAGCATTATATGTGGACTAGCCGGCAGGCTCGCTTCGCTCGCCTTCTCCACCTAGCCAGAGGGCTCCGCCCCCTGGACCCCCGACAGTATCAGCAGTGTCAGTGAGTCAAACAGGCTCGCTTCGCTCGCCTGCATGACCTCAGTCAGTGTACGCTGAGACAAACAGGCTCGCTTCGCTTGCCTGCAAATTCCGTTCAGAAGGGATTCAAAACTCATTGAACACAGCATTTCTAGATCTAATCCAGGACCTGTTCACCAAATTTCGACATTTTCTACCAATTTATTCTCGAAAAATCCAAGAAAAACTCTGCAAATTCCGAAAAATAGTGAAACGCTGATATTGAGCGTAACCTTGGGAACTATATCGTACGTAGTTTGAAACTTGATTCAATATCTTCCAAATTAGTTTATCTATAATATCACTGAACCATTAAATTTACAGTAAGGATTGGTGGTATCAAGGCGGAAGATATGCAACCCGCATAACATCTACAATTTTGTAAAACCTGATTACTGGCGTAATCTTGAACGGAATTCAAAAATATCTCAACACAACATTTCTAGACCTTATCTGAACATACCTACCAAATATCAACATTTTCTACCAATTGGTTCTCGAAAAAATTGAGAAAACGCCGAAAAACTATAGAAAAACTTAAATATTTGGCGTATCCTTGAAAAGTTCCTAAAATCCGTTCTTAGCGCGCGTCTTAACGTCCAACTGAACATGCCTGCCAAATTTGAACTCATTCGGTTCAGTGGATTTTTAGTTCTGGTGGTGAATAATTTGTTTATTTGTTTATGAGGGTGAAGCCCACATGAGTTCATAGGCTAAATGCTCAGTCAGTGCCATTTCGCTTTCATAGATATAGTTTTGAGCAACATATTCTTTTTACATGAGTGGAGTTAATTCATCTGGATCTCTGGATCTCCTAATTTCAACTTCTCAGTCCTCCTGGTCGATTTTTTCTACTTTTTCTCCTAATCTTTTCCTCTACATCAGCACCAGTCGCCCACGCACAGAACGTCATCAATCCACTGTTCAGACTCTCTTTGTCTGCACCCTTTTTTTGACTTTTTTTCAACCTTTTCTCACTTTTTCCATCTCCGACTTTCTTTTTTTCGCATCGATTACTCTCTGTTGAGCACAGGAGAAGATCAACATGGCTTATTCGCCACGCACTCTCACTTACTCCACCCAATCAATAGTGACTTGACGACAAATAACGATGGACATACGAGGTGAGAAAAACAGAATTCATGGCGACATAGAATAAGAGAGGAATTTTCACGAAATAATGACCTGTTAGTAGTCTAGCGTTTTGACCTGTACTATAAAGCCATTGTTAGCACAAAACTTCAAACCTTTTACCTAGTACACGCACTGCAGCAGAGCATAATATGTCCTAATCTACTCAAGTAAATGTAGTTTTCGTATTGGAGTTAAAGCATAATACAAGTTACGTCAATAGGAAGTTACATCTATTCAAGTATGGGACATGTGCTCTAATATGTGACGAGAGGAAAGGATTAAAAGTTTGTACAAGCAACGGCTGTCGCTTGTTTAGGAGAGAAAAAATTGAAATAGGTGAAAGAGGAGTAGCAGATTTCAGTAGACGAGATCATATTATATATTTACTCGCCGATTGCAAAACATATGGCCTAGAACTTTCCAAGCTTATATAGAACCAGCCGGCAGGCTCGCTTCGCTCGCCTTCTCCGCCTAGCCCCGACAGTATGAGCAGTGTCCGTGAGTCAAACAGGCTTGCTTGGCTCGCCAGCAAAACCTCTGTCATTGTCAGCTGAGACAAACAATTCAAAATTCTGAGACCTGTTTCAAGACCTAATCTGGACCTGTTTACCAAATTTCAAAATTTTCTGCCAATTGGTTCTTGAAAAATCTAAGAAAACCCCGAAAAATAGTAAAATGCTAAAAATATTGATCGTAACCTTGTGAAGTTTATCGGACATAGTTTGAAACTTGATTCAGTATCTCTCAAATTGGTTCATCCACAATCTCCCTAAGCCATTGAATTTACAGTAAGGATTGGTCGTATGAAGATGAAAGATATGCAACCCGCAATACATCTACAGTTTTGAAAAACTAATTACTTGCTTAATCTTGGACTGATTTCAAAAATATTTCAACACAACATTTCCAGACCTTATCTGAACCTACCCACCAAATATCAACATTTTCTACAGATTGGTTTTCGGAAAAATTAAGAAAATGCCAAAAAACTATAGGAAAACTCAAATATTTGCGTACCCTTGAAAGTTTGATAAACCTGTTCTGAGAAGGCATCTGGAGGTCCAACTGAACATGTCTACCAAATTTAGATGCATTCGGTTTGGTAGATTTTTAGTTCTGCTGATGAGTGAGTGAGTGAATGAATGAGTGCCATTTCGCTTTTATATATAGAGATAACTTGGTTCCCCATTATCGAATGTTTGAACAAATAATGAGCTATCAAAGCTTGATAAAAAGTAAATAGTCTATTAGAATCTATATGTATCAGAGCAAAATGGCACTGACTCATTCATTCATACATCAATAGAACTTAGGGCGTTGCCTATGGTTCAACCAACAACAGACAAGAATCCTCCAGTCTGCCACCTGTTGAATGTCAGTAACTGTTTCAGGGGGCGTGGCTGAAGACTTTTTTACCCATTCTTCTTGAAAAGAGTATGCAACCCGCAATACATTTACACTTCCTCTGTGGAATATCTTGAAATTCACTGTCTCTGGGGGCGTTGCCTATGGCTGTACCAACAACAGACAAGAATATTCAAGTCTGCCACCTGTTGAATGTCAGTAACTGTCTCAGGGGGCGTGGCTAAAGACGTTTTTGATGATTCTTCTTGTGAAGAGTATGCAACCCGGAATGCATTTTGACATTTGTCAGTGGAATTTCACAAAATTCACGGTCTGTGGGACGTGGCCTAAGGTTCAACCAATAGCAGACAAGAATCCTGCCACTTTTTTAATGTCAGTAACAGTCTCAGGGGTCGTGGCTAAAGACGTTTCTGCTGATTCTTCTTGTGAAAAGTATGCAACCCGCAATGCACTTTCACATTCCTTAGTGGAATTTCTCGAAATTCACTGTCTGTGGAGGCGTGGCCTATGGCTTAACTGTAAACTGGTAAACTGATTCAGATTAGGACTAGAAATGTTTTGTTCATTAAATTTTGAATCCCTTCTGAGGTTACGCCTGTAATAGGGATTTCCAATGTTTGGAATCTGCCCTTTCGTTCACTTCACAGAAACTAATGAACTAAATACGTTTAAACCATATACCCAGGTTAAGCTGAGGTAATAGAACAACTAATTCAGAACGATTCCTTAAAAGAACTATTCTGAGTGATATTATCAGAGCAAATCCTTTCGAACGGAAATTGCAGGCGAGTCTCAGCTTACATTGACAGATGCTTTGCAGGCGAGCGAAGCAAGCCTGTTTCTACTCACTAACACTGCTGATATTGTCGGGATCCAGAGGGCAGACACCCCTTGTTAGGCGGAGAAGGCAAGCGAAGCAAGCCTGTCGGCTAGTAAATTATATGCTCGAATTGAATAGTCTGGGTGCCAATGGGATAACCTTTTTTATCGTATGTCGTTGATTTTTCTTTGATCGATTATGGTAGATTTTGATGTGTAGATTCCGAATCCGAGTGATGCCAAGCTGTAAAAGTTGAGCATGTTTTGTAATTCAAGGTGGCGGCCAAAATTTCGGTTTCATTTCTAGTCTAACGGAAAAAATAAAAAAATCATTCCTATCTTGAATTACAAAAAATGCTCAACTTTTACAGCTTGGCATCACTTGGATTCGGAATCTACACATCAAAATCTATCATAGTCGATCAAAAAATCATCGACATACGACAAAAAAAGGTTACCCCCAAAGTGCATTAAGTGCAAAAAGGTGCACTTAAGCACCCCCTGGGTGCATTAAGCACCCAGACTAATAATTGTACTGAATAAAAGAATATTAAAGCAGAGAAAAGGAGGTGCGAAACTTGATATGAAAAATTTATAGGAAGAGGAATTAGGAAGGAGAATGAAAGGAGGAATGGAAAACATGGAGTAGAAGAAGAAAATTAGTAATGGAGAACAATGAAGAGCAACGTAGAGAATAGTAGAGAATTGGATAATTTGTAGTAGTTGTCATTAATCCCTCTCAACTTGTCAGCTTCTAAAGCACACCGATATACCTTCGCCCGCGATCTCAATTCCATTGAAAGACGTGATACTTGAGCACTGTTATGACTCACCAACTAGGCTCTAGGCCTCCATGAAGTTTAGAGACTTAGTTCTATACACTGTATAGTTTCGATAACAAAATGTTTTGCCGTGAAGATTTGTGTAAAGTTGGTGGGAAGAAGCCCCGCGGAGAGTTTCAATTTCTGCATCATTAAGCGCCATCATTGAGTAAGACCACCAGCTGTGATGGGCACTACATCCACTACCTTGTCGAAAATACTGTCTAATGGTTTTCCACGCACACCTTTTCTTCGAGCGGAAAAGTGGTTATGACTCGAAAGAACGAAAAAATTGTTACTAAATCCTTCCACTCATCAACATTTTCCTGGCAATATTCTCGTGTCTTTTTTTCTACACTTGTTTGATTTTTCAAACTACATGCTGTACATGATAAATCGCTACTATGCAAATCATTATTGCATTGCAAATAATATAATTATGCATATGCAATTATTGCCCAAGCATTGTGGAGTTAAAAATGATTGTTGCTTGCTTACAAGAGCTCACATGAAATTAGCGAACCCACGATACACGATTTTCAAAGTCAAACAACGTTTGAAGTCCCATCGATATTCCAATTCTTTTCTATTGATGTAGGTCGATAGAATGTTCCTAGACAATACTACACTTTTCCTTCAAGCTTATATTCCCTGAAAACACGTAAAAAAAAGTTTAAGGGACTTCATTTATACGACAGTAGGCAACCAACAACTCATGGAAACCAATAGGAACATACTTTTAAAGGTGAAACACAGACGTTTCTGTCAATATTCCAATGAATTTCATCGGTCCAGATCGAAATGACTATACTCTATTCACCATTACTTGAGACGAAATAAAAAAACGTTTTGTATGTTTAGGTAGCTATTTTAGTTTGAACTTGAGGAAAAGCCAAGAACTGTGATTGACTACAGCTGTTCGACTGCGGCCGACCGTCGTATGAAGTTATACCTCCCTTAACCCGCACACACGCGCAAAAAATTTGTCCATTTCATCTCGAGTGATCGTGAATAGGGTATAGTTTAATTTCTTTCTTCGTAATTCATTCGAAAACGAGAGAAGCGTCCGTCTTTGAACGTAACAATCGCGGTTTTATTGGTTTACGTGTGTTTCTGGGGTCAATAAAATTGTATAGCCAGAGTATTCTTTTCCAGAAATGTGGTTTCGACCTAGATAGAATTGAAAACATTTGATATCGTTTATTTATTTGTACTATCCATAGTACAAATACGTGAGCAAGTGACCATAGAGAGTGAGCATACTCGTAATTATGAACTTTCACCATGATTGCGTTTCCTATCGGCGAAGTGGAAAACCATTTATTTTTTGGTGCCACCAAATAAAGCCATACACTAATAATAAGGATTATTATAATTGTGCCAATATTGGATTCACCACTTGTCAGAACAGGAACAAAATGATACATTTTGGGCATATCATATGTAACCGTATCAATCACAAAGAAATTGATTCCTATATAGTGAGAGACTATGTCATCCCAGCAGGTGTCGCCAGATGATACAAAGTTCTATTCTGGTTGAATATTTAATGAGCCCTCCAAATTTCGCCACCAACTTTGTTCTCTGGAGAATACAGACTGCTCAATTCAGCTTCACATCAGAATTTACTTTTTGAACATAGTTATGAACACCGATATGAACATTTTCAGAAGGTTGAATAATTGATGTGATAATTTTCAAAAATTCTGTATTGCTCACGAATGTTATTAATGTTCAAGTCAAAAAAATCATCATATTTCAGAAGTTAAGTTGATGCAAAAGAAGGTAAGATACGAAAAAAGGAGTTTAAATTAGATTTCTTTAGATAGCAACAAAATATTTATGCTTAGTTTCTAGATTACAAGAGTTGTTATTAAATCTATTATTTTTACAAGTTACACACTAACTTCGATATTTTACACTTCAATTTTTACAGGTTATTTTTTAATACTATAATCTATTCAACGAGAGAGGTTACATATGAATGAAAAAATCATAGAAAAATTATCCAAACAATATGCTTCTTGCTTGCAATCTTACTTGTTGTGCATTAAAATATCTAAATGAAAAGGCAAAGTTTGGACATAAAAATGTCTATTCTTGGGAAAGGATAAGTATATCCTTTCCATTAACTCTTGGCCTGTAACACGCGTCTCCTTGATGGTGAGAGATGGTGGAGAGGGAGAAAGCTTGAAAATATGGAGTAAGTAAAATGGGTGCAGAATGAACAATCAATAAGGCAATAATATAATACTCATAGATGAGGAGATTGTATTAAGATGAAATGTTGGTAAGGAATAGAGGAGGAGGAGTGAGAGAGGAAAAGAGAAAGAGAAGGAGAAGGCAAGGAAGTGGAAAACGGTTGGAGACAAAAAGCATTTTTATCAGAAGGATTATGAACATGGAGGGAACTGTTAAACCAATTCAACAAAAATTAATCCAGCCATCATTTAGAACCACATCTTCAAGCTTGACTTACTTAATGACGGGTAATCCCATGTCTGATTAACGTCATTTATAATATTCCACTCTGCCCTCTTCCAGGCTGTCTCTCTTAAACGCTCTATTTTGCGGTTGAGGCTTCTGCCTCTCTTATACGCTATATATTTTGCGGTTGAGGGACTGGAACAAGATGATCAGAAAGTTCGTTGGATGTGAAAACGTTTCCTGAACTCAGCTAAATTCTATTAATAATTAACTTCATTGTCATCTCATTTTATACTTATATTGATATAATACTTCCATTTAATAATTCTGATTTTATAAGTCTCAATGTGAAAGGTATTAATGTATCTGAACTGTATTAGACAACATGAGAGTTGCGCATTGGTAAACTCTTATAAATTGGCGAGTTCAACTTATTCGCAATTTCTTCTACACCAAAGTGACATTACATTCAACCAATTCTATCAAAAAATAGTTTCAACTGGGAGCTTATTCGAAAAAACCTCGAATCTAAGATTTGAAAAGAATCTAAACGTTCTATTCTCTGAACATAGATTTGATGAAGATGCCAAGCAGTTTCAATATCAAGTCAGCAAGGTGAGTTAAGAGACAGACATTCGAATCTGTTGAACTTAATATTATAATAATTAAGACGTGAATGATACGCGACAAAAATATGACCCATTCATAATTTTTGAAAGGTTGTTACAAACTCCAGATAACGGCAACATAAATGATAATTTGCTAAAGCAAAAATTTTTCATCCATTACTATTGAAAATATTGTTTTAAATCTCTATAATGTCATAATTTCCTTTTCCATAGTTGTAAGATCAGCAATAGTTGATTCATATTAATTTTCATAGTTGATATTTTCAGCAATGATTTCAGTTGCAATCACAATGCAATCGTGCAATTTGAGAATGCAATCATGAGTAAAGCACAATGTACATCAACTAATGCATCATAGTACGGTACTTCAAAAGGATTGTGGACGTGGATTTGTGGAGCATTGCTGAACGATAGAGCGATAGAGGGAAGCACGAGCTCTGATTGGCTGAGAAGCAATGCCTTTGATTAGTGGAGAAAAAGTGGCAGAGGCTAAGCTACACCCACAGTAAATGATGGAAAAACATAACGATTATACATTATGTACTCATTTAAAATTTTCATAATCGATAATTGTAACGAACTTATTTACACCAATGTAAGTTGAACATTTTGGTGCAATTAAAATACTGTGTTGCATTAAGCAAAATAAAAGATGATCTTGGGATGTGTACGAAAATTAAAACCTGATTACCAAAATCAATCAATTGAAATATTTGATTGGCTGAAACCAATTGGCAGAAATAATTCAATTGATTAAATCTCAACAACCACCTGACTCAACTTCCAAACACATCAAACTTCACAGTACTTAAATTTGAATGAAATTATGACTCAATAAATCAGGCACCTACTATTTCTCTACTGTTACCGTTGGAGATTGGGCATATTCAAAAACTTACGATAATTTGTTAATCATGTAGAAAATTTTAATTTACAATTTAATCAAAGCAAAGCATATTAAATTTATTCGTTACAGAAAGAAATAGATAATTAATTCAATTTACAATGGGTAAGATGATAATATTTGAAGCGGTGTGAAATACCTGTGGATCGTAGTGAGGAGGCCTCCATACACTTTTTGATAATTATTCCGATCTTTTCACTTTCACTGCACCTGAATTTCTTGAAGTAACCGTTTTCATATTCAAATCGAAGATTTGCTTTCCGTCCTTGTAATCAGAATGAATTTGTTGGTTGTTTTGATGAATCGGTATCCATTACAGTACCGGTCCTATGATACACCGCTGCATAGCGGATTTTGGAGATGATAGAATAAATTTTTTCCAGTTAGATGAGAGGCTTTTCAAAACATTAAATTACTTATAGAACAGATGAACATAGTTTTTCTACATGATTACTTTTTTTTACTAAAAGAGGAACGAGAATTAACATGTTGCAAATAAATTTAAAAAAATTAAAATATCACAACTTGTGATGAGTAAAGCTTGTAATTAAGTGACTACATTGTAAGTAGAAGAATAAATTTAGCCGAAACTAAATAAAACGGCAAATTATCAAGTAACTCGAATGTGCTCCTTCACTCACGAAGACCGAGCCTTTAATGAATAGAAATTCAAAAACTGCAATGAACAGGACAGAAAATGACGTAAGCAAAGCCAGGAATTATCAGAAAGACAGAGAAATATGGGAGAAAGACAAACGTAAATCTAATGAATAAGACAGAAACAGAGTTACTGAGAAAGAAACTCGATTAGAAGTAACTTGGTTGGACAAGAAACTAGATTATTGGAAGAGTATAGCTTGCTCCCATAAGTGCCTCTTTGTCGCACAATGAAAAACTAGTCGATAAATAAATTCATTTTTAGAACAGTAATACAGAAAAACAAGATAAAATGCAATCCTGTCTGATAACGTTACATAATATACACTAATTTGTTTACTTTATAGTGTCTATTATCAAGAGTGTCTCAACATACATGCGAATATTAAATTTCAACTTTTTATTGAATGAAGAAAATTAACGTAAATCCAAGACAAATACTTGATAAGAGAACCGAACAACATATAATGTAGGCCTATAATCAGTTTTTATCCTAGCATATCAAGTTCATTCAAGTAACGTAAGAATTTTCTACTCTGAGATGCAGACTGTTTTCTTCTATTAAATGCAGATTCTCTCAATAATATAATTTGAAGAAATCAACTGTCAATGAAAAGTGAGTTATAATTCGTCTCTCCAAAGAGTATTATTTATTTAGATTATTGAAATTATTTCCAGAATCAACATTACATGGTCATGATGGAAACAATGTTTTCACTCACAAAAATTTAATAGTTCAAGAATTCTTATTCTCTATAATAATATTATTATCAACCAATTTAGAAAATTTCCTCATCCTGAAAACCTCAATTTGGAAAGTTGAATCCTTCCTCATTTCTCGATGCAATATTTTGTATGAACACCAATCATTATCACAACAAAGGATAGAGATCTATTCGTCAGTGTATAATAGAGACTTCGCCACTGGCTTTTCCTCAATTCTCAGTTGAGAATAGCGCAGAAAACATCGTGTCCAGATTTTCCAATGGAAGTGAGAATTGATGAGTTTTGGGGCAAGCATTGGTCTCCCAGCAGCAGTAGTTTTTCCGAACTAATACTTTGCGCGGCACGTGAAAAACGTTCGGAACAGTGGAAATGGAGAAAAGAAAGAAGAAAAAGCAAGGAAAGCTTCACGTCTAGCAGAGTGATCGAATAAGATTTGTCTGACTCGAAAAGATGGAAACTGTTTATTTTCCAATAACATAGTCTGAGATTCACCTCTCATGGTATATTATATTTCAGACTTTTCGCCCATCTTTCATTTTCACACGCTCTTTCCCACTTCATAGTTCAATCTAACATTTCTCACACACTCCCTCCCATTTATTTATTTACTTCACCTTTTTGATTATTATTTCCACTCTCTCCAACTTCCTCTTCTTCATCACTCTTCTCCACCCTCTCTTCTGTCCATCCCTCCTATTTTCGTTCCACATCTCTTCATTTTTCTCTTTCTCTCAATCTCACTTATTTTCTATCCTCTTTGTCACTCATTCCGTTTCATTCATTTCCCATCCTTTTTTTACCCTCAGGATGTTTAGCTGCTTCAAACTCGAATCAACTATGGCATTTCCTTATATTTTCACAATGAACCACTAGCAGGAATAATTTACCCACGCACAATCTTATTGATCGCTGACAGTTTTCATACGTAATCAAAAATACAGTATAGGCTTTATATGCATATGGCTTTGGTTGTGGGGAGCTACCCATAAGTGTAGGTTCCACTCGCCTTGGTCCTAATCTGGTCACCCATTCGAAAGCAGTCCATAGTGTTTGTGACTTAACATCTCAATCACCGTTTCACTAAACCAGACACACTTGAAATATCATGATTATTTCCTTGAAATTCTATGTCATGAATTAGAACATCTAAACTTCTGGAAATCATTCCGGAAGCATTTCCATTTTGAGAAAAATACATTATTCTTGAAAATGAATAGATGGATCTAACTGGTTATGGCATGGAAAATCAATATTGATCGAATAGTGTATCAATTTAATGGGGGAATTTCATCACTATTGAAATATTTTATTATAAATGTATCTAATTTTTATATATTCTTCAACAATCTTATGAAATAAACTTCACACAAATATTTTATTTCGTTCCATAATTGCCAGATGAACTAGGGCTTCAAGTGTTTTTAGATCGACATTGTTACCGTGATAAGATACAGCCACGATAAAGAAAAAATAGTACATCACGCCACAAGCCTGGGAAGGAAAAGTTTACGGTATGAGGATAGTTTCCCGGGCGAGGCTTGCCGAGCCTGGGAATAATTCCGAATACCGTAAAAAACTTCCTGGGCGAGTTGTGTATAATTTTTTTCGCTACACTTCAAATAAATATTATCAATCTAATTTCATGAATGAACAAAACAAATAGGATTAATGAAATCTAAGAACAGCTAAGACCAGATAACTGTAACGGTATGAAATATCATGATTCATTTATCTTGTTTTTCAACCAAAAACGTTTAATAAATTTTCCATTACTTGATAAAATTGTTTTCGAATTACTCGAAAAACAACTTTATCATTGTTCTTGCAATTACTAGCTTATTCTTTTAGTAGATTTCTCTCTATATTTTTCCTCCTTTTTCATTACTTTGTATGTTGCTCGGTCGCTCTCTTTCTTGAACAAAATTCTGCTTGTTCGACAGTTGCTTAGGAGTGGGGATTGCCTTGTACCTTTTGCTCCTCTATTAATTTCAATTCACTTCGAATCCAGCTCCCAACCAGTTCAGATAGACATTTTCTTTCTTCTATAAGATTTGTTGAAAGTTCTTTGAAGTACAGGATGTAGTCACATTAATTGATTTCTCATTCTTTTACATAGCAGCTTCATCCTGATTTTTTTATTTTAATTTTTCATTGATATGTAAATTTACCAAGTTATTGGATTCTTCTCTCAAATTTTACCGATCTCCAAATCCGCTGTATCAGGTAAAGACATATTCCTTGTTATTAACTTGGTTTACTAAATTTTCATTGTAAAATTAAATTAATATGATCTTCTTTTGGATATTCTAAAGTTTTGAAATAATCTTTTCTTTTCATTATAAACTCTTGGTACTTTTTCTCTTAAATTTGTTAAATTTTCTAAAGATGCTTTATTATCCTTTTCATTTAAAAAAATTATAAGAAGCTTCTCTTCATTAAAAAATTGATTTTTCGATACCTCAACTTGTTTGTAACATTTATTCACTTAAATGCTGTTTTACAAATCAATACTGTATCTTTACAATAAGTATTTTGTATTTATTTCTATTCAGCGGTCGATGTATCAACTTCGATGTATCAACCTCGATGTATCAACCTCGATGTATCAACTTCGATGTATCAACCTCGATGTATCAACTTCGATGTATCAACCTGGATGTATCCACCTCGCTGAAATTAACCAGTAAACCAATACTGTAGCATGGACTTCGCAGATGGACCGAGGGTATCTCGTTAAAAACCCCAAGGAAACCCGGACTTCTGCACATCAGGATTACAAAGAAAAACCTCAGAAGGATCAAGATTCAAATTTCCATCGAAACCAATATTTTATCAACCAAGTGAAGTGCAATTGAAAGGCAATAGTGATACATAGTGTGAAAGTTTATGGGGGGCCCTCATCACACCAGGTATTTATGTATACTAACATATTTAAGAATTTAAGTAACCGATTGTAACCCATATTTCTGAAAATAATGTAATTTGTATTTCCGGTAGCCAATTACTATTATCTTTTGATTTTATTTATTCTGGTTTTTAGAAATAAACCAAGGGATGTCGCTACTATAACTTTTCGTTATTAATTTATAATCACCTCTGTCACAATTCTAAAGATGAGATCCTTTTCTTTCGTGGTGGTTTAATTTTGAATTCTCTTACTTTCACGATCCCCTTGTATTATGTCGGGTGTGTAATTTTGATGATTTCAGAATTTATTATATTAACCTATAAATATTTTAAGTTTTGATATCTCCTTATTGCCCATCTGAAATAATATAAGGTCAGGTATAAATCTATACAAGGATCAAATAATTTAATTTAAAGTTTCTTCTTCTCACCACCAAACGTTTAAAAACGTTACATAACTTACTATACTAGCTTCGGCTGAGCTGAATCTGGAGTAAGCTGAACTGCTAAGTATCGAAAGTTTGCATCACAATTTTTTTGATTTAATCAAATGGATATTACTTAATAACTATCAGAATACTCGATTTTCTTAGTCCAGAAATGTTTAAGCTCATGATAGATTATGTACGATCATCCTAAATTGTACAATAGCAATACAAAGTTTCTTGTTTTTGACAAATTTCTGGCAGTTTCAAAGAAAGTGATGGTCCATTGTAGTAGCATTTTCTCTCGCTAGATGGCGCCAGCTGTCCACGCTTGGAAAGGGATGGTCCTTGTATGAAAAGGACTTCTTTCCGCTCGAGGACAACAGCTGATTGATTATGTATGTAAATGACAACTTCCTAGTCTACATAGGGACTGGTAAGCAGCTTATTTCCGTGAAGTGTAGCAAAAGGTTTATTACGGTAAATAGAAGACGGTATAGGTCTTGTTACTCATTAAGAATGAAAAAAGTATCTAGAAAAATATTCCATTCAATGGCACTGTAATCCCAAGTGAATAGCAATCAGATTTGTATACTGTGAAACACTTGTTACGTTTTCAATCGATGTTTTTGCAAGCATGTCGTATTTTTTTATTGGTTTGGAGTAATTTTAGATTCCCAATCAAAGCATCCAAACATCCATAATAAGTAGTGAAATGTATTGTGAATACAATATATAGAGAGTTGAAAGTTCCTATTTTAAAACATTATAGGGAATGAGGCTAGGATAATTATTGGTTTCGTAACAACTTGCATACAAATAGTGATTGAAGTTTTGCAAAACTGCTGCTGTTACTCGCGTGGTAATGCTATCAGAACTACAAGTTACTTCAAACCGAATTTTATATGAATTATCACAAGAAATTGAGAGTATGGCGAGCATTTAATTACAATAGCTGATAATGAATCAGCTTTTATACTGAGCAAGTATTTGTATATTATCGATTGTACGCGTTTGAATGATCAGTAATAAGCGCTTGAAACTCTGAAATATTTATTCTCTTTTGTCGATGACGATATTGACAGTAAAATAATTGACGATGATATTGTTGTGTCTAATGAAGAGAGTTCTGATCAAATCAGAAAATCCCTACTTTGATTGCTGTGCTGCGAGTACCTTCTTGTGCAAGAATTTATCGATTTCCACATCAGTTAGCTATTTCATTTTGTTGGCAATACTCGTCAAGCTTGTCAAGTATTGAAGAGCACTGAATAGAATTATTATTCAATTTTTAATTGAGCATTTCCCAGTACCTATTCATTGTACCTGTATCCGAAGCCGGATTGAAAAACTTTTTAAAAATGTTTTTACTAAAAAATCTAATATACTATTCACAAAACTGTGTGCTCTACATATTGAAATATATAATTATAGTATAATATAAGTGTGGGAACGTTGAGTTCACAAACAAATGAATATTTCCACCCCTGTTGAATAGCCGAGGGTGGAATAATATGAGTGAGTAAGCACCTCCCCACATGAGTTTTGTACAATTTTTTTTGTAAATCTTTTTTAATTTCAAATAAACAACGATAAATCATTGTTATACAAATATAACCTCAAAACAGTTTCAACTTAGATGAAATCATCTTCCATTAGTTGTCTCTATACAAATTCTATATGAGCGTGTGGTTAAGAACAGCTGCAATGCGATATAGAACAGCTGCAGTTTGGTGAAGAACAGCTGATGGTTGTTTTCCTGTAAACAGCAATTTCTTGAACGCAAATCTTGAAAAGTTTTCGACCACTTCTTCTATGACAACTAGTATTTTGATCAAAAACGTATATTTTAGTATTTTTTGACAAAAAGTGGCTCACTTTTTGCATACCAAAGAAAAATTTTGTGACATAAATTCAGATGATACATCGGATGTATCTTGAAGTATTTTCCGACTTCACTTGATTAGTATGAAATAGAGAATACATGCACCTCACGTCGAAATTTACAACAAACACACATTCTCAACTATTTTCCTTTCCTCATCTTCCTCCTCCTCCTCCTCCTCCTCCTCCTCCTCCTCCTCCTCCTCCTCCTCCTCCTCCTCCTCCTCCTCCTCCTCCTCCTCCTCCTCCTCCTCCTCCTCTTCTTCCTCCTCTTCTCCCTCCTCTACTTTCTTCTCCTCCTCATCCCCCTTCCTCTTCGTCACCTATATTCTCCCACACCCACTAATCATGTTCCCCACCAAATGATCTAGTCTGTCCAAGCAAAGAAGACATTCTGACAAGATGAGAGAATAACTCCAGATCGGTCAGTATTGGTTTAAAAATTATCAATTTCATATCAAATTGGAGATCAAAATGTTTCCTACAATTCAAGATTGAATTTAAAACTCTTGAACCAACATTTACTGAGCTGGAGCTATTCTCCCATCTTGCCAGAATGTCTTCTTTGCTTGAACAGGCTATAGAATAGACAACACCAAAGACGAGTGAGTGAGTGGCGTAGAAGGGCGACTGTGAAACAATTTGCAAGATGAGGTTGCTAGCGAGCATAGCTGAGGTATGCCGGTGAGGTTGTTGATAAGAAGAGGGTTGTTGTTTGCTGAGGGTTCTGGGGGGTATCGAGGGGGAATGGGGGTGTTGTCCAATCCATGGCCGATTATTCTCGCCGTGCTGCAGATCCGACACAGAAATCACATTAGGCCAAACCATTGTCTTAACTTGGTGCCAGTTCATCCATCTTGGCCCGAGCACAATCTCAGTCGCAGCGTCCTTGGTTTGCTCTTTCTCCCGCACTCCCGGTACCCCTCCCCCCACCATCCACCTCCTTCCTTGCAGTTTGGACGCATCCAACGGCGAATAATAATTATTGTTGTTGCACAGTTCTGTCCCACTTTGATCAAATTGCTAAACTTAGCTGAGGACCAATTTGATGTCTTGTGATGAATCCTAATTATTGACAGGATTGAGATACATTTTTAGAATTTCTCAAAATATATGAAAAAAATGGAAACTGATTTGGATAGGAAAGTTTGAGGTGAAATACTTCAGGTGAAATTGATTGAACGAAGGGTTGAAACAAGAGTAGATTTGATAAGGTATAATTTATATTTTTGACCACAAACCAGAAATAGAGTATGCACAGATTGTGTTGTGACTTGATTGGAGAGCCTTCTTCTTGTTTTTAATTATTCATGTTTCTCTATCCCCCCATATGCACAACTCTTTTTTCCATTCTTCTTAAATTTCTTCATCTTCTTCTCCCCTCAATTACCTTCTCGTTCATGATAATTAAATTTATTTCTTCTACTTTTCACTCTTATTTCTATATTTCAGTTTTTTCCTCCCTCTTCTTCATATACCTCTTCTCAATCTAGTATACCTGGTTCTTCAGCACTCACCCCTGGTTGTGCAATAGCAAGGTTATTAAAGACAATAACCTTGGTGCAATAGTACCTTTTGCTCATCTCTATCTGGTTGCCATGACAAAATTTAAACGTGTTTCATTTCCGTGCAATAAATTTATAGTAAAAATTCAATTTTTTCGGCTATGGTGTAGTGATTTTGTGAAGTTCTTCAGTTTTAGTGGTCAACAATGTTTTGGAATCAAAAGTTATGTTTTCAAATAAACTTTTTAAAATAACTATAACTCATATCTCCGTTTGTGCAAAATGAGGTTATCTGGCGAAGTGGAACAACCTTTGGGTCTCCCCACTATTAAAAGCCATACGCTAAATAAATCTCTATAATACACCCTTCCTAACTGAAATTTCAAATAAACTTTATTCGATTCTTAGTTTCTTTATTCCCCTCTTTCGTCCATTCTATTCAATTGTCTTTCTCTTTTATCTACTTCTTCTTCTTCATCCTCGTTTCCTTCTTTGTTTCTTTTCCTTTTCGCTTTTCCTTCTTCCTTCATGCCTCCTTTCTCCTACTTGTTCTTTGCCACGTCTTCCCCCACTTTATCTCCTTCACTCCATTGTCTACTACTCCCTCCTCCTCCCACCACCAAATCCCTGATCTGCACATGGCTCATGTATTATGGGCTAGGGTCACATGACGCAACCAATGCATGGATGGTTTGATTTTGGCTGTGATATCTTAGTGCGTCACAATGGCAAGGCAATTTATGGGCGACAATGGTCCGCCTGTCACTGCGATGACAACCGATTGCATTATTTGTAGATCTCCAAGAGGCGAGTGATCCCTCCTGAAATCAACCAATCACCCTTACCCTATACCTGCATCACCTCACCTAAATATATTATCTCCTTATAACGTTGGAGGCGATATCATAGCCTTCACATTCAGATGTAAGTTATTGCAATATATTTCAGATATAATGAATTGCTAGAATGTAGCCTTTGAAATTCTGATTAGCTAGCAGTTGGAACCATGAGCTACTCTGACCACTAAAAATCTTTGGACTAACAATGAAATTAACGATAGAATTTACACAATAGGGATAAAATGAAAGCTCTTAAAAGACGGGATATAAGCAGCATCCGCCATTCCGATTCCTAATAATAGCCCAAATTTTAATTCATAATAAAATATTTAGGCTGAATGAAAGGACAAACATCCAATGTTGTAAAAAATTATCCACAAACCAATCATATTGTGTAATTGACAGCTTGGGAATCTCAATGGCGGATGCTGCGTCTACTTTTTCTTCATATCTTCTACAACTAACTTAAGAAACTTAATTTAATATTGAATTTCTTATTTCTTTTGAGTAGAAGGTTGAACTTACTGAACCAGACTCTGTAAGAAAGAAGAAAAATGAAAGTGATACAGTATCGAGGGTATGCACCTGTGTTGATGTGATTTTCGTAGTGAGAAAGTATGAAATATATTTGGAATTTGTACAATAATCAAACTTAAACTATTTGGAGTCCCATTATTATTTTCATGACTGCCACATAAAAAAGTATTCAGCTGCATTCACATTCCAAGTTTTTATGATATACATTTGCATTTAACTACTGTGATGAAAGCGTGAAGATCATAACAACGTATTTTCATTTAGCATTGGGTTAAATTTCAATGGAACTCAAATGTATTCATTGTAGGATTTTATTGGTTGGCAACGGTGAAACATCATCACATCACGTCAATATTTTGAGGCAGTATGATTAGGAATCATGAGGCGAATATAGGGACTTTGGATCGTTAATAACATCAGTGACATGAGGCTGTCATTGTGGAATGCACATGTTGTTATTATGCTTGGAGCATAATTCGTCATATTTTATGCTTCCATGAAGCAAAACATGATGAGAATTATTGAAAAGGCATTTTAAACAAAATTTTCATCGATCTGATACACACGATTGTGTGTACAAAATAGTTTTTAACGTAGCAGCTACATTAAATTGAATCAAGTTGAGTTACCACAAAGAAACGATATTCCCTTTCTAGTGTGGTAATCTTATAGGAGAATAGACTAATTAATAGGGCTTTTCATTTGTAATCCAATAATCGGACTACTCTTGAGCTACTAGTTCTAACTACTGATTAAATTAGCCTATAATTATTTGTAATAATAATGGTTCATGACAATGAATAAATTATTGACAGAACTCTCATATATTTCTTAATCGAATAGAAGCTCATCTAATAATCAAATCATTACACTTCGAAAGATGAGCTTACGAGAGTTATTCATCAGCTTTAATGAGCTCCAAACCTCCAATTTTCAGAGACCTCAATTACCTGGAGAATTCCCACATCATCCCAGTACCGTTCTAATCAGAGTGAATCTCATGCTTTCCATAGATATAGTCTGTCCAAGCAAAGAAGAGCCTCTGGCAAGATGAGGAAATGACTCCAGCTCGGTCAATATTGCTTCAAAAAATATTTATTTGGTCTGAAATTGTAGATTGGAATGTTTCCTACGATTGAGTCCAAATCAATAATTTTTTTACCAATATTGACCGTGCTGGAGTCATTTTCTCATCTTGCCAGAGGCTCGACCATATCTGGGAGGCATTTATGTCTTTCTATAAGATACTTTCTTGGAATAAGAAGTTCATCCTATTCATATACGTTGATAGATACAAGTTCCTATAGTAATCTACAGTTTATATAGTTATCTATGCATGGATATCAAGGGAGAATGCCGCCTTTCTATAGATATCTAAGCGACTTTCTTGACTTTCTATAGGTATTTGAAGACCTTCCTCACTTCTCTATAGATATCCAAATTACTTTTTCAGTTATCTATAGATATCAAGAAGATTCCTCCGGTTTCTGTAGATGTCTAAAGGAAGCTGCAGCTCAATGCTTCGACATAGTGGATGAAATTACAGCTGATTACATGCTCAGACATCGGTGAGTGCTTGATGAGAGATCGCTACTGACATCGTCATCATCATCATCATCATCATCATCATCATCATCATCATCATGATCATGATCATCATGGAGACGCGGTGATAGCATTTTGGGAGAAAATTGCTGCTGATTGTTGCCACAGTCAGCAATTAGCTTGGGTGTCGGTTGCCTGCTAGTATAATTATTGCATCTCGACTTGTGCCAAAATTTTACTCCTCTACAACAATACACCAATCATTATATCTTGTTCTATACTCTCTTCTCTTTTTCTATCTCTCTCTCACACTCTCTCTCTCTCTCTCCTTAATGGAAGTGCTATTTTTCATTCTAACACCTTTATTTTCACTCGTCTCTGGAGGAAAACCCGAAGCTCGTAAGAAGGTTGAGAAGCGGATGCAGTGGATGGTGATTATTGAAGAAGGATGAAGACGAAGAGATAATAGAGAAGTGAAGGGGAAAAGGAAGAAGAAGAGGAGGTGAGAGATGGAAGGAGGAGAGGAAAAAGAAAAAAGAGAAGGAACAGGAAGAAAAAGAGGAAAAGGAAAATATGAGAAAAAGGAAAGGAAAAGTGAAAGGAAAAAGGTGTGGAAGAGGAAGGGGAGGAGGAAGAGGAGGAAGAGGAGGAAGAAGAGTGAGGGAAAGAGGAGAGAGAGAAAAGATGAGAATAATTGAGAAAAGTCATTCACAACGCAAAGTTCATCCTTATAATCTACCAAAAATTTCTGAACTGAATTCAGACTTCAAAACAAAAAACTAATTCTCCATAGAAAATCTTCACAAACAATCTTCATTAAGATCGAATGATACACTAGGTAACAAAACTGAATAGAAATATTTTTCTATTATAACGAGATATGAATCTTCGTTTTATTTCCAAATAGTACACTATACCTTCCTATTGTACACGTGTAACTGACATCAAAGAACTTATTCGTTGAACTCTCATTTTCCACCAATTAATATTTTCTACAAGTATATTTCCCATTATTTCCGTGAAACTCTTTTCTCCGTTGCAAGCTTTCAGAAGAACACACTTTTTCATCACACAAGCTGATGATATTGTGTATACATGCTACATGGCAACTTGGTTACATTTATACTTGGTTCATCCAGAACTAAATTATTGTTCTATCTACTTAATAAATGCATGAATATGATGAGGGACGAGTTTCTCATTAGACTTGAGAATGCTTGAATATGAGCATGATTGATATTTTATTTGAATTCCAGCCAGAAAGACTCATTTAGCTCAGAGACTGACTAATGAACAATGCAAAACATTTAATTTCTCTATGCAGTTGATTCCTATACAACTACATACTGTGTATGGAGAGGTCTTCACAAATTGTTGAAAGTCTCTCATGCTCTAGAACAATTGAAGTTGATTATTCACTAATTTAACTCTACAGATTGAATTTGAAAATATTATTTATTGGGGAGCAATGATGTTTGTTCAAACCAGACTTTGTCTAGCTAAGATAATATTATGCTTCATTTAGTTTTCAAGTGAACCGTTCATATTTTGAATTGTTCTGGAATAATTTATCACTTAAAAATGTTCGTTTAAAACGTTTTTTGAAGTTTTTCCTCGTACAGTATCCTTCTCTCAAGGTTTCTCTTTTTCGTAATATTATTTGTACTGTAATGATCTTACTCTTATCCAGTAATTATTCAATCTAATAACTTATACAAAGTTAAATTATACAATTCAAATTAGGCGTCAGATACATGAATACTAAAACACCATTTAACTTCAATCTTCCACCCCTTTTGATGTTTCGTTTTATTATTGATTGATTTTGGTAGGATGAGAATTTACTCCTTTTATATTATGCTAAGCATATAAACTGAAATCATTGATAATAGCGGCTCTAGCCTCAATAGAGTCTGCTACCGATTATTATGATTATTATCATTGTGAAGCAAATACACCTTTCCTGTATGATAGATCTCCTTCTACCGCATATATATCTCCCGTAAATGATCCTTCACCTGTATACTCGTGTGATGTAAAGCCTCTATACCTCAGCCATTGAATACATATTATAATGAGCTCTCCTTTAGCTGAATAATCCTGTTAACTTCTCTGTCAATGCTAGATAATGATTGTCTCAAGTACAAAGCGCCACAGATACACGTAAATTGGATTTCAGCTAAGAGTATCATACCTAGTGGCTTATATAGAGTACAGAAATTAGGCTGAGGTCGCACTGCCGGTGGGTAGAGCGTGGAGGGTGGAGGGTAGATGGTAAATGTATAGAACATACACACCATCCACAGTAATACATCGTATAAATGGTATGTGTTCAGCCGCCATCTTGAAATTCTTAAATATGGATAACCTCAAAAAACAGTATGACCATTCATACGATGTATTACTGTGGATGGTGTGTATGTTCTATAGATTTACCATCTACCCTCTACCCTCTACCCACCGGCAGTGCGGCCTCAGCCTTAGAGCACAAGCTTCCTGCAAGATATGATGAGGAGTTGAATTTCAAAATGAATTCAAATACTCAATATGGTAACTGTAAATAATATTTGAGAGTTTGGAATCCAAAAGTTGATGACGTTTTCTGATAAAGATTATGGAATCTACTACTGTGAGTGAACGCTGTATTGAAACGTTGATTTTACATTATATTTTTATGCATTACTCAATTTCTTCCTCCATTTGATAGTAAGATGGATAAAATGGTGGATTATATATCTATAAATTTACTGTGATATAGCAAAGAAGACCCTCTGGCAAGATGGGAAAATGACTCCAGCTTTGTCAATATTTGTTCAAGAATTATAAATGTGGTCTTAATGGTAGATCAAATTGTTTCCTACAATTTGAGATTAAATTGTTTCCTACGATTTTGAGATTAAATTTATCACTTTTGAGCCGAAATTGACCGAGTTCATCTTTGCTTGGGCAGACTATAGAAGTGGAAATAATATGATGTTGATGAAAATACAAAGAAGAAAACGCTTTTTGTACCTTATTTCAGATCTGTATTTCATGAATGTCATTCAAACTGAGAAAACCCCATTCTTTCAGATTGATAATGAAGATTGAATTATGGTTTCATATCTGGTTTCAGGTACGTTCATGTTTGAAGACGTCATCTTCATCTCATTCAATGTAAGTAGATTAGAAAAATTATATTAGAGCCAAGATGAATATTAGTCCACTGAAGAAGAATTCATTCAATGGTATCTTAATCAACAAAATCGGGAAATTATCAATTTTAGTCTATGAATAGAAATTGATTAGATTAGTATGTAGCTTTGCTAAATGCAATTTTTATACAATAAAATTATTTTGATTGATATTCGTTCAAATACATATGGGCATACTCGATGAACATAATTTTTAAATATTGTATAAGATGATTATATTTATTGATGTACCTCCGTATCCATGCTATAGGAGCTTTGGAAGAAAGGGGCAACACGTTGAAATACATTTTTATTTATCTCTCTATTTCTCTCTCTCTCTTCCTCACACAACTCACCCCATCCTCTCCTTGGCTCAAACCAGACTACATAAAAGTGACTGAATGAAATAAAACTTGGGTTGGACGCTGGCCCACAGCCGTTCCACTTCCTTAATCCCCCGTCTAATCTCATTTTTCCAAGTGACTGGCAGTGCAACACACGACTCTCTGTGGACCGCCGTTCGTTTTTTCCACGTTTCCCGCAACTTCTAGTCCGGATCGCGATCCGGCACTAGTCGGCACCGGCTAATCCGACCATTAAACAAAGGATTTAACCTACCCTGGGAAGACCTCTCTTCCAACTCCGGACTTGAGAGTTTGTCCCTTTCCACTCAAACCGAGTCCTGAGCACTGCACGGGTTCGTTCCACATAAAATAATAATGGAGCTAGTGTGACCTTATCATTGTTGAAATGAATCGACCACTAGGCTACATGAAAAATGGCAGACATTATTAATTTTTTTTATTTCAAGAGGTTTCAAAATTGAGAAGTTTCAGAAAAAGATTCCAATTTAATTGCCAAGTGATTTTAATGTTCTATTTTGTAATATATCTACTTTTCTTTTTCTATTACTTTCTTTGAAAAAATGGATACTGCCAGTTCAGACTGTGAAAACTGTAAAACTGATTCTAGCACTGTAAGTGGATGAAAAACACTGGCGGCTCGTGTCCACGAAACAGGTGAAGTGCTCGTATCTTTTCCTGCACAGGACTTAATGTTTGTCGCGGGTACGAGCCGCCAGTGATGGAAAAACAGTTGTAGATTAGCAGGCCGATTGTTGAATGTTCAGCTGTGAACAATCGAACTGTTAGTACAATCTGAACGTGGGTGTGGACCCCAGCATTGATTCATGAGATACTCGTATTTCTTTGGTTAATAAGTGTGATGTGACCTAATTACTGTTTGAAGTCTTCAACTTATTATTAATGTGATGGCAGAATGGCAAACGCAAGTTATCTACTTGGGAGAGTAATCATGTATGCTTTATCTCTAGTTTGGGTATTCTCATTAGAATTATGGAGAACCATTATTGGTTTGCATTTAATTATTCTTTATCAATTTGAAATAGCTTATAAAAACATTATTGAAACATAAGTATATTATATCGATGGAATTAACTGCGTTCATAGCCCAGGCAAATAAGATCGACCTTCTATGAGGAACAATTTCAAAGTGTTTTACAGAAAGAATAAACTATTATGGCTACAATATCAAATCCACCTGATCTAAAAAGTAACTACTTCATCCTCTAACAACTGGAAACTTTTACATTCTTGAACTGCGCTATAAATTCTAACTAATTACCAGTTAGCTTGTACAATCATGATACAGTGCTAACCCATTAGCCAAGCATCCAATATAAGTTACCTTCATAACGTGCTTAATTCGCCTATTATAGCATGTCAGTTGCATTGAGCCGTAATCATAGATAAGAGAAACGATACTTTTTAAACGTTTGCAAGAAATTTAAAAACGCTCTTTCATGCTATCACAGTCTTTTTTTGATAGCCAACTCGCCACTTTTTTATTTCTCCTCTTTTTATCAATTTCAAACTTTTCTCTCAACTTACCTTTCTCGGGTAATCGGTTTTGGTCGAGAGAAAATGATGGAGTGGCAAAAAACAGAAGTTAAATTCGAAAAAGGAGAAAACTATTAAGAAAGAGAACAAAGAAAAAAGTAAGTCAAGAAAAATAAAGAAAACGAAAATAATGTCAATTGTAAGAGTTTCCACAGTTTTCGTACTTTAAGTTTTTGTATTCTATCCTCATTTCGTCTTTTTTCCTCGTTTCCTCTTCTTTCCTCTTTACCCTTATTCTTTTCTCCCTCTTCTACACATTTTCCCACAGTTTCTCCCTATTTTTCCACCTCTCTTCCTTTCCCTTCTCCTCACCATCTATGTTTCTCTCCCCCCCCTTATTTTCTTTCCCCTCTGCTTTACTCCCTTTCTGCTCTCCACAACCTCTTTGTCACTCTCTCTCCCCCCTATTTTTCTCCCTCTCTGCTCTCCTGCCTTTCCCCTTTCCACACTCTCTTTATCACTCTCTCTTCTTCCTCTATTTTTCCCCCTCTCTACTATCCCTCCTTATTTCACCCCTCTCTCCTTTCTCAATTACTATTTTATCCTCTTAGTTTCTTCGTATTTTTCTCCCCCTCTTCGGTTTCCCTTATTCTTTCTTACTACTCCTTCCCCCTTTCCTGACTTTGTCACCTAACCGATGTCATGTCATAGCATGCTATCGAAGGCGGCTCTATTGTCGACACGACAAGCTTCAGCATGCCTTCAAGTTTTCGGACAGCCAAGTCAAGTGGCCGGCCGGCGACAAAAATCGATTTTCGTCGTCACACTTTGTCGCCTTCACACGCTTCGACAACAAATAATAATATTTCACTTCTTTGAAAGCACGCCGGGATTGCTTCATTCCTCAGGACAATATGAATACGACACCAGCAAAATTGTACGGTAAAATTAAATTTAGATTCGGATCAAGTTGCATTGGTTGAATTGCAAATTACAGTAGTTGTTTGAAGATCACATCATACACTGCAGAACAGATTGCAGTAGAATACATATTATGTCACATAGATAATAATGGAAGAGAATTACAGTAATTAAAGAGAATAAGATGCATTACTGATAACATTAAATTAATATTAGTGAACAAATTATACTGAGCGAGTCCTAAAAATAACTTCCCCTCAACATTTCTGTTGAGCTAAGTGTGAAACATTGTTCCATAAGCTATAAAAGCTTTTATGTCAATACATTCAAGTAAGAGCACGAATCAATTGTATAGTAAGTCTCCAAAACTTCCTCGCCATCAGTTTTAATTATTATGTAACTTATTTTCCGATATTGTTGTCTGCCGAATTAAAATAGTAAACAAATATTTGATTGTGAAGTGAGGATGATAAAATGTAGTGCTTTCATTTCACCCTGGAACGGATAATAGAATCACGTTGATTATCTCAGGCCAAAAAAGTACAAACAAACGCAATTCGCGGGAGTAAGTGCAGCTATGATATGCACTTATAGAGTACAAAGTACAAAGGCTAAGAGCCTGAGTTATACGTATGTATGTATCCATGAACCCATGTTTGTTCATAAAGAGTATACAAACATTGTCTATATGGATACAAGCATAAAGCCAGGACTAACTGCATGCACGCATTAGAATATCAATATAGGCTACTGTACTCGACAAGTATAATTTCGACAAGAATTATACAAGAAGTTGAACCGTAGGATTAATATAGAATTATAAAGCTTTTCCAAACAGAAGAGGATGTCCAACGTTTGACGTGTTTCAAAATATAATTTCCTTGCTTATCTTTCTATGAGTAATTTCACACAGCAGTGGATGGATGGAAATCACGTGTCACTGCTGCTTGGTATGTTTTTTAAACATTATGTGAACTGGCAATTGGTCTCTCGGTGAGGGTGATCTATCGATGAACGTGATGTTAAGTCACTAACACTGTGGACTGCTCTTGGATGGATTACCAGTACTTGGCCAAGTACACATTGGCGAGGTAGAACTACCCGTAAGTGTCTCCCCGCCATTAAAAGCCATAAGAATTGTTTTTTCATGTGAACGGTTTAAAGCAAGAGTTTTTGACGTGAAACTCACCATGGTTTTCTTATAAGATGTCAGTCTTCAAAATTTCGCTCTCAGTTTATAAATTCTCCAACCTCAATTGAACTTTAAACACAAAAATCAACGTCTTGGAGCCAACTTCCAATTAAATTAAGCATGCTTCAATATACTTCGCATTAAATTGCTTGTTCACAGCTATGAAAAACCTACAAATTGACATTGAGTGGGTATAAGTACAAAGTTCATGTTATTATATTGTTATAACTAACCGTGAAAAACGAGTGTCGTGGGAACTAAGCTAATTTAAAGCTACCCACAAAGACATATTTCAAAATAATTATGTCAGCAAGGCTGATAAAGCCGTTTTCCCCGTGATTAACTACTGATTTCCCCGACCATTGTTGATTGTTTGGACAATGAACGAAAAAGTTTTCAAAAGTTTCTGTTGTGAACTTGAGGAAATATATTTTGTGAATAGAAAGAGAAAAGCGCTGAGCAGAACCACCAGTGCGGTTGTTAGCAGAGCGGAGTGTGATTCGAAAATATTGTCAACAAATTTTCAACTCCAACGAGTGTGGAAGAACTGTAATTTCATCGCATCTTTTCACCGCTCGCAAAAACTTTTCCGCCCCTTGAAAACTTTTTTATTCTGATTGTCGTGCCACGTTTTGCCGCTCACTTCGCCAAATGAGCCACCCGTATTCGGAACGCAAAAAAGGATTTGCTTCATCAGTGAATTAATTCGAACGAAACATTGCAAACTTCGCTACTACTGTTTCAAGTCGAGTGTATCTGGAGAAGCGATATTGTGAGGACCGACTACTGTGGGATATTGTTGTTGTTATATTCATTCTTCTCCAATCGAGGAAGAATAAAGCTCATTGAGAAATTCAATAATTTGATTTTCCAAAACTTTAAAGTTTCAACATTGGAAAATGTTACATGAAAATCGACTATTCTGACCTAGGAGTTTATTGTACAATACGGTTACAACTTTAATAGATTGTTTTCAATTGAGGAAGAGTGGATTCATTTTAGAGTTTCAATAGATTCGGGATTGCTCTCGAATTTCAAAAGAAGTTTTCACATTGCAGCTTCATTTATAACAAAAAATGTGAAATCAACCCTAATTAAAAAAAAAAAGGTTTCATCAGTTCTTTTTTGAATGAATATTCCTGCTATAAACGACAACAGCGAAGAAACTTCCAGTCTTTCTATTCAAAAGATGAGAAAGATTATGTGGAAGAGGGAAAAAAAGTTTTTCAAATAAAAAAGGGACTTTTAGTCTTTTTATTTAGAAGAGCATTAACAACTGCAGTGACTAATATAGTCACTGTATTAACAACTATCGTGAAGAAGCATCCAATAAACTTGAATTCTATCTTAAACAAAATGGAAAAAACTATCTGATATATCAAATTGACATTATTTTGATTGGCATAAAATGATCTTATGTAATCAAAGAAGCACTGATTCATCACAATACACAGAGTTTTATTGGATAATTCATTATTCAGTGAATAATAGGACAGCACAGGCCGTCGTCTGCGTACTTAATCCAATGTTTATTCATACAAAGGTTCACCTTGGATGAGATTATTCATTCCCTTCTCAAAACGATATCCACGTGCAGAATGAGATATAAGCGCTTCAGAAAAATGGCATCGCCTGCAATTTTTAATTGAAAATATATCGGATCGCTCTCTCACTTGCCACTTTATTCCTGTTAAGGCCGGCGTTTCCTATTGAAAAATCTACAAAGCTGAGACCTTACGGGGCTAAAAATAATAATATAAATGAGAAACTGTGCAAACTGCTGCTTTTCAAACCAAGCGGATGGTATTGGAAACAATTTCGCCAAGCCGCTTTTATCCCAAGGTCAAACTCTTTTTTGCGAGTTTTTTTTGGCGAGATGGAGCCTCTTGGCCCTTCACTTGTTGCTTTGAAGCTGAAACTCCCTCACCCACAGTTCAAAATATCTTAATGATTTCATCTCTGGCTTAGAGCTCATCTCAATGAAAATTGAAATGTTTTAAATGGTATGAATTTTGTCTTACATCAATTCTCCTTATCTTGTACACTCATCTTTCACTTCTTTCTCTCCTTTTTCCTGTTCTTTTTTACATCCTCCTCTATTTTCTCTATTTTGATCTACGTTATCTTGATCATGACCTCGACTCATTATTGCTCTCCTGTATCCATCACAATACAATAATACCTAATTGGCTTTCTTTAATGTTTGTTAAAACTATTGAATACTTCTTTATTAATTAATTCAAGATTTCAACTCCTTCATAAAACGATAAAATGTCACAGACTGACTTGAGTTGGAAAATAATCTTGAAATTCTTCTGAAAAAATACGCATGCTTGAAGTAGGCTATGCATATGACCTGGAAACTTCAAAATGTATGATACAGCCATTAGATCGATACCATTTCTGTGTTTTCTCTCTTCAAGAAGGTACACAACATGATACATATATCATTAATATGGAGCAATGAAAAAACATCATTTATACCTTTTCTGTGTGTTCACGATAGAATTTCGTCCCATGAAGAAACACAAGATTATACATGTATAAAATGGAACAATTGAAAAAATGTTCATTGGAAGACCTTTAGATTGTTATACATTTACATTATATTATTGTGAGATACATGTATCTTCTTGAAATGAAATTGAATCTTAACCCTGAGTCTGAACTTGACAAGACCTCAAACTGATGCTCGGTTCTCAGATGCTTTGGATTTAGTATATTTGACTGTGGAATGGATATGAGAGTTCTTGTGAAGCCTAGTATAGAGCTCTATAATTCATTTAGAACAGCTTTGAGCTATTATTACACAAACTATAATAATTTCAAACAAGATTATAATAATAATTCTCTAGGGTGATATCTTCTTTAGAGCGTACAACAGATTATCGAGATAGCTGAACTGGAAGCCAAAAAATACCAACCAATAAAAGATAGAAGGTATTTATCTGATACCATAACATATTTCATCATCATGATAGTATTATACTGTCTACATTGCCTTGTTCTCTCGAAAGAAATGAAGCAGCAAAAGTTGTTTTCCTGGAAAACACAAATAGAATGAACAGTGGGGCAACAATTACCTCAAGAATAAAGAAGCTGTCCACGATCACATCAGTCTTAAACGTTGAGCCGGGGTTTTGAAAGGTTATTAATCATTATAATTTATTGTCTTACCGTTGAGACTACTTAATTATAACAGTGTACTGGTCGTCAAGTGGGGAATCCCATCCTTCGTTTCAACCTCCCCCCCCGTGCCCTCTTGGGTACTTACCCACCCCCTCAAACCTCTTAAAATACGTAAACAGGGAGGATGGGGTGTAATAATGAAAATTTTCTTCTACTAAAAGAAAGCAGCTTCACTCAAGATCTGAGGCGCTGGCTACTGAGATGAAATTTCTGTTTTCTTACATCTTTCCCCATACCAGCAGCTCAGTGAATAATAGATTTATAAATGAATTAAGGCAGTCATCTTTCACTTCCATCGAATGATGCTTGCTTTGTGTTGAAATAAACTAGAAAGAGCTTCTCACCTAAATAGTCAGTCCTAATGAAGGTGCAATGACTAAATCAATATTATCATGATTTAAAAAAATTGAGATTGATATTATATCAGTTCAAGTGGGCTATTTAAATTTTAAAAATGATCAAAGTTCGAATTTCCACTAAAATACTCAAAACAAATTTAGGTTCAATTGAAATATGACAAACTACAGAATCAAATAGAAAATGAGTCTCAAAGCTGAGGCCAAAAATTCTTCAATCCCATTCTGAATCTGCCTATTGGGCTGTGAATACCCAGATAGCACAAAAAGCTGGAATCCAGCTGGTTTTCTGCTGGAAATTTATATTCAACATACTGGATTCAAGCTTGAAATTTACAGTCCTTGGACTGTAATACAGCTGAATTTAAGTTAAGGAGTTACCACGTTTCAAGCTGTTCACAAAGCTTGAAAGTTCAAGCTGGAATCATATTAAATGACCCAAGCTTGAGAACTCAAGCTGGAATTAAGTTAAATGACCCAAGCTTGATAGCTGGAATCAAGTAAAATCAACAAGAGCTGGATTTGAGATTGGAACTTACAGTCTTCAGGCTGTAATACAGCTGAATTCAAGTAAAGAAGTTACCACGTTTCAAGCTGTTTTCAAAGCTTGAAAGTTTAATCTGGAATCAAGTATAATCATCCAAGCTTGATATACTACTGTATATCCAGTTGAAGAAAAGCTGTTGTTTTATTAGACACAAAATATTGACCAATTATAGAAAAATATGATTATACAAAGAGAATACTGCGAATAAAATGTTGATATAGCCTATATTGGAAGAAAAATAAAAATGGAATCCACTCACAAATCTGACAAAGAATAATGAATATGTTCTGTCAGTCCGCCTATTTCATTGTTCAACATTGTCCTACATTGTTAAACATAACAGTTATTTGGAAGCTGAATATGTATTTTTTGATAACGAAATTGAATTCCTTTTCTTTGAATAGTAGGCTATTATTGATCATAAAAAGCACCGACGCATCCCCAACGTCAACAATGATTACATGTTACATTCCAATAGACTACATCACAGTAATTTTGAACAAAAAAGAGGAGAGGAATATAGCGAGCGAAGTATATAGAAATCCAAATATAAATAGGCAAACTACAACCGAACAAGAAGAAATAATTTAGTATTCAAATTTGTCTTACATCAATATTTGAAATTTTTTAAGCAAAAAATTAAAACAAACTTACTAGGCCTATAGTAGCCATTATAACTGATGGATTGATGGATAGGCATGGGCTAAAGAAAATTTAGGGTTAACAACATGTATGATGTAAACCCCAATTTGGACTTCATTTACTTTTGGACAAAACTAAAATTATATCTTACGTACGATGAAGTCAAATAGATGTATTCCACTTACCTTTGCGTCTTTATAAATGATGTAAAATTTTGTATCAGAAAATTCATAAGTAATATTGTTGATCAAAATAAGATGCAACCGAATGAAGGTTTCTGGGGGCGTGGCATATGGCTCAACCAATAGCAGACAAATATTCTCTAGTCGGCCAATTGTTGAATGTCGAAAACTACT
Source organism: Sogatella furcifera (assembly GCA_017141385.1). Taxonomy (NCBI): domain Eukaryota; kingdom Metazoa; phylum Arthropoda; class Insecta; order Hemiptera; family Delphacidae; genus Sogatella; species Sogatella furcifera. Next base: position 9,810,229 of record CM029550.1, on the reverse strand, counting down.
GCAGAGGGCGTGGCCAGAGACTAAAATCGTTTCTGCTTCCCCCTCCATTTTCTAGTGAATGAAGGTTTCTGGGGGCGTGGCCTATTGCTCAACCAATAGCAGACAAGTATCCACGAGTCGGCCACCTGTTGAATTTCGTAAACTACTGGATGGGGCGTGGCCAGAGACAATAGTATATTACACCACAAAATTTGAAAATGCCTTTCTGTGACGTCATGAATTTGGAGCTTCACATCTGTTGAAAATGGTCAAAAAAACCTCCTCCCCCAAACCACTCTTCAAGGGGTTCCTTGAGCAAGTATAGTTGACGGCCCATACCCTAGCCAGTCCGGCACTGAATTCAATTTGATCTTATAACCCTCTTGAACAAAATTACTGTCTTTGGTGATAGAGCTGCAATTAGCTGTTCACCTGCCTGGTTAATGAATTGAATTCAGATGAATTCTATTTGTTTAAAATGCTGATTGAAGCTTACAATTATTTCCTATTGTAATAGTGTGAAAATTGAAATATATTATTGTAGTTTTTTTGTGTGTTCTATATGTCTTTTTCCAGGTAGTTGAACTGTTTAGAATTTTCAAGAAATTGTGGAAATGAACTTTGATTTTTGAATTAATATTGTTCTGTAAGAGTTAATTATGTTCTATTTAAATTGCTAAATCACTGCTTATGTGTCTGAAATAGTGCAATTTTCGTGTTTTTTTCGAGTATCTGTTTCGATTAAATGTTGAAAAGATATACTGTACTCGGAATTGCACGAACATTGAACTCTTGAGAATTTTGTTGGTTCAAATAAAAATTTTTCTCGTTGAGCCGGCCGGGTGCCAATGGAAGTTGGAAGGGGAAATTTTCATTGGAAAAAGCAAGGAGTCTCAGTTCAGACACGGCAGCAATCGGAATGTGGTTGAGAGGCCTCGGCCCTCTGAATGGGAGTTCCCATTCAGAGGGGCAAAATTGTCAGATTTTTTTATATTTGAATTCGTCATTATTTAATCTAGAGTAACCTTTGATTTAAAGAGTTAATAGTTAGTGAGTGAAAATTGTGGTTCAGTTTCATTTCAAGTAGAGAATGGAAGTTCATGTGAAATGAAATCTATCTGTGTGCGTGTGTATCTTGTGTGCTTAAAAATTATTATGGTGAGTGCCAAACTTTTGATGTAGTTTCTATAGCTCAAATTTAAATATTAATATTCTTAACCGAGGCCTTAATCTAATTCCCAATTGAATAAAATAGAACAGTAATTATTCACATTTTATAAAACCTTAATAATTGATATGTCTTGAAGAAATTTTGATGTAACTTGATTTGATTTAGTAGTATTATTTATATAATTTAAATGAAATTTTCAATAAACCGAAGTATAGAATATCACAAAATATTTGTTTTTCATGCAAGTTCCTGACTCGTAGTTGTACTGGTAGCTGCTAAAATTAGAGGAGTTCAAAATTAATGAGAAATAATCTGGCATTTGGAGGAACGAATCCACGTCATGCTCCCAACCACTCAAGGATTCGAAAAATATTTAGTTTCAGAATTTTTTCAAAATAATTTACCCCAGAGTATTAGTTAATATTCAGTTAATATCAAAAAATAGTATATTTCGGCCCACCGAGGTGAAAGAGTAATATAATTTCCTCCGGTTACACTATAACATATAATACAAGCATACTTGATAAATGAAAAATTGATACAGTAAGTTCACAAATAATGAAACTAATAATAATTAGTACTTTTTTAGGCTTAAACGCTCAGTACTTTTAAAAAATTCAGCTTTAGAGTAATTTTTCTGGAAAAGTTTTCTTCCTGTCGGGAAAAATCCTTCTTCAGTACACTATCATTGATAGCTTTTTCTGTTTATGACAGTGACAGGAAGTATGAAATTGTAGATATTATTGCTGAGCTGGTTTGATAGTGGATAATAAATTATACGCTTTGGCAGTTCGCACTTTCAAACTACCGAAATTGGCAGTTTGGCACTTATTGATTCAATAGAAGTTGAATTCAAATTTGAATGAATAAAATGAAAATTGAAAGCTTAAAATTTTTCAAAGTAAGCAAGTGAACATTTGCTAGTCAAAAGACTGCAACATTGAAATAATGAGTTGCATTATTTAAAATTTTATCCCTATCTCAAAGTACACGAGTTTTCAAAAACTCATCATGAATCTTTCTTGAATTTTTACTTTTTGTTTTTGAATCTCGCAACGTTGCATTGAATTCATATTATATAGGCTATCATTATCAATATTTTATGCTAAAAATAGGGATTTCCTCATTTAATAGACCAAAAAAAGCCTTTTGAAGTAAATTTTTACAAATGTTTCGGAAGTTCTCCATGAGAAAGGTCTTCTAAAAAGCGATTTTTAAGTAAATTTCTACAAAATTTTCATGGGGGAGCGCCCCCGAACCCTTCGCTAAGCTGAGAGGGTATACCCCCAGATCCCCTTTCAGGGGCCTGCACCACAAGCTGAGCCTAGGGGGCCACATATCCTAAATCCGGCCCTGCTCCCATATCGTTCTCAAAGCACACTTGGTTTGGCATTGGAACTACTATCATAGTCAGTCCAAGCAAAGAAGAAATTCTGGCAAGATAGGAAAATGACTCAAGCCTTGTCAATATTAGTTCGAAAATAAAATTTTGAATAAATAAATCAGTCTCTAATTGTAGGGAATATTCTGATCTTCAATTTGAGACCAAATTCATAATTTTTTAACCAATATTGACTAAGCTGGAGTCATTATCTCATCTTTTCAGAATGTATTCTTTGCTCGGACAGACTATCTTTCTTAGAATGCATGTGGATTGCAAAACCACACAAGAATACTCTTGAAACTAGATTTATTGTTTGTGAACTATCATTTTGCAGGCACTATAATCAACCAGAAGAAAATATTCTACAGATTATAATAGATTGGTTGTGTATTTAGTAAATTGGTCTTAGTCTTCTTCTCATACTAAGCGGAAAATGAGCGACTGAAAATAACAGCTTAATCTTGGTGGGCTTTATTTGGTTGGCACCAACCACTCTCAAGAGAAAAGTGTGTATTTTCTCTCTTCCGCCATTGCTTTCCATATCAATCTTTCTCTCTCTATATTTTACTCGCTCTCTTCCTTCCTCGAAGAGGATACGTTGCTGTCTGAGCTTATTGAATGTTATTTATTGGAAATCGATCTTGGACCCAAGTCCCCTGTAGCTCCCCTCCCACCCTCTCGACAAGCACTATGTCACATACTCCATTATTCTAGGTGTATTTTCTCTCTCTTCACCACCATCCTCTTCTTACTCTCTTTTCTATCATTTACTGCTTGTTTTTCGCCCACTCAATTTTTCCATCATTCTCAATGATTCTCATATCTCTTGTCAATGCTCCTTCATATAGGCTACCCACACAAGAAAATCCTTAATACCTTATTCCTATCATACACTCTTACTGTACATACTTTGTATCAAAGTTGATATCACTTTACCAATCTTTTATCCTCATTAGGAATGATCTTCGGTTATCTAGTATTTCTTAAACTTTTTCCTCATCGGTACTTCTTATTTTGCTTATCTAGTATTTCTTAAACTTTTCCTTCATCGGAACTTCTTATTTTGCTTCACCTATTTTGATTTTACCTCTGGATAAAAACTTTTACCAAGCTTCCCCCAAATTTACTGCATACATTATCCTTTCAGTATTAGGTTAGTGTCAGTACAGTCAGGAAAATGCCACAGAAGTCCGGAATTGGTAATAATTAATGTAAGTTCATTCTGCGCGTCTATTTCGAAGGCGAAGGAGAAAATAATTTATGGGAGAAAAAAATAAACAGGAAAAAGCGGAAAATGAGGAATTAGAGAATAGGTGGAGCAGAAAGAAGGAAAAGTTGAGGAGAAATGAAGAAAAATTAGAAAAAATGGAGGAAAAACAAGGAGAGAGAAGAACGAGTAGAAGGAAAAATTGAGATGAGAAGAATGAGAAAAAAACAAAGAAGCAGGAATAATGCTTGGATGACGAAGAAGAGGAATAAAAAGAAGGAGGATAAGAAAAAGAAGAAGAAGAAGGAGAGAAACTGGAAAAAGAAGATTATGATGATGATTGAGAAGAAGAAAAAAGTAAGATAATGATGATGGAAGAGGAGAAGAACAAGACGAACAAATGGGAGGGAAAAAAGAAAAATGTGTGGAGAAAAAGAAGAAGATGAATTGTAAGAATAATTAAGACAGGAGTAAGAAGAAGAATAAGAGGAGAAGCAACTCATCTATCTTCCCTTTCCACCGTCAATCGTCACGTGGCCGTTGGCCGTCACGCCAATAGCCTGTCATCATCAACTCGGCGCTCACCCTATCCAAACCACCCCCTCTTCTATTATTGCCTTTCTCATTCCCTCCATTCATCCCTCCTCACACCTTTCGGCACCTGGATGGACGACGCCGCCGCCGCTCGGTGATCAACTCACTCAGCTCAGCACAGCACGACTCCAATTAAATGTGTCTGCTGGCAGCAATTCGTGATGCAGTAGGAAGTGGGAGAACAGGAAGGTGGAGAAGAAAAAGAAGAAGAAGAAGAAGAAGAAGAAGAAGAGAGTAAGATTAAGAAGAAGGTGGAGAATGAGAAGAGGGTGGTGAATATGAAGAGGGTGGAGAATAAGAAGTGGATGGAGAATAAGAAGTTGGAGAAGAGTAGGAGTAGAAAGGGAAGAAGAAGGATAGGAGGAAGCACGAGGAAGAGAGGAAAAGATGGAATGAGGAGAAGAGAAGGAGAAAAAGGGGAAGGGGAAGAAGATGAAAAGAAATGAGGAAGGCGGAGAAAAACAAGAAGAAGAAAAAAAGAGGAAGAAGAAGAAAAAGAAAAGGAGAGGGGAGGAGGAGGATAAGAAGAAGAAGGAGAGAAGGAAGTCTTCTACTTCACATTCAACACAATAAATTAACAAATAAATTCTGTGGTTTTTTCACACGTCTGCTATTGAATTAAATGTGCCGTAATAATAATATTCATTAATATATTATCAACAGCTTATAATATATTCAATGTTAGTAGTATAGAGACAATAAAAGAGTTTTTGCATTTTATTGTGAAGACTTTCTTTCAAAAAATATATACCAAAGATTGTAATCTTTATAAATAAGACAATAGTTTCATTTCCACCATCATGAACCACGAATGGCTGAGTGAATAACACAATCCAATTTCACAGTCCCCATTATGCAGCCTTGTCCAGTCGAGGAAAATCCAACAGAGCTGCATACCGCAGAAGAAAATCCACATTTTCCCATTTTCCTTAACGCTTTTGATGAATTCAGAGGAGCCGCCGCAGGGAACGCGGGAATTCCAGGGGTCCCTTCGGAAACTAAGGGATGGAGGAAGCAAGGTGGAGTGGCAGAGATAGAGAGAGTTGGTGGGGGGAGGGGGTTCACAGGTAATGATTGCAACAGAACACTGGCGTAGCGTGAGAGGAATAAAATTTGGCACTTCGTTCTCGTGCTCTGAAAATGCTTATAATCCGTCTTAAGGGTTCCTGAAAGAATTTGGGCCATCTTTTCCCTATTTCTTGGTTTAGTATTAGTAAGACGTGCTTGTGCATCTGGTGAAGTAGCGCCACTGGAAACGCGCCACTCTGAGCGGCCACTTAATCTGTGGCACCACTTTGATGCCTTATGACTGCCTCGAGGATAATAACTATTGACGCAAGCACTGAATTTAACCCCTTTCTTTCTTTTTTTCATTCTGACATCTCTCTTCTTTTTCCTCTTCCTATTTTTCTTTTACTTTCCCATTTTGTCAGACCTCCTTCTCATACTTTTCCTTTACTTTAATCAGCCTATTATTTCTCCTTATTCCTTCTATTCATTCTAAACTTTCAACCTACCCTTCTTGTTTCACTTTCACATATTCTCTTCTCCTTGATAATCTTCATCTCCTCTTTCTGGATTTTTCTCCTTTTCTTCCTATCTGATTCTTATCCTATATCTCAACTCTCTACTCATTCCCTCTCTTTCCTTCTTATCTCGATTCCTCTTTCCCCATCCAAGTCCTCAACAGTGCTTCTTCCCATTTATTTTATTCTCATTTCTTTCTCCCTTATCTCAGTGTTAGTTCATCTTTCCCAATCGTATATTTCCTACTAGCTCCTCCCCTCCTCTTCTCTAGAATGTTTTTCATTCCTTATTCTCTCATCTCCATTCATATAGCCTAATTCATTTTCTGCATTTTCGATTGTTTTGAATATTAAGTATTCTTATGTCGCCTCTTACTTGTCCTTCTGTTTTCTCACAATCTTCTTCTAAGCACTCTCCGTTATCAATTTCTAATTCTCCTTCTAGTTTTGCTTCTTGCTCTCGTATTTCAGTAACTGTTTCTTTCGCTTTTTCTCTCTAACTCTCTCAATATAATCATTTTCCAATCTCAGCACAATATTTCTATTCATTCTATGTGTGAAAAATATCATAACCCATCTATATCTATAAAAGCGAAATGGCACTGACTGACTGATTCATTCATTCATTCATCACAAGAACTAAAAATCTACTGAACCGAATGCGTTCAAATTTGGCATGCATGTTCAGTTGGACGTTTAGACGCTCGCTAAGAACGGATTTCAAAAACTTTTCAAGGTAAGGCAAATATTTAAGTTTTTCTATAACTTTTCGGCGTTTTCTCAATTTTTTCGAGAACCAATCGGTAGAAAATGTTAATATTTGGTAGGCAGGTTCAGATAAGGTCTAGAAATGTTGTGTTAGAATATATTTGAATTCCGTTCAAGATTACGCCAGTTATCAGTTTCTTTTTCAATTGTAGATGTATTGCAGTTTGCATATCTTCCGCCTTGATACGACCAATCCTTATTTTAAATTCAATGGTTCAGCGAGATTATAGATGAACTAATTTGGAAGATATTGAATCAAGTTTCAAACTATGTCCGATATACTTCGCAAGGTTACGCTCAATATTACTATTTTTCGGAATTTTCGGAGTTTTTCTTGGATTTTTGAGAATAAATTGGTAAAGAATGTTGAAATTTGGTAAACTGGTCCAGATTAGGTCTAGAAATGTTGTGTCCAATGAATTTCGAATTCCTTCTGAACGTAATTTGCAGGCGAGCGAAGCGAGCCTGTTTGACTCACTGACACTGCTGATACTGTCGGGGGTCCTGATACTAGGCGGAAAAGGCGAGCGAAGCGAGCCTGCCGGCTAGTCTTTAATATGTTTGTATAAATTGTAAGAGGGACAGTTTTGGGTTTTGCCTGTTGTACTCTTCTATGTATCATTACTCAATAAAGATGATTATGATTATGATTCCGTGCTAGATTTTCTGATGTCTAAAATTGCTTTCCCTGAAATAGTGCACAATCTCTATTATATAAAAGCGAAATGGCACTGATTCAATCATTCATTCATTCTTTCATTCATCACCAGAACTGAAAATCCACTGGACCGAATGCGTTGAAATTTGGCAGGCATGTTCAGCTGGACGTTAAGCGCGCGCTAATAACGGATTTTGAAAACTTTTCAAGAATACGCTAAATATTTGAGTATTTCTATAGTTTTTCGGCGTTTTCTTCATTTTTTCGAGAACCAATCGGTAGAAAATATTGATATTTGGTGGGCAGGTTCAAATGAGGTCTAGAAATGTTGGGTTAAAATATTTTTGAAATCCGTTCTAGAGTACGCAAGTAATCACTTTTTCAAAATTGTAAATGTATTGCGGGTTGCATATATTCCGCCTCGATACAACCATATCTTACCGTAAATTCAATGGTTCAGCCAGATTATAGATGAACTAATTTAGAAGGTATTGAATCAAGTTTCAAAGTATGTCCGATGTACTTTCCAAGGTTACCCTCAAAATTTTACTATTTTTCAGAATTTTCGGAGTTTTACTTAGATTCTCCGAGAACCAATCGGCAGAAAATGTTGAAATTTGGTAAACAGGTCCAGATGAGGTCTACAAATGCTGTGTTCAATGAATTTCGAATCCCTTCTGAACGGAATTTGCAGGCGAGCGCAACGAGCCTGTTTGTCCCAGCCTACACTGATAGAGGCTCTGTTTGACTCACTCACACTGCCGATAATGACGGGAGTCCAGGGGGCGGAGCCCCCTGGCTAGGCAGAGAAGGCGAGCGAAGTGAGCCTGCCGGCTAGTAAAATATATTTTCTTCATCCAGCCTGCATCACCATTCCCTCTATGTCCTTCTCTCTCTGATTAACGCATCTCTTCTTTAGATTTCTCATCTTTTTTTCAACGTGTTTTCATACTCCATCCTATCCTTACGTTCTCCTATCCTCCTCTTCTCCTATCCTCATGTTTCTCTCACTATCTTCTTCTCCTCATTTTTCCCAACCCGATAGTCCAATTTTCTAATCGTAATTTCCTCTTTCTACTCATCTTGCTGTTTTCCACTCCTTTCCCTTCTCTCTTTTCCTTTTTCCTTGTCCACGGCGTTTGTTTGCATAAGTAGAACGAACTATAATTATCTTTTACTCTAAACCTGGTTTGAACTTTGCGAGCGTAACTTTGAGTCAGAAACCCGGAATTAGTTGAATGGAGAGCAGAGAAACTAAAGCATTCTAAAATTCAAACAACTTTGTCCATCCACATGATCCATATGAGAATTTCTAACTCAACCAAAAGCCAAGCGAGACTACATCAAATATATTTTCATATGCATGAATAATGTTTGTTTCTTAAATGCTAAAAACAAAGCTTGTTGTTCCGTCTTCATTTAAGTATCCGACAATCATGCCCGCTGCAACTTGTTCATTTCTAGCCTGATTATTCAAAAACATTCAACTTGTAGAATACAGTAGCTGGAATGGTAACAGTCATCCAATATTATGAAAGTCAACTTTCATTTAGAGAATACTGGTCATTCATTCAAACATTCATTCATCTTTATTTAGTTATTCCACATCAAAGAGTACAACAGGCTTCATAGCCCAAAACTGTTCCTTCTTAAATTTATACAAACGAAAAAGATTATGTCATGAACCATTCCTAAAACACTCAATTTTACACCAAAAGAAAAATTCGACAAATTTTGAATTTTAAAATCTGTTCACAAAAAAGATCACTAAATAAAAATATCCAAAATGTTCCTGAACCTATATCTATATAAGCGAAATGGCTGACTGACTGATTCATTCACTGACTGATTCATTCATCACCAGAACTAAAAATCCACTGAAGCGAATGCGTTCAAATTTGGCAGGCATGTTCAGTTGGACGTTTAGAAAGCGCGCTAAGAAAGGATTTTAGAAACTTTTCAAGGATACGCCAAATATTTTAGTTTTTCTAGAGTTTTTCGGCGTTTTCCTCATTTTTTCGAGAACCAATCGGTAGAAATCGGTAGGTTCAAATGAGGTCTAGAAATTTTGTGTTAAAATATTTTTGCAATCCTTTCAAGATTACGCCAGTAATCAGGTTTTCAGCAATTGTAGATGTGTTGCGGGTTGCATATCTTCCGCCTTGATACGACCAAACCTAACAGTAAATTGAATGGTTCAGCGAGATTATAGATGAATTAATTTGGAAGATATTGAATCAAGTTTCAAACTATGTCCGATATAGTTCCCAATGTTACGCTCAATATTAGCACTTTACTTTTTTCAGAATTTTCAGAGTTTTTCTTGGATTTTTCGAGAATAAATTGGTAGAAAATGTCGAAATTTGGTGAACAGGTCCAGATTAGGTCTAGAAATGCTGTGTTCAATAAGTTAAGAATCCCTCTGAACGGAATTTGCAGGCGAGCGAAGCGAGCATGTTTGTGTCAGCTTACACTGACAGAGGTTATGCAGGCGAGCGAAGCGAGCCTGTCTGACTCACTGACACTGCTGATACTGTCGGGGGTCCAGGCTAGGCGGAGGAGGCGAGCGAAGCGAGCCTGCCGGCTAGTTATGAATAAACTTGAAAAATTTAGACCAGAATAAAATTGAACACACAAGAAGCCATTACAGCTGATCAATGATGTCTAATCATGTCTAATCTTTCCTGTCTAGTGCGAGATTACTGGAGGTGTTCTCAGATTACACAAAAGAAAAACTTAGCCAATAATAGAACAATAATGTATTCCAAATATATGTAAATATATGAAGAAGGTGGTTTGATCAATAAGGAACTGTGCAATATTTACTTGGATATATAATCGACAATGCAGTCAAGATTTTTTACAGAAAGGAAACTGTTCAAATTACTTTGCTGGAGAGGAGGCCAGTTTGCAACTTGTCTCAATTTTTGTGATCGAATATATTTGTCTCAATTTTAAGATCGAATATGTAATACATGCGACTGACATATCAGAACGATAAGTTTAATTTCACATTACCAGTAATGTGTGATTGAGAAAGCTTTGATGTCATTAAAGCTAGTTTAGAAATTTCTTATCAATTGGAACACAAGTATACTAGATCATGATGACAAAGACAAAGGGTAAGGAAATGACAAAGATGATGAAGACGAGATGAGAAACAAGAATCGAGAGCTATCAGAATGCAGAAATATTTCTTTGTGAGTTTGGTGCTCGAACAAAGGTTAATGACGTTGGAGCGAGAAGAAACCAAGGCGATAATGATAAAATCAAACAGAAGAAATACTTTGCCAGACAGTGCAGCTGCCATTGTAAGGGGATTATGATCAAGCCGGCGGATTATGATTATGAAGATGAACGAACCCGGAGAGAAAGAGGGAGAGAGAGAGTGAGTTGGGGTTCCAGTGTTATTAATTAAATTCTGAAACACAGAGTTGATCTGAAAAAAGGGCAGATTTCAACTGTATCCAAGTTTGTCATAAAGACTGGCAATCAATTACTTTGACGCTGCTTCCGATGTTGGGGTGAACCGGAATGCGGGAGAAAGAACAGATAATGATGAAGAGGACGATAAGAGAGAGAGTGAGTAAGAGAGACAAGTTGACTGCAAAGGACTCCACAGGACATATTTTATCACCAAGGCCTCCTCCTCAATGATAAATGGATTACACAATCTTCTGAACGTCTCAGGATTGTCCCAAGCCTCATTCCGATCTATATTCCTCCTCTTCACCACCTGATTCGTCCTCAAATCTTCCCCCTCCTCCCTTCCACCACTTTCTCCATTCATCCTTCTTTTCCTTTCATCTTCAGAAATACCGTTGTCCCTTTTGTTGGGAAAATCTTGGAAAATGAATGACATCAATGCCACCCCTGGGAAGAAGGCTATTAGACAGAAATCACTGCTTTTGCTATCGAAATGATTTTGTCATTCGCTGTCAGCTCGGAGAGAAATTGATGTCAGCTCTGTCTGTAGGTGAGAGGCCTCCAAATTGCGATTATGGATTGCTTCTTACTCCTTAACATGAAGTCTATCTCATTGATGAGAACTGAAGATTTTATAATACTGCTTATTATTCATTGAAATGAGTTTTTAAAATGAGTTTCTAAAATTAGTGAATTATAAACTTTCATGTTCGATAATAAATTACTCATGTAATGGTATCAAACCACAATCAATTAAGTTACCTAACAACTCTCCCCAACTGTTTTTTTCCGAAGATGAATCCCATATGATGTAGACTATAGACTTGTGCGTGGGTAAAGGGTTCGTTTATCTACATTAATTGACATTGATAAACATACATAATGAAGAGAAGAAAAACATACTTCAGCTCCTACTCTTCCTTCACAAAATCAGGATTCAGTTTAGAGAATAAAATAATAGGTTGAGTTCACTTGTTGCACAACTTAACAAGTTGTGAATGTACTTGCAAAACTCGAGCTAGTTGTGAATGCACTAGCATGTTGGAAAAGTAGAGAAATTGCAGCGTTTTACGACCAGTCTAGGCAATCAATGGTTCAACGACTCCTTTGAAAGAAATATTTTAGCTTCATTACCTACCATTTGTTTTTGGGAAGATTTTGTGAAGAAAAAGTTATTCAAAATCTCGGAAAGAATTTCAAGTTTTGATCTTTCTTCAGGTTCTCGGTTCATAAAAACCTAACAGTGAAGATTGCAAGACGATACTCTATTACTATACATAGGCTATTCGATTTCTTCATTATTACATGATTGATTTCCGAAGAAGAGAGATAGAGGTTGTACACATAATATGAGTAATATAAGCCCATCAGTCAACGTTTTTTATAGAAATCAAACATATTTTCGATTCAATTCACTAAACCTACATCCATCCATATGTTTCACAGAGCAGTATCAGGCTTGAAATCTATGAATATATTCAAGTCTAAGATGGATTTTTGGAGAGTTCACACCAGACTCCAGTTACATCAGTGGTTTCATCCCTTGCATGAATAAATTTATCTTGAGTAGTCGTCAATGTAGCCGGGCAATCGTCAATAGAATTTTAATCCAAGACGTCTGTCAGAGTAATAATTATAGCAAAAGTTATTCAGAGTAATGCAAATTATCGGTTTAACCTTAGGAGTAACAAATTGAAGCGGGAGACAACATAACAGAGACAATGGTAATGTAGGCGTAATAATAACAATCAGAGATCCATGAATAACAATAGACCCGTTCAACAATAACTTGAATTCATGCATTCATATAATTATCATGCAAATACCCAGATACGATAGTGTGTTGTACTGATATTGCTCTGAGTTATAATACAAGGCGATAACTATCTCACGGAATGTTTGCTAAGCATTAATTTGCATCATTTCTAGATAATTGAAATTCTGGTCCAATACACAAACTTGTAATTTATTGCAAGATAGATTTACAAACTTCAACTTCAATTAATGAAACTTATTGAATTGTAGGATCCAATTCACTTAAGCTCAGCTACTGTATCCTCCTTCCACAATTTAAAAAATATTAAAATCCAATGGAATTTCCTCATTCAAGAAAAACATAATATATTATTGAATAGAGTGAAATTGACATTCTCAAGAAGCATTTCCAATCGTGTAAAGATCCACACCAACGCTCCTTCTGAAAATTTATTAACAATGATTTTGTTGATTGGTTGTAGATGAATAATCATTGCTGAATGAAATTCGGAGAATAAATTAATTTGATTTGTTCGATTCAAACTTTTCAAAGTTCCATTGGATGAGTTTCTGATTTGCAACCGATGTTAAATGAAAATAGAAACTAGCTATGAGTTGCTGCTCTAGAGATAATACCCTCAGCCCAATAGGAATATCCTCATTTCGACAAGTAAAGTTTTTCTACTCCTTTTATAAGCCTACATGACTTGAGATGAATATGTTCGATTATCTAATGCAGATAGTGTGTGTTAAAAATTAATCCAACTTTTTATAACCTAATAGTGGAGCCTCTTGTCTTCTATCTTCTTCTGTCTGTCTATTCATTTTTCTATCTATCATTTTTCTATCTGTGTAATCCCTACTGTTGCTGATGTTTTAATGGTAACCTTATTACTAGACTACATTATTCCAAAATTATTATTAGGAGTGGAACTTCGATAACTCGTAGTTCATGGGACCAAAGCTTTGGTACGAATTAGGGGAAATTACATATTATCAAAGCCATCATTTATTAAAAATTTAAGTGACTAAGCTTTCACTGCGAATTATAGAGGTACGAATTATCGAAGTTCTACTGTATTTTGAATGTTATACCAAAATGAAACAATTATTATTAAACATACTTATTTTGAATTCTATATTTTCATATTAGGTGACACGATGAATATTCACATCTCACTTTATTGGAATTCGATACAATGCACGTATCTCGGGAATATTGTCTTCAATCCATTAACGATCAGAAAACTCACTTTTTTATTGAGTCATAATAATTTCAGATCTATTTTGATCGAATGCAATGAATATCATTGTACATACTAGTTTGCTTTTCTTTATCAACAGACAATTTTCATAGATTTATTTTGAATACAACTAATATCTTTCTGCAAATATACCTTTTTTTCCATCGAGACACAATGGTCCCAGTTTTATTCTGAAAACAACGATCATATCACTCCATTCTTCTCTCACAATATTTTGAACTTTATCTTGTATCCCATAAACGTACCGCATATTCACATATTGCCTCAAGTTGAAGTCTTCAACGCATATTTTGCTATTGTTGTGCACACTGAGAGAGACATTTATTCGATAGAGCTGTTACGGTTCGACGGATTTTGCGATAAATCGTAGCGCTGTATTGAAAGCTGTGACTGGAACAGACGACTGAGGAGATCGACTCACTTACACGAAAGAAAATCACCTTTTGTGATTTCGGTGAGAATGGATACTCTGAGAAAGCGTTAAAGTTGAGGATGAATGACGTACCAAAGATAGTATTGGATTGGAAAAAGAACAAGGCTCGCGCCCACGAAACGAAGTGCTGTACATGTGCCCATGTACGAAGTGCTGTACATTAAAAGATACGGGAACTTCATCTGTTTCGTGGGTACGAGCCGCCAGCGTTCTGAATAGATGAGAAAATGAGGATGAAGGTTTTGAAAGAATGAGTAGACAGTTAGTGTAAAGGCAGTTATTATAATTGTGAAAAATACAAAGACAGGATGGTAGTGTTGAAGTTATAAATTGTAGAGTTAGTGTACACGTTTAAAAGTGTTAAAAATGTAGTGTACGTTTAAAACAGAGTGATATACCCTGTGAAAGAGAAGGCCTGTATTAAAGGAAAAGAACAAGACTGATCTGCGAAGGAAAAGTATGGAATAAAATATACATAACAATGATGAATGAGCAGTAAATTCGATAAACTGGTTGATAGAAGCTTTAAAGTAGGAAAAAAGAAAAAAGAAACGGAATCTGGAATGATTTGATAGAAAAACAATAGAGTAGAGGCAGGAACACAGAAAAAACATCATCGATGAGAAAAGCAATAAAAAGTAACAAAAATAAAATAAAAGACAAGATATTGTCAAACCACTGAATATTGAAAAATCAACCACCAATAAAGGAATTATTGATAATGGTGTGGCAGCCGAACCGGTATCTCGATTTTCAATAAATCAGTTGTTTGACAATATCTTGTCTTTTCAATGAATAATTACCACACTATCACCTTCAAAGCTACTCAACAAGTAACAAAATAAGTTTCAATGCTGACGAGTGAGCGAGCAATTTAAAATAAAGATGGAGTTGAAAAGAAAACAATGAGGGAATACAAAATAAGGTAGAGATTCAGGAAGGGAGAGAATCAAAGAGTGACAAGAATTCTGAAGATTTGGAGGAAGTAGATGAACAACTGACAAGAGAAGGAAAACGGTCCTGCATTGAAAAGAGGCAGAAAATGTGATTGCTTTCGGTTGGCGTTGTGAAAGCTGTGTTTGCAGTCCTCCATATTCGATGATGTATCAATTGCGCTTTGAGGCAAAGGCACACAAGGACGAAGACCCGCCTGCCACCCAGTCGTTTATCACTTTTGTTATGTTCACGCGGCGTAACCCTTGTGGTTTGTGAATGCATTCTGCTTTTTCTCACATTTTTTCCTTCCTCTTTGTGCTTTTTTTGCAGAAGAGAAGAGATCTGGCTACAATGCGTCGCGACAATCCTTTTCCATAGCTCGCGAATGAATAATAATAGTGTCATCAATTGTTAAAACATCACCAGTTTCCATTCTTTTTTCTTCTTTTCCTTAGCCTATTTGTTCTCCTTCTTCTTTTTCTTCTCCTTCTTTATCATCATTTCCTTTTCTTCAACTTTTTTATCATCTAACCGTTCCTCCTAATCCTAATGTGGGCCTAAATCGTTGAAACCATTAGTGATGTATGTATGAGAAACCTTGTTGTGTAGCGTTCATGCTTAAAATTCTTTCTCTATATCAAATGCAGTAGAATGCTTGAAGAACAAATTTCTCAAGAAATAACGATCTTCTTAATCTACATGTTGTATCTGGAACGGAATACTTATTTTCTCTTAGGGCTACTGTATTCGTTTAAACTTTAAATAATTAAAATCAAAGTACCCTTTTTTAAAAAATATTTCAATTTTACACTACATGTTTCGACGATACAGCCATTTTCAAGTGTAAATAAATACTATGGACGGTCCCTCAGACCACGCGGTGAATTTTATCTGGAACTCTTCCCTCAACTGGCAACACTGGAGGGTGAGGTATCTAGTACCTTTTTGCCCTTCCAAGTGTAAATAATTAAACTTGAAAATGGCTTTATCGCCGAAACATGTAGTGTAGAAATTTTTTTTTAAAAAGGGTACGTTGATTTTAATTATTTAAAGTTTTAACTAGAACGGAATGTAATTATTATTAATCACTTAGTTACAAACTACACTGAATGGAAGATTTAACAACCTCACGCCAAAAACTGTACTGTGAACTACCTTTCACAAAACTATTAGATTATTCTATCACAATGACAGTATATCAACCTTGAAGATATACAAAGCAATTAGACCAAGCGAGTGTCAGTTCTTAAGCTGGTCAATTTCATTTATTAAATTCACTTTTACAAAGGCGAAGTTAGGACTTGACGGTCCTCTCTTACACTTAACCTTTAAGCTATTGAATTCAGTACAGGTAATTATAGCCTGAATAAATTAATTACAGAATAATATATATTAAATTATTCAAGATCTATAACTCAAATAAAGGTATAGATCTCAACACATTGAATAGCACGAGCTTATTCGATGATTTTCATAATAAAAATAATTCTTCTATCTTCCATCCATGGACATAACTAGTAGGCTATTCGCTGTGAGCATCTACTGTGCTGCGCTCTGGTGGATTATCATGTGAACTTTTCTGCGGGTTTAATAGTCCGCGCAATGTAAGTTGACGAAAACCTCCTCCACCCGAGAAATAGCTGCGTTGCCAGATTGTGTGAAATCGGAACATCTTCGAATTCGCGATTAACCCCAATATCTAGACGTAGAATTTTATCCTTGATATGCCAGTAGTGTTAAAAAAGTTCCTGGGTAGAAGGATTCAAAGAAAATTTGATTTTTTTGAAAAATTTGTAAAATCGCGAAAATATTAATTTTTTTGTACATTACTTCTCTCACAATCATGGGTTGTGGTAGAAATAAAGTTTTTTATATCAAAATGACAAGGAGAATTCGAGCTTTCTAATGGTTTTTTAATTTTCTATATCCGACCAATAATTAGGTTTCAATTAATGAATATGTTTGTCTGAAAGCGAGAAAGTTGTTCAAAAACAATTGAAATTATTTTTCCAAATGTCGAAAATAGTCGAAAGATCGTAATTTGGCCTCTCAAGAGTTTCAAAGTAAGGAGAGCGGTATATGCATGAATCATTGTATGTTAAAGATTGGAGTTATTGAAGCTAATCGACTTGGATATTCGAGCTACGAACAGCTGGTTTATCATAAAAATAGTGAGTTTCACAACACCGCGTGATTTTTCCGAAGCTACGCTGTCCCTTTTAACATTCAGTTGAATGTGTTCGCGTTAGGAGAAGTTTCAATTCTCGCAAAATGACAACGTAGCTATTTCTCGGGTGGAGGGGGTTTTCGTCAACTTACATTGCGCCGACTATAAACAAATACATACAAAGCATAGCTATACAAAGCATACACTATAAAGCAAAGGATGCATACAAAGCATAGGACTATATACAAAGCATAGCGCTAAATGGGAAAAAAGCTTTTATCATTAAAATGGAATTATTTGCTGCTTCATGCATTTCTCAGTAATTAGAAGTTGAGGATAGGAATGTTAGTTAATGATAGTATTATAGCTTATTGACCGAACGTAAGTGAGGTCTAAGATTCAAGTCGACGATTTTGCATTTGTTTGTATGTATGTTTGTATGTATGTTCCGCATTTACGACTGAATGCGGCAATACATTCTAATGAAATTTGACAGGGATGTTCCTCTTGAAACCGCGCGTCGATGTATATATAAGGATTTTCGACAATTTTCATATTAAGGACGAAAAAAGGGAAAAAGGATTGAACTATTTTCTTGATATAGGTATACTCCATAAATGATTTGATATTATATTTATGTTGATATTACTAAACATGTGATATTATGATACTCATAATAAAAGAATTTTCAAAAATTTCTACTTCAGATGATATACTTTCATTGAAGTCAGCTGAGATATTTCAGATGAATATTAAGTTTTTCTTTATGCGAAACGGGCAGACGTCGACCGCAGGCTGACAACAAGAGCTGTGATTGGCTATACAGCTGTTCGACTGCAGCCGACCGTCGGACCGTTTCGCATGAAGGAAAACATTAATACAATAATTATAGAGACTGATGCCCGGTTTCCCAAGCACCCTCAAATTTTGACGAATCGTGACGAACTGATGCCGACATAATTATAGAGCGTGACTGTGGCCACTGCATTGCTGACTTTCTCGCGCCGACTTTCGGAATCGACGCACAATCTGAACGTACTGTGAATACAGACAGTGTTTTTATGATGCAGGGAACATGGGTGACTTCGTGAGGTCTACCGTTCACAGAATTACTAGTTATAATCGAAAAATCCTAGTTTTCAAGACAGTATTTGAGAGCAGACAACCGCAAACAGATGTATTTGAGAGTCAACAAAAACTTTGAGATAACAGCTGATAAGTTATCTTACATGAAAATGAAAAATTGGCGCAAGCTCACATTTATTTGAAAAATTGAATGATATGAATATTCAAAAAGACAAGATGTCAAACCACTGATTTATAAGTGATAACTTACCACATCTTGTCTTTTCATTTATTATGGATAACTACCACATAATCAATTTCACAACTTCTCAAAGAGTGATATGAATATTCCTTATTGAAAAATAATTAATAGAGATTTTCCGTTGATTAACAACTCATTAGATTAACTAAAATAAAAACTATTTATGTACATTACCTGATATACAGGTTAGAATGGAGCACTCCATGGTCCTACTTGATCGACAAATTCTTTTGCACGTAAAAAAGAATTAGGTTAGCTTCACTATCAATATTTTATTCAATGCAGTGAACCATTCTTTTCGTTGATGAAACTTATGTATGGCAACTGGAAAAGTGTAGAACTTGAAATTTCCATTGCGTGTTTGATTTTTACAATCCGGAACACAACAAATTCTCCAGGACATTATTTTAGCTTTAGCCCTATCTCCTCTAATGTAAATCCCCGCAATTTTTCGCCGAATGATCCGCCAATATCGCCTCGATCGCTAAAAAAATCCCTCCCACCCACTCGCACATGGCGAATAGAGAGTATTGCATTAATATAACACAATCGATTTTGAATTGATTGAAGAATGAAATAATGGTAGGCTATTGAATGAATGAAATAAACCATAATAAAATCGACAAACGTCTTATCTAATTGACTTCGAAAAAGAAAATTATATAGCCTATTAGATAAAATTATTTTCCTGAAAATCTCACCCTGACCTCTGACTTTTTGGATTAAGCTCTCTGAATTTTTCAAAGAATTTTAAATCACACAATCTCGAATGAACTTTCAAAAACGTTCGAACTAGTTGAATTTGCAATTTAAAGTTACAGTTAATCTCCCAAGGGAACTTAG
This sequence comes from Sogatella furcifera, assembly GCA_017141385.1. Taxonomy (NCBI): domain Eukaryota; kingdom Metazoa; phylum Arthropoda; class Insecta; order Hemiptera; family Delphacidae; genus Sogatella; species Sogatella furcifera. Next base: position 9,790,790 of record CM029550.1, on the reverse strand, counting down.
CGAACGACCCCGATTTGTGGACACCCTGGACTTTCAAAGACACCTCTATGTAACATATTCAGGTTCTAATGAACTAGAACAGCTAAACTTGGGTCCATGTGTGGGGATGATCAAATCAGAGCGGAACCAATAGTGCAGCGATTTTGAATCAGCAAAGCGGATAGTTGACTTCCGCTTTTCCGGTTTACATTGGAAAGGAAAGAGGAGAGGGAGTAGGAGGAGGAGGATAAGGAGGAAGAGGAGGAGGGGGAGAAGGAGTAGGAGGAGGGAATGGAGGATGAGGAGAGGTTATCCGAGTAGTACGCTCCAGTTGTCGAAGAATGTAGGGTAGAAGAGATGGGGAGGAGGAGAAGAGGGAGATCATAGGTGGAAATCGATGCTAGTGAATGAATAGGGAAGACAGGAAACAAGGGATTGCGTCATGAGTGGAGTTTCCCTACTGTGACCGTTATGGCCGGGTGAGCCCTTTCCCTACACGCCTACCTTGTGAAGCACGCTTTCATCCAGGTGTGTAAAAAGCACTGTGAGGAGGAAACGTATAAAGTAAGGGTGGGAGAGACAGAGAGAGAGAATTAGTGCATGGGAGAAAGAGAGAGAATGGTTGGAAGAGATAGAGTGGTGTGAGATTGAGGTTGGGTGAAAGTGCAAAAGAGAAAAAGTGATGTAGGCTAGCTACTGCCCATATCCATAAAATTGTTAATTGTGATTTAGTGCTCTATTCATGTTTTCTCAGTAATTTAATTCATGTTACGGTTCGATTGCGGGTGAGTGTATTTGCAAAAATGACCAAAGATGAGGATGGAGAAGAAGGGATGAGAAATAAGGAGAGAGGGATGACGGTGGAGGGAAAAAGGAAGAGAATAAGTGAGAGAGGAAAAAAAGTGGGAAATTGAAGAGAAAAATTAGAAAAAAAGGAATGGTGATGAAAAAGAAAGAGCCGATACCATTCAACTGTCAGGGACTATCATAACCACTTTGACATTTCATTATCATAATAAGCTTGATCATTTTATATCAAATAGATGTGTATGATGTGTTTAAGAACAATGAGTGAATGAGTTATATTTTTCTATCAAATCATTCAAAAATCTGTATTCACTGTATTCATTTCTTATTTGTTAACAGGTACGGAAAATCACAAAGAAGCAATTTTAAAGGAGTGTGGTAATTATACTGAGGCCTGACAAATTGAAAATATTATTATTGATGACTTTAACACATACTTTTTTATATCATTCAAAACTTAATCATATTTAATACTTAATACAGTGTTTACTTATCATTGCTTGCGATTTGCACATACAAATTATTCAATTTCAGAGTAATAGAGTTTGTTCATCTTTGCTTGAATACAGAATGTTAGTCTACACATGAAAATGACGTTTATTGGCTTACATGACCTATTTAGAAAGATGTATTTCTTGTTTGCTCAATATGATCACAGAGCCTCTCCGTTATACCATAATGTATAATGGCTTAAGAATCATTGTGCTTACTTATATACACGGATACTAGAATACATGTTCTAGTATCCGTCCTTATATCTATACCAATAATTTCAAATTTTGAACAAAAAATTCATAGCCTAATCTTTCCCATCAAATGTAATATTTTTCTTAAGGCGAACTATTATTTACACTTCAAGTGATATCTATTTTCCTCAAGAATTCTTAAGGAACATACTTATTCATATCCAAACGATGTAAGCCTGAGACAGAAATGAGTGCTATGGAGAGAAATGGATGAGTGCAGACTGCAAACTGCAAGGAAACCATTGCTATTGCCAGAGCCGAGCTGCTATGCTCAGACGAGACCATCATATTTCTTACCGATAATTTCTGCCTGCTGGGTGGGACAGCTGTGATGGCTGTTCTCTCTCCTTCTCACTTACTCCCTATCTCTTTTTCTCTCTTTGTTATCACTCACTCTATCTTCCTCACTCCTCCACTTATCCCTGCAAAACCTTCAATCTCACTGTACCCCTGGAACGCCTCCCTGGAGCACCCCGGCAAGGCATTCCACAGTTTCCTCAGAATAGAATGTAGTATTCCGGTTGTACAGTTCCGGTAAAGCATACCAGTAATAAAGCGAATGCTTATCATTTGGATGATATAAGAAAATATTATTATTTCATTCGTATATTAATCTAGTAGAATTCTATAAATGATGTGATGGTGTGATGGTGTGATGAACTATCTATATTTTCGTTGGCAGATTGTTGATTTGATTAGGCCTACTGCTTTATTAAAAGAGAATAATATACTAAATTGAATGATTCTCGACTTTTTTTACTCACATAGAAAATTATGCTTACTGGCGGAGATTATCAAAGCCGATAATTCAAGAATTTTTCGAACACATTACTTATTTAGGGTTGAGCATCACGATGAAAAGTATAAATGATTGAAATCTTATCACAGTTATCATTATAAAATTATGAACGGTTGCAACATATTTGAATACATAATTTTTTCATGAAACGTGGCCCAAAGTTTGTAGAAATCATTGAACGAATTAACAAGTTATTATCAATAAATTATTGGTTATTGTTGTAAACTAATTTGCTCCATTGATTGAACATCTTGTCACAATATTTTCAATGTTCCAGAGTTGTTCAGTAAATTACAAGGTGTTTGAACAGAATTTAACTAGAATTTTTAGACTAAACGCCATCAACTCACCAATACTAGCACAATGTTTTGGCATAACATACATATTACTGTAGTTTTATATAGCATTGCGAAAAAATATCAAGACATTCTTCCCCGTCTCCGCGATGATATTTTGGTACTTAATTTTGTTTACAGAAAATTAGCTTGGAAATTAGTCTATAACTCTTCAACAAATAATCTTATCCCTAATGTATTATTCGATCATACGTAAAAGCAATTTTGATTAAGCGAATGATATTGAATCTATATTGCAATTACATGAAAACAGTTTGAATGCATTATATTTGGTTTATCAACATTCATGTTATGTCCTTATAGCCTACATCAGTCTGCAACATATACAGTAGGCTTGAATATAGTGTCTGGAACAATAATCATTATTTGAGGCAATATCAGTGCCTGTGACAACAGTTGAGACCTATATAAGCTGAAACAGGTGCAATCAATTCTAGGCAACCGAGACTGCTTAATAAGAGATTGCGACTGTACCATCTACCATGGTTTCAAACCCGGCAGCATTCAAATTCGAAATTATCCCGAATTGTGTTCAAAGATCAGTGTGTTACTCTGGTAACTGTTGAGGCATGAACCTCGGACAGAATTCTAATAAATGTGTAGCAGGTGTCAAAGAAATCAGAGTCCGACTGTTATTAATGCTCAGCACAGGCGGCTCGTGCCCACGAAACAGATGAAGCGATGTCCGTATCTTTTACTGTACAACACATCACCTGTTTCGTGGGCACGAGCCGCCTGTGATGCTCAGCTCTATCAGGAAAGTCAACAAACGGTTTATGAGAGCACATGAAGTCGAGAGCAATCTAGACAAACCGTTTCGCTACTGCAGACTGCTTTCAGACTGAACTAACAGCACTGATTATGATAACAGTCATTTGTCAACCTTCGAGTGGCGAATACTGGGTTGCTCGTTCACTAAAACTACGATAGATGGCAGCACAAACAGGGTGGATTAAATGTTGAGCTCTCATTGGCTCGCAAGAAATGGGTGGAGTCCAGTAGTCTAGAAAGTTGTTCCAAGTGGGGGAAAGATGTCTGGTTCACTGACCCTACAATAGATGGCAGCACAAACTGAATAGAAATATCAAATATACAGTGAGCTGCCATTGGTCAGCTAAAAATGGGAGGAAAAATGGAAGAAAGTTGTTCCAAGTGGGAAAAGAAAGATGTCACTGTTCCTACAATGAATAGCAGCGCAAACTAGATAAAAATATACAGTGAGCTGCTATTGGTCAGCTGAAAATGGGAGGAGTCTAGAAAGTTCCAAAGCGGAGGAAAGATGGCTTTTTCGCTGGAACTACGATCAGTTTCATAGAAGTTCACAGTTTCAATAGGTGTAGAAGATTATTTTGAACTCCGATCAGAATTGATTTTGAATTTGGATGGTTTTTAGAGTCAAACCCAAATTATTTTTTAGGTCTATGAATGAGTACTACTTTCTATACTTTCTAGGCATTTGAGACTGATAGGTTTTTTCAATACGTTACTATTGCTATCTAGTCTTGAGGCTAATGAGCAAATTTCATCTAACCTATCTTCACTGGCGGCTCGTACCCCCTAAAAAGGTGAAGTGCTGTACAGTAAAAGATACGAGCACTTCACCTGTTTCGTGGGCACGAGCCGCCAGTGCCTATCTTACTAATCATAAATGAAATACAGCGAAATTCTCAATAGAATTTCTTACTGCTATTAATAATTATTATCATGCACGCCTAACTGTACTACTTGAGTTATTCAGTGACTGATAGTGAACATCAACTATTTGGCAGCAGAGATGTTAATCAGTCGTGTTCTTTTATAATAATTCACCTCTGCTATTTTTGTTCAACCTTCAACCACTGGCGGCTCGTGCCCACAAAACAGGCGAGGTGCTCGTATCTTTTACTGTACAGCACTTTACCTGTTTTGTAGGGACGAGTCACCAGTGCCTTCAACTCAATACTTACAATACTAGTCTAGATACTAGAATACAACTCAATACTAGACAGAATACTTATAATACTAATTGAATTCTTATTTGAATATCTTGAAGATTTTAAAACGAAAATGATGCTTCAGAGTAGTCAAATATTGATATAAATTGAGCCAATTTGGCAATATTCCACAGATTTGTTTGAGTGGCAGACTTCAAGTTCAGGCCTCAATGTTCGACAAACTTCCTCAGACTATTCCAACAAAGCACAGCTCCTAATTGACAGGCACAGTCTTCTGAATAGGCCTACAAAGGTTATCGATTGTAGAATTAGAACATTTCTGACATAATTGGGATTGGGCTCCTGACTATTTATCATGGTGAAAGAATGATAGCAAAATCAGCGATCAATAATATTGGGAACGTTTTTAGGCGATGTGTAATAGAACTATTATCAAACTATTCATGAATTAATCTATTCGATCTTGATTGAAACTCGTTCGGAATAGAGATATTTTCATGGTCAAATGCTCATCTCTTCACTCAAATCCCATTGAAGTTGATGAAAAAACAACAATGATCTTGTTCATTTCAGGTGTTCAAGTAAATTCGAATCAGCATTGAAAAAAGTTGTACTAACTTGCACAAATGTTATAATTCGTAAATATTTGTCATATTTATTCTAGTATCCGTGCTAACATTTTTAGTTTGTATTGAGCTATCTGTCTACATATTATCACTCGAATAGTATGTAGAAGAGCTGTGAAGAATACAAAATATATTCATAATGAATACATATTCTATAGGCCTTGATATTCCATAATACAACAGTGCATAGTATAAATTCAAAATATTTCACGTCTACTATGTGTATTATATTTGTATTTATGATGTACATAGATCGCTTCCAAATGAAACTGGAAACAAGTAGCCTATACTTTCAACAGAACATGCAGTCCCATTAAAAAACTACCTTCGCAGCGTAAACAGATTGAGATATAAATATACTAATATTTATTTTTAATATGAATATAAATATACTCACCAGATTAATACTTATTTTCTCGTAGGGCTAGTGTATTCGTTAAAACTTTAAAATAATTCAAATCGAAGTACGCTTCTTAAAAATATTTTCATTCAACAAAATATGTTTCGGTGTTAGTATTTACACTTGAAAATGGCTCTAGAACGCTCTAGAACATTTTTTTTCAAATGATACTTTGATTTGAATTATTTCAAAGTTTCACCAGATTAAATATTTTGAAAGTGTATGGGTGGATGGATAATTCTCTCCATTCAACTTAATACACGAATCTCCGATCGGGAAGTTTTAGTTTTACTCTGGATTGATCAGATTACTTAAAAAAGCATTCTCTCTAGAACGGAAACATTAACTTATTATCCTAATTAGCATTATCTATTGAAATTTGTGAAGAGTCAATTGTTTTATATTGGAACAATTAGCTCCTGTATTGATGAACAAATAATCATGTATTAATGTGAATAAGTAAGTGAATGAGAGTAGTCTACGAAGGACGTAGATCATACAAGAAAATATAACTTTGGAAGGATATGAAGCCACGCAAAGAGTACATGCATCAATTTTGCGCACTTTTGTCGTGAAGGATTTCCTAAGAGAGAAAATTTTCTAGGAAGAAGTGTATTCTGACTGTAAGGAAACCGTTTCATGTCTTACTTTACGCAGCTGAAGCACCCAGATGTGACGACAAGTGTGGTGATGAAATTTTAAAACGGCAAGAACACGCAATTGTTTGTGAAAGCAGCGAGTGAGTTGTGTGAAACGGACGTCTGGTGTGACTGTGGTCTTCCGTTTTATTTCTGACAGAGATATGTGCAGTTGCGAGAGAAAGTGATGCTGAGTGAGAGAACAGAGGAAGATGAACTGCGAAAGTTGGAGAGAATAGAACTGAGAGGATGAAGTGGTGAGGTGTTGTGAGAGGTGAGAGGGAGAGAGGTTGGATAATGATAGAAAATGAGCAAAACTGGAGTTAAGGAGAGGATGGTGAGGAAATTTAAGAAGGATAAGAAATCAGAGAGTGAAAGGAGGGAATTAAGAAATGAAGAAGATAAGGAGAATAGGTGAAGAGAACTATTTGCAGAGAAAGAAGGGGATATTAGAGGAGGAAATAAATTCAGAGGACCAGAGGGGGAAGGAAAGGAAAATGAGCAGAACTAAAGCTGTGGAGAGGAGGGTGGAAAGTTTTTAGAAAAAAGAGAAGGATGAGAAATAAGAGGGGGGAGGAGAGAAGGAAGAAATAAAGAAAAAAGAGAAATTGGTGAAGAGAATTATCAGCAGTGAAGAGGGGAAGGATAATTAGAGGAGGGAGGAAATATTGAAGAGATGAAAGAAGGAGAGGATTGAAATTGATAAGGTCATTTAGGAAATGGATCGAATGGTTAAAGCATGATAGAGAAAAGATTAGATGGAAGAGAACAAGAGAAGAATAAGAACTAGGATATGAACAAGGATAATAGGAGGAGAATGTTGAAAATAAGGATAGGAAAAAGGAAAACCAGGAGGAGAAGAAAAAGAAGAAAAAAGAAGAAGAAGAGGAAAAAAGGAGAAGAAGATGGAGCTGACGACGAAATTGCTGTATGAGAATGAGGATGAAAAATGTGGATAAAAAGATGAAGGAGTATGTATTGTGGAATAAAAACAAGAATAAGAGGAATATTATGAGAAAGCAAGAGGCAGGAAAATGTGAATAAGAGGAAAAGAGAAAGAAGGAAAAATGGTAGAAATTTTGAAATAAAGAGAAAGTGGAAAGGGAAGAGAATATATAGTTCATAATAAATTAGTTCATGAATATTATTATTAATTAATTTTTTCTTTTCATAACTCTAGTTCTAACAACCGTGACAAGCTAAGTATTTGTGGTTTCCCAACACATATTTTCATATAGTGGGGGCCACGAAAAAAATAAATTATTATTTTTTTGTAGTAAATTCCATAATATTGATAATCAAATTCACAACATGAAATAACTGTATTGTTGTTTTTTTCACTGATATAGTAACAAATAATAACAAAAAGGAGAGAATAAATTGGTTAAAAAATAGTTGGAAGGAAAAGGAGATGTAACAAGGACAAGAGAGAGTAAAATGCATTCTCTCCTGAGACAAATGTGGCGTAAGACAAATTAGAAATGGCGTAAAGAAGTCACCAGAGAAGAGAAACGAGCATCAATTGTAAAGAGAGAGAGAGAATATGAGATAAAGCAGTCATAGGTCAGTACGCGACCGGAAAAAAGAATTAAAAGTAAGACGGTGACATGGAAACATCTCTTCTTAGCACATATTTCATCTCCCATTCTCTCCTTTCACTCTCTCCTTTTCTCTTTTCCTCATCTCTCATTGGCCAAGACAGAGTGTTTAGCTGCAACGTGACCTGTGTACTCGTAATTGGATTGGTGGTCGACAGTGCTGCTGTTTCTTGTAAAACGACCGAACGAGCTACTAACCAACCGTAATGCAATTTGTTCTGGCTTTGTTATCGTTGCTACAACTTACAATAATAACAAGTTTTCTCACCGTTTTTCAATTGAAACTGCTTATTTATATTCAGTTGTGGTTGGTTCATTGATTAGTTCAACAACTCTACCAGTTCAACAAGCTACTAGATTCTTGGATCCACTACTAGAAATTCATGGATTTCAATAACAATACAGATTTATTCAATAATCATACATCTTATTAATTTTTTCCACCTAGCTTTCGTGAAAACAAAGTATTTTTAAAGTGTCTCTTGAAATTTTTAAAGTGATACCTTATTCGATTAATTAAATTTAAAGCTTATTTCAAGATTAGGCTTTCCAATGTTTCAGTTGCCTTCTATTATCTGCAGTTTCGTCAACCACAAGAATTACATTTTATCCACAGTGGCGCTAGTATTTAATACTATTGTGAAATCAACCTATACTATTGTGAATATTCTGTGGCGATAGGTGCTACCCCAAAAAAAACATTGATCGTACAAGTTGAGTTTTTGTTTGAACAGGCGAGTCACAAACTGGAGGCCAACGAAACTGGCAACTGTTGAATGACTCTTGTTGATGATCAGCTCTGTTAGGACAGTTAGCGAGTGTCCTGTCTGAGCATATTGAGTCAAAAACAACCTCAGCAAACTGTTTCGCAGTCGCAGACCGCATTCAGACTGTTCAGACTGAGCTGAAAATCAGTGGAAGACATAAGCCAACTGACACTTTTGTTAGCATCTGCTCTAACTAACCTTGACGAACACTGATTGCTACATGACATCGATAAATCAGTCCAAATGTCGATATGAAGATAGAATTTGGTGCAAGTGATGAGACTGCATGGACCACCTGTGGCCTCTCTCCTCCCTTGACATTGAATTTAAACTGCTTCTATTTCCCACCATTTCATCCCTCTCTTTCAATTGTCTCTCACATCTACAATTCCTCTTTTTTCTCTCTCAACATTAAATCTCTACATTCTGTTTCTCTTTACTCTTTTCACAATCTCTTTCCTCGAACACCATCCATCTATGCTTTGTTTTCATTGCTATCACTGGCGGCTCGTGCCCATGAAACAGGTGCCCTTATCTTTTACTGTACAGCACTTCACCTATTACGTGGGCACGAGCCGCCAGTGATTGCTATTACCAAAATAATTATCTTTTTCCACCGTTTGGAACTGTCCTCTATTTCTCCTCCCATTCATCTTCTAGTTCCTGACTCCTTAATTCTCTTTCTTTTTCTAAGTTACTCTTCATTCTCTTCCTCTTATATGATGACTGATTATTGTTATCATTACACAAATCATAATACAGTATAATAATTATTATAGCTGGAATACAGAAACTAGACAATAAGTTTGGAACAAGGTTATTTACTTTCGAAGCTCTTCACACAAAAATCTTTGGTTCAAGATAAATGTTACAGATATTTTCGAACTCAGATTAATAAGATGAAGAACCTGATGAATCAAAACACCGAAAATATCACTCAAAATCTTCGAAAATATGGAATAGACTTGAAACATTTAGGCACAATAGTTTGGTGATTATTCCTCTGAATTTCGAACTGATATGAGTTTCTCTCTCTCTTTCTTCTCTCTTTCGATTTGTTCTTTCATCTTCAGCTCGCTGATCATTTCCCTTTCTCCGTATTGTCCTCTTTCCCTCTACTCCTATTTATTATTCATAGATTTTCTCTCTCTTATGCTTTGTCTTTCTAATAATTGGCTTACACAGGAAATCGGACCATTCATCGCTTCCTACCGTATTTCACGGGTTTTTACTCGCATCTCACGTTTTCTACCTCTAATTTATTCAATGGGATCCATATGCGAGGAAATTGACATGAATTGATGAGGTGATTAACTTGAACACACCGACTAATTCCATTGATTTGTGTCACCCATTTATCATTCTCATTCTTACAGGAAAAATTGAATAGAATGTTTGCTTCGAATTTCCGTTCTACATAAGATAATGGATTAAAAAAAATTCATTCAATTCAATTTCAATTTTTCAATTCAAAAATTAATTTATTTCGCACAATACATTACAACAAAACGTGATACATTATTACAAACGTAACCAGCTGGTTATTTCAATACAAAAGAAACTTATTGGAATCCATTAAGAAATACAAAATATTTTAACAATATTAGTTTTGCTTTGAAATACAAATAACATGTCACAATAGGCGAAATAAAGATGGGCACCCCTAGGCGAAAGCCCTATTGGAGTGCACTACTCTTGAAAATAAAATAAATAATAGACTATAGAGTAGTAGGACCGCCACGCTCTACATACGGAATTAACTTAATTTAAGTACAAAATTGAATCAAATATACTAGTATTACGGTTTCCATAACGGGAAAAATGACTAATTCTTATTATAAATTATTTATTTCAATGTTATTAATGAAGGATTCACTTATGAAAAAGGATTCATTCATTCCATCTATTCTGCTGTATACTCGCAGACCCGTTTAGACATCACGATTTTTAGACGTACGGTTCTTTGCCTTCCTTATGAATTTTTCTTGATTAAACAGAACTTGTCAAACACATGATATGGCTCTGCGTACATCATACGTTCTCCAATATTCATTCAATCTAGTAAAGTTCATATAACGTAATAACGTAAAAAACCCGACGTCCAAAAATCTTGGTGTCGGGAACGGGCCTCACGGGTAAGATCCATCTTGTCTCATTTTTGTGACTTTCACAAAGTAGTTACACTCTACAGGCTCTATGAATTAGCCTAATACCGTAATCACATTAAGGAATTTCACGGTATGTAATAACAGGTACGTTATTTTTGATCGTTGTGACCTTTTTAAACTTTAAAAGTATTATTTTTAGACAATTATGTGTAAGTCTAGTATGTATGATCAATTATGTGTAAAAATAATACTTTTTAAGTTTAAAAAGGGTATTTGATTTATTTAATTTTATCTATGAATATTTTTAAAAATATGATTTTTTATGAAATTAATGAAAATAGCATCACCGGAAAGACTGAATATACACATAGACTGTTGTCTGATATTTTGGAAGCAGATATAGCCAGGTTTTTAGTTAACTACTGGTAACCGACTACATTCAACGGAGCTCATGTTGATTGTGTTTTAGTTCCCGTTAAATGACGTAATTTAACAGCAGTTGGATTCAATTGACCATAGTGTAATCGGCCGTTCAAGCGGCAACCAGCTGGTGGGCCTAGGCCTTCATGGGCTGTTGAGCAAAACAAACAAGCTGTTGACAAACAAAAAACATTTTTTTAATAAAGATGTTATAGTCGAAGGACAGTTTCTGGAAATAGGCTAAAGCAACAAGGTTGTTCGCGCAAGCTGAGAAGACACGCAGTCACCATACACTTATATTGTAACCGAGTATCTTCTGTGCTTGCAACGAAGTGAATCAGTTCACCTATCCTATAACTTGATTAGTTAACAATTATGTTGAATAGAGATTATGAAGGGGAGATAAATTAATTATTAATCGAGTGGAGTGATAATGATAGAGCGCTAATAATAGCGAAATTGCAATAAATGATGGTGGAATACGGCGGTATCTCAATTTCCTCTTTGTAGGGTGGAAGTACCACACAATTTATCTAATTAATGATGTGATTGATTATTCATGTAATGTAAATGTACTAAATGAAAAATAAAGACAATTATTATCTATCGTCATACAAGTAATACGTTTATTAATTTTACCAATATATAGCACATACAGTGACTATACAGTATAGTCACTGTACTAGAACAAGGCAATAAGTTTAATTTGTTTTAAACAAAACAAAGTTTTAATCTAGCATTTAGTTTAATTTGTACTTTGTCTCATTTATGCAGTATACGATTTTATTTGATTGAGAATAGGATATGACCTGAAATATTCTAAAACTTTTCAAGAAGATAGGATTAACTTTGAACGAAGTACAAAGAGAGTGTGTTGAGGAGTGGGTTGTATATTGAGAGCAATGAGGGATATTTCGATGAGACTCGGCGTTTTGAGAGCTCTTGATATGAGTGGGAGTGTCAATGTCATAAGACAAAACATTCTCGAGTTCTAGAGCAGTTTCTAGGGTTGCTAGCTCACTGCTTCTCACCTCACGAGTGGTTCAACTCATTTGGAAGAATGTGGTTCGTCCAAAGATTGCTATCTTCCCTATAGCTGTTGAATAATAACTGATCATTGTTACATTGTTAGTTATGGCATATTTTATGGTTAGCCTTTGCAAGACTATTCCGTTAAAAATAGTTAGTTATCTACGTTTAAGCTATTGTCAATAATACTTATTCATTCTCATGTATTACATATTATAATGAAATAGATATAGGCTACAGACATGGTGTTCCCCATTGACAAATATTGTAAGAAGCGTTAACCATGCAACAAGTTTACAGCAAAAAATTCGAATAAAATTCACTTTTATCGACCTTACTTTTCCACATTTTGATTTTCTTGAATATAAAATAAAACTTACAAGGATTGTATCAGTGTTCATGGATATTGTTTATCGATGTTTTAAAAATTTCTAAATTTAAAAGGCTTTTTTGAATTCAAACTGCTGTGCAAATGATGAAAATCGTCCACAATGTTCTCCACTCCATTATGGTTACATGTCGGTGAGGTGGAACGCCTTCGGGTCTCTCCTACAAACAGATATATTATAATAATTATTTCAATATGATAAGATATATGATAATAATTATTTTCTACAAATAAATAGTAACTTAATTGATTAATAATTTTATTTTACTACTTATCTTTTGTATTAGGCCATGAACATTCAAATTTTCACTGGATATAGTAAGTGGATTATTTTTTGGATATTGTTGTTGGAATGAAGGACAATATCACATTTACCACTGAAATCTTCATCAAATATGATAACAATATTTGGGAGCTAATGAGATTGACTTATAGTTAGATATAATTAAATGATAGATAAGGACAAAAATATCATTCAAAGTTTCGTAGAGATTGAATTTTACTGAACCTACTCTTCCAAAGCTCATTGTGTTATAAAGATATCACAGTTATTGTATGCACTATTTTCATTGTACTTCACATCCTCCCCACCTATACCAGTCTATTTATAAATATTCATCATTGGAAGTCGTGATAACCATAGTTGTTATATCCATCATACAATACCATGTTGATTATCATTATCATAGAAGAGAATATGTTATTTTCGTAGGCTATCAAAATTTTAATGGGATAATTCCTGGATACCTTTCAGCTCCAGTAGAGAATCGATATTTAATACCTATGTCATTGACAGGGGTTGATTCACTTTCAATTGAAATTTCCCTGTATGTGAGAATAGATGTGTTTGAAATACGACGAGTAATAGAGCATAGCCTGTCCACGGAAAGAAGACCCTCTGGCAAGATGAGAAAATGACTAAAGCACGGTCAATATTGGTTAAAAAATTATTGATTTGATCTCAATCGAAGGAAACGTTCTGATCCACAATTTGATACCGAATCAATATTTTTTGGACCAATATTGACCGAGCTGGAGTCATTTTCTCATCTTGCCAGAGGGTCTTCTTTGCTTGAACAGACTATAGCTGTGATTGAAACTTTTAGTTTGTGAATTACCAGTCTATCGATAGCTAAGCTATAACACACTGTGCAATTTGGGCTGAATGATTCATGTTACTCACATATTAGATGCTATCAGGAGAGCCAGACTCAATTCCAATATCGTTAAATCAGAACATCGCTGAAATAACGTTTTCCCGGGTAACTGCCTTCAGCCATGCGAATACTGTGCACAATTTTTAGCACTGGCGCCTCGTGTCCACGTAACAGGTGAAGTGGTGTACAGTAAAAGATACAGGCACTTCACCTGTTTCGTGAGTACGAGCCGCCAGTGATTTTCAGCCCGATTCTCAGTTCAACCAGTATGGCATCCAATTATAAAATCGAAAATAAACCATCCATTAATTTATTTGTCAAAATAACCTTTTTTAAATAATTGTCATCTAATCTCTGAAGATGTCAATTATGTAGAAGATCTGGTGTGCTAAGCAAATTATTATAGTTGACGCCAAAAAGTTTCGTTTGCTTCTTGTACGGTCCAACAGCTGATGCTGTCAATAATTAGTTGCCACCTATGCCTAGATGAAATAAGAGACACTATTTATACACTACAAAGGCTCTTATTAGGTTATATCACGTACAAGACAGACGAAACCGCCCAACTTTTGACGTCAGCTATACAGTAATCCTGATTGGATTCTAATTTTCAGATCATGATGGTCTGATCTACAAAGACTACTTTATATAATAACAATAATAATTCACTAGTTCTGAAGTCTGAGCTATAAACAATATGGTTTGATACATAAGGCCTACAAACAATCAACAAATTCAACTTATTATGTAAAAAAATCGCAAAAGTATTCTGCAATGTTCATTTATCTCTTTACTATTAAAGTAAAGCTGAGTTTACTAATCAGTGAAACATCCATTGAATTGATTCATTCAATAGCCTACTTTTTATTCACATTTGGTTGTTGAGGATAGGCAGGTGCTTATTTCAACTAATTTCTCTTCACTTCTTCGCCCACATCACTTATGTATTGTACAAAGTGGAAAATAAAGGCATCTATCTATCTATCTATCTATCTATCTATCTATCTATCTATCTATCTATCTATCTATCTCTCTCTCTCTCTATCTATCTATCTATCTATCTATCTACTTATGATTATGATTACGTGATAGAAGTGTACAATAGAAACAATAGAAAATCCATAAAAATTGAATTTAAGGTATTGTAACAAATTAGAGGTATTGGTGGTTAGGTAGCTTACAACTCTAATCACCTCTCCTACGCCCTGTTTTTTCAGTTAAACACTAATTACTTACAAATTGATACAACACTGCTCATTTTGTGTTTTATGAGAGAACTGCACAAAAGCCGACCAGCTCAGCATTGGGACATTTCACTAATCAGTCGTTTAAAATCAATTTACGGTGCATGTAATGTGTGCATGCACATACACATGTATACACACACATGTAATCGCGCCACGCCACAAAGTCCAGTTCAATTTGAAATTATCCAATTTCAGAAGATCGCTATCACAGTGGAATTCAGAAACACGCGATGAAGCATACATCGATCGGCCTGTTATTGATATTATTCTCGATAATCTCCATGGAGAAACGAAAACACTGCTTGGTTATCGATATTCAATGTGGATTCGATAATCATATCAGTCTTATTCCAAAATAAAGTTCTATTAGGGTATTATCATAGCCTCCTTTAACATAAGCCTCCTCTATTAAAGGAAGCTAAGGTATTATCCGAGTATGGCTGAACATTTTAGAATGCAATGATAGAAATTGGACGATAATAATATCATTAATGTTCTTACTATAGTGCTTATCATTCTGGAACAAACCTAGCTATAATTCTGACTTTAAGCCTAGTCACATGAGAGTGCTTTGCAATGCCACAAAAAATGGAGTAGAATAAAAAATAATTCTCTCCCAGTTTCATTAAAATGTATGAAAATTACATTGCATCAATGAGAACCATTCAACCATTTATTTTAGTACACTATCTTAAAAAAAAATACACTTTTCATGGAAACAAGAAACAGGCAATCGCATGTGAGAAAATTCGAAAAATACCAGAATAGACTTTCCTTTAAACCTTGAGTCATATACTAAGAAATAATGGATATCACATCTCTGTAGGTTTTACCCAGATAGAGGAGGGGAACAAAGAATATTGATAATGAGTAATTGAAAAAATAAAGAAGGAAAATAAATATGAATGAAATCAAGAGGTGTAATATCTGAGCTCATCAATATTATTGAGTTTATCAGAATTCAATTACATCAGGCTGCACATTTCCTAATTTCAAGTGATTTTAGAACTGAACACTTCTCGTTACTTGATGTCTTGCAATATTGAAATTAAACAGGCATTCTAATCAACACAGTATTCAAATAGAATACTTGTTGCTTCTTGGAATCGAACACCTGTCAACATGCCTATCCTAAATTTCTTAGAATAAGAATCTCTCTTCGTGGTTCATTTGTGAATAGAGTGAGGTCAGCAATGCGAGTTAACAACAAAGTTGGAAGTTTAAACGTGAAAACTTGACAAGAGATTCGAGCAACGTTCATGTCAAGAGAAAGTCTGAAACTGTAATGAAAACTCATTAAAAACTTTTCAACTTATCAACATCTATCATTATGAATATAATATGTATTGTTCATTATGGGAAATTTCATAATGGGGCAATCATTTTTGAAAGTGTTCATTCAGCTGATAATTCATGATCACGGCCAATTTAATTGTGAGCCTTCCTTGGTTTCATTCCTGAATCGATTTGAGAAACAACTTTAAAATAAACCAAGAATGATTGAAATATTGGAATATTGATGTGAGCGAGGTTATACAGAGTGTTTCAGGAGGAATGTGCAATACTTCTCAGGCTGATTCCTTCCACCAAGTAGACAAAAAAGTTCCATGGGACCAACCGCCAAAAACGCTTTGTTCCCGGGATAACAATGGTGGAAAATTGAGATTTTTCAAAATATATTAATTATTCTAATTTTTTAGAGGCTTTAGTGGAGTTATAAAATAATCAATCCTATGTAAAATCAGCTGACAAATTCAATGAAATCAGTTCCAAGTCGGTAACTTCAACGGTTATTGAGATAATTGGAAAAATATGCTAAAAAACGCCATTTTTCAGCAATAAGGGTTATAACAGGATAAGGAATTATAAAAATGAATTTTTTATTAATGGAAGTTGAAGAGAGCCGGATTCTAAAGAAAAAGTTAAATGGGGGCGATTGTGTAAATCTTACCCAAATCTCAGAAATGGCGATCGAAAATGGCGATTGACATAAGTGATGAAAGTAACCTCACTAAAGCTTCTAAAGAATTAGAAAAATAGTAGGGCAAAATCACTACTAAAAAAAATTCATCACTTTTGTCAATTTTGCGATTTTTGATTGGTATTTCTGAGATTTGGGTAAGATTTACACAATCGCCGCCGTATAACTTTTCCTTTAGAATCCGGCTCTCTTCAACTTCCATTAATAAAAAATTCATTTTTATGATTCCTTATCCAGTTATATCCCTTATTGTTGAAAAATGGCGTTTTTTAGCATATTTTTCCAATTATCTCAATAACCGTTGAAGTTACAGACTTGGAACTGGTTTCATTGAATTTCTAAGCTAATTTTACATAGGAATTGATTATTTTAGAACCTCACTAAAGCCTCTAAAGAATTAGAAAAATTAATATATTTTGAAAAATCTCAATTTTCCGCCAATGTTGTCTCAGTAACAAAGAGTTTTTGGGGGTTGGTCCCATGGAACTTTTTTGTCTACTTGGTGTAAGGGATCAGCCTGAGAAGTATTACACATTTCTCCAGAAACACCCTGTATACGTTATCGAGATTTAAGATTAGTGCAACTGGTTATCCATGATTATGGGATATACTGATATAATTATTTTGAAATTTATTCTACTGTCAGAATTTTGAGAGGTCTGTATCAATTTTTATTGTTTTAGTTAGTTTTCTTGATATTATTGTTTCCAGTCAAAGAAATTTAAAGAAGAGGAGAAAGAGTACTTCAATGATGTTTCTGAGTATTTGCAGTTCTAGCAAAACGTGTTCAAGCTTATGTACTCGTATAAACAGTATTTAATTATTTAATTATCACAGTAGACATCAAACTCATTTATCAGGACAAAGAGAAAACTTCAAAACATTGTATCAAAGAGTGAGATGGTGAGATATTTCTCCTTCCAATTTTAGTGCTTTAATTATTGATGCTGTCTTCTCTCAATAATATCCCGCTTTTTAAAATCACAACGAGTTTCCATTCGCTGTAGAACTATCTAGAATGGCATAGTAAACGTATAGGCAAGACAAATTATGAATTGAAAATATTTAATAATACTGTAGTTATAATTGTTGTGGTATAATTTCAATCTGAAAAAGTGAAATGGAAGTCAGTTTATTATTGGTTTTCAACTTTCTAGACTTGAAAGTAACCTCAGACTTTTCAAAAGTAATGCAAGATGAAAAATGTAATGAACTATTTCATTACAAATGTGGGAGTCATTACAAATTAAGTAATTAAAAATGTGGGACTCGATTATTTACGAATAATACAGATTACTGAATTGATCTATGACAATCAAGCCATCATGAATAAGAAATTCCTATGAAATAGCTAAAACAAATAGAGCACAGCTGAACAATGCCACATTCCTACCAAACGTTCTGTTTAGCTTTCACCACCGATTATGATTAGAATTTAGCCCAATTTGAAATATGTTAGAAGTAAATCACGGTTTTTTGCCAGGCTTATACGATGCCAATTGGCGAGACAATGATGATAATAATTATTAGACAAATATTGACTTTCGAAACCGTCAACTGATGTTGTCAATTTGAGTTTTAATTCAGCCATACATGCCTAAATGATGTTTTTAAAATCATAAGATACAATAGATACTTCACGTAAGCTGTACATTTCAGGAGACAATTATTGTCTCGCCAATTGGCGTCGCATAAACCAGGAATAGTAACGACCCATCATCAGAGTGCAGCTGAGTAACTTCTACAAAATACTATAGTGAGCATAGATTGTCAAATAACTGTACATTCGTAATCGTTGAAAAAAACGCAAAAAACTAAAAAAAAACTCTAGTCGTTAGCAGAGTGTGAAATCGGGTCCACATCGTCATTATTGCTATGTCAGCTTAATGAGTGACAATTTCATGGTGGTTGTCAGTCATAAATCAAGCGGTGGAGGATATTCAGTCATAACAACGGCATTATCTCTGCCATTCTTCATACTCCTGTTTCAGAAAAAGTTGGACGCATCCCAGAAGTTCACTAGCGTACGTGACACCAGGCTGTGTTGTTTTCATTGTTATCTACCACACATGAATATTGAAGTCGTAGGAGTTTTATCATTGAATTGAATTCGTAGATAAGAGATTTTGTCAATGAATTTAATGCGTTTTTAAAATGTGGATAACTATGTGAAGAGTCCTGTGGACTTGGAAATTCTCAGTTGACTCGAAGTATTGACCGATGTGAATTGGTCCATATCGAATAGAGTAGTAGGCCCACTTACAAGCCGTAATTTTTTGTCCCGCAGTGCCGCAAAGGATCAAATTAAGCACATTCTGTCTGAATGGCTATTATATTGCTGTACAAACTTGAATATATGGTAGAATTAGAGCTTAATATCTAAGTTCTGACGATCTCAGAAACTCTAGCTAATTCATTAGTTCATATACAGAAACATAAAAGTACGTAGAATGTAACTTCAAGTCTCTATTACACAAAATCTATTGTTAAGAACTTGTACGAATTAGCAGTTAGCAGAGCTTCATCGTAGACTTCCGCTATTTTGTTAACAAAGGAAGCCATTCTCTTCTTCTCTTAGGCCGGTTTTACGCGATAATAGTTCTATTATCATAGTTGATCATATTATGGAAAGAAATGAAAATATGATTCAACAATTTAACAATTATTCGAAGATATAACAATTTATTTGGAGACATTAATGGGAATAACTATTACTCAATACTCATTTTGTATTGAACGTTTCGAAGTTTGGTTCTAAGAAGGAGTTTTTCAGTTACATAGAAAAGAAAACATTAAAATTTGGAAGAAGAGTGCGCTATACATTTTATTTTACTGATGATTGCATTTATGCAGGCAGGGATGCGAAAATTGAATTTAACCAGGATGTGTCTTGCTTCTCTCATTTCGTTTTCTCATTCCTAAACTCCTACTTTACCTTCTCATTCTTCTTCTACTCTTTCTTTTATATTTTCTATCTTCCCATCCTTCTTCTTCCGTGTGGACTTGACCTCTAAATTTGGAATTAATCATGGTCTCAATTGAATTTACTCAGGAACCCTTTGCTTAAATCCACTCAAAAGAACTCCAAGCGAGTATGGTAGGTAAGGAAGATTCCCTGATACACTGTATTTGGTGTTGATCGAAGCATGGTAAGTACATTGACAAGGATGAGTAGTTCGCAAAAAGAACACAGAGAACGTCCTGTTGGGTGGTGGGGGGGTGAATGTGAATTCTCTCACCTGATAGCACGAGTTTTCAATCTCTCCCGTCTTCATATATCCATAAAAAGTGTACCGCATCATCGTAATTTGGTTTACCCACCTTTTGACAATCCCATTTCTGATTTTTCTCAGCTATTTTGTTCGCGCTACTCAAATCCTCCTTTTCATCCCGTTTTTCTTATTCCTCTCGATATATTATTAGTTTCTTATCAACCGAATACTGTTTTCCCCTTTTCACAGTCTTTTCCTTTTTTATTTTGTTTCTTCTATCCTAATTTTTTCTATTGATTTTTTATTATCATTGATCTTCGGTCCATTTCTACAAACTATTTCTCTTCTATTTGACTTTTTTATACTGTTTTGCTCTTTCTTTTCATATTCTTATAAAATTTCTACCCTCTACTTCTATCCACTACTCATCCTCATCCCGATCCTCTCCATTTTCATTTGGGGTTACTTTGTTCATTCTTCGTTTTCTCTTATTAATTCATGCTTTCCGTCAATATTCTTCTTCTGCTTCTCAACGGGTAAGTCCAAGAGAGGGCCGGCTGCGACCTAACCTCGCCCTACGAGGTATAATAAAGATAGCCCTTTTGTGGATATTTTCTTTTTTTTCTTCTTCTCTTCACTCTCCTTCCTTTCCTTTCACCTTCTTTTCACTTCTTTTCTTCTCTCCTTTTCTTCTCTTCTCCTCTTGTTCTTATTGTCCTTTCTATCTGTCTATTTTTTCACAGCTATTTTCCCTCTTCTCCTTTCATCCTCGCATACTTCCTCTCTCTTTTCGCTCTTCTCTCTCTTCTCCTTCTTCATCTTTCATTCTCTCATGCTTTCTCATCATTTTCCTCTTCCTCTTCTCTTCCTTCATCTTCTTTTACATCTTTCCCCTTATTTATACTGTTCTCCCCATCGTAGCAAGCAGCTCATCCTCCCACACATTCAGATAAGCCTAGCTGCAAGCAAGAAAAATCATCTCACCAAAATTTTTCTCATCTTCCGATTTTGCCTGGTGTGTGATCGAGCTACCCTGTAACCAATTCAGTCTAAAGCCTTCTCCTCCCCACACCTGCATCACAAACCACAATAGGTTTCCAAATCTCGTTGCTCCGAATTTTTGAAAATCAATTTATGCAGTCGACATAAGTCAAAAGTCGAATGAATTCAATAAATCAACAAAACTGTTATTTCCACGTGTCTCAATGTGCAAATTTTATTCTCTATTGTTATTTTGTGGCAATTGCTTTATCAGAAAGTGCTTGAATATCTCGAGGAAAATAAGATTTTATATTTCTTTCATCTCTCGTTCACAGCGATCCCCTTTAATAGGCCTAACTTATGTGATTTCTCAAGTACAGTAATAATATCGAATATCACGAACGTTCGTTATTACTTGATGATACTGATTAAGAATACTGTACTCGTAAATAATAGAAACTTGTGATACAAATGTTGATAATATTGATAGAGTAGATCGATCAATTTTTTGCTTTATAGCACAGAAATAGTTGATCAGCAATTACATTTGGATTCCAATTCCGTAAAATGGTCGTCTATTTGAACCAACAACATACCCTGTGTACTAACTTGCTTGGCTATTTAGAAACATCGAAATACTGGGACCGGAAAAACGTTCGTGAAACCTCACCTATCATCAATTTACATTCTATAGTGGAACTTTGCAGTTGCTGAAGTCTTTAAAGTCTTGTTTCACTTACATGTAATTGTCATGTAATTGTGAAGATTATATCGTCTTAATAATCCATTTTGAATAGAAAGACTAGAAATTGTCATTACGCAGTTTTATTGAATATCAAAACTTCATTAATATCTCGATACTCAATGAGAATTTATCTATTAGTTATTAGTTCTATTTATCTATTAGTTATTAGTTCTATTTATCTATTAGTTATTAGTTCTATTCATCTATTAGTTATGAAAATTTCTAGACTTTAGTACTATATGGATTCCAGTTTGATCAATTATACTTGATGTCAGTACTCTATTTACAAAGACATTCGCTGTGAAATTAAAAAGGAACTTTCCAACATGTAAAACATTTGAAATCTCGACTCTCTGTAGGCTCAACTCGAATCTGTAGCCTACCTTAATATTCTAATGATGTTCCGTATTCGCTAAATCTACCCAAAACGTTAATTAGATACTTCCAAACAGCCAAGCAAGTAAGTACACAGAGTATGTTATTGGTTCAAATGGACGACCATTTTAAT
The DNA here is from genome assembly GCA_017141385.1 of Sogatella furcifera. Lineage (NCBI taxonomy): Eukaryota > Metazoa > Arthropoda > Insecta > Hemiptera > Delphacidae > Sogatella > Sogatella furcifera. Next base: position 9,768,364 of record CM029550.1, on the reverse strand, counting down.
GGAGATCTAAATGTAATTGATCAACTATTTCTGTGCTACAAAGCAAAAAATTGATCGATCAACTCTATCAATATTATCGGCATTTGTATCAAAAGTTTCTAATTCTAATTTATATTCTAAAGTTATTTATTTAGTATAGTTATTATATTTATCTAATTTGTATCTAAAGTTTCTAATGAGTACAGTATTCTTAATCAGTATCATCAAGTAATAACAAAAGGCTTCTCTCAAATAGTCAACTCCAAAATCGTGAATTACATAGGCCTACCATATAAATTACAGAAGAATAGATGTATTCAATACATGTACAGCAACCGAATAGCAGGCAGTTCTCAATTATTCCAAGGCAAGAAAAGCTGCAACCAAAACAATCCGTCTCAGCGAAATTCTTCCCGCGAGATATCATCAACCCCAACTTCAATTGCTAGCAGTATTTCGAGAGAAAAGGAAAAATGTCGCGTTTTCCATTTACTGTCACGCATGAATCAGCCAGCAAATACTTCACGCGACAATTTGCATTGCATTGTTACCGTTAGCTATAGTCTGTACAAGCAAAGAAGACCCTCTGGCAAGATGATAAAATGACTCCAGCTCGGTCAATATTGGTTGAAGAATTTATCGATTTTGTCTCAATTGAAGGAAATATTCTGATCTACAATTTGTAACCAAATCAATATTTTTTAACCAATATTGACCGAGCTGGAATCATTTTCTTATCTTGCCAGAGGGTCTTCTTTGCTTGAGCAGACTATACTTGCAATTCCCTTGAGTTGTCAATCTGGAAAATACGCGGCGAATTTTAAACAACGCGATTCAATACGATAAAGCTGTCAGGTTTCCGACTGTTTTTCAATCTCCAAATCTATCCTTGGTTTTCCTCTCTTTCACTTTCCTTTCTTCTTATCGTGATTATTTATTTCCCTATAACGTTCCCTATACTACACTTCTGTCTTCTCATCAGTTTGTAAATTACATCAAAGATCTTACAATTTCATATTCAATTTTATATTAACCTGGAATTTCATGAATCCTTATATCGATAAATCAATCAATTGAGGCATGATGGTATATGCAGATTACAAGAAGTGCCATCATATGAATATAGTTGAATACTAAACTAATTTGGACAGTAACAGCGCGTTGCTAAGTGATTATATTCTTGTCAATTAAGTGAGTATCAAACTTTCTCAGGAATTTTCCAAGAAATTATGATATTTCATTAAATGGACCATGAGTTTTTTGTTGGGTGTCTCTGACAGGTATTAAAATCGACTATTCTTTTTATTCTCCTCGGATTTCTCATTCACCCACCTATTCTTCCATTCTCTAGTCTCCTCTTCCCTTCAGTACTCAGTTTCCACTTTTTCTCATCATCTCATTTTCCTACTTCTCATTCTAATCTTTTTTCAACGGTTACAAGTCTTAATTTCACAACTTTGCACAGTTCGTCAAGAGAAGCAGTAGTTGTGAAAGTTATAATTTATTCAAGTAATTTCCTGTACGACTCATAGCTATTAAAAACTCTTAAAAACTCATTCTCTCTTAACCTTTCCACTCTCCTTCAATCACCCCTCTCTCTCATTTCCTAATTAAGCCGCTAGGCGTCAAGACAAGACTCTTCTTCTTCTTCATCTTCTTCTTCTTCTTCTTCTTCTTCTTCTTCTTCTTCTTCTTCTTCTTCTTCTTCTTCTTCTTCTTCTTCTTCTTCTTCTTCTTCTTCTTCTTCTTCTTCTTCTTCTTCTTCTTCTTCTTCTTCTTCTTCTTCTTCTTCTTCTTCTTCTTCTTCTTCTTCTTCTTCTTCTTCTTCTTCTTCTTCTTCTTCTTCTTCTTCTTCTTCTTCTTCTTCTTCTTCTTCTTCTTCTTCTTCTTCTTCTTCTTCTTCTTCTTCTTCTTCTTCTTCTTCTTCTTCTTCTTCTTCTTCTTCTTCTTCTTCTTCTTCTTCTTCTTCTTCTTCTTCTTCTTCTTCTTCTTCTTCTTCTTCTTCTTCTTCTTCTTCTTCTTCTTCTTCTTCTTCTTCTTCTTCTTCTTCTTCTTCTTCTTCTTCTTCTTCTTCTTCTTCTTCTTCTTCTTCTTCTTCTTCTTCTTCTTCTTCTTCTTCTTCTTCTTCTTCTTCTTCTTCTTCTTCTTCTTCTTCTTCTTCTTCTTCTTCTTCTTCTTCTTCTTCTTCTTCTTCTTCTTCTTCTTCTTCTTCTTCTTCTTCTTCTTCTTCTTCTTCTTCTTCTTCTTCGCTCACTTCTCCTGAAACGCCTCCGCTGTCTCATAATGCGACCAGCATGCATTTTTTAAATATTATTATCCCGTGGCATCTGGTTAATTCAATTTAATCCAGCCATGAAGTATTGGTAACATGATTAAAAATTATTGAAAAATAGGATAAAAATGAACCATGGTGGATTGGAGCTGATGAAAATAGCACGATCGGGCTTCAATAAAGTGGAGCTTTAGTTGGGGCTCTGTCTCTAATCTGCTGTGGAGGGCGAAGGTTTTCTCAGAAGCATGTTGATAATTTCAAGTGGAGACTACATGAATAAACGCACGGTAAAACTCGTTTTAATTTGTGAGATCAAGTTCTTCAAACTGAAATGTGTTCAACTCCTAAAACTTTGATTGGAATTTCTGAAGAAATTTGCGGTGTACGTAAGATGAAGTGGCAGCATACTGTTGGAGTAATTGGATAGATTCAATGCTTGATTCGAATAATTAGATTTGGGAATGAATAGTATTTGAATAAATAATAATACAAATACTAAATACAAATGATAAATAATGTAATAGTATTTTTGCGATCGATTGAATATTTTGCTGACTATCTTGACATGAGAAATTGATGTGATGAATGTCAGTTTATGTAAAAAGAATTCGTTCTTACAGTTCAATACTGAAACAAAAACTTTTATTTGGAAGTTCATCGGAGGTTTGTTATACTCCTGCTAGAGATTTGTTCTACTAAAGCTCGGAAATATTTCTACTGCAAATAGAGGTTTGTAGAGCAAAATAAGAAGAAATGAAAAAGAAGATTGAGATTCATTCACTCCATTTATGTAGATTTCATAACATAGTAGGCCTATATCGGCTTGAGTCCTATGCAATGAAAATAAAAGGAGAGGAAGAACAGAAGGCGAAGAAAAGGAAATGGAAGATGAAAAGAAAAGGAGAAGACAGTCAGGGGGGAAATAGAATAACCCGAATAAAGAAATAGGAAAAGAAGGAGAAGAAGAAGAAGAATGAAGGAAACCAGTGAGGCGTAGAGAGGAAGATAAAGTAGGCATGGTAGGGAAATTCAAAGAGTAAAATTAGTTGGAAAACATAGAAGAGGAGATGTGGAGTAATGAAAGATTGATGGTCTTCGAGAAAGTACTAGATCAGAAAAAATAATTAAAGAGAAATGGGATGAATAGTAGGAAAGAGAAATATGAAAAGTAAGGGGGAAAAGAGCACAATTATTACGAAATAAAACGTTTTCTCTGAAATTCTCTCAAGTTTTATTTCAGAACAAAATGAAGAATCCTTTAAAAACAAGAGAGAAGAAATCAAAGGAGATAGAAAAGGAGTGGAAAACGCAGAATAATTAGCAAAGAAATTCACCACAAGTTCAAATCTCCCATCTAAATGCCTTGCTGCGCGTAGCTCATCAAATTCCTGTTGACTTTCAACCAATATAAGTTTTCACATAGATCAACTCGACTAATTAATGCCACGATTAGCGAAAATTTCGTAGAAGTGATGCATAATCGTGTTTTCGCTTTCCAATGAAAACCTCTGAAAACCAAAAACATTCTCAACTTTCCACGAAATTTGTGCTTGGAAAGCTGCCTGCATATTATTCGGTTCAAGAATGGTTACTTCTTGAATATTTCAGTAATGAAGCTGGATCTCATGTGGAATAGATGGTTTGCTTGTTATTCTACTCCAAAATACATTTCTCATTATAATAATATAGAATGGTTTAAAGTATTAATTCGAATACTGCAGTAAACCCCTCCTGAACGGTTTATTCGCATTATTCGCATCAACTGAGTTCATTACATTCATCCAGAGTAGATTATGTAATTCTGGTATCGTTGAATTTCTCACCATATCTTATAAAATTTCAATTATTAATGCTGAATAATGTTCAAATTTCTCATTTTTAATTGTTAAATATAGTCAACTTTTGAGGCCACAGTGCTACACCAGCCTATTACACTTTTCTCAATACTTGTTGTAAGGAATCAGCTTTAGAAGTTTATCACTCACCTCATGAAACACCTTGTATAATAGGAGGCTAAAATAATTTTAAATATGGAAATTAATCTTCTAAGAGATCGCTTTGTAACCAAACTTCAATCGTCGAAAACCTCATGATCATACCACATGATATGACACCTTAGTGGTGATAAAATGTGAAAATTATTAAAACCTACAAAATTTACACTCCTGATTCTTCCATGAAGCGTTGACGTCCGTGTTACATGCATCAGTAATGCTAATGAACCAGTTTCGAGCGGCCCTTGTCGCATGTTAAGACGTTCAACTAATCAGAAATTGTAAATTCGTAGTGGCATAGAACGACTGTCATAAATCACAGGGCAGGCAGCATAAGTTTGTTAATGATTCAATAGTTGGTGTGATAAGGTAGTGAAGTTTGGCCCGATCAAGGACCGTTAGCACTCCGCTTCAATTTCCCGTCCTCTGAATTTGTACGTAGATGCTTGTTGACCAAGTTGTAAAACAGAGAGGAAGGGATAGATAGGCAGACAGAGGAAGAGGAATCAAAAGAGAAAGAGAAAGCGAGAGAGAGAAAGAGAGAGATAGAGAGAGAGGGTGCGTATGAGGGAATGAGTGAATGGGCGAGGGTGGAGTACTGATGTAACAGGTTGCCATTTTGTGTCATATAAACTTGCTGGTTATCTTGTCTGAACCACCTTTCCCTGTAATAGGCGTTGTTGGCTGTACAATCTTGTCATGATATTGTTATCCATTATACTGCTTTTAATGGTTTCTTATGCGTTAATTCTAACCATAATTCTCCGCCTTTAATGTTGAAGACATTGAACCCAAATTAACGTTTAACTTTATTAATTTGGTAATGATTGCACGAAAAAGCCTAAGCATAAATTACAAATAGTCACTTGTTACAGGGACCATGGTTTCAGTTTATTGAAGTTATATTTATTGAAGTTTTCAGTTTAAAAACTGAATGTGGTGGAATGTGTTGACTATAATAAGGTGTGATTTAGAGGCCAACTATTATTATTTGAAATTTTTTATTCACGATCAAAAATTTTTTTACTTGAGCATACTTTATAAATTATAAGTTATTACTTTTCGAATGAAAAGTGACCATCACTCAGCTTGGCGTTCGAGTATCAAATTAGTTCAGTACCAAACTGAATGGACCGAATTAGTTAGGACTATTAATAGGCCTAATGGTCAGTTGCCACTTTTGCTGCTTTTGTGTATTATTATACAGTCTCTATAGTTGAGACCAAATTTGATACGATGACTGAGCAGCCGAGCGGTAGAGCTACAAACAAAAAACTGGCGACTGACGAAATATCTTCTAGCTTTTTACCCTTTGAAGAGTGGATTGATAGTGTTGGATAAAGAGGAAGATAGGAAACAAAAAGGTGTTACCCTGATCAGCTGTCTCACCCCCGGGTTTTTCTGTTGGGATCCCCATTTGTGAGTAGTGTGGATCTCGCATATTGTGTATTTGGACTTCAGTACTGGATGCCATAGCATGTAGAAATGAGAACGTTTTGCTGCTAACTGTTTTGGGAAGAATGGGCAAGGGCAAGTGAGGCTTAAGTGTGGCAAAAGCGGGAAATCGGTCGAGCAGAGCAGAGCAAAGGCCCAGCTGCATCGCCTTCTCTGAGACCTCTGAGGTAATTTATCATCAGAATCTCAGCCTCCAGAAAAACGGCTGCTTGTAAATGGTCAGTTGCCACTTCTGCTGCTTTTGTGTGCCAGAAAATAGCTGTTTTTGTGAATTCGAGATGATTATGTAAATAGTTATCGCCAAAGAGACTTTTCAAGGTCAAGTGTAAAAGAATGAATGAATTTTATTTCATCCATAAAAACATTATAAAAAAAAACAAAATCACAAAAAAAACTTAGAAATTGACTGATAAATTTTCCCAGTAATTGTGATCAGTCAAAAAATAACAAACAAAAAAAGAAAAGAAAATTAAGTATGTTGTCCGAGTCAAGTCTTAGCGAAGACTGAGTTAGCTAAGACTTAGCTAAGACTTAGTGCATAGCCTAAGTTTCAAGGTACTGCCTGCAGCGTATTAAATGATTAATGCACTAATTCAAGAGATTTTTAGTTTTCTATAAATTTAATTCAATATAGTAAATTATTTTCACACAAGTGAAGATTGAATAGTTTGAATCATTGAATAATAAAGCTATAATTGTGTCGCAACCAGCAAAAATAAAACATAATGCCAGGTTTACACCAGAATGTTAATAACTTTTGTTAATAACTTATTATTATAGAGACTTATATATTATACAACTTATTATGTAAAAGTAATTAACAAATGTTATTAACATTCCGGTGTAAACGTGGCTTGAGAGGCTCGAAAATAGAATATTCCTCATTGGCCATGTACAGGGGTGCCTACAAGGGGGGGACGTGACGCCAATGGCGTCATACAAATTTTTGGGGGGGATTAATTTTAACCTAGAGGACCGATTCTCTTTAATAATTATTGTAAAGAATCACAGTTCCAACTGGGGCGATAAGGTACGTGCTTGAAGCAACAATATTTCGTATTCAGAACTCTTAAAGTTGTAGTTAGCAGGGGCGAACCCAGAGGGGGATTGAGGGGATATATATCCCCCCGAAATTGGGGCTCATCTTACACTAGATAGAATGCACTTTGTTGGAGTTGCCAAATTTTTCACTAATTAGGCTTAAAACTTCTAAAAATGTTATTTTAGGGTACTTTTTTGAAAAAATTACCCCCCCCCCGCGGAGGAAATCTGGAGAAGGAAATAGATCAAATCTGAAACTAAGCATAGCAAGCCCAAATATTGCAGTTCTCGCTCAAATGAATGCAACAAGCATTTTTTCCTTGCAAAATGTTTCATGAAATGTTGAATATTGGTGCAACGATTTCAATTACAACAGCCTCTTGATTTAAGCACTTCTTTTCAACCCTTCAGAGAGTAAAATCTTACATGAGAAATGCTACTGGTTGGAATCATTTGGATCATTTAGCCCTACTATTCATTCACAGAGATTTTACCGTTGACCATGGTCATATGTCGAATAAACTGTATCAAAATAAATCTCTGCGTTTTGTAGATTTCATTTTGTGATAGGATTTTCTATGTTATTTGCACTGGCGGCTCGTGCCCACGAAATAGGTGAAGTGCTGTACAGTAAAGGCCCGTGTCGTCAGTACGAGGCATGTGCCGCGAACGCCTCAAGGTAAAGTCTGTTCAAGCAAAGGAGTGTCTTACTCCAGTCTCCAGCTCGGTCAATATACAATATTGGCTCAAACATTATTGATTTGGTCTCAATTATAGGAAACATTTCGATCTTCAATTTAAGACCAAGTCAATAATGTTTGAACCAATATTGACTGAGCTGGAGACTGGAGTAAGACTTTTCTTTGCTTGAACAGACTATACCTAGAGGAATTCACGGCACATGCCTCGCATTGACGATGCGGGCACTTCACCTCTTTCGTGGGCACGAGCCGCCAGTGGTTACCTGATATAACTTCAACAACTTCATTTCATTTATTTAATTAAATACAATATACTTATGTAATGAAAATTCAGACAATCAGGTACAAATCTCTTGTTTCCAATACAATTATCAATAAACATTATTTGGAATTAAGATATAATAATCAATCAACTGTATAGGCTATATATATTATCCAATCACATCGCAATACTTAGTATGCAGAGCACATAGGCCTATATTCTTCAGTTTAGATTCAAAATGACAGGAAAAATCTTTCAGCGGAGTTTAGAGAACTAGAACGTTCAACTCAACAATAATAGTGTACAATACACTATACAACAACTACAAGAGACCAATATGGTCCAATCCAATAGCTCTTGTTCAAATCAATTAATCTACAATAATTTATTGGTGAATGAATATTTCTACACGGCAAAAAATTAATATGTTTATATGTTTGTTGAGAGAAGGCAAATACATTTTAGATATTCCATGCAAGCAACAACCCCCTCTCGAAGAAAAGGTTTTCCTGGGTTCGACCCTAATTTTATATCCCCCCCCGAAATTTATTTCTGGGTTCCTCCCTGGACCAGTTGGTGAGGCGTACTTGTTATTGCATAGTTTCACATTTCACTCTCACTTGTTTAACAGGAAGACCCAAAAATAAGGGGGGATCTTTAGTTCATTTAGGGGGGATTGGCGTCATAGACGTTGGGGGGGATAGGCACCCCTGGCCATGTATAATCGAATTCAAATAGCCAAACAATTATCCCTCTACAAAAGAGAGTAGGCCCTAAAAACAAATAGGAATGTTTGAATAATTCTCTTTTTACAGTTTGGCTAAAATTTCTTGGCATCAGACAGAACTAGCTGACCCAGACGAGGGCATAATGCGAAAACCATTCACACTATTAATATTAGGCAACGAATGTCATATGAGACAGTGGATTAGAGCAGCAGTCAATGTTTTTAATGAAGTTATTAACACTCAGCTGTCAGGTACAAAGAAATTTTGGCCCAACTGTACCTTCGGGGTCTGTACAGTAATCTGTCATCACTCCTCATATTCTAATAAAGTTTCTCAGTCCCATAATTTCCACTTTTTAGATAAAATTCTTTTAGCACCATGAAAATATACGGATTTTGATTGGGCATAATCTACAAATAACAGTATAATGGGAAGGAGGATCTGCGAGATCTAACTTCGCCTTGTAGAAAAATACATTGGATAGATAGGCTACATAAACTGTATAATCTGGTTGTACAGTCTACAGATCCTGTAACGGCAGCTATTCAATCAATACGGCTCTCGGATTTAATCAAAGGCAGCATTAAATAGTAGCTTGTTTGGTAAATTCGAAGTGATCATTAATAAATTATGCTAATCCTAATGGTTGATAATTCTCACGTTGAACAGAAATAATCAGTTGATGGAAAAGTTCTCGCGAAGTTATAAAAAGTGATGGAAAATTTGTAAAGATTAGTTAATGGAGATTAATTTTTCTCGTGGGAATGTATGGGAGTTGATTGAATAAAGAACACAATGTTGATTTATTCATGTTACATACTTAGTCCTTTTTCAGTCTTTTTCAATCTATTATTTAGAACTTTATCCAGCTATTCAATCTCATCATTTTTCGCTGAGGAGTGAATTTATTCACTTTTGAAGATTTCAAAATCTCTACTTAATTTCCAATCCTTTGTACATTGAACAATTTATTATAGAGACCGGAAGTAGTTGATATTTGATGAGATGGTAGAAACTTGATGTTTTCGTAACATAATCGACTTTTTTCGAAAAATAATATGCCAAACAAAAAGTCCTCTCAATTCAATATTAGTTAACTTATCTATATTAGTTAACAACAACAAGATGAAACAAGTGATATCAATTTTATTCTATTCAAGACATAAAAGTCTACAGTTTACATATTTGGGTTCTGGTTTATTACTTATCTATAATTTGAACAATAGAAACTAATAGCAGTTAGCATTCAATATTCAGATCAGGTATTACTGTACAATAAACTTGAAATCGATAATTTTTTGATCTCTAGATATTATCAAAGTGATAAAAAACTCAGTTTCAGTACCGTAGTCAATTTTTTAAATAAATTGAAAAACCTCTTGGAAATCGCATACCTTACGCAAGGAGAGCTGAAGTCTATGCAAGCAAAGAACAAAATACCCTCTGGCAAGATGGGAAAATGACTCAAGCTAGGTCAATATTGGTTCAAAATTTATCAATTTAATCTCAAATTGTAGGAATTAATTCGATCTACTATCAAAACCACATTTATAGTTCTTGAACAAATATTGGCCAAGATGGAGTCATTTTCCCATCTTGCCAGAGGGACTAACTTATCACTTCTTTGCTTGGACAGAATATAGCTGCTATTACTCTGGTATGTATGTTATTCTGGAAATGTATTCTACGGAAGGCGTAATTCTATAAATATAATGTAAGGGAGGCGTAATTCTATAAATATATTCTACGTACGACGGCGCATTCTATAGAAGCCGAGCAAGCATTCATTGGTTGCCGCGTCACGACAAAAGAACCATTAGCGATCTCTGTATCTCATTCTGTCAGCCGCTCTAAGCCCGCTTCCGTCTACTCGCTTTCACACTTACCTATTGAGTGCAGCTCAGCGACATCGTTACGCGCCACCTTATCTGCTGATAAATTATTATTCATGCTTTCTATGTAGAATAACCCGCAAAACGCAGTCTGAATTATTGCCGCAGAATTCAGTTCGGGTGCCAATTAGATATTCGCAACTGATCTATAGCCTATTAAATGCTGGATGTTGTGATGCAGATCTAGGAGAAACGGAAGTAATCCCGTACAACTTGGGCTGCTACACAGGAATATTTTAGAGATATGTGTGTGTTACTAGGCATACCACTACTATAATAATTTTTTATTCTTCTCCACCTTCCCTTTACCATTGAACCTTCAAAAAGACTAATCATTTTACTATAAATATTTTCCCTACTTCCAATTTCTAATTATTTTTTCATAATTACTGCAACCTCTTCAACTTTCTTTCTTCTCCTCTTCTCCTTTCTCCAATCCTTCAATTTGTTTTACTGATTTTTCTCCCACAACATTCTTATATACCAATTTATATTTCTCTTATCTCGATTCACATCTACTTATTCACTTCCTTTTTATTCTGAATAGCACGTCCCATCCTACTCATTTATTATTTGAACTCTAGCTATCGTACATCTATTAATCATACTCTTTCCTTGAATATCTTTTCTCACAATTCCAGTTCTCCAGCTTGAACCTCCTCGATTTCACTTCGAGAAATCAACAGGTCTCTTCCAATGTATTTAGGGTATAAAAATTTATTCTAAATAATTCTAATCGGAATAAGTAGACCAAAGCCTAATAGAGAACTTATTGGTTTAAAGGATCATTTCGGTTTGAATATCAAAGTTGTGTGACTGTCACAACATTATTATGTCGATCGAGTGCATAACTCCGTCCAAACAAAGAAGACATTCTTTCAAGTTGAGAGAATGACTCCAGCTCTGTCAATATTGGTTCAAAAATTATAAATTTGGTCTCAAATTGTGGAAAAAATTCTGATCCACGATTGAACACCAAATTTAAAATCTTCGAACCAATATTGACCGAGCTGGAGTTTTTTTCCCATCTTTCCAGAATGTCTTCTTTGCATGGACAGACTTTACCTTATCGAATAACAGTGAAATTGTCACTGGCTTGCAAATGCTAGTGACAGTCGTCCTGAAATGGCAATCAACAGCTGATATTGACAGTTTCAATCTTTTCCGCTCCATCAAACTCAAGTGCACTCTACAGTCATTATTGGAGACCGACTCCAATGTAAATAACACACACCCCTAGACATTTTCTTCCTACACTCCAATCGATACAATGATTTTCCTCAGCATGATAATCACAAACCTTTTATTCATCACAAACCTTTTATTAATCACAAACCTACAGAATAGGCTGGAGAGCAATCTGAACCAGTCTTTTTTACATGGCGGCTTTTTGATACGCAGCAGTGATCCGAAAGCCCATTTATGACACGCAATCTTACAGGAAGGAAGCTTATTGAAACAAAATATTCGCAACGTGGTGTAGTAAAGTAGGGTAAACTAGTTTGACAATACCAAAAATCGGGGGAAAATAACTATTAGCTCTCTGAAACGTTTTTTAAAAATTATTTTTCATTAATTCAACTTGAAAAATATCTGAACTAAATTTACATGCTTTGAAAAAATTAATCATTAAGAAATATCTAAAATCAGCTTATTTCCAATATGACATTGGCATTATCCATGAGCATTGCAAACGTCTCATATCAACGAGCTTCCTTCCTGTATCTCTCCTGTAAATCTTGGACTTTTGTATAATAGGCCTATACTTCTTTTGTATACTTTTGTTTAATACTTCGTATAGATTGCTACTACATATCAGAAAGCCTCTTCAAGCTTAAATGAAGCTCAAATTTCTAAGAGAAGCGAGCGGTACGAAAATGTTCATGTTCCATTTAAAACTACAAAGATTTTTTAAAGCGAAATTTCAATAATATTGAAGAAAACTTCTTTCTTGTCTTTCCACTGATAGGCCTATCTTGAGTACTTGGAAGAAACAAACTCTTTCAGGAACATCCATGATACCCAAGCGAGAATCAACTGATTGATGATAGGAAAACCGAACCAACTTGATCATTAGTAACACAATAATGAATTTTTGAAGATCTCTAATGACAAGAAGAGCGACTAATGAGATGAAATCTTCAAGAGAAAATGAAAGAGGATTACGAACTTTTCCATTTTTAGAGACTCTACTCTTCGTTTGTTTTTCAATCAGCAATGCTGATTGCATTAGAGCTATAATCCAATTATAAGCAACGATATTAATTTTCGAAATGATTGAGTACATTAATAATAATAATAATTTCTCTGGATGTTGGACGACACATCCAGAGGAGTTTATTTATAAATTCAAAACACTACATATTTTCAATATTAACTTACTACAATACAATATTATTTTCAAAAATGATACCTCACTATATTATACAATATGTGTCGAGGTTATCGAATTGAAACAAAATGTGGTCAGTACAAAATATATTCTAAAATTATATGCAATCTAAACTATTCCTCTAACCATCACCTGCTAACTTACGTACAAATTCTATTCACTATATTAATTTTCCAATTTCTAATTGAAATAAAAAACAACTTACACCTAAATCCTATTCACTACTATAAATTCCAGTTTTTAATTTTTCTTCTGAATCTACTAAAATTTTCCTCTTCTCTGATGTCTATTGGTATTCTATTAAACAATGTTGGCCCTAAATATCCTATTAATCTCTGCCCAAATGTTTTTGTATTTTAAATAGTGGATCTATATAGCTGACATTGGCTGCCCCCCCAGGCCCGGTCCTATAGATGGGCAGACTGGGCAAATCCCCAGGGCGCCAAATTTTTGGGGGCGCAAAATAAAATAGTAAATTATAGAAACAAATTAGCTACTAAAAAATATGTGACATAATTTTTTTAACTATAGGCTACATATACAGAGTGTTTCAGGAGGAATGTGCAATACTTCTCAGGCTGATTCTTACCCCAAGTGGAGCAAAACGTTCCATTGGAGATACCCCCAAAAACGCTTTGTTGCTGAGATAACAATGGCGAAAAATTGATATTTTAAAAAAGATTTCATTTTTCAATTTTATACAGGCTTTATTCAGGTTTGAAAATTATCAATTCCCATGTTAAATTAGCTGAGGAATTCAATGAAACCAGGTTGAAGTTTGTAGCTCCAACAGTTTTTGATTTAATTGGGAAAATATTCTAAAAACACAATTTTTCAACAATAAAGCGTTATAAGTGAATATGATATCATAAATTTTTATTTTTAATAGATGCAAGTTGAAGAGAAACCAGTTCTAAAGATAAAGTTCGATGGCGGCAATTGTAAAAATCTTACCCAAATCTCAAAAATATCGATCAAAAATTGAAAAAAATTGGACAAGAGGAAAATCTGTGTCGCGATTTTGCTATTTTTGATCGCCATTTCTGATATTTGGACTCTCTTCAATTTCCATCAATTAGAAATACGAATTTATGATTTCATATTCAGTCATAACCTTTAATTGTTGAAAAGTGACAGTTTTAGGATATTTTCCCTATTATCTCAATAACAGTTGAAGTTACAAACTTCTAACTAGTTTAATTGAATTCCTCAGCTAAATTCTACGTAGGAATTGATCATTTTCAAACCTGAATAAAGCCTCTGAAAAAATTTGAAAATTGGGAAATTGCTTGTTTCGGTTGTCTCTTGACTGCATGAACCTAAAATGAACAAACAATTATAGTGAAAGTTGTTGTGTCAATGCTTTGTTTACAGTCCCGACAACAAAATTCGGGATTTCGGCATTGCTGTTACTTGTTTATATCGTGGCTAAAACGAAGCCACCCCAGGTGCACACACATATATGCAGAGAATTTGTTTATCTCGTCTCAAGCCATCGTGAATGCTGGACTATAGGCATTACTATACTATTACTGTTGGTGCCAGCTGGTGCCAGTGCATCCGCGTAGCATCTTCTGCTGTCACATGGAATGCAACCTAGTCAAAATAGCAACCATGCAAATCTAGGAAGGGGGCGCCAGTAGATTATTTGCCCAGGGCGCCAGCCACCCAAGGAACGGGCCTGTGTCCCCCAAACCAACAGACCATACCTAATAAGAGATTTAACCAATGTCAAGTAAACTGTCTTTAATATTTCCTTGTTTACATTGGCGAGATTGTGCTACTAGTTGTTTCTAACTGAAGATTAATAAACCCACAAGTGAACCGCGAACTTATAAATTGCATATAATTTTCAATTTGAAATGATCAAAGTACAGAACAATATTTTTAATCATATTATTTCAATTTTTTATAATGATTTACGTTAAGTATTTTAAGGAATTGGTCAATTCCAATAGATCCAATGTTTTTCTACGATGAAATATTTTTCAATAATTCAATCTAACTTCAAAGTTCAAAATTTGTCTACGTTGCCGAACACAATGTCAAATAATGTATATGCAAAAAGTGAAATTTGAATAAATATTCCATTTTGAATACCCACTTTCTAGCATTTTTTCTGTGGCCTTTCCAAATACATAATTTAACAAACTTATAGCAACTTTAAAATTTATAAATGTTTGTTTTTCTCTAAAAAGCAAACTTTCTCAATTATTATTATTATTATTATTATTTCGTATGGCTCATTTTGTGGGGAGTTCCGAAGAAGTTCCACAGCCGACATAACCACAATTTCCCATGATGGGAAATTATTGTGGTAGTTAATGGTATTGAACAAAGTTATTGGAATTTTAGTGAATCTCTTCAAATTTCATAGAACCAAACACAAAAATAACACTCGAAGCACTAATCCACGATCGGAAATTATTGAATTTTTCAATTTTCCAATTATTGAAATTTCTCAATTTTCAAACTAAACGGTAATTCAACTAAGGTAATACGTGTAGTTCTTTGTAGATGATATTGCTCAACTTTCCTCAATATCATCAATGTATTTGTACATTTATCATTGAATAGAAAAATACACGCAAACCATTGCAATTGACTGAAGTATAATTATTCAGCCAGAAGAGAATTATTCCAGGTTTGTGATGATTACTCACACTCCTATCAAGACAACTTGGCCAACGTAATATAGTGCACCTACACGATCTTGA
This sequence comes from Sogatella furcifera, assembly GCA_017141385.1. Taxonomy (NCBI): domain Eukaryota; kingdom Metazoa; phylum Arthropoda; class Insecta; order Hemiptera; family Delphacidae; genus Sogatella; species Sogatella furcifera. The sequence goes on along the minus strand of CM029550.1, from coordinate 9,752,931 downwards.
ATATATTACCCTAAGTTAGGGTGAACCACAGTACTGGCAATCAAGTCTGTTACACCGGCATAATGGTCAATTGTCCCATCTCTGGTGAATGGCGTCACATCTATGCGTCCAATAGTGTCTAACATATTGTCATCAGAGATATCCACTACAAGTCAGGTAATAGCCTAGCTCCAAAACGCTCCAACATAATTATTATAAGTGGTTTTCGCCATTCATTTTGTCTTTGAATTCTGTATCTAAATGTTCTGTACCACATCAGTGACTTGGTCCGTCATCTTGGATTTGCCAAACTTTGAAAAAAATGTAAGATTGTCATGTTATACGAGTACATGATTGTATATGTTTAAATTGACAGTGTATGAAAATTTAAAATGACCAAGTGCTGAACAAAAACCTAATTGATATAGTCTGTTCTAGCAAAGAAGAACCTCTGGCAAAATGGGAAAATGACTCCAGCTTGGTCAATATTTGTTCAAGAATTATAAATGTGGTAAATTATTATTATAGTTCGGCCAAGAACAGAAGAGCCTTTGGCAACATGGCTGCCATTCACTGCTGCCAGTATAGTTAAAATGAAATTGTTCCAACATAACCAAATTTAGGAAGAAATATTACTATACAGGCTCAGACGATTTTTTTTGTCCACAGCCGACAAAAGCACAATTTCCCATGATGTAAAATTGTGATAGTTCTTGATTCTAAACACAGTCATTACAATTTTGGTGAATTTCTTCAAATTTTATAGAACCAAACACATAAAAAATAACACTAGAAGTACTAATCCACAATCGTAAATTGTTGGATTTTGAAAGAATTTAGAGCACGAAATATTCACAACAGAATTTTGCCATGCCTTAGTAGATCAAATTGATAATTTTTGAACCAATATTGACCGAGCTTGAGTCATTTTCTCATCTTGCCAGAGGGTCTTCTCTACTTGGACAAACTATACCACAGGAATATTACAGAAGGTAATTATAGTAGGCCTATTATAAATTATAATACGAATTCATTCGAGGAGAGGAAGCGGGTTGAGGTATAGTCTGTCCAAGCAAAGAAGACATTCTGGCAAGATGGTAAAAAACTCCAGCTCGGTCAATATTGATAAAAAAATTATAAATTAGGTTTTAAATTGTAGATCAGAATTTTTCCTACATTAAATTTATGATTTTTTAACAAATATTGACCGAGCTGGAGTTATTTTCCCAACTTGCCAGAATTTCTTGTCAGCTTGGACAGACTACAGTTGTCTTTATTATTGTGTAGCAATTTTCTTGGTCTTGATAAGCGCATTAGAACTTCGTACAAGAGAGAAATATAGTAAGTTAACGACGAAATAGATTGTTGAAGATATTATTCTCCAACTCATCTATAGTGTTTAATACAAGATACTAATACAACAGCATTATAAAATACTCCTGTAATGGCCCAAGGTCCGTATAGCGTATATATATAAACATTGGTAATGGCCAACCTTCGAATTTCTGGGTCTCAATATACAGTTTGAACCAGTGTTGTTTCTCATTTCGGTAATCTGCGGATCCATCCTGTTGCATTGCTCTCCTGAGTACACTCCAATAGCTGAATTTGGAAAGTGCGATTGGGCAAAAGTTCGAAGGGGGAAATTAGGAAGGCTGTGTGTAAACAGCTGAAAAAAGCGGGAATATGAAAGGATACCATCCAGCTATTTCGGGGAGAAGCAGTGAGGTTTCTGATATGTCTATTGGTAGCACTAAATCAAGCATTTTCGAAGCAGACGAACATGGACTTTTTTGGTTTCGTTGGTAAATTGGGCTCGTTCTAAATTTTTTTTTGCTTCTTTTTTTCATATTTTTTTCTTTCGTGTTCTTTTCATTCTATTTTGCATTTTTTTCTTATTGTTATTCCCAGCATCCGTCTTTCAATAATTTTCTTGTTTGCCGTGATTTTTACCATCTTCAATTACCTGTTACTATGTCATTTATAGCATTCGATGCAATATTCCTTACACCACTGGTGGCTTGTGCCCACGGAACAGGTGACGTGCTGTACAGTACTTCAGGTGAAGTGTATCTTCAACGGGCACTTCACCTGTTTCGTGGGTACGAGCAGCCAGTGCCTCACATCACAATCGCTTTTTACACTTTCATTTCTAAAACAAAACAATAGTTTGCAAATTTATTCTTCATCTTTCTTCTCCTTATTTTCATACAGTACCTCCAATTTTCCCCATGACATATCTTTTTCTATCATAACTATTATCTTTCTCATAAAAAACATTTTTAAAGAATGTTTCAATCCATCTCTACTCCTCTGTTTCTGAACTCTTTACTTCATGCTACACCTAATTTCTATGATTAGGTGAATGGTCGTTCTGATCCAATTTTAATTTTTTTCAAGGATGTAGATGGTGCATATGGGTCCCTTGACTTAGCCCTATACTTTTTCAACGCCATTTTGTATGGAGTATAATATCACCTGCTGGTCTTATCCATTAAACCCATATAATATATGAAGAGTACTGTATGCCAAATGAATCAAGTAATACGAGTATACACAGTATATGACTGTTTTCTTTCTGTTTGCAGTTTTTTACTGCAATAAAAGACAGGGGTCGTTCGTGCCAATGCTGGAATTGCCTGGTTCGAACACCCTGGAGAAATCAGTCTTTTTCAATGCCGATGTGTTGTCTGATACATAGTACATCACACCAACATAAGGTATACTTACAGACCAAAACAATAAATTTGCAAGCTTCGAAAACTCGTAGTTGAGTTGAATAATAATTCACTTTCCTATCCACAAAGTAAGAATAGGAGAAATAGAGAGTACCAAACAAGACCAAAGAAAAATGGTTTGCAATGCATATGATTCCACCCATTAATGATCCAGAACAAAAATTCATCACAGCTCTGTTTCATACAGTACAGCTTGCAACATTAGATCCCGATAAAGTAGGCTACAGCTTGATAGAAAATAGCTAATTGAAATTACAGTGACTATAGAAGCCTTCTATAGACAATGTTTAATTGTCTATGGACACTGTAATTAAAATGAAGTGCTTGCACAGTTACCAGCTCCTTTTGTTAACGCATACACGGTAAATGAAGCTGTCTCTATGTATATCCCATTATATCTATCAATATTCTGGACCCCCGACAGTATCGGCAGTGTAAGTGAGTTAAACAAGCTCGCTTCGCTCGCCTGCAAAACCTCTGTCACTGTAAGCTGAGTCAAACAGGCTCGCTTCGCACGCCTGGAAATTCCGTTCAGAAGAGAATCGAAATTTATTCAATACAGCATTTATAGACCCAATCTGGACCTGTTTATCAAACTTCAACATTCACTGCCAATTTGTTCTCGAAAAATCTAAGAAAAACTCCGAAAAATAATAAAACGCTAATATTGAACGTAACCTTAGGAAGCATATCGGAAATAGTTTGAAACTTGTTTCAATATCTTCTAAATTAGTTCATCTATAATCTCGTTGAACCATTGAATTTACAGTAAGGATTGGTCGTATCAAGGCGGAAGATATGCAACCCACAATACATATACAATTTTGAAAAAGTGATTAGTGGCGTACTCTTGAACGGAATTCAAAAATATTTTAACGCAACATTTCTAGACCTTACCTGAACCTACCTACCAAAAATACTATTCAATATATATCCAAAATAATTATCGCAATCATTGAATAGAAGAGAGAAAGTACACATTTGAAGTGAAAACATCTCTGTTTGCAGTGACATTTTGATAGCACAGGCTAACCTACCTTTGATAACAACGTTCCAGGAAGAGGATATTTGATGGAACTGCTTTGAAGTATCTCTAATAAACTGAGCAGAGTGGAGGGTCAACTGAACTGAACAGGAATGGAGGGTTCTCTTCCACTCGCTCATACACACACGCAATCCGATTGCTTTTCACTTATCTCTCTCCCTCTCTTTCACTCTCTCTTCCACGCATCTTCGATCTCTTGATCTTGTGCATGTTTTTAAAGGATTGGACAAGCAAATTAGAGGAAAGCCTTTCCACCTTTGACTCTTCTAATCCTTCAAATCTGGGAAATGCATCGCAATCAGTATCTGAACTCAACTAGTGGTGAGTTCTTCATGTTCTCAAGAACTTGGCAAAGAGCGATCGTTAGTGCTCGTCTTATTTTCCCACGTGTTCTCATCTTTTTCTCTTCATTTTTCTTCTTCCTCCATTTCTCCTTCTCCCTTTCTCCTTCAACATAGTGTTCTGCAGAGCTACTCATCTTATTCTTCTATTTATGATCATTGAACTTTCTAATTTGTGTCATTTCTCTAATATAATCTTCACATTTCCTTCACCCAACATTTTCCATGATTCCCTGTTTATTCATTTCCCCACGTTATAATTTATTTTTTATCTTCTTCTTCTTCTTCTTCTTCTTCTTCTTCTTCTTCTTCTTCTTCTTCTTCTTCTTCTTCTTCTTCTTCTTCTTCTTCTTCTTCTTCTTCTTCTTCTTCTTCTTCTTCTTCTTCTTCTTCTTCTTCTTCTTCTTCTTCTTCTTCTTCTTCTTCTTCTTCTTCTTCTTCTTCTTCTTCTTCTTCTTCTTCTTCTTCTTCTTCTTCTTCTTCTTCTTCTTCTTCTTCTTCTTCTTCTTCTTCTTCTTCTTCTTCTTCTTCTTCTTCTTCTTCTTCTTCTTCTTCTTCTTCTTCTTCTTCTTCTTCTTCTTCTTTTATTACATATTTCTGCTCCGTCTCCGGCCGTTCAGCTTATTGCGTGATAACTGTGTGCGTACGAACGTTTCAAACCGGATATTGACATTCTTCTTTGCCGTCTTCCACGCAAATAAACTTAACCAGCTTACTGGGTAAACTCATATCTCCCAAGCGGAAAAACAAACTTTGTTTGATAACTGGCGGATAGGCTACGTTGCGATAACAGGCCCAATGTTGATCCCATCGATATGTGAATGCGTGACTCGAAGTTTTCCACTGTGCAATGGACGTCTCCCAATTACAAATAACATCACAACTTGTAAAAATTGAATCAGTACAAATGACTCGTGAGGAAGTCAATCTCAATCTTCCACAACTAATACTATAGTAGAACCATAGCCTCCTCAATATCGGTTTCGCGAACGGCGAAATCAATTCCCATAAGAACAATGTAATTTTTGATGCATTCATGTAGCTAAATTTCCGCCCTCTTCTGTAAAAGCTGAATGGCCGAGATGGTTAAAGCGGCGTTCATGACCTTGTGATGCGATGTTAGCAGGTTCAAATCCGATTCCTGACTAATTTTTTTGGAGTTCATAAAATTGTTTTTTTTCTTTCGTATAATTAAAACATATAATGATAATTGAAAATTAATTACAATTTTCAAGCTTAACTGGATGGATTCATTTTATTATTCCAATTATCACCAGTGAAATTTAATAACAGTTTACAGTAGGCCATTTGACAAATCAAATTAGTTCAACAGATTATTATAATGCTATCGCGTCGCGCGATAACTGTTTTGCGCGAGCGATAAAGTCGCGCTTTACGCTCTTAATACATAAATAGCTATTATCAACCTCTTTGAACAGATAGAGCCTCTATTTATGGACAGAATTTCATGTTCTTTATGTCATTGGAAAGAGAATTCAGTTCTCCAGGGGCGTGACGTTTTACTTTTTTGATGTAAAGTTTATCTCAATAATTGTTGCATAATTAATTAACTGAAAAAGTATTGAACTCTAATTATTGAACCAAACTTAGAATCGAAAAAGTAAAGTCACGCGCCTTTAGAATTGAATTATCTTCCCAATGATATAAAGAACGTGAAATTCTGTCCATAAATAGAGGCTTTATCTGTTCCAAGATATTTAGAATAAAAGTTACATTGTTCTTATGGGGATTGATTTTACTGTTCGGCAGTTTGCCAACTACTACTGTCCACCCTTAACCCATGATTTTAGTACGATTAATATCCGAACTGCAGAAAACAACCAATTGATGGAGATTGAATAACTGAGAATACAAAAGTATTTAGTGACATGAAAGATTCTTATTATTATTATTAAAACAATCAAAGCTAAACCGGATATAAGAGGGAGAGGGTGAGTGAATAGAGTTATAATGTTGTTATTATTATTGGAAAAATCACCTTAGACCTTCAGTTAATTACGCATGATCTGTGGTGAATTTTATGCTTGGTTTATCCACTCAATTTGCAGTGCGATGATCGAAGGAGAAGAATAATGGTAGCTCTGTAGAGAAAAAGAGAAATGAATAAGGAATGAACATGGAGGAGAGGATATTATAGAATAGTGGGAATGAAAAAGCAAAGGCAAAGTGGAAGAAGAGATGAGATGGCAATGAGAAGAGTAGAGGAAAAATGTAAGAATATAGGAAAAAAGAGGACTTTGAATAGGAGGAGGAAGAAAAGGAGAGAGGAAGAAGAGAAGAAACTTATGTAAGTAGTTGAGAGTGATATGTGATGACTAAGAATGGTGATGTGAGGGAAAAAGACGAAAATTTGCCAATAAATCTTCAGGCGTTGGATATAACTCAATTTATCAACCCTTTTCGATAAGATCGCGTGTGAGAGTAACCACAGGGGGAAGCAAAGAGAGGGAGAAAGAGAGTGAGCAGAAATAAGTCGTGAAGAATAATAATGATGAGAAGAAAGAGGTGTGGAAAGTAGCACAGAGAGAAGAAAGAGTGGGGGAGAGAGAGAGAGAGTGAGAGAAAACAAGAGAGAATAGGTGAGCTGTTGAGAGAGATAGAAGAAAGGAAGAAGCACTGGCGGCTCGTGCCCACGAAACAAGTGAAGTGCCCGTATCTTTCACTGTACAGCACTTCACCTGTTTTGTGGGCACGAGCCGCCAGTGGGAAGGAGTAGAAAAATGTGAGGAGAAGGTTAGAAGAGAGGATAAAAGGGGCTAGTGAGAATAGAAAGGATCAATAAAGGGGTTTATGACGACAGTATAATATAAATATTAGTGAAGGATTTGAAGAGAAAAAAGTAGCCTAAATGTTGAAAGTGCTGCTTCATAAGCACGAAACAAAAAAGTTTTAAAATTATATGGAGAGACAAAAAAGAAGAAGTAGGGAAAAGAGAATTGATAAAAGAAGAGAACAATAAAAAACGCATAGTCAATGAGGAAAAAATCAAGTTAAAGATGTAGATAAAAAATACTCAACAGGAAGAGAAAATAGGAAACAAAGATCAAGGAGTGGGGGGGAGAATGCTCAATGGATATAAGTGCGCGAAAAAGTGAACATTGAGAGGAGCAATATACTTATAGCGATCCGATGAGGTGGTAAAACAAGAAAAACTTTTGATACAAGGTTTGAAGTGAGATACAGAATGCCTGAGGATTTGATTCAAATAAGAATTCAGCTGAATGGAAGCGAGATGAACGACAAATATAGCAAGAAAATGCGAGCAAGTCTACCATTATATCAAAGTCTACCTCATACTTTCAAGAAATATTTTGAACATAACTTCTACTATTTTAAATATTTTAATCAAAATTTGGGTAAAAGATGATTTGGACTTCAATGTCTGTGTTTCAACCCTTTATTAGTCGAATAAATAAATACTGATAGAGTACACCAAAATACACAGGATAGGACAGGTTGTAGGATTGATAGATTGAATAGGGTGAAATATCAAAAATAATGGAGGACTATGAAGAAAGAAATAAGGAAGGAAGGTTCATGAAGATGAGGAAGGAATGTGCGATTGTAGGAAGAGAGTACAGCTGGAAAGGAAGTAGACACGGAAGGAATGAATGGAGGAAGGTGTATAGAATGGAAAGAAGGATGGGACAGTAAGGAGGAAGTACGTTAGAAGCAGTAGACGTTTGAAAAGCCATAAATATGCAGATTAAGACGACGACAAACGCGAGCACCAACCAAGTCACCAAGATCTATCTGCTTTTGACACGATCAACACCACCAAATGAGAAAACGAACCATTCACTCTCAGGCTGAGGCAAAATCCAATTCACTGCCTTCCAGATATCGTCACTGGTCCTCTTCAATTCCCCTCTCTCCCCTTCCTTGGCAAAAATATAATAAATTATTTATTGATGACATTCGGTCCTCACCGATTTAGAAAGCGCGGCCGTTTTGCTAACGACAAACTAATTTTTTTGAATTTATGTCCGAAGTTGTTGAATTTTTTTATTAAGTCCGAAGTTGTCGGTTTATCTTATGAAAGTGAGAGAGAATATTCGTTCGATGTATTATTTCCAAGGTATAGAAATGGAAATGAAATTGAAAAATTTCTATTAGGCGGAGTTAGGCCGGAAGTCCATTCTATCACTCAACCTATTGGTGTTGGGGATAGGATATCCAGATGCATTTATTAATCGATGATTGGTTCAAGATTATTCACTAATTTCACTCTGAATATTCTTGATTTTCTTATTCTGATAACAATAATTCAACTCAATGATTAGATCATATCATTGACACAAGGTTTTTGTGAACCAGCCTATTCTGCTTGACTATGATGAATATAATATTAAGATAATGCATTTTGCTGTGTAACTGAATTCTTAAAATGTGTAAATCTGTTTAAATCAAAATATTAAAATACGAGTGAAAGACTAAAAATCGAGTTCGAAAATTTTATCAACCGCTTTCGTTATTCAAGTTTGTCATAATCTGCGGCATAAAAAAGTGTTCCAAGATATGATATTATAAATCTAATGATCTCATAATTGAATGATTATAGTCGGACATGTTAATTAGGCAGTAAACCATGTCGTGAATAACAAAGAGATCACTACAGCAAATGTTACTGGAATGTACTGAACCATTACAAGTTAACAATGTTGCTCTTGATGCACTATAATGCACAAGATAATCTGCAATAACGAGCATGATGTGTAATAATGTACATGATTTGAACGACAATCTCATGAAGCCATATTGCGTTAATGGTCTGTTCAACATATTGTTGAGCTATATTCATCAAGGAGGTTAGTGATCGTTCCATTAGATTTGTCAACAACCCTCAACAATTTATTGTATACACATTTGGAACTACATCATAGTTATGATCTAGATTATTGCACTGCTTTTATAGTAACCTAGATGGCTGAAGCTGGTGTTTATTGAGGGTTTGAATTACCTCTCAATTAAACAGATTCGAGAGGATAGACGAGATTATACATTTATCAAATTGAATAATCGAATTGGAATGTACTGCATCCCAAGTTGAACGTTTGTACAGTTTCAATTGATTTAAGTATCATCAATATTGAATCAAATACCTTCTATACTTGACCGTCGTATGTATAGTCTGCCCAAGCAAAGAAGACATTCTGGCAAGGTGGAAAAATGACTCCAGCTCGTTCGATATAGTCCAGTCAATAAAGCCTGTCCACACGTGTATAGAGTGTGTAATATGGTGAAAATTGAGTTGTTGTATTTTTGAAGTTTTAATTTTATGTGTGTAGTAAATTATATTCTTTTTCAGGTTATTGAACTTAATAGAGTTAAACAGAATTTTGACATGAACTTTGATTTTCAAACGAAGAATATATTGCATTGTTAATGTTGATTAGTTTAAAGAAATTGCTAACTTGCTGCTTAGCTGTCAGAATTAGTGCAATTTTCGTGCATTTTCCAAGTATCAGTTTCAATTTCATGTCGAAAAAGCTACTATATTTGGGAATTGTATGAACATTGACCTTTTCAGAATTTTGGTTGTTCCGCTTAGGATAGGCTCAGCGCTCGTGCAGGCGACCGCGCGGGAGTCGTTGGAGGGGGCAAATTTTGAGTGGAAAAGCGAGAGTTCGATTTGAAACACGGAGCTGTAAACATCGAAAATGTAATTGTGTGATTAGGCCTCGGCCCTCTAGATGGGTTGTTGTCCATCTAGAGGGGACAAAAGTAAAGTTTTGCGACCAGTTGTTTTTGTTATAAAATAGTAGATAAAGTCTGAAAGTTCATGTCAAGTTAATATTTAGTACGGTATGTGAAGTTTCAGTTTGAGTAGAGTATGAGTTTGCGTATTTTGTGATTCAAAAATTATTATGGTGAGTGCCAAACTTTTATTGTAGTTTTCTAGCTCAAATTTTAATTTAATTAGTAGAACTTTGACCGAGACCTTAACACTAAATAAGTAGCAGGTTAGAAATGTTTTTCAAAAGTAAATTGAAGGTTTAAATTTGTTCTAAAGAATAACTTCAAATTGATTTGATCTTCTTTCTCAGGATTTGTAGTTGACCTGATAAATTCCTATTTATTTTGTTAAATCCAAATTTTAATTAAAAATAGACATCAATAAACCTGCTGAATAGTAACAATCACAAACTATCATTTTTATTGAAAGTTCCTTCCTCGTAGTGACTAGTTGCTAAATTAGGTGTTCGAAATAATAATAATAATTAGGCATTTGGATGAACGGATCCACAATCAGGCTCCCAACCGATTTCGTTACATTTAGTTACAGGGAAATTAAGTTAATTCAAAAATAGTATATCTCGGCCCAGCCATTACAAGTGCATGAAATATGCCCCAATTTATGACCTCTGGGATTTGTTAAGACTAGTTAGGTGGTTAACATACTAAAAGTCCCCGGACCTGGGGCGTGAGCATAGGGCGGGAGGGGGGTTTAGAAGGTACAATTTTCTAGTTTTTCGCATATTACCCGAAAACGGTTGATCCTAGAGAAAAGTGCTCTGAATAGAAATTGAAGAGGACTGAAATCTGCGTCGATTAAAAAAGAAAACGAAAATAGGCCGAATAGAATTTTAGAATTTTTTTTTACATTTGATCAAAATCCTGAGAAAGAACTTAGTCTTAACTTGTCATAAACTTGTCTTAACTGCTTTTAAATGTGACGTAACTCATAAAATAACAATAAATTCACTACCCCCTCACCCTAAAAGTTATCGAGTATGAGAAGTAGATTCCAAATAACATATCAATATTGATATTTGACCCATTTTTGGAAGTTTAACAATCACTTTTCCAAGAATGGAATTCCTCCAAATTCAGCTACAGGTGGTTTTTGTCAATATTTTTATACTAAAATATACATACAAAGTGATAACAATATTCAAAGTGGTGTCTGGTAGTCTATATTGATCATTCCTCCTCAGAATAATTATTTTACTGTCCAAAATCTAGACTATTTGCAGTAGAAAGGACCCTTCAAGGATAAGGACATCTCTAACTCTCGTAAAAGTGAACGGATCTTATCAAACTGTAGTTCATTGTTTTCAGCTTCAAGAGGCGGTTCTATTTCATAAAAGTGAACGGATCTTAACAAACTAACTAATGCTCTATTGACTTGTCTAATATTGGTTCAAAAATTAAAAATCTAATTTAAAATTGTAAAACAGAATGTTTCCTACGAATTGAGACTAAATTTATAATTTTTTAGCCAAAATTGACCGAGCGGGAGTCATTTTCCCATCTTTTCAAACTGTCTTCTTTGCTTGGACAGACTACTTGGAAATTTTCTCCATAATCGCAATAGTGAAGAAACCCATAAACACTTGATCAAACAAACATGTCTCTGTTTTGCATTATTCTGTTCTATTTTCTAAAACTTTATATTATTTTATTTATAAAGAATGAGAATTTTCCATTTTTATGAGAGAAATAATATTTTGGATATTATCTGGAGATGGATTTATTCGGAAGGTTCTTCAAGAAAATGAATCATGCATTATTCACAAAAGTATATGTAATTATATATGAATATGAAGTATGTATGTTTACAGTAGGCCTAATGATAATTCTGTACTCACAAGAGACACTGCATACTTTTTAGTAAAAGAAATCGCTGTAGTAGGCCAGTGACAAGCGTATTTCATTGACCTTTTCCACTTGTATATAAACTCAAAATTTAATATTTAAAGAAAAATTATGATTTCTCTGTTTTGGATCAGTTTTCTTTTCTTAAACTTTCTCAATCAAAAATGACTTTTCAAATTCAAATAACTGAGAACACAATCAAGAACTATTATCATAATCATTATTCATCATGAGAAATCGGTGATGGGAAACGGGACTATCTTCAGACCTCCCCACCAATAGAATCCATACGATATCAATGATAACACTCAGTTGCATCGAATCGATGTTATCAATGCCACATTGATAAGTATGAGACAGACATCTAACATTGTATATAATGGACAGCTGATTTTCGAGATTTTCTAAAATGTTGTTTTGTTTATCACCTAGAAGGTTTTGTTCTATTTGTGTCATTTTATTCTGTAGCGTCACTTAAAATATGAAATGTTGAGTGGCATTTTGGAACAATAACTACTTCTCTGCATTTTTTGTTTTAAATTGGTGTTCTCCACGATTGGTGCTTTTTTAATTTCACGTGTGAAAGAAGTGCGTGAAAAAAGACGGACAAGGTTTTTAAGTGTACTTCGAAGTTTATGCAATGAATATTTCCTTAAATGTTATTGTTAAATGTGATTTTTCTAAAATTAGAATTTCACACATCCCTGTAATGGAATATGATTCATTTCACAGCAAACATAACCCTTGAATAGAAGGCGTTTTGAGAAGTAAAGCCATATGTAAAATTTGAAAATGTTCAAATCTTTTAATAAGCTTCAGTTCTTGGGTGAAATTTTTAGTGTGAATTATTTTTGAAAGTAAAATGAATCATAACATTTTCTAGTTTGAAAAATAGAAATATCTAGAGGATTCTAGCTTTAAAATGCATAATCTTCAGAAGCACAATATTGCAAGATTCCTAATGACAGGTAAAAAAGTGACAAGTTCTTATATGTTCTATAGTTATCATATGTGAACAATTTAAAGACATTTCAATCATCCCGAATCGAAATTTGGATACATCCAGGCACAGTGATCACAAACCAGGAGTATTTTGGAAAACTTCAAGCACTGTGATTAAATAAACACCAAACATGACACGCAAGAGCGACTGGAGTCTACTATCTATTGATTCATTGACCTTGAAAACTGACTACAGATTGCATTTCAAATTGGACAGTGATGCTGCGTCAACTTTGGTCCTACTGCTGTACAGAGTTGAATTGATGGGAATATTAAATAACGAAAACCATGATCCAACAAAAATTTACTCCAATATCCTACACTTGATCATTCTTTACACCATCTTCTTACCTATTCTGTATATGATGTTGTTAATTGGGCATTACTCGAAAAATGGTGTCATGGTGATTGGTAAAATTGTGCCTCTAGTTCACGGAGTGGGGTTTACCATGGCTTTGATGTCGTTTATAAATTGTATGTACACGATTGTTATAGCTACAGATAGTTTGATATTTTTCTACTACTCTCTGCTACCAGGAACACCTTGGATGGTGTGCAACAGCAATGGCAAAAATGAGTGTTTGGGTTACAATGAAATGAAAGAATGTCAACGGTCCTCCATAGATCAGCCCTGCATGAGAAGTACTAACTCTTCCCCTTTGGAAGTGTTATCAGCCTACCAATACCGTAGAGACGTTCTAATGGAAACCGGATTCAACAGACACCCCGAACCTAAGTTAAGTTTGTTCAAACTTGCATTTTCGGCTACATCTTGTATTATACTGGCACTAGTAACAGATCTAAATTTCAAATCTGGTAAAGCATCCAAAGTGATCCTCATAATCCACATAATCATGCAGTTCCTTGTGTTAATGTTTGTGACTTTCATAAGCACACCCGCAGACAACTATTCAGAATTAACAATGCATTCAGGGTTTCTGGATGTGTTTCAAATTGACTTTGAGTCTCTTCTGGATCCTGCAGAATGGATGTATTCGTTTTTGTTTGTGGTGCAATCGATGAACTCCGTTTCAGTAGGTACCTCACTCATTGGATCATACATGCCACGCAAATCACAGGCTGACTTATTCGCTCTGGAAGTTTCCCTCATTCTTCTATTTTTGTACTGTTTGGGTGAAATATTAATGTCGACGATATTGAGTTCATTAGCAATCAACATGCGAGTGAACAAAGTCCGTTTCTTCGTTACCTTTCAAGATAATTTGTTTGTGTTTATACCGCAAATATTTGGCATGTCTCATTTCTCTCCCACAATTTTGTCTCTCCTTTTCTATGGTTATCTATTTTTCACAAATATTTGGAGAGCCCAACTGATCCTATCCGCTATCTATGAGACGTTCGCCGATATTAAACCAATCATACGGATCTATCGGTTTTACATACGAACGTTTTCTTGTATTTTGATTTTTTTACTTAGTCTACCCATTTACATGGAAGGTTTTCTTGATGTGTGTTTGTATTTTGTTCGTTTTTTAGAATTCACCTATTTGGCAATAATACATTTGATTATAACCTGGAGTATTCTATACCTGTATGGTGCTCAGAAACTTTGCGATGACCATCATTTCATCTACGGCAACCAGCCAGTCACGTTCTACCGTGTCATGCTGATTCTGATTCCTGTATTGTTCCTAATCCTCTGGGCATTCATTTACCTCAACATACACCGCTCTTCTTTAGCCGCCCAACTCATACATAGCCCCGTCTTTATTGCTTGCTTCACCACAACCCTAGTCCCTCACCAACTAGGAATGCTCTACAAGGTGATATTCTACTTGAAACAGCAGAATATGATACATCTATTGAGGAGTGAGGATGACTGGGGCGATCCAAATCCGCAGGTACGCAAAGAGAGAATCATCTATCATCCTCGAAAAGAGAATAAATACTTTCGACGGCTTGATATCTGTAAACACGACTGTTTGAGGTACAATCACATATTACCTTTGATAGTGAACGAGGAAGCTATGAACCATCGTTTGAGCTTTCTGGTACAAAAACGAAATTTATTCACCAAATCAGAGGTGGGCATAGGAAAGATGTCTTTGGATTTCAAATAATTATCATTAAATGTGTTTCTTGTACAAAAATTTTTGTTTTACAATTTGATATTACTACTTACCTCTAGAAGAAATCAAAACTGTTTATAGCCTATCCAAACAAAGAAGACCCTCTGGCAAGATGAGAAAATTACTCCAGCTCGGTCAATATTGGTCCAAAAATTATTCATTTTGTCTCAAACGTAGGAAACATTCTGTTCTACAATTTGGAACCAATATTGGCCGAGCTAAAGTAATTTTCCCATCTTCTTTGCTTGGACTTTGCTAGACTATGAGACTATAGCTGTTAGCTAGATTCGTTAAAATAGAGCAAGGCCTCAATTCGAATTTTATGGAAATGATATTGTTTTGTCTCAGGAGGATGATAATGAACTTTTAATGTAAAGTTGGAAACAATAAAGCAATGAATAATAAAATAATTAAGAAAGGGAAGCAAAGGAGAATTTATTTTTGTATTCTCTGAAGAGGAAAAAATAGTTTTTCATTCTAAATAAGCTTCTGGGATCTGGTTAAAGAAGTCCTAAAACACATTAAAACAATTGGAAATAGGTACACTAACATTATTTTTTATTTACTGCGACATAAGCTCATACATTTGGAGTACCTAAAGTGCATATTGTAAGACTTCTGAGTTTCTATAGACTGAAACAAATTTCTGATTTCATAAATAATTTAATTAAATATAGCTAAAACCAAAAATGTTAGCGGGTTCGTCTGTCTCTTGTACGTGATGTAACATTCTAGCAGTTGATGTAAAGCTTCTATCGTCTCTATTGATTTTATACATCATCAAGACTCTAATTGACAATATCAGCTGTTGGAACTAACAAGAAACAGACAAAACCATCTAATTTTTGGCTTCATAACATCACCAAAACAAAAATAAAGGGCCCTCGCGTAGGTGGGGCGACCGGCGCAGTTGTAATTATTATAAATCGTGTTCAAAAATTTTGAAAACGTAGATTGATAAACATTTTGCACCCCTCTGTACCTCCAATGAATTTGTTATACTATATTAATTAGTTATTTCTCAAGATTAAGAAACTGATTGATAATAATACTGATCATAACAATAATATGACAGAATAATAATTGACCAAACGTAAGTGATGTCTAGATTCAAGACGACGATTTTGCATTTCTCTTTATGTTTGCTTGTTTGTATGTGTGTTTGTTCCGCGCATTTACGACAAAATGCGGAAATAGATTCTGATGAAATTTGACAGGAATGTTCCGCACCAGCCAAATCCTAGCTTTACGCCTTTACCCGACACTGCTGCTGGACAATCATAGAACTATAGATCTATAGAGAACTAAAGAGATAACCAGAACTATTATTAGTCTCCAAATCTCGCTGTATTGAACAGTCTCTATGGTTTTCATGTTCACAGATCAGTCACTTCTATCCCTGTATGTTTCAACTTATTATCATCAATATTCCCATTGCTCACAAACAATAATCACAGGAATCAATGTAAACAACTACATGATGTTTTTATGATAATAATTTATTACATCGATGTGAGTTTTTCAGATACCTTAAATAATTATAGGTTGCATATTATCTCAGTTCAGTTCTTCATTGTTAAAACCATATAGTATTGTTCAAGAGTATGAGCTTCGACTATTCCGAATTCTATTCAGTGCTATCTATTCTATTCTATTCTATTCAATTCTATTCAGAACAATATCATTTCAATCTTGAATTTTCATGTGTTTCAGAGCGTTCGCCCGTATTCTGTGCGTGTGCTGTCCTAGGAAAATACGTCGAAGAAGACGAGCGAAAATGCGGGCAAGAAGGTGTCAGGTAATTAGCAAGTCAATTTTTCTACCCCTGCCACTTTTCATTCTTTTCAACACCTTTTTCTCACTTCTTGAGTCACTAATCAATACAATCTGTAATCTTCATAGCTTTTTGTACTTTGTTTTACTCCAAAGGCAAGAAATTATTGTATTTTAATTTCCTTCCATCTTCTAGCTCCAATTCACCATGATAAAATAATCATAAATTTTATTTATTGTTCAATTAGCCTACAATTGTTTATTTTATGTTCGATATATAATTAATCAAACATACGGTTTTCACTACATGATCTGGTCTTCCTTTTCAGTTTCTCATATCATGTTTTTCGCAGTTCTCATAAATTTTTCAATACTATCCTATATCCTTAATTCTTCAAATTCTTTCTCCTCCCAATGTCATCCTAAGCTTTTACATTGTTGGCCATACTTCCCCGACCTTCTTGTAGCCTATTTGAAAATATTCCTTTTTCTCACCTCTTTTTTTGTTATTTTTCTCTCAACCAATTTTTTCTCCAACTTTTCCTTCTTTTGTTCCTATTACTTTATTTTATTGTGGAACTACTTATGATTATTACCTAATAATATTATAATACTTATAATTGATATTCTATTTTGTATTAAACACCCATGAAACTCATATTCTATCAGAGGTATCTTCCTGAGCTCTACTTGAATAATATGAAAATATAATATTAGTTTCAATGCAACCCTCTCTAATTTCGTATATATTATTCATGTATAGTATTTTCCATTATAGTTGACCTTACTGGCGGCTCGTGCCCACGAAACAGGTGAAGTGCCCGTATCTTTCACTGTACAGCACTTCACCTGTTTCGTGGGCACGAGCCGCCAGTGGTTGATCTACGATCTACGCGTGGGGGCTAGTTAGAGGTTGGGCTTAGCCAATAGCCACGACCAATAAGATAACGATAAGGAGTCTCAAGCGTCTTTTGTTTGGTTGGTATTGCAAGGGCTAACCCGATTCAATGCGTAAGCCGTAGACTTTGTGAAAGTATCAATAATTTTTAATTATATTCAACGCCAAGACTTGCATAATTTTCAAAATAGATTATGTTGTATGAAGATAGCATTGTGCTTGAGACGACTCAAATTCTCAGTCAATGCCAATAACTTTGAATAATTTCGCTTTGTGAAAGGACTTATTTAGATTTTTCAATTGTGAAAACGTGATTTTATTCAGATAACTAAATGAAGAAAATGGATGGAAATCTATTCCTTTTGAGATTGATGAAAATTTAAAACTACGTTAGAAGAGCTCAAAAATATCGGCAAATTAGATTCCTTCTTCTAGTGTAAGTAGCCTCCATGAAAGTTTAAAAAAGACCAGAGAATGAAAGTTAGGGAAAGTAGTCTCTTCAAAGAATTTCTGAAAAACTGATTTTCTCACTCTCGCCGAAACCCTACCGGAGGATCACTTCCACAAAATATCCAGGAAACTGGGAATTTGAACTTTCAATCTTCAAACATTTATAATAATTGTAAGATTTCTCTTTTGTCTTCTTCCCACTTGAATCTTCGATATTATAATAAATCAACGTAATTGATTTTTACTTTATCAACAACAGTATTCTTGTCGCTTGCCAGACGCGTTTTGGGGCACAAGGAGTAGGAATAATAATATTAATAATTTTTACTTTCCTTGCCCTACCTACTACCATAGGTAAGGAAAGTATTGCTTTCCAAAAAAAATTAAGATACCCCAAATTTAGGTTTTCTATCCGTTTCAAAGTCCTCTGAGTCCAAAAAAGTGATTTTTGGGTATTGCTCTGTGTGTATGTGTGTGTGTATGTGTGTGTGTGTGTGTGTGTGTGTGTGTGTGTGTGTGTGTGTGTGTGTGTGTGTGTGTGTGTGTGTGTGTGTGTGTGTGTGTGTATATACTATATCTCGATCCCTAATTGACCGATTGACTTGAAATTTCAAACTTAAGATTCTTATACCATGAGGACCTGACTCGAAGAAATTCAAAATTCGAAGAAAAATGGCGGATAATATGCCAAAAATGGTGTTTTACACGATTTTCTAGAAAACGGCTCCAACGATTTTTTTAAACTCATACCCGAAATAGTCCTATATAAGCCCTATCGACTGCCATGAGTCTCGTTCCTGGCAAAATCGCAGAAGATCCGTAGCATTGTTGAGAATAATGGATTTTGCAATAATTCGATTCCTATTTGACCGATTGACTTGAAATTTCGAACTTAAGGTTCTTATACCATGAGGACCCTACTTGAAGAGATTAAAAAAATTCATCGAAAAATGGCGGAAAAATGATAGATAATATGAAAAAATTGTGTTTTTCACGATTTTTGCGAAAATGGCTCCAACGATTTTTCTTAAACTCATACCCGAAATCTATATCTATAAAAGCGAAATGGCACTGACTGACTGACTGATTCATTCATTCATTCATTCATCACCAGAACTAAAAATCCACTGAACCGAATGCGTTCAAATTTGGCAGGCATGTTCAGTTGGACGTTTAGACGCGCGCTAAGAACGGATTTTAGGAACTTTTCAAGGATACACCAAATATTTAAGTTTTTCTATAGTTTTTCGGCGTTTTCTCAATTGTTTCGAGAACCAATCGGTAGAAAATGTTGATATTTGGTGGGTAGGTTCAGATAAGGTCTAAAAATGTTGTGTTAAGATATTTTTGAATTTCGTTCAAGATTACGCCAGTAATCAGGTTTTTCAAAATTGTAGATGTATTGCGGGTTGCATATCTTCCGCCTTAATACGACCAATCCTTACTGTAAATTCAATGGTTCAGCGAGATTATAGATAAACTAATTTGGAAGATATTGAATCAAGTTTCAAACTATGTCCGATATAGTTCCCAAGGTTACGCTCAATATTAGCGTTTTACTATTTTTCGGAATTTTCAGAGTTTTTCATGGATTTTTCGAGAATAAATTGGTAGAAAATGTCGAAATTTGGTGAACAGGTCCAGATTAGGTCTAGAAATGCTGTGTTCAATAAGTTTTGAATCCCTTCTGAACGGAATTTGCAGGCGAGCGAAGCGAGCCTGTTTGACTCACTGACACTGCTGATACTGTCGGGGGTCCAGGGAGCGGAGCCCCCTGGCTAGGCGGAGAAGGCGAGCGAAGCGAGCCTGCCGGCTAGTAGTCCTATATAAGCCCTACCGACTCCCATTAGTCTCATTCCTGGTAAAATAGCAGAAGATCAACAGCATTGTTGAGGAAAATGGATTTCTATCTCGATTTTCTTAAAAATGTCTCAAACGATTTTTTTCAAATTGGCACCCTATAAAGTCACTAAAGCTCTATCAACTAGCATATGTACCCTCTGAGTAAGATTATCAGGGGCGCCACCCCATACTTGAAAAGTTAGAAAAGTCTGTAGATAGGCAACCCGCACTACATTAATCTGTATATAGGCAACCCGCACTACATGGCTCGGTAAGTGGAGTTCGAGCAACGCGGGCAGCGCGCTTGACGCTCGTGTACAAAAAGTGTATCAATGTAATTCCGTCATTCTCGCTATCAAGGCAATCCGCATCAGGGTTTAAGAAGACAAGAATCACATTTGAAAGAAGTATTAGTGTTTTATAATAATTATTAGTAAAATACCAGAGTTATGGAATCGAATGATCCATTATCGATTCCACCTCTTTGATCCGATATATTGGAGTACTACAGACCAAAAAATCTACTTTCATTCATAATCCAAGTCAATTCGGTAGCCGAAGCGCCGATGGGCTTGTGAAAATTTCAAATCACACAAAAGATGAGCCGAAGCGCCGGTAGGCGCGAGGCGTTAACGGCGAGTGCAAATTTCACTATAGCAATATCTATAATAGTCTAATTTCAATTTATAGTCTATATGCATATATGAAATTTGCACTCGCTGGTGACTAGGTATAGATACAAGATACTTGTAGGCCTATTAGGCCAACGCAAATATGAATGGCAAGGAAAGTTGTGTGAGTGTACCACACCAGATTTTTTATCTGGTATTGTCGAGAACTTAATTTGGGACAAAATGGTGTGTTTTCCAGCTTTATTTGAGGTTCCAAACTTGAGGACAAAACATTCGAAGCTTAAGTGCAAGGTATTCGCCCATTTTCCTACCTTGATGCACAAATAGATGAGTGTGAATAATTAATGTTTTACATTTAATAAAATGTTTTTTTTAATCATTCCATTACAAACTGTGTCAATTTTGAACTTTTCCTTTCAATTTGTTGCAGTACTTTGGTGCATCTACAATGGTGTTGGCTCCGGCATCAGTAACGTACGCCACAGTCAGTCAGCACGATGTCTACGCTATGTGACGCAGCAGACGAACCTGCAGCGCATGCTGATTGGATGACGTCATCGACATCATCATCACCACAAATCGACATTCACAATAGTCATTCCAAATGAGCCTACTACCATTGTTAAGCGATAATTTATATCATTGTAGCGCTAGAGCTCTACCGTTTTTGTAAATGGGGCAACGTTTACAACTTTGAAGTGTGATGCGAGTAAAAATAAATGATACTATTCTCCACAAATACAACAAATAAGGTGAGAATAATTCTTTGCATAATAGCCTGACTATTGGACATTTTATAATTAGGGTATTTTATAAATTATTCAAAGTCCAGAGTGATATCCTCTTCTCATTAATTCAAGAAAGATGTTAGCAACAGTAGAAGTAATTCCACTTTTTTTTTGTTTGTCAATGGCTCAACAGCCCATGAAGGGCCTAGGCCTACCAGCTGGTTGCCAGTTCCATAATATAATTCACTCCATTATACAGACTGTCCAAGAAAAGAAGACACACCGGCAGAACGGAAAACCGACTCCAGCCCGGCCAATACCAGCCCAAAAGTCATAAATTCTCAAACAGATCCCACAGTCCCCGAACCAACGCTGGCCGAGCCAAAGCCACCACGCAAGAATGCCCTCCAGACCATACAGACAGACAGACCATACAGCAAGCGAATAATCATCAACCAGGATAAAGATATAGTGTGGTGAGCACGTTGATCCTCTCAACTTAAGGAAAATGTTACATTGATGGAATGAGAATGTTACATTGAAAATTCCAAATTTTATTGATGGAATATCACAACGAAAATCATATAAAGATGCAGCAAGCTAATACAAATTATCAGAGAATAATCTTTTTAGTTCAATGATGATAATACATTGAATTTTTCCTGTTCAATCATTAATCTATATTATTATATTTGTTTGCAAGAGCCCATTCAAGAACGAAACGTTATTACATAAAGCATAAATTCAAAAACCAGTATGAATATACGTACTAAGTACTGAACCATCTAATGCAATATAACATCACACTTCAAAGTTGACAATTTTTACAAAATGTTTTAAAGCCTAAAAAAATGTTTTGTAATTATAATTAAAATAAAGTTAAGTCACGACAAAATGTCACTATTTGGGATAATTACGCTTAATAATGAGTGTGAAAAACAGATCCTGATTTCCTAACAGTCATTTTGTAACTAATTAATAATAGTAATTGTTATATGTAGTGAGCACATTTAATGGATATACATGTACAGTATAAGAGTAATTATAAGAGTAATTCATTGTCATTGCCAACTTCTGTCATATCAAACTATGTTTTGAAAAAATTCCATTGGTTTCTTGAGAAAATTCAGATTGGAAATAAAAATTAAATATCTCAATTGTAAGTGGTACCTTTGGTTTTGGAATTCCGTACAGTTCCGTGATATCAAAGAATTCATATCCTAATGTCAGACCAAAACTCTAGTCAATTTTACGAAATCTAGTCATAAAATCTGAATATTGATATGGGAAAACCCACTATTTTAATTTCTTATCTATGAATAATGATAAAGTGGTTCAAGAGCGAAACATTCTTATTGAAGAAAAACGTTTTATTAATACCCCTCTGAACCAATGATAATGCGAAACATATTGCAGATAAATTGTATCAATTAGATAATATAACTATTTGTGAACTGAATAGATTCATCTTGATGTAGATGTGATAGGAACGAGTACTGTAATAGCATTGAGTGGCTGATAATATTTTTACAAAGTATTCAGTTTTAGTATATTGAAATTGAATGTTAACTGTTTCTAAATTCATATCTTCACATTGTAACAAACAAGATCGGTCTATTCGAGATATTTTTATATTACTGGTAATTTGAGTATATCCTGTTGACATGATATGAGATAAAGTGATAGATTTGTTTGGTTATGTTGAAAATATCAGATCTTCGTTCAAATACAAATTCTTTGTATTTGTAGGTACAAGCCATATAGGAATAAATTCGTATATGATGAAAGCTTACTACATGAAATTACAAATAAATGAATGATAATTTCAATAGAGATTCGAATTTTTATAAATTAAGTAGATATTATTATTGGTAAATTATATTTATTTATCATACTTATATTTATCATTATTAATGTTTCCTTTATCTTAGGGCTACTTTCTTACTGTTTTTTATTTTGAATGTTAATCAGTACCCTTTCCAATTATTTTTATTATTATCATTATTATTATAATTATTATTTTATGTAATGCATTCATTTTCAAATCAATACTAACTTAAGTATCATTGAAATGATTTTGTAATGTGAAGAATTCAATTGAAAGTGACTAATGTTCAATTATTAATATTCAAATTATTAATTCCACCATACATGAATAATAATGACTCGAGAAATGTATCGAAAGGAATGTTCAATACCTGTGAAACTGAGTTCGCGATTTATAGCAAATCTTAATCATAATATTAACATGTTATTAACATATTAACATGTATTAACAATATTAACATACTATGTACAATCATTTTTTACTTTTGTTACGCAAAGCATCACAATCTACTAAATGGAAAGTATGAGTATTTGAATAGTATTCAATTTCATTCGATGAAGAAAATGTTTGTATTTTGATAATACTTCTATTCTATAGCAAATGTACATAATATAAAAAGAATTTATGTGCAATTCATGTAAAACTAAAAATGTTTATGAGAAGAATTTCTGAAAAAAAATCACCCAAAAGTAAAGAAGTTATTGTTGTAAGATGATATTGGTTAAGAGGCATGTAATGTTTATTGAATAAAAGATGTTGATGTAAAATCTTCATTTCTCCCTCAAATCCTATTCTATGATTCTCTCAGGTAAACTCCATCAAACTTACATTCATATCAATAAGAACCATTGTTAAAAGAGAGTGAATCATTCAAGACTGAAGATTAGTCTATTAAACATTTTTTGAAATAATATAATGAGTAATTTATAAAGTTCTGAACTTTCTTTAGATACAAATTCCTCATTTTTATTCACGCTTGGCCGACTTCTACTATTAACGGTAAGATACTTTAATATTTTCACAGATGTTGTGGTCTGAAGCTACGCTTCTAATTGGAGGAAAACAGCTTATCAAGTTACACTACACACTTCAACTGAAAGGTTACAAAATACCAAAAATTTTAATGCCGTAGTTAATGTTGATTGTTATGAGAGTTCATTAGCCTTTTTTTTCTTACTCCCTAAAATCATTGAAATGGCACTGGCTTATGTAGAACTTTATTAGTAGAGAAAATTGAATTGAGTACTGGCGATTGATTTGTGGTGTTGACTCGGGGTGCAAACATAGATGAAAATGAAGATGTGAATATGGATGTCAGTAGTTCGATCGATTTGGATGTGTCTAGCGATGACACAAATCCATAATTATTATGGTAAGTAAAGTATAACTAGATAGTGAAAAAATGGATGAAATGATTTTCCTCTAATTACAGCCATAGAAATTCATCTTTAAGTTCAAGTCATCATTAATATTAGAATTGGAATAAGAGGGTGTTGAGGAATGAGAAAGTGGCAAATGAAAAGTTGGCAACGTATTATAGGAATCAAGCTATTCCTCCAACTTATTTCAAAAGGAGAATTATCAAAACCGAGCAGTTCCCCCCTCGAGAATTCATGAAACCCACTCTATATTATCATAATAGCACTCAGAAGAGACAAAATAAAATTGGCACCAACTTTTTATATTTTTAAGAGCTTTCAGATTAAGGCGAGAAGGAGTTGTAAATTTTCGAGAAACTGATCAATTATTCAGTTGAAACGAACTATATTGTCTCACCATATTACTGTGACAAGCAGCCAGAGTAAAGTCATGAGGGAAAGATAAAAGATGAGAGATATTATTACCGTATTGCATTTTGCAGGTGGCGTGAGAAGACTTTTCTGAAATACATTTTTACGATACTCGAACGTGACTGATGAAGGGAACGATGGAGAATCAAAAAGAAGACGAAGAGGAAGAAGGAGAAGAAAAAGAAGAAGAGGAAGAAGAAGATAGATGGATTATTTTCAGATAGATAATAGACAATAATAGATAGATAGATAATAATCTGGCTGTCTTTCTGTCTTTTTTCCCCGCTCAATTCATCTCATGTCGTGGGCGAAGTTGAGGTAAAAGGGAGAAACCAATAAGAGAAAGAAGAAGAAGAACGAGAATAATTCAAAAAATTGAGAAGAAGTTGAAGAATATGAGGGGAATGAAATTAATAGTTGAAATTGCGAGTGATAACGATTTGAAAAAGGTTAGGAATATAGAATAAATGGACAGAAGTGGATGATAGACGAAGGAAAATAGAGAAGGAGATTAATTCGAGATGGGATCAAGAAGGTGAGTATGAGCAAGAATAAGGAGAATAAAGGAATAATTTGGAAAAAATATTAAAGTGAAGAAAGGAACATGAGAAAAAAGGGACAAGAGGTGAAGAGAGAGGAGAAAAGGTATGGGAAAAAGTTGAGGGAGATGGAAATGAAAGGAATAAATTGAAGGAGATAGATGAAGACAAGGAATGATAGAAATTATTAGGTTAATTAGTAGAAATATATGATCATTTGATATCCTATTCAAGAAGAATTAAATAAACTATGGTGGAAAAAAGAAGGAGGAAAAGGAAACGAGCAAGAAGAAAATAAAAGGGAGTAAAAGTAGAATGAAGGGAATAAGAAGTAGAAGAAGCAGTAAAGAAGGAGCAGAGAGGAATTATCTTCAGAGCACATTATTAAAAATATATAGTGGAAAATACAGCGATGGGACAATAAATGGGATGTTATAATCTGCCAGAGGTGGTTTGGTAGTCGCATGGCACACAAAGTCTAACTTCAACTTGAAAACAATTATCTGCGTTGAGCGTGGAAAGCACTTTCATCAGAAAAGCAATTATCAGTTGCAGGCAGACAATGATTAAAATAGACCAATTCAGATATTTAACTCCAGCGATTTCCATCACTTCCACGCAGTTTGAATCGAAAATCTTCTGCAATGTTTAACTTCTTTGTGTTGCCATTGAAAGTCTTGAATTATTGTCCAACGGTTCGGAAGCGTAGAGTTTAGGGCCCTCGCGTGGTTTTTAAGCGCCCTGTGCAAGATTTTGGCTGGCGCCCCCTCTCCCCATTACCAAACGAGTGTAATATAACATATTATGATATATTCGAAGACAAAAATTATTCTAGTTGCATGTTCACATTTTTCTCATAAGAAATCCCAATGTTGCATGTGTTGTAGCGAAAAGGATTGGCTATAGGGACTTGCTTATTTTAATGTATCCCAACGTATTGTTTCGTATTTTTATATATGTATATTTTTATGTAAGCAAAAGCCTACAGGAATTAATTAAAAATAACTAAAGGCTATCTACATTGAGCAAAACTGTCACATTGCAACCGTACTCTATCATATTTATAATATTTTAATTATTGATTAATTTATTTTATTAGTTTGCTTGAAAGCACGTAAGGAAGGGAATAATAAATTTTTCACAGGAAAATATTGGGTATCATCATAAATATTTCATTCCACTGGAAATAAGGATGTTTCAACAAAAAACCGGAAACTCAATTATAAGCAAATTGAAGATTTCAGCCTTTTTCACTGCTCTACCAAACTTTCTTGAATAACATTTGAAATAGTTCCAAATTCAGCCAGCAGATGGCAGTAGCAATAGGGTAACTTGCTTCGACTTCCATTGGACACGCCTCCAAGCTCCACCTACGATCAAAATGGCCGAAAACATAGGTTAGAAAAGTTTCCAAATTCAACCAGTAGATGGCAGCAGTTGACGGGTGGTGTTTCAGTTTTGACTTGGACACGCCTTCATACCCCGCCTGCTTTTTTCTTATTGGTTGACAGTGTTTCGTGAGTTTCGTCTTAGAAAATGACTGCTAGCAAGAAAATTATGGATGGTGTATCATACCCAATAAATTACGATGATTGACTATTGACAATTTTTTGCTAATATAGTATTTATTTATGTATTCAGGCTGGTTAGATTCTATCAGTTAGTACTTGAAAAATTTAGACTCAGTTTTACTTTAATCGTGGCATGTACTAGAGGCTCGAATCGTGAAAAGAGAGAATCGTGAAACTGAGGCCAGTACTAGACTTCAATAGTTTTATGCTGCATGGAATGAGATGAAAATATGATTTCGCACTCCCATCTTATATTCATTAATTCTATTTTTTATACGATGAATATAATGAAATAGAACTCAAACTATTCATGATCTAATACCGACCTATTGCCAGAAAAATTCCCTCGATTTTCGGAACCTATAAAACTATACTCACTCATCCTGATCCAACAAGTTCAACTTGCTTCACTCTTAGCGAACAAAAAAATCCACATTATTTCTGGAATGTTATACATTCCCATTTCCATTCAAAACTGAAATTGAAAGTATGAGTTCGCCATACTGCAATCACCAAATTGTGATTTCATTCTGAGATTTCATGATGGTTGAATGAATGTCTATATGATTTTTCAGTCCGTATACCATTCCCATATTTTTTATACCAATATACGCGTAAAATCCAAGTCATCCATATGCAAATATGTATGGAGTTTTGAGATTCAATTGCTTTTTCCGGCCCCATATCCCATACATCCAACATTGATCAATTTGAAAATTTAATCACTTCTCCCATTCCACATGAAAAGCATTGTTAGTTTATCTGTGACTCAGAAAAGTAATTGATATAAGATTATAATGTTTTTATATGGAATAGGAAGTTCAAAATTTCAAGAAAGGAACAGATAGTAAATCCTATTGAACCAATAAAAGTTCCCATCGAAAATTTATAATAATTGACAAAGTCAAATTCTCTTACATGGAAAGAGAAAAATAAAACCCCTTATTTGATCAAATTACTGTAGATACCGAAACAAAGTCCTATCAAACTTCTCTTTATTCATAGAAAATTATAAAAATAACAAAATTTTAATTGTGATAGAAGTAGGGCTAAGACAATAAAAACCTCATACGATAAATATTCTGTCTTTATCTTATCCATAATGTTTTGTATTTTCTCAAATGAATAAATAAATTTGATCATCTCCATTAGATTCATTAGAATAAGGACTCCTTATATGTTCATTATAATATAATAAATTAACTCAATTATGATCCCATGAAATTACTAATACTTTGGTGAAGATGATCCCAGCCAGTCAATAATTTTATCTGCAGTTTTTCATGTGCATCTGAGAAAATATAAATTAAATTCGAGATCCTGTCAATTATAATTAAGAGAATATAATTATAGTCCAGTCAATAGAAGCCTGTCCACACGGGTATAGAGTGCATGAAATATGCCCTAATTTTTGACTTTGGGGATTTGTTTAGACTAGTTAGGAGGTTAACATACTAAAAGTCCCCGGATCTGGGGGTGAGCATAGGGCGTGAGGGGTAGAAGGTACAATTTTTAGTTTTTCGCATAAAACTCGAAAACTGTTAATCCTATAGAACTGAGAGAACTGAAAAGTGATCTGAATAGAAATCAAAGAGGACTAAAATCTGCGTCGATTAAAAAAAAACGAAAATCGGCCGAATAGAGATTTTTTTACATTCGGTCAAATCTCCCATTTTTTGAAAAATCCCAAAAACTTGTCCTAACTGCTTTTAAATCTGATGTAACTCATAAAGTAACCATAAATCCACTACCCCCTCACCCTAAAAGTTGTCGAGCATGAGAAGTAGAGTCCAGATAACATATCAATATTGATATTTGACCTATTTTTGGAAGTTTAAAAATCACTTTTCCAAGAATGGAATTCCTCAAAATTCAGCTACAAGTTGTTTCTGTCAATATTTTGATGCTAAAATATACATACGAAGAAATAACTATTTTCAAGGTAGTGTCTGGTAGCCTATATTGATCATTTCTCCTCAGAATAATTATTTTACTGTCCAAAATCTAGACTATTTGCATGAGAAAGGACCCTTAAGGATAATAATGTAAGGACATCTCTAACTCTCGTAAAAGTGAACGGATCTTATCAAACTGTAGTTCATTGTTTTCAGCTTCAAGAGGCGGTTCTATTTCATTATATGTCCAATTCGGACAAAATTGAAGAGTTTCATTAACCTTAGTACTTCAAGCTTATTCCTATATACCGGGGAAATACCAATTTTTTGTGTTAAAATGCGTCCATTTTGAAAATTATTGGTGGTAGAAA
Organism: Sogatella furcifera; assembly: GCA_017141385.1. Lineage (NCBI taxonomy): Eukaryota > Metazoa > Arthropoda > Insecta > Hemiptera > Delphacidae > Sogatella > Sogatella furcifera. Next base: position 9,723,799 of record CM029550.1, on the reverse strand, counting down.
GTCATAGAACATAGGAACATAGTCTCCTCTATCATTAGCATTTAATAAAATTATGGAATACTCTATTCTAAGAGTAACTATGTCTTATTTCATAAATTTGAAAACCATTAGAATTATTTATCTACATTTTTCTTACGCCATTTTTCTAATAGAATACGGGGTTTAAGAGTTATTGATGTCAAATGACATCGTAGAGAATTCAATCCTATACAGTTTGAGCTCAAAATCGTATTTATAACTTGAATACTTTCACAATTTAGAATCAAACTTCTAAGATTATAATAGTAAGGAAAAACGGAAAATATGTTTTCAATTTTTTGTTACTGTTAATAAAATTGACTTTAGAAGTTTGAACTCCATAATATGGAGTTCAATATATAAGTATATTATACTTATATATTGAACGATAGAGGAGACTATGTTCTACAATTTGAGCCCAAATGGGACTTTCTACCGCCAATAACTTTCAAGATAGACGTATTTTAACACAAAAAATTGGTGTTTCCCCGGTATATAGGAATAAGCTCGAAGTACTTAGGTTAATGAAATTCTTCAATTTTGTCCGAATTGGACATATAATAATTAGATGAAAAAGAACCGCCTTTTGAAGCTGAAAACAATGAACTACAGTTTGATAAGTATTCTGATAAGGAATGATCCATATAAACTACCAGACACTACCTTGAATATAGTTATTTCTTCGTATGTATATTTTAGCATCAAAATATTGACAAAAACCACCTGTAGCTGAATTTTGAGGAATTCCATTCTTGGAAAAATGATTGTTAAACTTCCAAAAATAGGTCAAATATCAATATTGATATGTTATCTGAACTCCACTTCTCATGCTCGACAACTTTTAGGGTGAGGGGGTAGTGGATTTATTGTTACTTTATGAGTTACATCAGATTAATTTAATTAATTAATTTCTATTCAGATCACTTTTCTCTAGGATTAACCGTTTTTGAGTTTTATGCGAAAAACTAAAAAATTGTACTTTCTACCCCCCCTCCCGCCATATGCTCACCCCCCAGGTCCAGGGACTTTTAGTATGTTAACCTTCTAACTAGTCTAAACAAATCCCCGAGGTCAAGAATTGGGCCATATTTCATGCGCTCTATAATGCTTTATTGACTGGACTAATAAGACAGAAATGAGAACAGATGATAATTATTATTGTATTCGAGATGGTTTCATAAAAATGTAGGCTACCTGCGTAAATGTGAAGAATGAATCATTGTAGTAATAATAATAAAAGCTATTACGAGTTCCATAGAAAAAAATACCAGTGATGAATAGTATGTCGTCGTCAGTCCATTATTATTCTTAAACATTATTCCTATACAATCTTAAGATGTCTCATAATATTAAATTCTAATAACTTTAGAACATCAATTCGAGTTTCCAAGTCAAACGGAAATGAAAAAATGCTCTGATAGAGGCATGAACTTCACTGTGAGAATAAAATCTAGTCGAAGTAATATGCATTGGATTAACAAACTAATGTTGCTTCCAACAGAAAAGAAAGTTTTAAACGGAACGTAAAAAGGGTATGGAATCAAAAAGAAAGACAGCGAAAGTGAGTTCGTGAAGTTGAGGGAATGAAAAATGAAGGAAATAGAGAATTCGAGGAAGAGAGATTGAGAGATAGAGAGAGAGACGATGGGAGAAAAAGAGAGAGAGAAAAATAAGAGTGTGAGAGAAAGTGAGAGAGTGATCGATATCCTTTCATGAGGCAGGAGAGAAGTCCAGCCCTATCATTACCCGCGCAAAAAGGACTTTGGCTAGCTGGCTGGCTCTTGGCTTTTACCACTCAACTCAGAAAAAGAACAATGCTTTGCAGAATTAATTTCAGGCTGCTACGCTATATACCCCTCATTTCAACCCCCTTCCATCCACTCATCCAATCTTTTCAATTCTTTGACAACAATCCACAAACCTCATCCTTTTTCTACCATTCATCTCCTTCTTTCATAAGAAAGCATCAATTTCTGTTTAAAAATTGTAAGATCTCTCTTCTCAAATTGGCATGATTATTGTCAATCGAGATTCTCAATATTATCCGAGATGATAATTATTGCTTTGGTAATAATTGCTCCATTGCTTTGAATTTTTTAAACTTATCAATAAAAGTAGCGTTTTTCTTCAATTGAATTACAGACTTTAGTTAAAAAGAATCCTAAATATTAGTTTAGAATCCTAAATATCAATTTCTCGTTCTCTCAAATTCAATCTATCAATTTTAAAATGGATAGGCTACAATGGATAGGCAGTGTATACAGAATTAACAACTCAAATTAATTTATTAACCCCAAACCTACGCTACTAATTTCTCTTGAAAGACTAATTTCTCATCAAGCAAAACAATAAGGAAAATTCGCAAATAACTAAATACGGAATAAATCTCATGAGAAAGTAACATTATTGTAGAAAAGTAACGTCAAAATATACTACCCACAATGTACAGATTTGCAGTCTATTATTCTCACTGTAGATAGTACCACGACCCTTGATAATATTATTATCAGATGTAAAGCAGGACCTCCTGAATACCTAGGTATTTAGGAGGTCCTGTGTAAAGGTAAACGTATGAAAAATTTAAAAGTTTTTACATTTAACAGTTTACATTTCCTATACTTAGCATAGAAAATTTCAGCTTTTCATCAAAGTTAAGTGGATTCATTCTCATACTAGGAATATAATTATAATAATTTATTTCATCTTTGGAATGTACTATTGTAAGAAAGTCCTGTTCAGTTTTAGTTTTCTTCTGTACTTGGATTAAATTTTATGAGTATTAGTCATTGATGCTAAGTTATACTGTGATTTATTTTTAAAAGCAATACGTACTTCCCTTAATGGGGTTTTAAACGAGACGTGTACATATTGCTTTCACTAGCCACTTTTACAAGTGACTAGTAAAAGCGACATGTAAGGGCGTCTAAGACTTCCCTTTACTGATGGTAATAAAGTAAGAAATTCATGATTTAGATGATTCGCAATTTATTAAAAACATTTTGTAAGCCTAACAATACATTGAAAATCCGAAAGTGAAAAGAAAAAAGCTAAAAAAGAAATGAAAAACCTACAATAAGAAAGAGAGAAAAAGAAAGCAAAGGGAAAGAAAAAAGAAAAGAAAGACGAAGAAGTAAGATGGTGAAAATCTACAGAAGAGGTGTATTCTGAACCAATGATCATCGGCTTTTTCCACAACAATGGACCGCGGATCAAAAGCACAGGATAAAGGCGTCCAATCTCGCCGTAGCGCGTCATCACCCTTCGACGCCTCCACAACCAGATCGGTCGGCTTTATCCCCGGTCACAATTGACCCGCCAGGGGGATTTGTGGCCTAATATCCTTATAATGTTCCACTACCAATCCTTTTTCTCCTACTTCAAGTTCAAGGAAAACTAACTCAATTGAAGACCAACTACTTCTTTTGATGAGTGTGTAAAGAATTTATTTTATTACGGCTGGTCCCAAGTACAGAAAGATTGCTTGCCCACGCTTGTATGTATATAGGGCAGCGCACCATATTAATTTGTGGTTGATTCGCCTTGAGCAGGCCAGTTTTTCAGGTTATGTCAGTGTATTTGTCACAAACAATAGGCTTCATTCTACATACATACAATAGGATACATAGGTACTTTTCTGAATGTAGCTTTTTTCAACATTTTTTACTACTGTGTAGTAAGGTTTAGTTTGATTTTCGCCAAATAGCACTGCGAAATCAAGCAAAACTTGGTAGTAAATGACAAGTCAAAACATTGAGTACAGTCCTCGAAATAAATAATTGAAAGATAAAAATATGAGGGCAAATTATACCATGAAAAAGAGTTCTAGTTTTGTTCATAGAGGTGTGGAAATATACTGATGGACTGAGGTGTGAAAAAATTAAACTAATGTTGATTCAACCACAAAAATGAATTTTTTCTCTCACGCTTTAGTTCAGTGTCTCAGCCAAAGGTGGATTCAGATGTCGGATGTATAGCAAAATATCCAATACCTCTGTACAGTCTGGTAGTAAGAGAAATAAAGTATAGAGTATATTCACAATATCGGAAAATGCTTTCAAAATTCGCTGTTTTCCTTGCATGTCATGAGAAAAATATTAAATCCAATTCTCCCCTGTGAGTTTGCTGTTTTCCTTGCATATCATGAGAAAAATATTAAATCCAATTCTCCTCTGTGAGCTGAAAATTGGAAATATTTCTGATGCAGACTTCGTAGCATTGGAAAATTAGCCTGGGGGCGGAAGCCTGCTATCACAATGAAAATAGGCCACTCTGCTATGCGCGCTTGAAAGTGAATGAAGCGTTCTCTAATTAATCGGTTTATTGAAGAAGACGATTAAAAACTCGTATTTTATGCAAAATGGAAATGGCTTTCTCCAATTGAGTCTCAAATGGGAAACATTTAAATCTTTTATACAGATTCTCATCAACGACAAAGTCTCAATTCCTATTTGCACTTCAAATAAGATTCGTCTTCCAATCGGTCCTCCTCTTCTTTTCTTCATTTTTCCTTTGAAATCGAGAAAGGATTTAATCTGAAATTGGCCCGAATCAATTCAAATCGGAAAAATATATTTCAATGTTTTCTTTCATCAGTTTGTCTTCTGATAGATACAAACCCCTAAAAGCTTATAATCCCTGATAAAATTGGAGAAGAAGAGACGGACTTATGGACTTTGTGTTTGTGTTTGTATCTCATGAATGTATTGAAATTTTGTAAATAAATGATGAATGAAGAACTAAAAATCCTTAGAGATGAATCGTAAATGGTTTGAAATCATTGCGGAAGCACAGATAAACTCTGGATAGCACTCTGAATTCACCTTTTCTGTGACAAAAGTCCACTATAGAACGGTTAATTTCTCTAAATAAATTATCAGGAGAACTCGCAAAAAATAGTCTATTATCTAGTTCTTTATTACGAATGTTTTGGTTACTCATATGTTTGGTTACCTGTTATTTAAATACTTAATGTTGAATTGAAAATTCTAATTTTGTGTTCTAAAGTATTTCTCATGAAACATAGAAATACGGATTGAAATACATTCGAAAAAAGAAAATATTAATCATTTGGAGTTGACTGAAATCGCATCAAATCTGAATTGAATAGCCAAAAATATTGAAACAGGAAAAGTTAGACACATTTAAGTTCTAACTAGTTTCAGGTGCAGTAAATATCTTCTATAGTGACTGTAGTTCCAGGCAATCAACCAAGCAACTATTATGTCATACAACAACACTCGGAGCAACTACTGTCAACATTTGAGATTCAAACGAACTCAATAACTGTCATTTTTCGTTGTCAGCGGGTGCAGATGGCTCTCTACAAAGCGCACTTCTGCGTTGGTCAGTCAAAAAATTCGCCAATCAATGTCAGAAAAAATTAATCGAGGCCGCAGTTTTTATGCTTTAAAAGCTTGCTTTTTAGCAGTCTTCCACCTTTATTTTCGTTGGAATAGGGTATCTGGCTTTCCAAAAAATTTGAATTGGAGTTTGTAACTGAGGTTAACAGTTTTCTAGGAGAATGATATATTTGATGCAGATTGAGCGATTCAAACTTGTTTGACCAACTCAGAATCCTGAACTGTGTGCCAACGGTTTGACTTCCTTCCAAGAAGATGCATTCAAAAAGATACATGTATTAAATGAAACAAATTCTAACATTCTAGTTCTAAATTCAAACATTCTTCATTCAATAATAATACAAGACCTTTCCACTCGATCGTTTTATGTGATACATGTATGAGAGTATCTTCTAGAAAGGAAGAAACCGCTGACACCAAGCTTTAGATTTTTCTACTTTAATATTGTTCGGTCAATAATTTGAAAACAATCACATCACTAACAGGCTATAAAGTTAGTCTTCAATAAAAAAATTGTAATTGAACCAACTTATTGCCGTTTCTTTACACTGATGAAATTGATTCCACAGTTACTCATTTTGTTAAAACTTCTTTTCCAAAACTTCAGTTTCAATAAATAAACAATTTCGAGAAAAACAGAATAGAATAGAGAGATGAAAAAGTTAAAACCTTTTTTCCAGTTTGAAAACACAAAACCATTTTCTAGATTTGAGTTGTACACTAATTATTAAAGCTAATATAACGCACGGCATGAAAATTCTCTGTTGATATCACGTTATATGGATGAATGAATAAATTCACTCGATGTTTTAGTACAATTTCTGTTCTTTTGATTATTCCAATGGAAAAATGATCACTGTAAAAGTAAATTTCGCCAAAAATAGAGTAGTAGTATATGCAGCAATTTATTCAGGTCTGATTTACATGTCACCGAATTACCCCTGAAAGCAAGCCGAGTCATGAAAAAGCACAAACAAACTCATCACTGGGAAAGTTATACATATTTTCCACGATTTTTCATTAAGTCTCTTGTTACTCCCTCTATTAATATTAATATGAAAATGAATGTCACTGTGATATACACTCCAGAAACATAATATGCAAAGAAAGTTGTGTTGAAGCATAAGGGAAAAGTTAAGTGGAATCATTCTTGCAAATAATTCAGGTAGGAGTTAGTTGTATAAATAAAAAGTGTATAAAATAGGGCTACATAAAAACTCTATACCATTCTACCATTAAATCATTCCTATTCTTTATAGGAATGAATGGATATACAGTATTAAACAAAGAGATTTCGACATTATTTCATCGAAAAATATAAATTAGCCCAATGAATATGTAGGTATTGCTCTATACTAAATATATGCTATGCAGTAACGTACGGTATTGGAGGTACATCAATTAATAAATTTTCCATATTTCAATCAGATTCTTCCATTTTATTTCTGAAATTTATTAATTTTGAGAAATAATTAGAAATGATTATTCAAGATTATGAAGGAACTTGAAGTCAATGGAAAGATAAAAAATAATATAATTATTATATTATTAATTTCAGCCTTTAGAATTTTCCCAGTTCTATTGGGGATGAATAAAAAAGTTATATAGCCTATATCTTAAGAGATGAATAGACGTGCAGTTTCATTTGGTTACCAAATCATCATAATTATTATGATTTCAAGTGCGGCACTGAGTGGTCATACTCTTAGCCCTTTTATCGTACGATCAGTACTTTGGTGGTCACCCATCCAACAGATGTTCCAAGTGCTCGTCACTTATTAAACTCTGATCTGAGATACTGACATCACAAGTGTCACTGGAAACTTTCACTTTTCGTAAATATTTGTCGTTAGAATTTGAGAGAAAATCGATTCTTGTATGAAAAATGTAATTGTAAGGCGTCGGTTCATTTTGCCGATTAATTGGGAAAAGCAGTTGGTACCACCAAAATTGATACTGATATGCTAACAGTGTCGTTGAATTATTTTGCGACAGAAAAAATCAATCTACGTAATAATAATGAAGCGGGAAAATTGAAAAAGGCCTGTGAACCAATCAATGCCGCTGCAAACTTGATTCACTTACAGCACTCTCATAGTCGTACTCACCCTCTCTCTCGCTCCCTCACTCACTCTCTCTCTCTCTCTCTTTCGTTTTTCTCATACTCTACTAAGGAAATTTAATATTAGCGCAGAATAAGAGCGAGGTAGATAAGTCTACCCCCTCACCTAAACAATCACCCAACTAGGGTGACACCCAAATTTCATTAGGAGCCAATAATTAGTTCAGGAATATTCAATTCAAGCTTCCCTCTCAGCCGCTTAAGCTTCGTTAGCTGCGATTATTTGAAAATCTCACCTCCAAGAGAAACACGTTGTTAGACACCTCTACTGCGAACTTTAATACTTTTCAGTCCTACCTGAAAAGTGAAAACCAAATTGAAAGGAGTACGAGTACGGCTAATGTTCTTTCGATGTTAAGTTATTTTCAGCGAAATATTGCGTGTATTCGATACTTCATATCAGTTTCTTAAGCAGATGATGTATTTTATTTCAAGTAAAAATTCACAATAAAGGCCCATATCAGGCTAAATTCTCACAGACATCCGAAACTGACGATGTTTCAGCTATATAAGTGTTAATTTTAGATTAGTTTGAGAGTTGAGACTATGATCCAGCGTTCAAAGTTTTCACTCCTTAATGTTCCTTCTATCAACCTTTTAAATCATTGTACATGAATTCTCAGTTAGCATATATCACATATTTGAGAATTTTATATCGCCAGAATTACACATTCTCACAGTGCATGAAAATAAAAATATCAATGATGAATTGATTTACACGAATGATATCACTTGATGATATTAGTCTCCTTGGAAATTTTATATCAACCCAAAGTTGGAAACAGTCTTGTAAAAGTACTGTACTAATTTAGAGCTTGTAGAGTTTTCATATAAGACACGAGAGGTTTACGTGGAAAACTTTGAAAATAAACGGCAACATTAAAAAAGTACAGGTAATAGAGCTCAGCAAAAATGAGATGTTATGAGAATGATAGATTGTTTTTAAGATGACCATCACCAACTTGGAAAGCACTGGTGATAAACGGAGTTGAATGTATCTTGATATTTCAGACATAGTAATCATCTGTGTTTAGCAGAGAACATACATTTTTGTATTTATTTGCTTGATTACACTGGCGGCTCGTTCCCATATGAAACAGGTGAAGTGCTGTACAGTAAAAGATACGGTCACTTCACCTGTTTCGTGGGCACGAGCCGCCATTGCTTGATTATCAGTCGAATGCTAAAAAGAATGAGGAATTCAAGATGAATTTTAAATGGATATAATACACCTCAATAAAGTTACAAAGATATTCGTTGAAGATAAGTCATTTAAGAAAAGCATTGCCTCATAGTGCAATCATGAAGAATCATTAGACAAGCCGGTACTGAATCAGAGCCTGCATTAAATACTGCATTCATTCATGTACATCATAATGCGCTTATATTCTTACAAATATTATATTCTTATATGTATATATCTCCACACAACATTAAATGCCCTCCGTTTGCTCAAAACAAATAATCTTGAGAGAATGATCCACTGATAGGCTAGTTGAGTATTATACTCATTTATTCCAATATCAGTTGATTTCCATGAAGCAGTACCTTTGAAGCAGGATATTTTAGGGTAAGTAACACTCCACTCACTAAGATGATAATTTTTCCATATCTCAGTGTTATATCCAAACATTGAACCAAGGAACTTGGTTGAAGAATTTGAATCAGGAATCAAGGTTTTAAACTTCAGGGAGACAAGCTCTGATGACTGTTTTTGCACCGTTACGTACAGTCCAGTCATTGTTAAATGTTGTATTATTCCACACGCCGAACGATAAATTATCACCGATATTGTAATTTGACACTTTTACAACCCTTTGCTCATTTTTTAGCACTCTCTCCCACCTCACCACTCCCTTCCATCCTCTTCCGCAGTCTAGTGTTTGTCAAAATTTTGCAGGCAGCCTATAGTGCAGCAACACTGAGCAGCATTTTGTTTGAACCACGGAGGCTGTCAGACGGGTTGAGTGGTTTTCTGCTGTTGGCTTTTTTCTATCTTTTTTCAAGAGATTAATGACAGTCTTTCAAACATGCGTTGAAGCCCACTCATCCCACATCAAAACCTCACAACCGCCCCCCCCCCCCCCGTAACTCCATCAGTCCAACCCGATTGATAGTTTATAGGCTCAACCAATGCAAAAGCGAACACTTGCATAGAGAGAGAAAGAGAGAGAGAGTGAAAGAGCGAAAGTCACAGTATGTACGTAAATGAATTGAGAGGAAAAAATGGAGAGATAGAATAACTTTATTAATGAAAAGTAGGAAATAAATTACAATTTTTGAAATATGGATAATAAATAAGATTTCTCCGTTACTATCTATGAAACGGCGAAGTTAGGACTAAGTCCTGTCTTACAAGAGATATGAGATGAGATAATAAATATACAAGAAGCGAAATAGAGAGTGTGAAAATGAAGTGGGATAATGAAATGGAAAATAAGGAAAAGATGAGATAAAAGTAAAGATGAAGAGAGAGTGAGTGAGAGAGATCAAAGAACACATTCTGGCACGATAAGAAAATAGCTCCAGCTCAGTCAATATTGGTTTTAAAATTTTGAATTTGATTTCAAATCGTATATCAAAATGTTTCCCACAATTCAAGACCAAATTTATAATTTTTGAACCAATATTGACCAAGCTGGAGTGATTTTTCCATCTTTCCAGAATGTCTTCTTTGCTTAGACAGACTGTATCAGTATGATTGATACTGGCTCGGTCAGTGTTAGTTCGGGGACTGTGGGTTCTGTTAGAGAATTTTTGGTTTTTGGGCCGATATTGGTCGGGCTGGAGTCATTTTTCCGTCTCTCCGGGGTGCCTTCTTTGCTTGGACGGTCTGTTAAGTGGAGTGATATGAGACTGGCAATCAGCTGGTAGGCCTGGGCTCTTCATGGGCTGTTGAACAATTGCCAAACAAACAATAAGATTTCAAAGTACAATAGGAAGGTAAAAGAATGTAATAGAAAAGCAAGGTGTAAGGCCGGTATTACACGATAATAGTTCTATGGTCATATCTGATCATAATAATTCATAACATACTCAACATTTTGAATTTATTGCAGAGTTAATTGTGGGTGTTGTGTTGTTCTTCACAATCTTCAACTCATCTTTTACTTTAATCCTTTATACATTACTAGCCGGCAGGCTCGCTTCGCTCGCCTTCTCCGCCTAGCCAGGGGGCTCCGCCCCCTGGACCCCCGACAGTATAGGCAGTGTAAGTGAGTCCTTGCTTCGCTCGCCTGCAGAACCTCTGTCAGTGTCAGCTGAGACAAACAGGCACGCTTCGGTCGCCTGCAAATTCCGTTCAGAAGGGAATCGAAATTTATTGAGAACAACATTTCTACACCTAATCTGGACCTGTTTACCTAATTTCAACATTTTCTGCCAATTTGTTCTAAAAAAATCTAAGAGAAACTCCGAAAATTCCAAAAAAATAGTAAAACGCTAATATTAAGCTTAACCTTGGGAAGTATATCGGATATAGTTTGGAACTTGATTCAACATCTTTCAAATTAGTTCATCTATAATCTCGCTGAACCATTGAATTTACAGTTAGGATTGGTCGTATCACGGCGGAAGATATGCAACCCGCAACACATCTACAATTTTGAAAACCTGATTACTGGCGTAATCTTGAACGGATTGCAAAAATATTTTAACACAACATTTCTAGACCTTATTTGAACCTGCCCACCAAATATCAACATTTTCTACCGATTGGTTCTCGAAAAAATGAGGAAAACGCCGAAAAACTCTATAAAACTAAAATATTTGGCGTAACCTTGAAAAGTTTTCAAAATCCGTTCTTAGCGCATGTCTAAACGTCCAACTGAATATGCCTGCCAAATTTGAACGCATTCGGTTCAGTGGATTTTTAGTTCTGGTGATGAATGAATGAATGAATGAATCAGTGCCATTTCGCTTTTATATATAGAGATAGTCTCTTCATATATTGTTAGTACATTGCTGTTGCAGTATTAAACTCACCGTTAAAATGATGTAGTGCGGTATCAGTTTGTACAGAGGAAGCATGTAGTAGGTAGGTGATTGAAAATAGCGACAGCGATAGTGACAGAACACACCCTGAAAGCACTGGCGGCTCGTACCCACGAAACACCCGTTGAAGGCCCGGGTGTTTCCCGTAGGTGAAGTGCCCGTATCCTTCACTGTGCAGAACTCCACCTGTTTCGTGGGCACGAACCAGCGATAATAGAATATGAGTAGATTGGGCTTCCAATACCGGTTCTACAGCAAGCTAGCGAGACAATACCCCCCGACTGCTAGTGTACTTACCTCGCCCGGCTGGTCTGGTAATCTCATATTGTACGGGCTTCTTATATCATTCATAACTCAAGTTTAAATCGTAATATTAAAACGAAATTGACATCAATAGTATAGTCAAATCATGCTCTACAAATAATGTGATATACTATTTCATTGTAACTATGACAATTTTCAAGTTATTGTTTTACAAATCAAAATAGTGTAGTATTTGGTGATTGCGCACATCTTCATTCTCTTCAATTAATTTCTATGATAGCTTTTAATGGAAGAGGTATTGAATGAAGTTTATAGTACTAGTTAAGATCTTCAATTTAATATAATTATAATACCATTAACTATATAATCAAAGAACAGCAGAAGATCGCGTTGAAGAACAGAAATAATAATTAACCAAGCATCAAGGCTTTTAAAAGGCTTTGTAAATCATCCATAACTCAAGTTCAAATCAGAATATTGGAATAAAATTTAAATCGATTGCTTTGTGAAATAATACTCTACAAGGATTGTGACTATCATCGTGATTTTTTTCATCATAATTATCACGATTTCTACGTAATTCGTTGACAATCTAAATAATATAATATTATTTGATATTTGCGTGCATTTTTATTTTCTTTGATAAACTTTTCAGATAGAATTTATGGTTTGAGAAAAAAATTAATCTAATACAACTTATAGAACTTATTGAGATCTTATGTATAATTCAGATTCATGCATGTACAATCCATAAAGTCTGAAACGTTTGCCTTACAAAATTGTATGCCTAAGGGACAAAAAATTGTCCCTTTAGGGGACAAAAAATTTAAAGTTGTTGCAAAATTTCTCAAACGCTCGTCTTATAGCTTTCTCAATTTGGGATTCAAATGCTTTTTTGACTCTCTCTTCATCAAACAAAAAGAAGTTTTGGAAATATTACTCAACACAATACCATGCTCTGACAGATTAGGATTTTTTTCCTCCAATGCTTCGATAATAGTTTTCAAGTTCGCCACTTTCGATTTCAGTGTTTTATTTTTTGCTCTCATATTCTTCAATTTTTTTCTAGTTTCAATTAGTTCTGACTTGTTTTTGCAAGCTGCTCTTCAGTTAATTCCAATTCAGGTTTTGGTATTTTTTACGGTATTGGTGACGGAATCGGTAAGAGAGTGCGCTTCAAAACGCGAAGTTGGTACCGTTCCGTACCGTATTTGTGTTCCTTTTTCATAAATCGATTGTTGCAACCATATGCAACACACATATCACCCATTATGCCCATTCTGATTCACTGTGATTCACTCACTCACATTCACTGACATAATCTCATAATTCATATTCTATCCACTATTAATCCATATTCACTGACAACTTCTTGTAACAAAGTAAACCGGCACGTTTAGAAACAGCAATGTTTCACTTGTTTTGAACAAGTGACTTTGAACCATAGCAGTACACGTACACGTATTGCTTGAACGGAAGCTTCTCGACAACTGAAATCAGACTAGCTGATTTCAACCAAAAATTGCACAGAGTTTCTCATCTGGAGAAATAATTAATATAGAAAAAATGTTGACTGGCAGTTCTATCATAACCATCTATCAATTCTCAGACCTTAATGTACCTATCGATTGTATGGAAAATGGCGGACGTAATTGCCCTACTCCAAATTAATGATTTCATATCGTTTTGGTTATGTTGACAAAAAAATATCATATGTTTTATTATAAAATAATTTTTGGAACATTTCATAAGCAGGCCTACTGAATGTTTACTAAGTTGACAATGGATTACACTCACGATTCGTCTTGTTTTATGTTAAAAAATATGGCATATTTTATTGAGAATATGATAATTTATTACAAATGGGTCGTCTGTGTTGTGTTTATGATTGTGAATATCCAAGTATGGTAATTCAATTCATATTTCTATTTTCACGTTTCCTGAAACCAACTCTCAATGGACATATTGGTTAGAAAAGTTTTCATCAAAATTTTGAAGTGAAAGACAGTTCGATAGTTTGTATTAATCATTTTGAAGACCGTTTTATTATCAACAAAGACGTTTTTCTTGTCATAGACGATTAACTAATTGGAGTGCTACGAGAAAAACATTGGAGTGCCAAGAGAAGTGATGCATTTCCTTCAATTCCAACAAACTAGCTATTTCAACAAACTAAGCTCCTATGTGCTTTTTGTAAAAGTGAAAGACAATAATTAATAAAATCAGTGATCTGCCTTGTGTACCAGTTAGCTTCAAAATATCAAATGATTAGGTTACAAACAGTGCTTAATTTGTGACTATAGCCTACAATACGGTAGGCCTACAACGCCGGACTGATTATATTTTTTCTCAAAGTTTAGATCTGAGATATGTAAAGCAATGGTAAAAATACACAACTAAAAGCTTAAATAACACTCTAAAAACAAGTTTTGAGGAGTTGAAATTACATTTTTTGGATAGATACTGGAGTGTGAAGAAGACAATAAGATGTCTCAAACTTGCAAGCCAAAGGAAAAAAAACTGAAAATATTGGGAGAAAGGTTCAGAGACGGAAGAAAGTTGAAATGAACAGCAAGTGAAGTAGGCTACAAACATGTTGGAAAAAACTGATTGGAATTTGAGTGTCTTGAATTTTTCTCACATAGAATAATAAATCAGATTCTAGTTTGAAGTTCATCATATTGTAATGATTATTATTTTTGTATTGGATATTAATTATATTGTAATATCATAATGATAAACAATAAAAAATATGCTTTTTCTGTCTTATTACTTCTAAAGAATAGCAACTTGAACTATTGCTATTACGCTTGGCTAGGCCCATATTGCCGCCATCTTGTTTTGTACATTAAGGTCTGAGAATTGATAGATGGTTATGGTTCTATTAATGAAAACGTTTCTATGAATACTGTGTTGTTGTTTACATAAAGAGAGAGGTTTTTTTGCAAACACCATTCAACTGATATTGGAATTTAACGCAGGATAATAGCCTTTTAAAAGCCTTGATGCTTGGCTAATTATTATTATTTCCGATGTTCAACGCATTAATCTGCTGTTCTTTGATCATTAAGTTAATAGTATCATACATAGAATTGAAGATCTCAACTAGTACTATAAATTACATCCAATACTTCTTCCATCGAAAGCTAACATAAAAATCCACTGAAGAGAATAGAGATGCACGAAATCACCAAATACTAGGCTATACAATTTTTATTTGTAAAATAATAACTTGGAAAATATTATAGTTACGATGAAATAGTATATTACATTACTTGTAGAGCATGATTTGACAAAGCCATAGAAGTCAATTTCGTATTAATATTCTGATTTGAACTTGAGTTATGAATGATTTACGAAGCCCGTTTAATATGAGATTACCATACCAGCCGGGCGAGGAAAGTACACTAGCAGTCGGGGGGTATTGTCTCACTCCGCGCTACTGCAAGGCAACTCTATTTCTATATTCTATTCTCTCTGGCACGAACCGCCAGTGCCTGAAAAAGAGTTCGAGTTGGCCCAAACACAGAAAATTGAAAAGACTTGTGAAAACGAAAGTGGTAGCGGCCAGCGAGGGAGAAAGAAATAGAGTGATAGAAATAAAGAATGAATTATTGCAATGTGAGGATTGAAGAGATTTGGAATGTTAGACAAAATGGGGATTGATTGAGAGAGATAGAAAGAGTGGTGATAAGACTAGAGAAAATGAGAGAGTGAGTGAGGGGTGCCACACGTGATATGACATTCCAGCAGCATCCGCAATTATTTATCTATTTTCCGTTTACCTCCCCTATTTTGTCCGTAAAAATTTATGGACTACGCTTTCTTGACATCTGGCCAAAAATGATTTTGACGTATGCCAGCCATGTCAAGCCACTGGATTCCAAACATCGGCTATCAGATAAATAATGGGCATTCTACGGTGGGTCTCTTGATTTTCAATGTTTTAAACCGACATTATTTGCTGTGAAATATGAAGCAGAATTACGGACGGAATGTGCAATCGAAGGGTGACGGTTTCCATCTATGGAAAATATGTAATGTACATGTACAAGGTACCACAGATTAGAGAGTAACCTATAGTTAGTGATTATACTATTATGTGGAACCCAGATTTCTGCCTGAAGTAACTTATTTACTTTTTGGTTGCTGTTGAAAATATTTCTAATATTTCTGTTCATTTTCACACATATATGTTGAATGAGATTAAATTCTAAATTCCAATATTCATTCAACAAATCAAAAGTAAAATGTGATTATTCTTTGTTTTTGTTTTTTTTTTAGGGTGATGCCCACATGGGCTCTTGGGCCTGTGCGTGGGTAATGGGAAGGATGATGATGAGATATGAATGGACCTACTGCTTTAGGTGGGTTCCGAACCCACGGGAAGCGATTTTTGAGGCTCATAAATTGAATTCAGAGGAACCGGTCACCAGTACAATGGTGCTGGCAGAGGCACGTCGCTTATCTAATCTCACCGATTAGACGCTCTCTACCACTGGGACAAACCGCTTCCCAAAAAACAGCTTAAAAACAAAAAAAATCTAAAAACAGCTTACCAAATACTCATTCGAATTATGTTTACTGACAGTCTATTTACTTCTCTTTCTGATAGCAATCAGTGAGTGAAGCAACATTGAGCGTTATTGCTTACTTCCAGAATATGGAAGACACATCTCGAAGCACTGTCCATTTACTCCTGTGATTGGACAACAATGCAAAGGGAAAGTAGTTCTCACTTCTACCACCAGTTGGCAGCAGTTACTGGGTGGAAAGTGGAATGACAGCCAACTCACCTCCAAGCTCCGCCTTATCTTTCCCCTGATTGGTCAACACTGTGCGATGGCGATGTACATAGTTATGATTTCTATCGGTAGAGGGCAGCAGCTACTGGGTGACGTGAGTTTCAACATTTTTATAGAAGATACAGTAGTAGTAACTTGTTGGTTGACTTATTTAATTGATATAGAACCGGATTCTTAAGATTATATTGCATTGTGATTCAAATTGAGTTGTCAAAGAGGATTGAGAGGAGAAGGTTTGGAAATAGAAATAGGGAGCTGATGAAACTTGGATAATATTATAGGTAGGCTACATGAGAACTCTATGGAAATGAAAATTCTGGAAGTGTCCTCAAATACTGAATTTGCTAAAAAGTTGGGAAATCTCCATTACTATTTAAAAGGCTTTATTCTAAGAAATTATACGTTTACAGCTTACCACTTTGAAATGTCTATAACTTTAGATAGCCTACTCTTCAACTTGACATGTTCAAAAACCTTCACAACTCCATCGATTTGAAAAGAACTCACAAAAATTTTGTTTCAATTTCTTGTCTTTTCTACAGGACAATATTAATATCATTTTGTGACAAGATGGCTATGTGAATGTTATTGTTGACTACTTTAGTTTGAGTTCATCTTGACAACGTCAACGATATCCGACAATAATTTGAGTTTAAAATATCACCTAGGAAGTTGTATTACTGATGAAGAACTCTATTGATGGCGATATTCACCTGCAAGAGGCCCACCCTACAAATCAGTTGTTTGAAGCAAGAGACAGAGAAATTCCATTATTTGACAAGTTTGTTACTTCCAGTTGATAGGAAGTTCTTGGCAACAGAGTTTCAGTCGTCGCTAGTTCATAGGATTAAAGGGGAGCGCTGTACTGGTCAACGTGGCTTCTCTGGATTCTCAACCAGCGCCAGCCAGATTAAGGAAAAGCCAACTTATTACTTGCAATTTGTTCATGGTGGCTGAAGTTTGTCTTCCAGTCACATTACTGTGGTACAGCCGCCAACAACTCTTATTTGTCTCTCATCCTAATGTTTTGTTCTCTTCCTTTCTATTCCTCTTCTTCCCACTTCTATTCCGTTTCTTATACTTATTTCTATCCCTTTTCTTCCTATTTCCATTCCTTATCTTCCTATTACCATTCCTCTTCTTCTAATTTCCATTCCTTCTCTTCCTATTTCTATTCAATTTGTTCTTATTTCTATTCCTTCTTTTCCTATTTCTATTCCTTCTCTTCTCATTTCCATTCCTTCTCTTCCTATTTCTATTCCTTTTCCCCTATTTCATTTCTACTTCCCCCTATTTCTATTCAATTCCCCCTATTTATATTCAATTTTCCCCTATTTATATTCAATTTCCCCCTATTTCTATTCCATTCCTTCTTATTTTTATTACTTATCGCTTATTATCTCCAAAACACTTTAGGGGTGGTTTCAGATCATTTTTTTAGGCCAGGTTGAGAGAGGACAGTAACAGTCAGCCTTATAAAAAAAAGTTATAAATAGCTTTCTCGGCCGGGTTGGCCGAGTGGTCTGGGGCGTTACAACCTTCAGTCCGCTAGCGCTACCCGGTCGTGGGTTCGATTCCCACCTGAGGCATGGTCGTTTATGCACCTCATAAATCACCCTTGCACACTCCATTACCCATGCACAAGTAAATTTGAATACTTATATGGGCATCATCCGCAGCAAAAAAAATAATAATAACGCCCCCTAAAAAACGATTAAATTTTGTTCAATGTATTGAAAAATATAAGTTAGCACCGTTTTTTGGACAGATATTCACGTTCTGTATGATATGACATTCGATGAAAAATTAAATTTTCCAAGGGATGTATCTCTATTTATAAGTTTCTTTCAAATGATATATTTTTTCAAATATATTTATCAACCGTTTTGTTGTCTGCTATGAAGAGGAGAAGGGCAAAAGGTACTAGTAATAAACTAGTACTAATTTCTCTTAATATATTTAATATATGATATACCCTACTGTAATAAAATATTATATACATATTCTCTTTACATTCATTGGTGCTACTCTACTACCCACCTTTTTAGATACATTTTGGTTGAGTTATGTACACATTATCGGTTGAAATTAACCGTAAGGAGCTATTTTTCACCTGAAATTTCATATTGTAGCCAATTCCTGGAATATTTCACAGACAGAAATATAGCCACCTGCTACTTTTAGTTGTCTAAACTTACACTGAGTTGCAAGTGCGACAAATAAAACCTCTTCAACTTCCACTAAGTGCAAGTGAGATGGTAGATGGAGAACAAAGTAACTGTCACAACATATAAAGAGCGTGTATTTCTGAAATGTGAACACACATGAAAATACTTCATGTGTGAGAAAATTTGTTTGCAGCCTGTCAGAACCGTCTGCTATGCCGACGGCTTTCATGTTCAAAGCTACACCAGACTCCATATTCTATTACCAACTTGAACGGAGCACTTATTCGCGTCTCTCATATCGTTTAGTAGACGCTTTATTATAGAGCGCAAGACATTGTTCACTGAATATATTGAAATACCCGTGAATGTTCTTTTGAGAAGAATGGAGGAGCTCCAAAATTGAAGAGATATAATTAGTTCAGAGCAGGTGTTACTCAGTTACTGCTGTACAAGAAAGTACTGAGTAGACGATAGTAGACAAAAATAATTACCTTGAATTCATTAATTACTATTAATAAACTATATTTAGAGAAAAAATATTGGGATAAATATTGACTTTATTCAGTGAAGAGTGCCAGCATGTTGAATTTTTATTGAATTCAACTTGAATCCTAATTCAAAATATTTAAACTGAGTTTTCGTATTTATGATGAGTAGAGTATGTAAACTGAAGGATAAAAACAAAATTTACGTAAAAAAGACATAAAAATTTGTTATCTAGGTACTTTACAGTGTAAATAAATATTATCACAAACGCTAGATAAAGATAAAGAGAAAGACAAAAAATGAAAAGAGATTCAGACTATACTCTTCCTTTATCTTCACTTCACGAATATCCTAAGTAGAAAGGCGAAAGATTCATTCAAATTATTGAACCAGAGAAAGAGATAACGAGCTGTCTATGGACTCTATGGTACTGCCGATCTCATTGACTCGATTCTCGACTCGAGTCGATGGGATCTCATTGGCCAGCATATCCTAGTATTGAAAGTGGGAGGGACAGAATTCTCGTCCAATCACAAATCTTCATCGTAGTTTCAGTAGGTTCTGTCATTTTGTTTTCAAAGGCAGTCTTTCTCTTAGTCTTGACAATCAAATTCATTTGATATTGAGAATAGCTGACAAAACTAGTACTATAATGGATTAAGATGTGAAGAGATGTGATTCACTATGCTATGAAAGCGTGGGAAATTATTAGATGAATAATTAGTCGTATAAATCATGTTATAATAATATTTCATATCTATATATAAAATCAAATGAAATAAAAATATTCTTTATAAGGCGAAGTTAGGACTAAGAAGTCCTTTCTACCACTCAACCTTATTATTGTGGGTTAAGTGGAAGAGGGGGCTCTTGTGCCTCAACTTCGCCCACATCACTTATGTATTGTACAAAGTGGAAAATAAAGACATTTTATCTATCTATCTATCTATCTATTATCTAAATATTATAACAAAATTTAACTCTCTTTTTAACGCTAATAATTGTGTAGTATAAGGAATAAGGATATGATTCAAAAATTTTCATAATAATAATTAACATTCATTTGATTTTGATATTTCAATCATCAACCGGAATCATCCACCGCTTTCCCAGAGACGCATCACTCCAGACCGCTTGATATGGCAGCCCACTCCGTATTAGTTACTATTAGCCTTCCAAGCAAAGAAGAAGACATTTTGGCAAGATGGGAAAATGATTTAAGCTCGGTCAATATTAGTTCAAAAATTATGAATTCGGTCTCAAATTGTAGGAAACATTCTGATCATAATTTTTGAACCGATATTGACCGAGTTGGAGTCATTTTAGCATTTTGCCAAAATGTCTTCTTTGCTTGGACAAACTATCCATCAGAAATTCAACCCTTGATCAAGAACTATTGGTCACCTCTATTGCATTCTAAAACTGCACTATTGTGAGAAGACCCTCAAGTATAAATAAAACAAGGATGTGTTAGAAAATAGAGATAGCCAAGACAGAGATAGAAAATACGATAGAAGACGCTGAATTTCTGTAGTTTGATGAAAAGAGATACGAAAAATCAGACTGACAGAATGTCAGCATATGAGTTGAAGTATAAATGTACCGTATCAGTTTGTGTATTGTACTGAGACATTGCTTTCAAATCACTGGATTTCATCCTGTTTTCAAGATTTTCTCACATGCAGGATTTATTTATTCAAGTGGAGTTTTGTATTCCACTTGAGTGCAATGAATTCGTGGAATTAATTCTAGAATTGAAGGACGGTCTTGTATGTTTTCTAAATGAACTCATGAAGAAGACTGGAGTATCTTGATTCTGCTAAGCTCCCACATCTTTCTCTACCCAGTAGGAGTAGTTGAATGATAAAGTTAGGAGTCTAACTTCAAGAAAAGATTATACCAAGTAGAAACAACGACAGAATCATAAACAATATAATATGTTATCGAGAATCGAGGTAATGGAAAATAAATTATTCATTAATGGAATAGAGAAGAATGACTTCCTTATTTTTGTGACGTGGCGAAGTTTCAACTCTAATTTAGGTAAGTGAAAACAAGGGTTGTCAGATCCACAAAGTTTATTTAAAATACCATACTTGAATTTCAATGCTTAGTGATGATGCCCTAAACATTACAGCTTAAGTATGGTATTTTAAATAAACTTTGTGGATCTGACAACCTTTGTTTTCACTTACCTAAATTATGGATAAGTTCCACAATATCTCTAATAAAAGTTTAAATAGGATCAAAGTTACTCTGTTCACTAAGCTTATCAGTTATCACTTAATTAAGAAAGAAGAAGAAGTGTAAAAGATAGAGTTAAAAGTAGTATAACAGAAGTAGGAGGGGCAACATAATTTGAATAATTGAATAAATTCTTGAATTCACGACTACATAGTGCACGACTGAAATTCTTACAGAAGTTATATCTTTTCAATTTTCATGTCAAACTAGAATTGAAACTACAATGAACATTTGGATAAACAAGAGAAGATCGTATGATGACTTAATTACCTACTAATTAAGACTTACGTTGAGAAGGCTCAACTAACATTGATAGTTTACAAAAATTCCTTATTACCTCATTAACATTTAATTATTACTTGTTAAATGATTTTGTGAACGCTTCCCAACAGTTCTCCCTCAACCCTTTTGAAGAAGTCCAACCAGAAGCAAGTTCAGAATTGAATAATTTAATAGCAATGAAAAGTCGTGCTGGAGTACGCAACGTCTCCAGAACGGCAGATCGAGATTTGGAGTCAAGTATTTAAATAATCTGAATATTTAAATAAGCTGAATCAAAATTAAATTGCCGCCAAGCTTGGAGAAGGCTTGTGGAGCAGGGATGGTGCTGTGAGGTATGGCACTGACAAAGTGCAATAATCCTCATTCGAAATAGTCGGACGCTTGCTACTGAAGAGCTAGGCAAACAACAGTGCAAAAACAATATTGTTCCCTCCTGTTTTCCCGTATCTCGTGTCTGAGAATTTGCATTCGCTGGACTTTATCAGGTCCAACAATGTTGCGAGTGCTTCTATCCTCTGTTTAGCAACTCAAAGTATTTAATCCTCTGTTTAGCCAAGTCTTTTCAGTAAGTGCAGTGTAGTTTCATCAGGCTGATTTTTCTTCAATTTGGTTCTATTTTAATGAAAATCAGGAGTGATCATTTTAATCCTTTTCCATGAAATTTTCCCCTTGCTCAACAAAATTATGTATAATGCATTTTTGAATATCTCTCCGTTCCACCAGCAATGAACAATAAAGTAAATTAAAGCTATAGACAAAATAAATGAGACCTATTTTTCGCTTACTAATAAAGTACAGCTGAATGAAAGGTGGTAGAGTTTTCAACAAAAGAAAATATCATGCGAATTATGTTTTCCAACTAAACAGCACAACAGTAAATAATTTATAGTGTTGGAGAAAGAGTGAACAAAAAAGATCTACTTTGATCAGCTGACAATCACGCCAGTTTTTTTATGATCTCTATCATTTATAACATGTAGGCCTATTCAAATTTTCTATTTATTTTTAATAACATGTATTCAAATTTTCTATTTTCTTGAATTTCATTGATGAAACCTTCCAAGGACCATTTTCTAATTTATAAAATTCCAAAAATATATATGAATTCTTATCTTTCACATAATTATGAGACTCAACTCATTCCAAAAAATAATTATTATATAGGCCTATGGGGCAAAGAAGAAGAAGAAGAAGAAGAAGAAGAGAACTAAGCCTATTTTAAAAATCCTCTGAATTTACCTTTCCAAGTTGAAGTCTATCTAAGTTTCACTGCAAAGTTGAATTTTTATGAAAGTTTCAAAAATGTTGAATATTCTCTCAGGCATTCTTCTTTTGTTCGCAATTATCGAATTCACCAACGCTGTTATAGTTTCAGTCGACGCTAAAAGCAAAGAATGCTTCTATGAGTACTCGACGAATGGCTCAAAACTGAACTTTGTGTTTGAGGTTATCGAAGGCGGATTCAACGATATAGACGTGGATGTGTTCTACGGGAAAGAGAATATCAACATTTATCACGCTGAACGTCAAGAACGGGGGTGGTACTTGATTAACGTTGAAAAAAGTGGAATTTATCATTACTGTTTCGACAACAAAATGTCTACGGTGACTCCAAAAGTTGTCAAATTTGATTTCAGCATTTTGCCGGCGGCAGGCGGGGACAACGAGGAAGAAATTAAAGAAGAAGGAATCGAATACGAGAAGAAAAGAGAACAAAAGATGTTACAAATGGCACTCGATACACTGGGACAACGTTTGTCATCCGTGAAGTTAACTCAGGAATACATAAATGTGGCCGCTAAACAGCATTTCAAAATTAACACCAACACTAATGAGCATGTTTCGTTTTGGGTTGTGTTCCAGTCGCTGGTAACTGTAATAATAACTGTTCTGCAGGCCCATTTCCTCACAAAATTTTTGGAAGTACGCCGGTGGGCCTAATGTCACACATTTTGATTTAGTATTTTTTTAATAAACTTAATTCTTTAAATAATGTGATTAAATAGATTTATGTGTATAGGATATGATTGTATTCTTGCCTGTCATTTCAGAAATAAAATCAGCTTTCAATTATAATTTCATAATAGGTATTAATTTTTCAAATAGGCTGCCTATAGAGATGTAGATTATAAAGTAAGTCAAATTAAGAGCAAAGTAAAAAACCTAAATTTGAATGTATAAGTATCCTATACTTGAGAAGTAGGCCTATTTTCTTGAGAAGATTTGTATCGGCATACACTATAATAAGGAAATACAATATAGATACCATAAGGAATCAGATACCACATAGTATGGTAAAGTACGGTATACGGTACATAATTCGAATCAAGTATGCATTGTCCTTATATTCAAATTATTAAAAGAAAATTATGGTGTTAAATTCAACATGTATAGGGCATCAAGATTATGTTATTCTTGTCAAGCATAGAAGACATTCCTTCAAAATGGCAGATTCAGGCGAGAGTGTAACTACGCATGCGCAGATCTGAAAATTATAGAGAGAAGTCAACATGAGTGACATCTGATATAAGAGTAGGACTATTTTCATTTCGACTACTAGCAGCATCGAGCAGTAGCTACTTTGAAGGAATGTGTTCTTTGCTAGACAAGACTATACAAGGAACATTGATCAGAGATTCTATTTTTGTGAAGTTAATTAATTTTATTAGAATGCCTCCCCCCCCCCCATTAAACATTCCGATTAGTCAAATACTCTAGAAGTTATATACTTCAATTACTCTTGAGAGTCAAACGTACAAGAGGACAAATACTCTAAGTAACAAACAAGGTATTGATAGACACATTCACCAAGTTAAAAATAAAACTCTGAAAAAAGATTGCATCGTTTGTATATTTAGCCAAGAATATTTGTTTGTATTAGAGCTCTTTATAGAGTCTTAGTTTGTAACATTGAGTATAATTGCATCACAGCAGAAACAATTTGCCAAAAAATATTAAAACGAGCCAAGCTGAAACATCAAAAGAGACTTCTACATTTAGATATGTCACAGTTTTTCAATGAGTCACAGATTATTGACCAGTTAATTACTCTAGAAGAGACTACTAAATACAACACGGTTGGGCAATTATACTTATAGCCTAAGCTGTATTTGGTGATTCGAGGTGTATATAGAAGTTTTAGAAGTAATATTTACAAAATAAAAAATAAATTGGATTTTTGCCTAAATTGGTTCATTCTAATAAGCTGTCTTCTATCATTGAAATCTAAGATTACTCATTTTCAACTTACTGTTATTTTATTTTAGTGCATCTAGTCTACTGAATAAGTCTTAGTGTGAGGTTGGAATAGCTAAAATACTTATGTGGAACTTACTATCACACTTTCAAGACCAAATACAAAGGGAAATTTACTCAGACTGTCTGTAGAACGCGAATTTATCAAATTCAGAAGAACAGGATTTTAAGATTTTGAGTTTGTATGCTAATAAGTTCAGAAATTGAAAATTAATAAAATAGCTACAATGAAAAATGGTATGAAATCCATTTTTCATATCTCAAAATAATAATCAAGAAATGATTCGAAAAATAAACTACCTATCAATAAATATTTCCAAAAAGGGGGCTAACAAAAAAAATCTAATTTCTTCTAATTGAGCGATTTCTACCCGAACTTCAGCATAATATTCATATATTTACCATCAAAAATTAGAATTCTCTCAAGACTGTGGCAAATATAATTGCCGAAAATGAAATTTTATTAAACTTCTATAGAAAAATGTAGAATGAGATACAATTCCAGATAAAACTTAAAATAATTTGGTAACTGAATTATAAATACATGTATGAAATGCCTTATCCCTGAATAGGTAACAGTCTATCCTAATAATTCTCTTCAATCTGTAAAATTTCATTGAATTTTATTTTGGTGTAAAGAATAGCAGAAACAATGTTTCAAAAACATGATATAGAATAAAAATTTTTCCATCATCAATGATTCGATTTATTAAACTGAATTAATAGCGTGATTTTAGTTGAGAATATTGTCATTTGGATAATTGAATTAATGAAAAGATTATTCAAATCAGTAGAGACTTTCACATAACACTGATTGTATTTCAGTATTAATGTGAAACTACAATACTTGTAGCAAGTTCAATATTTGAAGCATAAGATAATAATAACTATTAATTGAATCACGTTTTTAAATATTCTTACAACAAATATGCAATTTGAATGATTTGAAATGAACTATTATTTGTACTAACAAAACAATGCATCAACAAACATAACAATACATTGACAATAAATACGGTAAATGTAGAAAAGACTATCCTATACTAATTGGAAACTTAAAATTATTTATCAAAATAAATCACAGAGGAAATAGTATTTATACTACAATGAATTCACATGTGCTTTTTAGAAGTGGTTAAAAACTCAAGATCTCAAGAATTTTCATACATTGAACAAGTAGAAAATAAATTTATGTCGAATGTCAAAATTACACAAAAATCAAAAATACACTTCTGTGAAAGCACAGATGAGAGTGACTGGAATTCATTCCAATCAAATTGTTATAAAATAAAAAATCAAAATCATACACGAGTTTACTCTTGATTTTAAAATGATTTTCAAATGAAAACCCTTATTTAAAAGTCAGCATTTACAAAACATTGGTCCCAAAAAATCATCAGGAAACATTGTAAAAATAAAAATTGTACATTTTAAAAACCACCATACATATATATCATTGAACCCTGATAGGAGGAACCGTTCCCATTACTACAAATCCGGTATTTTTAGAAACGAAAAATATTATCCTTTTCACAACACCAGTACTGAAATATTCTGAGCTACAGTTTCGGTTTGTTTGAGACAGATAATGTTGTTACAATTGAAACAAGTGTTTTACCAGTACTTAGAAATAAAAACAAAAATTGTTTTCATAAACTGTACGCATAATAAACGTAGCCTTGATTCAACTTGGTTCAATTTGAAGCGTAAATTTACAGTGTTTACTTGGTAAGCAGTGAATTTCTTGTTTAAACCTTTTTCCGTTCAAACTAAGCCAAGCTCAACGTAATTTCAACTTGGTTCAACTCGAACCGTAGATTCACAATGTTAACTTGGTTAAACAGTGAATTTTCGTTTAAACCATTGTTGAACCAAGTTTACAAGGAGATGATACATAGAGCACATGCAGTGAAATAGGTTACAAATCAAGGAAGGTGACGATTCCCTACCTCACTGCAGCATGTCTCCCAAACATGTTGTAATGGAAACGGTTCTTGTAGCACACATAGACCGCAACTAAACATCAACAACAAGCTGAAAGCCCATAAATAGAAAGAGATCTTTTTTGGAAAAAATAAAGCCAATAGCAGTTGCAAAACAGTCTTAGTGACTGACATCGCCAAACTCTCTGTTCCAATTTTCGTAAGCCTTCAGACTGCTAGGAGATACACTGCGACGTATCCTTTTCAACGACTCAACGAAGTCCTGGAACGTAATATCGCGCACACGTAATGGATCCAGGCTTCTCACTTGATCGGTATTCAACTCTGAAAAAAGAAATTTCAAGTCATTATTCAAGTAATTGGATCCAACTATAGGCTTTTTAGAAAAAACACATTACAAAGCAAACCGACATATATTCGGCCTCGAATACAGTGGTTAGCTGAAATATCTTAATTTCAGATCTTAGGGTCAACGCGCACTAGTACGACTCAGACCAGACCTAGGGCTCCATAAAAAGTATGGCGGATGCTGCGTCTACCCCCTTTTTATAGAGCTCTAACCAGACTCAAGGTGTAAAAAATAGTAGAGGTGGGACAGAGTAAAACAGTTAGCTGGGAAAGCTATGATACTGACGTCACGGCGTTCCTCTAGTAAAATATTCAGCATTGATTTCCCTATCCTTGACGAAAAATCGTACGCTTTTTTCCAATTTGCGAAATACAGAATAGTTTAATGGATAAATTTCTTATATGAGCTTGTAGAGAATTTCAAGACCTACATTTTGAGTGATTCAAATCTATATTTTACTCGAATTTAACATGAGCAAAAGTCCGTAGGGAAATAAATGATAAATATTTTACTAGAGGAATTCCGTGACGTCAGTATCATAGCTTTCCCAGCTTGCTGTTTCGCTCTGCCCCACCTCTACTATTCTATTGACGAACAGAAATTGGCTTGTGATTCATCCGACCCGGTCTCTGGTGGTCGAAATTTGTATTTAATGTATCTATCTGGCGCATGCGCAGTACAGAGGCGCATTCTTTGGCGAGACGCTCGTATGTCAATTGACTAGAATGTTTTGGGTTATTATTCAATTTTATCATTGATTTATCAATAATATCGTAAAGCTATAAAGTATTTATCAGTTTGGAATAGTTTAAGAGATGTATCAGTCAATTTGAAATCATTTCCATCAGATAATATGATATCCCTTGCTAGGGATATCCCTTTCTAGGTTAGGTAAGTTAGGTTCATCCGTATCCGCCATCTTGAATTAGCTCTTCAAGCTCGTTCGCGAGTGGCGAGTTTTCAGGAGAAGAACAAATAGGAACTCTTTTCCTTCAAAATTGGAATAATTGCTATTGAAATCTATCACGCAACATTTCCTCTTGCACTTCGACATCTTAAATGCTCACATCGAAAGTGGGTAGTTTTTCTATTTGCAGGTATTCAAAAACAAGCGAATGTAGCTACTTGCATTTGAATTTAACCGCGCTTAGGATGTAGACGTTAAGTACATTTTTGATTCACCGGTCGCGCTGGTCTCCTTGCCGCAGCTCGTCAATTCACCTTGATGATAAACCAGCTGTTCGAAGCTCGAATATCTAAGTCGATTAGCTTCAACAACTCCAATCTTCAACATACAGTGATTCATCCATTGATCCATATCCAAGGTCTATAGAAGGTCTTCTATAGACCTTGTCCATATCATATGGATAATACCGCTCTCCTTACTTTGAAACTCTTGAGATGCCAAATTAGGATCTTCCGACTATTTTCGACATTTGAAAAAATAATTTCAATTGTTTTTGAACAACTTTCTCGCTTTCAACACACACTTATTTTCTCAAACAAAAAAGTTTCTACATCATCGAAAATTTGATGTTTTCTGTTGGAGTTGACTCGACATTGACAAACATATTCATTAATTGAAACAGAATTATTGGTCGGATATAGAAAATTCAAAAACATTAGAAAGCACGAATTCTCTATGTCATTTTGATATAAAAAACTTTATTCTTACTACAACCCATGATTGTGAGAGAAGTAATATTTTCGCAATCTTTCAGTATTATCAAAAAAATCAAATTTCTTTTGAATCCTTCTATCCAGAAACTTTTTTAATACTACTGGCATATCAAGGATGAAAATCTACGTCTAGATATGGGGTCCAATCGCGATTTGAAGAAGTTCCAATTCCACACAATCTGGCAACGCAGCTATTTCCCGGGTAGAGAGGAAAATAGTTATCTTACATTGCACCGACTATAACTGAGTACGCAGAGACTACCGAGAATGCTCCTTACTCTGTGCTCTTGCAGACCGCTCGTCGACTTTACCGCTCGTCTAACAGGTACAACTTTATACCTTTAAATTGCAATTTAATATCAAACACTGAAAATATACAATGCAACTCTTTATAACAATCCATTAATAACAATCAACTGTCAGTTAAAATGAACCTTTTAAAAGAACTATAACCCACATGGATTTCCATGCTCCCATTTGCGGGAAATTATGGCCAATTAAGCGTTATATGGCGAAGTGGAACAACCTTTGAGTCTCTCCACTTTTAAAAGCCATACGCTAAATTAAATAAATGAATAACTGCCAGTTGTTTTGGCGTACACTTCACCTCTGATAGGGCCGAGCGCAGCGTCTTTGGCCAGGTTGGTGAGATCGGAGCCCGAGTAGCCGTCGGTGAGCGTGGAGAGAGCGCACAGCTCCGAGTGAGAGAGCGGATTGTCGTGGCGGCTGAGCAGTCGCTGGAGCAGCGTCACCCGTGTGCCAGTGTCCGGCAAACCCACGTAGATGCGTTTCGAGAAGCGTCTGAAATATACAATCAATGCATTAAATGCAATCTACATATTCATTTTAATTAATTATTCCTCGAGAAAAAAATTACTATAATATACAATGCAGAAATTATATAGCAAAATGAATCAATAACAATATATAAATTGACATAAGGAACTAATTCCCTAAGAGAGCAAGCTCGAGCTTGGGGAAGGAGCAGCCGGACTTTGAATACTTTGAACTCATAGATCACTTTTCTATTTTCCAAGAGGGACATTGTATTTCAGAGATCCTCGTTTTTTACAACTGTATTTTATACATCTTTGTTTGATTTCGTTGTTTGATTTGATTTGTTTTAATTAGTCCACTTGGATAAATAACAAGGTTGAATAAAAATTCTATAAATAAGTCAACTCATTCATCATATTCATATGCATTTATTTGAAAAAATACATAACTTGATCGATAAAAAACATATAATTTTGTAAAAAACGTCTTATTTCTAGATTTGAATAATTATTCAAATTGAGATTAAAATCCAAGAACATCATAATTATTTCTGGCGTTGCAACCCAAAGGTCCCGGGTTCAAACCCAGGTCAGACCAGGAATTTTTCTCATGCCACTTTCCCGTGTTTCGGATGGACACGTTAAGCTGTCGGTCCCGGCTGCCTAAAAACAGTCGTTAAATCATGTCAGAGGCCCTGAAATTGATCAGGAGCGACCTGAAAACTCTGACACCAGACCTGAGCCAGCCAGGTTACACGAATATTATTATTATCATAATTATAGGCTGAATAATAAATTTACTTAAATAACAACAGCTAACGATGAAATAAGTGGCTTGAATAATCTTTTGTTGTGTTGTATTGGGTCAAATTTGTTGAACCGTGTAACAACTGAACACGACTTCATATCACAATAACTCACCTCAAAGCTGCTTCGTCAAGTTCCTGGGGTCGGTTGGTGGCAGCCATGACGAGCACTCTCTCATCGGGATTCGAAGGCAAGCCGTCGAACTCGACGAGGAACTCGGTTTTCAGCCGCCGACTTGCCTCGTGCTCGCCTTCCCGTCGCTCTGACAGCAACGAGTCAACCTCGTCGATGAATATGATCGACGGCTGGAATTTGAAGAATTACTTGTAGATACAAAATTTTATATACTGACGCTTCGTTACTCAGTCACCAAATTTACTTTTTGGATTTAACTAATCCAATGGATCAAAATATCACAGTTCTTTTTGAAAAAGTAAATGATATTATAGGTTATGTTTACTTGGAAATCAAACTTTAAACTTAGGGCTATTTGAAAATTGATAAATAAAATTGAAAAATCAAACACCCTTTTTTAAAACTTTATTATTTCAGTCACATTGAAAATGGGCTTAAGCTCGAAACATGTCTGTGAAAAAAACACTTTTAAAGTTATGTTTACTTCATCTCTTATTCAGTACAATATTATATTGTAGTTGTGATAGATCAAATAAAAATAACAACAATATAATTATATTATATTAATTATAACAACATTATAGAACTCTAACTTTAATTACAATCCACTCCTAATTATCAGTTCAAAAAAGCGCTTTATAATACACGATAAGAGTCGACGGTTGGCCGCAAAAGCCAATCACCGCTCTTTATCTTGTCCTATAGCTGAAGCAACAAGAGCCGTCATTGGTCGTGAATTGGAAACCCCGGCCGGATAAAATCGAGTGGGTCAAGTCGAATGGATCAAATATACTGTAATTTATACGGATTAACTCTTATCCAGTTAATGAGCTATCAAGTGTGAGTATTTCAGGAGGTAAGTGGAAAACTTCTCAGATTGATTTCTTATGGCAAGTAGTAAAAAGAAAGATCCGTAACTTAGTATAGGATATACTTTGATAGATGCTGTAGAGATAACAATGAGGATCAATGCAGGTACAACAAATTCATTTCCCAAGTTGAATTGGTTGAATTACGACAGTAGTAATAAGAACAGTAGACTGTTTGTAATTTGAATTGTTATTGCCAATTATTCACCTATGAATAGAATTCCAAGGGAATTCCTCCGGTTAGATGGACAGGTTGATCTCTTCACCATTACAAAGCCTGCCTTGAAGAGGAAGTTGAATTATTTTTTCAATTCTTGATAATGAGGGATTTACTCAGGTGGAATTCATTACAAGGCATGCCATGTGTTGGTTGTTGAGATTGCACGTTGATTGGATGTAGATATTGTTATAAAATGGGTATAAAACATTCTCCCCCAATGTTACTTTGAGTAATTTTATTTCTATTCAGCTCTCTCACTCTCTCCTCTCTTTTTTTCTCTTTTTTATATTCATCTATATTCATTATATTTCATATTCACTCTATATTTATATTCTTTTAAATTTGCCATTGTTTTTATGTGTTAGTTGTATTGATATTGTATAATATCTTACATTCTAAATGATGTAATTCAATTCATGAGTGCATTTGGGCTATGCCTGTAGCACTCATATATGTATATGTACAAATAAATAAATAAATTAATATTTCAATAACCATTAAAATTACCAACTTCTAATATTATTAGTGTAGGAAAAGTTAATTTTAATCAGTGAATGTTCAGATGTGAAGAAACTTTCGATTCGGTCATACTCCAAACAAATATGTTTATGTTTGACTCATGTGTCAATAAGTGAATCAACAAACTGTATTAGGAATAATTACTAGTTCGATAAATGAGCTCAATGAGTAGACATGTTTTTGAAAATAAACAAAAAGTTTATTGAGTGAAATAGGAAGATTTTTATTTTAGAGAATAAGACTTCCTACATTAGCTCCATTAAATTTATCAGTCAATTTACTCAGGAAAGTATTATGTTGGTACCTGTAACCTACATGAAGCCTCTGAAAATTAAAATGTTATAGATTTGATAAAACAATTAATTAATCTCTTGTCATTTTTATCTCGGTAATGAAACATTTCTGGGTGTGTGCCACATGAAACTTTGTTCACTACTTGGTATAAGAAATCAGCCTTAGAAGTTTGGCACTTCCCTCCTGAAACAACCTGTAGAAATTTAAAACTCAATAAAAAACACTTATAAATGGAAATAAACTTACTTAGTAGTAGTTACTATAGTTTCGACCTGTTGTGTGGCCATCTTCAGACTGAACAGTAAACTCTGTTCAAGGTTATGTTGTGGAAGGTCTTTTGTCTGGGAGCTTGTGGGTTGATTTGTTTGAGAAATCTTTTCTGATTGTCTGTGATTATGTGTTTGGTTTATTTTAGTTTGGTAAGTGTGAGTTGGATCTTTTGGAAGTTCTGCTATGTTGTTATCAGTGATAAATTTATTTACTTTTTGGTCTATATCTGTTTTGTCCATAATTACTGTGATGTTGCCTTTGTCTGCATTGGTGATGACAAGGTTATGTTGTTTCTGCTTATTTTTTATGCTTTTTAAAATTCTGTAATCATGGTTTGTTGTTGAGGGTGTCTTGAAAGTATTCATGTTCCTTGTTATGTCTTGTCTCAAGTATTCTTGGTCAGGTGCTTCTGTGTTTTGAATTGCAGTTTCAGTATCAATTATTGTTTGGAATAATTGTTTTTTTGGGTTGAGATTTCCAGATTTGATGTTGTATTTCATGCCTTTGTCTAGTAATTTGATTTCTGAATCTGTGAATTCTATTTTGGTGTTGTTGATTGTTCTTTTGTGGAATTTGTGTTCAGGTGTAACAATTGGGTTCTGAGATTTCATTAGTTGGGTTATTTTGAGGTTATGTTTGATTTTCAACTTATCTTTCATGGAATCAATTATGTTTTGGGTGTATGTTAGAATTTCATCAAATTCCATGTTGTGTAGTATTGTGCTCAGTTTCAAATGCAGTTGGTATGCTTTTAGAGTAAGGTTACTTTTTGTTTGTATAGATGTTGAATGTTGTTCTTGATGTACAGTATTTGTGCTTGTTTTTGTGTTTTTTGAGCTGGGAGATTTTGATTCTTTATGGTTATTTTAGCATATTTGGGAATTATGTTATTGTGTAGACAAGTTTGGTTGAAGGATATGGCAACGGATGTTTTCATAACCTTGATTTGAGTGTTCCTGTATGCATGGATCCATGATGTCCTCTCGGCGTGATTATGGTGTTGTGTATCCATTCTTTTTTCCACTTTGAAATTTAAAACTCAATAAAAAACACTTATAAATGGAAATAAACTTACTTAGTAGTAGTTACTATAGTTTCGACCTGTTGTGTGGCCATCTTCAGACTGAACAGTAACCTTGAACAGAGTTTACTGTTCAGTCTGAAGATGGCCACACAACAGGTCGAAACTATAGTAACTACTACTAAGTAAGTTTATTTCCATTTATAAGTGTTTTTTATTGAGTTTTGAATTTCAAAGTGGAAAAAAGAATGGATACACAACACCATAACCTGTAGAAAACTAAGTTCACGTTTCAATTCATTGAAGAATGAATACTCACTTTCAATTCAAATTACTACTTTAGACAATTACAATGCCAGAAAGTTCTTATTCAACGTATGTGAATAAATAAATTGAAATTTATTGGATGCTATAACTTATATCATGTTATAAATCCAATATAAATGAAGAGCTTCCATGGGAATTCATACTCTTGTATGAAGAGGTAAAAAAGGATGTGATGGAATAATTATTAGTACTTATTTTCTCTTAGGGCTACTGTATTCATTAAAACTTTAAAATAATTCAAATCAAAGTGCCCCTTTTTTAAATATTTTCAAAAAGTGTACTTTGATTTGAATTGTTTTAAAGAATTATTAGGTATAGCAGTACACCAGCTGCTGGATAATTATAATAATAAATAATTCTAATCTCCATTTATTGCTATATGAATAGTCAAAGACTTCTGCAACTGCAAATATTGACCAATGTACTAAATATGCAGGCGAGATCCATTGAATAAAACCGTTCAAAAAACTGTACCCGGACTGGGAACCCTACTGTAACTTACCTGCAACTCCCTTGCGACAGCAAACAACGCCCTGACCAGTTTCTCTCCCTCGCCGACATACTTTGAGGTGAGACTGGCCGCCGATATGCTGAAGAAGGTGGAGCGACAGGCGGTGGAGACGGCGCGGGCCAGCAGCGTCTTGCCGTTGCCGGGCGGACCGAACAGCAGCAGACCCCGGGCGGGCGCCCGCAGACCGGTGAACAACTCGGGACGCAGCGAAGGAAGTATGGCCATCTCCTGCAGGGCTTGTTTGGCCGTCTGCAAGCACACACAACACAAAATATTCATTAATTCAAATTCAAATTAATTTATTCTTTGTACACTTAACATTGTTCAAAGAACACAATACATAGAAATACAGAATATCATAGTGCAGTTCAATAGAAAATGAAGCTCACAAGACTTTTTGTCTGTTCGTAAGCTTTATTTACAAGAAAACTTATTGTTCAATTAACTAGACATGAGAAAGTTAAATAAGGTAAATAATGATGTAGATTAGTAAAGGTAAAAATAGACAATCATTACAATAAAGTTATCAAAGCTATCTGCTACAAAGTAGAAACCCCCCCAAAGAAAAGAAGCGATTTATTCATGTTTAAATTAATTTGTTTATTCAAGGATAAAACAATGCACTTGAGGATAAAACACAGAGTCTAAATCGTCTTCTATTCCTAATTTTGATGAATATTACAAAAAGGTTTGTTTGCATTCAGTATAAATATTTACCACAAATTTACGCTTTTCAAGCTTGAAACATTTTTAAACTGTCGTGTCTTAGAACAGCTTGTTAGAATAGTATCCTTTTACAAGCCTTGTCCAACTTGAATAGAGGATACAATTGACTTTGGCTGTCTGAGGTCACAAGAAACAGAGAACACATAAATAGAACAGCTTGTTAGAATGGTATCCTTTCACGAGACTTGTCAAGCTTGAAATAAGGATTCAATTGCTGTGAGAGGCACATCTCAACCTGCCAGTCGTGTCAGCTAACCTAATTATGAGCATAGCTTCCTCTGTATCAATAAAAGTTATGTTTTAGCAATTTCAACAATATTTCCACCGAATTGAATAAGTTAACAAGCATTAAACCATCTCTTCCCAGTTTCATCCTTGCTATTTACCATTATCCTTGCTGTGAGAGGCTCATCTCAACCTGAAAGTTGTCTCATCTAATTATGATCATAGCATCCTCTATGACAATGAAATGACAATGTTTTAGGCATTTTCAACATTAATCCCACCCAATCGGAAGAGAGAGCATGAATTTCCAGTTTATACCTTCCTATGTAACATTATCCTTGCTGGGAGGGGCACATGTCAACCTGAAAATCGTGTCAGCTCATCTAATTATAAGCATAGCATCCTCTGTAACAATAGAATGTACAAGTTTTTGGTATTTACAACAATATTCCAACCCTATTGAATAAGGAAACACGCATTAGTCCTCCTATTTTCAGTTTATCCATACCAAGTAGCAAATCTCTGCTGTGAGAGGCACATGTCGACCTGACTTGTGTCAGCTCATCTAAATAAGAGCATAGCATACTCTGTAACAATAAAATGTACATGTTTTGACATTTATAACAATATTACAACCAAATTTAATGAGAAAACACGCATTAGTACTCATTTTTTCAGTTTTCTCCTTGCTATCTAGCATTATCGTTGCTGTGGGAGGCACATGTCAACCTCACAGTTGTGTTAGATCATCTAATTATGAGCATATCATCCTCTGTAACAATAAAATGATCATGAATTTGGCATTTTGAACAATATTCCTACCCAATTGAATGAGAAAACACGCATTAGTTGATTGTTCCATAAGGAACCCATATTTAAACGCAAACAAACAAAAAAAGTTTGTTTATGTTGTCTCAAGTAAGCGTAAATAGGGAATAGAGTAAAAAATTTAGTAGTGTATATAACTAACGCCAAGAAGTTTGGTGATATAACAGCTCCAACAGCTGATATAGTCAATTAAAGCTATCATTCAGCTATGCCTGGAATATTATTTTTTCAATCACAAGAGACAAAACGTGGGTGGCTCGTTGGAGAAGTAATAAAGCGCCGGTCTGATAACCAGGTGGACCCTGGTTAAGTCCCAAGCGGGGAACAGTTTTTTGACCACAGCACAATCACATAAATACGGCCACAACGTCTTTCGGAGGAGACGATAAGCCGTCGGTCCCGACTACCTAAAAAGTAGTCGTCATCTATCATCCATATCATTACCCACGCACATGCCTATGAGCTCATGTGGGCTTCACCCTCATAACAATAACAATAACAATAATAGATGCTTTACATCATCTTTTAGTAGGTAACATCACAAACAAGTCACACAACCACCTTGGTGTCAGCTTTAATTTAGAAAAGATTGAATAAAATGACTGAGAATGGCTCATTACAGTCATTAATGACTTTCAATGTGTTGAAAGATCACTGTACCTCCTGTCCAGCAATGTCCTCCCAGTGAACGGGTGAGCCGCCCTCGAGAACTTCATCCAGCACCAGCTGGGCCAGTTTGGGATCGACGCCGCGAATGCATTTGCTGTTGAGTGATGTTGGCCGATTGCCCCTGTTCGCTGCCGGCTTGTGCATTGGTGAACTGCTCGGGCCCTGCTATCACACAAGACACCAATTACTTTATAATGGTGATCGCCAGTCAAATTATATTACGAACGAACAAACCTATCACAGCTACAGGTAACCAAATAACATGTTACATTGTGAATAAATGTTCCAACAAATCAATTGTATTTGATGAGATATTGTATTGTATTGATATTGTGGTATTTTTCTCAATAGTGGTATTCGAAAAACCGTGTGTCTCTTTATTTTTATAATGTTTTCCACATGAATATTTACGATAGTTACACATGCGAGTCAAACCGATACTCCAACAAGTAACTCATATTACTCTTATTTGGCCTCCAGTTATTAATAATGATATAATTTGTAGAGACCTTTGATTGATTGATTTATGAATTAAAGGTATGTAAGTTTAAGGTTGTAAAATATCAAATAGGAATTTAATTTGAACAAAAGACTTGGACCAATACTCCAACGAGAATAACTTTTTCAACATGAAGCGTTACATGTAGGCTGTAGGTTAATCTGTTGGTTGAACGAGGTCCTGTTTTGAAGACAAGTTTTAGTTATTTAGAACCAATGTCGTCATTTGAACTTGCAACCATTTTATAATGATTGAAAAGTACTTGTAAGCAAATTGGACACATTTTCAATTAAATTTAATTAATAGCAGCACTACAGACTATACGAATAAGAGAGATATCTGGTATTTACCATAATGTGACAGGAACATAGAATAGGCTACTGCTTAATGATGTGGGTCGGGTTAATACCCAGTGGGTAGGTAAATATAAATTGGGTATTTACTCGAGGCCCGGGTAAATACCCAAAAACTGGGTATTTATCATTTTTATTGAATTTAGAAAAGATTTAGTTGTCTTTTTGCATACAAACGCCTTCAATGAAAGTGGAATGATGATAAAATGCAAACGAAAATGTTTTATATAGCATTTAACTTCCGAGCACCATTGACATAAATACCCGGGTACTGTGTATTTATGATTTTATTTGTTTATGTGTTGTTAAATCTTATTGAAAATGACAAGAAATTTGTTTCGAATAATAATTATTATTCAGCGTTCAAAAGGAGAGGAATTTGACCTGGTACAGTATCACTTTTCACTTGAAATCTATTTTCTGGAGAAAAATCATAATGAACCGAAATAACAATAGAAGCATGTTCACATTTTTTCTAATGTGGTGCTGTCATGATTTCATTGATAAGGATTGACTTCATTGACGATTTCGTTGAGGAAGCATTATGCCATTGATACGAGCGAATCTGATTAAGGGTGGGTGGTAGTGGACGGCCAACTGCCGAACGGCAAAATCATGCCCCATGAGTGTAATTTTCATCAATCATTTGGAGCAGATAGCGCCGTTATTAATGGACAAAATTACACGTTCTTTATGTTATTGAAAAAACATAAAACAGATTATTTACTCAGTTTTTTTATTGAGATTTCTTTTATGGTACCGTATAGTCTGTATAAGCGGGGAGGACATTCTGGCAAGGTGAGAAGATGACTCCAGCTCCAGAAATATCAGTTTAAAAATTATAAATTTGGTCTCAAATTGTAGATCTGAATGTTTCCTTTGATTGAATAATCAAATTATAATTTTTGAATGAATGTTGACAAAGCTGGAATAATTTTCCCATCTTGCCAGAATTTCTTCTTTGCTTGGACAGAATATACTTAGTATTATTTAGGCTAAATATTTTCAAGAGAACAGAAACGACCTACTTTACCAGGAAATATTGAGCGAAATTTTAACGTGAGGATATTATTCAGGAATTATTTTCATGAAAAGCGTACATCCAGGACACCTGAAAAACATTTCTTACAACCTAAAACTACACGTGCTCTATCCCAATCTATGCCAATAGGCCTCTCATTTTTAGAATGTCAATAAAATAAATTTTCCAATGAATTAATTTTATTTCAAGTAAAATGTTTGAGTTTGATCCATTTTATGCACTTTTATCGGGCTTAAAAAATATTTCAATATTATTTGTTTCCATCAACAGAATTCAATTCTGTTATTATTCATGATTCAATTAAAATTACAGATTTATTACAATTTCAAGTAGATACTTAAAAATATACATAAAACTTCCCTAGGTTTTTCTTGACACAAAAAATTTTCTAAGAGTTGATTCCTTATTTTTGTTTTTAAATAGCCTACATATGCTTCACGAGATTTTCAAGTTTGTTACTATTGGTTTTAATTTCCTTCCAATTTATTATTTTTATTTAGTAGCCTATAGTTTAAAGTAGAAATATATGCATAAAACTCCTGCAGAGTTTGCCTAGTCTTATTTACCCAGTTTCTTTCATGAAGAATCCTATTCATTCAAAACTTCAAGTAATACTTAAAAAATATATATAAAGTCATTGAAAAATGGCAAATGATATAATATTATAACTTGACTATTACTATGCCAATATATCATTAATGCCAATAATAACATAATCAGGGGTACAAACATCAATGATTCAATAAATACCCAACATACCCGGGTATTTACAAATTTTGGGTATTTACCCCGAGTTTTAAATACCCGGGTATTTTACATCACTACTACTGCTATAATAGAAATATAGACAAAATAGGGCACTCCTAATTAGTTCCCACAATATTTCCTTAATCGGATATTGGCTATTCGGTGAGGGTGGCTCCTTAGTGATCGTGAAGTTGAGTCACGAACACTTTGGACTGCCGATGGATAATGGGTAACCAGGATTTGGCCAAACACACATTGGCAAGGTGTAGACTTGTAAGAGTCTCCCCACTATTAGAAGCCATACAATTTTTTTTGACCTACCGATATCTGTCGTTTGATGGCTGGCGGTGTGTGCGCGTGCTTTGAGGGCGAGGGGGAGGGGCCAGCGGCGGCGATCACGTTGTACGCTTTGGATCCCATGGAGCGCGGCAGCGTCTTGCTCTTGGTGAGCGCGTGCGGCCCACTCCGTGCCGGCGGTGTGATTGCCACAAACTTTCTACCCGACGCTAGGCACGTGCAAGAAATAAAATAACTCACTATAAACTATCTCACCAAACACTGTTTCAGAATAAAAGCTAATTGATTCTAGCTGCAGATACTGTATAATCACAAGGTGGTTGATTAGAGTGAATTATAATACAGAATATTGATATTCAATATTATTAAGAGTGGGCATTAGCCCAACAGCAGACTCATGTCCCATAAGAACAATGTCATTTTGAAAATAACCAAACTTTTCCAACAAAATCTCAAAATGAACTTTTTATGCTACTCTTAATACCACTTTGAAATCTTAGAATGATGGAAACTCCCATTAGAAAATACAAATTGAAAGTAATTTCCAATTTGCGGACTGGAATGCCTGTTCCAGCTGGAGTTCCGCAGGGCTCGGTACTTGGACCTCTCCTCTTCTCCATCTACATCAATAACATCACTGAGATCATATCACATTCTTCATTTCATTTGTTTGCAGACGATCTAGTCTTTTACAAGCACTTTCACCCTAATGATTGTGTGGAGGCTGTCACGCGAATGAACCTGGATGTGTCTTCACTCTCTGTTTGGTCCCGATCGCATTGCCTGTCTCTGAATACACAGAAAACAAAATGCATTGTCATTGGTTCCCAAAGACGAATCAGACATGGGGAAATTGGTCTGCCTCCTTTAACTTTAGATGGGGTGGAACTCATATATGACAACAAAATCAAGTTGCTGGGCATGCTGATTGACAACACTCACTTGGGAGGTCCATGTGAATGCTGTAGTGAGAAAGGTGTTTGCAGGGATGCATCAGATAAAAAGGCTGAGAAGATTTTTACCGGTGGGAGTGAGGAGGACTCTGGTTCAGGCGCTGATTCTTCCTCATCTTGATTATTGCTCGGTGGTATACAATGGTTTGTCTGGGGAGCTTAACAATAAACTTCAAAGAGCATTAAACTATTCCCTAAGATTCATTTTTGATGCTCGATGGAATGATCATGTAACTCCCCTGTACAGGGAACTTGATTGGCTGAAATTGGAACAGAGGCGACTGTATTGCATTCTGTGTCAAACT
Source organism: Sogatella furcifera (assembly GCA_017141385.1). Classification (NCBI taxonomy): domain Eukaryota; kingdom Metazoa; phylum Arthropoda; class Insecta; order Hemiptera; family Delphacidae; genus Sogatella; species Sogatella furcifera. The sequence goes on along the minus strand of CM029550.1, from coordinate 9,682,437 downwards.
TACAAATTGATTGTGAAAGGTGCTGGTCCGGAATATCTGAGGGAGAAACTTGTACTTTTTAGCGAGATTCATGCCAGAGACACTCGGTCTCACTGTTACTTTCTCCAGATACCACAGCACCGATCGGCAATATTTGGGGCGTCATTCTGCGTGACAGCTTCCCGTGAGTGGAATGCTTTACCACTGGAAATTATCCTGACACCCTCCCTATCCTTATTTAGAAGAAGAGTCCACCGGCGCCTAATTCTCATGGCTGGGTATGGGGAGAGATAGGGATTGACTATGGCTGGGTGGGAGGGAATTATTGAGGAGGGGTTGTGTTTCATTGTTATATTATGACATTCATAAAAATTAGATTCCACAAACTATCTCGAACTGCATGACTTTTATTTTTATTATTATTTTCTTATCTATATCTATCTTGCCTATGTTATTCAACTTTCTATCTTACTATATATTATTAATTTATCAATATGATTTAGTAATATACGGCTATATATGTATAATATGTAAGTTAAATGCCTATAACTGTACAGTACTATTTTTGTTATTGTACCACTATGAGTCTTTTCAGACTCAGTGGAAATTGTCAATTTGAAATAAATAAATAAATAAATAAATAAATAATTAGTGGATTATTCAACAAAACGTATGATCATATTATGTGATTATGATTATTATGTTTTGTGGTATAATGGTTCATTAATTTTAACATCTAAGTTAATTATATTTTATCTGCCAACTAACTGCATCTGTGATAATAATTCATAAGTTAAAAATGTGCATGTATCTTTTTTCTAACTGCATTTGTTATGTGAAATAATGAGAATTAGTAGCATGAATAATGTATTTGAAAATCTTGTATTGTATTATGACTTGGCCTAATGTACTTATGCATTTTTTTGGCTGAAATAAATCATTGAATCATATCACAGAGGAGGGGAGAGTAAATCTTTTGTAAGTTGGTAGAAGTCTAGTGGATTTAACCGAGAAAACTGTGACATTCATTGGCTACACTGTGATTATACAGTCTCTAATTCTATTCAACCTCATTCTAATTTATTGTAAGAAATTTATGAAATAATACAAAATGATCTGAAAGATTGGTACATTTTTGACCAATCCCTCATCACTCTTCATTCTTTCAAAAACATGATGAAAAGTTTCTTATTTCGTGCGAAACATCATGCGTAAGTTATGAAATTTCATTTGAAATAAAATATAATTTTTATGAATTTGAATAGTGTAATATTAATGAAAGTATTTAAAATTGTAGTAGTCTATCGAGTGCCTCTGTTCCACTCTCTTGAAGCTTTTAGTACTCTGTTCAATTTCCTTTCTATAAGATAGCCTTTAAATACAAGTCACATGCATTAAGCTGGGTTAATTAATGAAGAGAATTTTAGGCTATATAACTTCATGGAGCAAGGAAAATATCTTTGATTAGAGATAGGCTAATTAATTATCTCTAGTATCTCTAATATCTATAATACTATGTAGATAAATACTATGAACTATAGTGTTCAGTAGGCCTACATCATATCATGAAACTTAATGGAACAGTCTATGACTAAACCGGAATATCTATGACTGAAAATATAGGATTAAGGAAAAGATTTCAAAAAACCGGAAATCCAAATCGGAAAAATAATGAAACTATCAACAACTTTGGTATAGTCTGGTCGAGAAAAGAAGTCATTCTGACAAGGTAGGAAAATGACTCCAGCTTGGTCAATATTGGTTCAAATAAATTTGGTATCAAATTGTAGAGAACATTCTGATCTACAATTTGAGGCCAAATCTATAATTTTTCAACCAATCTTTACCGAGCTGGCGTCATTTCCCCATCTTGCCTCCTTTGCTCGATTGATACTATAGTAAGTTGTTAATGTAGAATAAAGGCTATCGAAAAAGTTTTGCGGGACAATTCAGTAAGCAAAAGCAATAAAACCTGAAGGCAGCAGAAGTTATCGGTAATATCTACAAAATTATTTTCATTAATGTAGTTAAAAACAGAGCAATACCTGAAAATGAACAACAAAAGGTTAAATTTACCTAGTAAATTGAGTCGGTCTTTGGCCATTATCAGGTTGGTTTTCATTTTCTCGTGCAGCCTTTGCGCTCTCTCCCAGACATCGCCTTTGCCGCTGTGACAATCAATGGCAATTCCTTTCTCCAACTCAAGAATTCCTCTTTTGTAAAGATCAATCGCTTCTTCTTTGTTGCCTAGAAGATGAAATATGAATCAATATAGATATATGAGACAAGAGACATCTGATAAACACGAATATTGACACAACATTTTATTTTCATCGATCAACTAAGTTCATGATTTCAAGTGTTCCTGGGAGACGCCTCCATCGATCGCAAGCCAGTTATAGGATTTCTACCCTAGAACTCTTCAACAAGCTGAATTCTGGTGTGAAGCAGTTGAATAAGGCCACCATCAATAGAACAGTAAGGCAGCTGCTGTGTGACAAAGCATATTATAGTGTACATGAATACATGTGTGATGATTTGCATTTTTAGTGAAAGTGGTTTTGTTTGGATTACAGATATAAATTACAAATTTTGAGTTTAGGAATCCATCCATCACAGTGAGTGGATGGGTAGTGTATGAAGCAAGAGGTATTAAAGTAGAATGTGGCTGAGAAAACGAGTAATACAGAAGAGAGGAGTTAAATAGCCTGTACGAGGTTTTTCAATTTACCGAGTAATAGTTCAAGGACTATAGGGAATTTATGTCCGTTACCGTATTAGACATTGAAGCTTGGGAACTGGGGGTTATGAATGTCTTTGGTTAGACCTGGAGCATAAGATTGATATCAGTGGCGATAAGCAGAAAGTACCCTAAGGGGTGCGTCACCTGAAATCGAAGATGACGTCCAATAATTTCAGTTTCACTGCATTTTCTGCTGCAACTAAGATGACAACGGGGAATGATGCAAAAACGGCGATGATGCAACGGGGAAAGCGACCCTTGGGCAATGTGCCGTACACAAAAATGGTAATTATGAGTGTTAAAGAGCTAATTTATCCATTAGCTTCCCAATGATATAGGCTAGTAACTTACTGTCTCTAGTTTTCAAAGCTCTAGCTATGATTTCAGAACAGAAAGACATTTCACCCGCACTATTTATTGGTACCGTAGTCTGAGAACTGACTTATGGGAAAATCTGATATTTCATTTCTTTAAAAGAGTAGGTTCCATTAAATGTTAACACTTACCTTCATTAACCTCGTCAATTTTTAAAGCTCTTGAAATAAACTCAAATGCCTTTCGATGATGGTCTTTCTGTTTTGCCAGAAGAGGATCTCCATAGCCAGTAGAAGGATGACTTGTTCTTCTATGGGTCATTTCTAATTCGTGATAAACAGCTTTTTCCTTGCTAACTTCCAACTCTTTCATAGGTCTCTCGACCTCTTTCCTGTAAGCAGTCCGTACAGACGTCCTTATTATCACAATTCGATGACTGGATTTCTTCCAAATGTAGAGAAAAACAACAAAAAATAAGTAGAGAACAGACCGTAAAGCATTAAAAACAAAAATTAAAGGTAATGAAACAAAATATAAGTTTCGTTCATGAACAGAGGAAAAGACAGGTCTTTCCCCTGTTTCTTTAGTGTTTTTAGTCTTTTTGTGACATTTTGAACCACTCTTTCGGATCATTAAGATTAGTCAGGCAAAGTTCAGTTGAATTCAAGAACCATTCGACTATTCAACAAAAAGAGGAACACTAAGATAACCTAAACATTCTAATTTCAATTATTCCCGAAATGAAGAAAAACACGCACCACGTTCACACTGTGTTTGAAAAACATAAAAGATTCAATTACGATATCCAGAGGTTGAGGAATGGATGTATTAAAAAATAAGATGATGATTATTTATTCTACAAGAACAGAATTACAATTTTATATTTTATAACCTCAAAACACTGACGTTCAATACTTTTGCCATCCCCCTTTTTAAATCACCATCAACTGGATTTGTTCGATCTACATTAGTCGATGTAATAAATATCGATGACCAATAATATGATATTATTCAAGTTGTAATTTTTCATTTTTTAATTCAAATTCACATTCCTTACAGTAGGTATCAAATATAAAATTTTATTTGCTCTTTTTTCACTGAAATCAGAAATGACATATTTTTCTCTCGGTCAAATTTGAAAAATTATTTCATGTTTCATGGTTTCATTACGTTCAAGCTATCGATACATCGGAGATCGGATCTATTTCCAGAATATGTTGGAAAGGGGTGAAATGGGGAGAGTAATGTCAAACCCCAGCCGGAGCCCAATCCCAGGTGCCATTCAATTTCTCACTCGGAAAGGCTAAATTTATTACAAGTCTCTTCACACAAATTATTCAATTTGGGTTTTGCGTACGGTAGGCTACCGATATTTTGATAATATTATTTATTCACTCCAGCTCCAGCCTTTTCCGTAATTTTTAACCTTGTTTGTAGAATAGGCAATTGGTGAAAACTCCTATAGGCCTACGCTCCAAACCGTTCCTGTTTCAGCTTTAATATTTTCTGTATTGTGTGTTCTTTTCTGTTTATATTTTGACACCTTCACAGAATGACGGCAACTCTTCTCCCATATTTGAATGCGGTCAGACATACTCTGACCGCTGCTATGTGTCTTGATAACTTCTCTTCACAAGTAATCGAACGGCATAATAAACCAGAAGTTGAAGTCAGATCCAGCCGTGAACTTCTTCTGATACCGATTGTGATCAGTCGCAACGACAGAGAAAGAGTGCTTATTGAAGGATCCATCAACTCTTTGCGCATAAGTATAGCTGTGAAACAGGCCGACGAAATTGAAGGCATCCTCTGTAGGAAGTTCATGAGATTCATGATGATGCGGGCTGAGAACTTCGTTGTTCTTCGACGTAAACCCATCGAGGGTTACGATATCAGTTTTCTCATCACAAACCAACACACCGAGCAGATGTACAAACATAAGTTAGTTGACTTCGTGCTGCATTTTATGGAAGAAATCGACAAGGAGATTAGCGAGATGAAACTGACCGTCAATGCTAGAGCGAGAATTTGCTCAGAAGAATTTCTCAAGAGATTCTAAAACCATTTGAATTCAGTACGCAATCGAAGACAGTGTCCAGTGGATGAAGTTATGATAGCCTACTGCCCAACATTAAGTTATAACGGAACATTTTTTTACTTGAAAATTAAAATCTATAACAGTATAATAAGCAGTTTTGTGCATCCATTGAATTACTTGATTTGAATTGTTATAAATAATATAAGCTTACGTGAAAATTCTCCACTTTCTGATTCCTATTGAGAAAGTTTAGTCATTACAAGAAAAGATGTCATTCTGGCATGATGGGAAATGACTCCAGCTCGGTTAATATTGGTTCAAAAATTGTAGGAAACATTCTGATCTACAATTTGATTCCAAATTTATCATTTTTGAACCAATATTGACCGAGCTGGAGTCATTTTCCCGCCTTACCAGAATGTCTTCTTTGCTTGAACAGACTATACCGCTACAGGTATAAGACTGAAAATTTAGGAGAGTCGGTACGGTAGCGAGTTCGAATACTGGTACTGTATCGCTACATTATTCAAGTGTATTTTTCAGCTCTGTCATATTTCATTAATCACATTCTAATAAATTCGATTAATTCCTGTCCTGAGCAGTAGGCTACGATAATTAGTCTATTAAATTTCATGATTACATTGATTTGATGATTATAATTTCAAAACCTGTTCCTGGAAGATACAGTCACAAGTGTTTGAAATAGAAATCAGTAAAAAAATACTTGATGTAATGATATGACCGTATATTTCAAAATTGATATTCAAACTAATATTTTCAAACACAATTTTTTTATACTAAATTAAGTTTGGTAACAATTATCACTCTAACTGCTTGATCAAAACCAGAACAAACAGCAAGTCCCATTTTGTCGCAGTTCCAGTCGAAACTTGAGATCGGTTGACCAGAAATCACCGTATTTTGCAGCAAATTCAACGATCCAGCAACTGTGCACTTATCGCCGTCTATTTCTTTCAATCGTTTTCCAGGATAACAACTGAAACAAAAATGAATTTAAGGTATTTTATTTCATGACACAAATAAGTTGCATTGTCAAAGTCATTATTCAATGTTTGCAAATTGCAATTGAAAATCTTGAATGAATTAAGAATTTTGAAAATGAAAACTAATTTAATGTATTTCTTAATGGTTCTTTGTTAGTCGATTTTTTCAACATGGCTAGAGATTTTAAAGGCAATTCAATACTTTTTCACGTTTTCAACCATTTTTTGAGTGGATAGTTTTAATTAATTGTTTATCAAAATTTAAAATTCAAGATATCTTGGTCTTTATTCAGTATCAAAATTATCTATGTTTGGAAGTGCTTACAAAATATCAACTTTTCAAACAACATTACAACAGTAATTCAGGTTGAAGATTACTTGAGGTAAATTACAATGAAGCCTGGCATCAGAAAAGGCAACCGGCTGTAGAAAACCTGCCACAACTAGTGAGGAGAAGAGATCGCAAGATAAGGATTTGGTGTTGTTGGTGTGAGACGTGGAAACTCAAGATGAAATTGAGAGAAGAAAATGTTGACTCCATACATAATGGGGAAAAAGCAAAAACAAGAAAGAGAAAGAAGAAAAATTAGGAATCTTGGAATTGGGAAAGAATTCAACCTGATTAGCCATAGAATTATGGCAGTCTTGAAAGACCTTAATCAGAAAATTATAGTACCTATTTGATTATGAAACCAATTGGGAATCAAATTCACTTCAACCATAGTCACCTAAACGAGGTCTTCTCGATTCTTCTTCAATTATTGATATTTTACAAACTATAACTTTATTACTTGACAATTGATAGTAAAATGTAGAGGCAATAAATAAAGCTTACTATTTCCACAAACATAGCGAGCCTGTTCCTCCACAGGTAACAAAGACGTCCCGATTTTGAGGAAGGTGTCTCGGAACCCATATTGTAGATTTATGAGCCTGAAACATATAACTTACGTTTATTATCGAGTTTAGATAAATCCATCTTGAAAATCGCTTCAATTAATATTCTAAAATATAACATTGCCTACATGTACAACTCGCAAAGGCAATAGCAGAACAGTCATGGTAATTTCTTACGATAGACTATCATAAGTTAGTTACCGTTTTCGGGTAACTGAACACCTTTTTAATAAGAAAACTTCAATTTTCAACACATGATAATAAAATATATAAAAAGTAAGAGAGTATTGCTCTCGATGGAATCTGACTAAAACTACTAGCATTGGACATGACAGTGGATATATGCGTCAGCAATAATTTTGATATTAGGAGATGTAACTATAGACCAATCATTTTATATGATAGCCTACTATAGTCTACTATCTTCAAATTTGAGAACTTCTATCAACTTTATGTTATGCTCAGCTCTGTAAAACTTTGGGGCTCAATATACACATATGAAACTTCCAAGAATCATCATCATACATTGTTTATTTAATAAAAAAGATATGAGAGAACTTGTATACTCTATTTGTGATGAAATTGAATAAAAGTTTCATAAGTTATTACTGAATAATGAACCCTCTTATGCCGGGGTTTTCCAAGCACACTCAAAGTTGAGGGACCCTCAAATTTTGATGAACAGCTGACATTTTCTATGATAAGTATAGGAAATGTAAACTTGAGGGTCCCTCAAATTTGAGTGTGCTTGGAAAAACCGGGGATTAGAGAATACATGATGTTAGTATGATGAACTTGTTTTCAATCAAGTATGAATATCAGAAATAGTCAATTCACGATCACTTGAGACGGAATAAACAAACTTTTTGCGTGTGTGTGCGTGTAGGTCTTCTTCTTTTCGAAACGGTCGGCCGCAGTCGAACAGCTGAATCTTGTCTGGAGCTGTAATTGGCTACAGTCCGACTTGTCTTGTCTTAAGACTCTTTTCTTGTCTCAAGACTCGTCTTGAGCTGTGATTGGCTACAGCTGTTCACCTGTGGCCGTCCGTTTCGCATAGGAGAAGACCTACCATTACACGAACACACACACACACACAAAACGTTGGTTTATTTCATCTCAAGTGATCGTGAATAGGGTCACACATACCTTTTCAGTAAGACTTCCAAACCCCTTTTTGGGATGTTGCTCGCTCATATCAAACACATTGAAACTACCTTCCAGCGATGTAGCAACCAATTTGTTCATTTTTATATCCTTTCTATCGAATTCGAGCCCACAGACCTTGAAAAAAGAAAATAATACAGTACTACAAATCATATCCTACCATTATCCCAAAAAACTAAGGCTTTTAAAAATTAAAAAACAAAAAATTAGTTTTAGTTTCAAGAGAGCTACTAAACAATCTCTAGATGAAATGAATCTCCAGAACATCTAAAATTGTTGACTAAGTGATATGAAACTAACCGATATGAGTTACATCCAAGTAGAACTTTATTTTCATTACTTACGCCATTTTTAATATTTGTCTCCCATCGAAGTTCCATTTTTCTCAAATCGAACATTTTTATATCTCCATTATCGTATCCTGCACATACAACACGTTCTTCTGCATCGAATGAGTTACCTGCAAGACAGAAAGTACAAATTTAGAGAATCATGAAGATTGCTGAAAATTTCTATAAAACGTAAAAATACAACACTTGATAAACAGACACTTGATATAGTTTGTGTAAAGATACTGAAACACTTCATACTCAATAGTCAATCTGGACTCAGAGAAAATAAATTTTTATAGAATGCAAAAAATAGTACAGTACTTTCATTATTCTTTATATAACTTTCATCTCTCAATGTAATATTTTTGAATAATATGATTATGATTAATATTCTCAAGTTTTGTTAGCATACTCTGAAGCTTATGGAAATCGATCAAGTTTGGATATGGAGTTTGTTTATTGTTCTAGTACGTGGAGGGGAGTTATAGGTGAACTCAATTCCAAATTTAAAACACTTATTATGTTAAGCATCAGATATGATGTACAGTATCTCATTATTACCTCTGTAGAACATTTTCGTATCTGTTCTGCTACTCTTTCTCCCACATTTAAGTTTAAACGAACAGGTTTGCGCAGTTGCCCAGGGCATTACAACCTTCAGTCATCTAGCAACGCCTGGTTGTGGGTTCGAGTCCCAGTCGGCATGAGTGTCTTTCACCTCATCAATCACCCTCCGTTACCCACGAACAATAAAAAATCCACAGTTGATGAATAAATAATAAATTCAAATTTTAGAAATAATGAAGTTGAAGAGAATGTGAATTTTACTTACCGAACGCAACAGTCCAGCAGTCTCTGCGAGTTTCACCTTCTGACGGCTCCATAATTGCGACAGGTCGCTCTTTTTGTCGCGAATCCCATACTTTTACACTTCCTCAAACAAAAAAGACAAAACCAATTCAACAGACATTTATAACTTGGATAGATAGATAAATGACATTATTCTTCCACTAGTAGGCTACATTAATTACATAAGTGATGTGGGCGAAGTTGAGGCACAAGAGCCCCCTCTTCCATCCCACCTAGGGTTTGCACAGAAACTTATTCATAGCTTTGGATCAAGAATTCAAGAGAAAATCATAAATTACATAATAACATCTTGACTTTCAAGTCTCAAAATACTGTTCAAGCTATTAACTATAACCAATATTTTGGAAAATCACATACAAGGATAATTTTTTTATTAAACTCAGATCATTCAAAGAGACCGTAGGCTGGTAATGATCACAGTGCATAAAAGCTTGTTTCTCCTACTAAGTGCTCTGTGATTGGCGGGACGAGATCATCATCTATTGTTGCCGAGTTGCAAAAACATGGTCATTTCATCAGTTACGTCTAATTGCAAAGTGTTGTGCGATTCTTGCAAACAGAATGGGAAAGCAAAGCTAAAATTCGTCGATAATTTCGTGAAGATTACAGACCCGTCTTACGAGAGATGTGCTCAACGAGAATGGAGTCAGAATTCTAAAAATGGTCGTACATTGATAAAGAGCAAACACACGTCCTACATTCAACTCCATTTCCAAAAATTATTCATTCAAGAATACATAATACTCTATTAAACTTTCACTTGTAATTAATATTATTTTAATATATTTATTATTAATTATATTTATTTATTATTAATTATATTATTAATAATATTTTTTACTTTTAATTAATTGCCGACAAACAAAGTACGGTAATGAAACGATTTTCCTCTACTAAATGGAGTGCTTTCAAGCTTCAATCTCCATTATCAACATTCAAGACTGAAAAATAGCTTGTGAAGCTTGGAAGTAATTCGCTCAGTAAGTAGAAGGAAATAATTTTCAAATAAATGACTACAGGTCGGTAACCAATTCAAAGCGAACTCTCACATAGCAGCAAATATGCTGATTAATCATTAACTTCATTCAATTTGGTTGTCAGAATCAACAAATATCTCGGTTTTCTTATTTTCAATATGAACTTTAGTAATTTTTTAGTAAGATCGAGTAGGCTCATTGTGCTGAACTGCATACAACATACTTGAACTGAATATCATTCTCTCATTGAAGAAGTAGACTTACAGCTTTTATTGAAATATTTGCATTCAACAACTTATCAATAATTAAACCTTGAATTTCTCAACAAAATTCAACTAATTTGAAATATTATAAGTTATGAATTACCATCTCTGCTGCCAGTTACAATCTCTGGAGCTCCACAGCCGACTGTCTGTCCTCCAACTCCATCAATTGCATTGATTATCTCATTGTGTGCTTTGGCCGTATACACAGGTACTGATAAATTCTCCAGGTTCCTGTAGAAGGAAAAAATAGCTCCAAGGTGATATGATGATAAGAATACGAAAACCTGACGAAAATTAACACTTTTACATTTTCTTATTGGCGCTTCATTTCATTTTTTACAAGCGCAAGAGAATGAAATATTTCAAGATGGCGACTACATAGAGTTTTCAGTAATATTCCAATGGGTAAGCAGTAAAGCATCTACTAAGCTCCTCTATTCAACGAGTATTACCATATTATTCATTTAATAGAACAGCGACAATTTTGGCAAAATTTATTCTTCTTTTGCACAGGAACTAGAGTAATAGTTGAGAATATTTTACTGAGTATTGGCCATTAGGTGAGAGTGGTTATTACTTAGTGATCGTCAAGTCATGACGAGAACATTGTTGTATGGGTGATCAGTGATCAGTATTCGGCCAAGTACACATTGCAAGGTGGAAACAACCCATGAGGGCCTCCCTACCATTAAAAGCTGGACACATCTTTTTCAAATATTGTTTTTTCCATGGATGTAAAGAAAAAAATATTGTAGTATTGGGAAAATTCTCGAGGATCATAACACTTGAGAGTATTATAATAAAATATATAATGTACTATTAACACAGTTACAGTACAGTTATATTATGTAGCCTATAGTAAGTTATAGACATTAGGAATAAGAGTAAACAGCCAAGTAGGTTTTGGGTGATGTCACACCTACCAGAATCCAATTATATTTGATGAAAATAATGTTGAAGAGTTGCAATACCTAGGCTTATATTATTCTCAATTATTATACACTTTACAATAAATTTTCTCACTTTTCAGCCTAATTAACTTTTCTACGCATTTTTTAATATCTCACCAGATATGTAGTTTTCCCTCAAAATTTCCAGTAGCCAAATGCCTGTTTCTCAACGAAGATGCAGCAAATGTTCCACACTTGAATGCAGAACTTTTCTCCTCCTGAAAATTCAATAAAAACAAAAGACAATCTATGAATTATTTCATTTATTTTAGGTGATAATACGAGTCCTTTATAAACAACGGTCATAAGAACCTAATCATAATATCTTTTTTCAGTTATTCAGTATATTCCATCATTGACCGGCGGTTGCCAGATAGGTTTCGTCAAATGTTTAAAATACATAAAAAACAATTTGTAACTTTGGATGGCTGCAAATAGAAACAGCTTGCGGTGGCTCTGCAACTTATAAGCAGAGCCTTTCCACAAAAACATCACACATCCTCAAACTCTTCTACAATGCCACTAATTTCATCCTCTCTCAGTAAGTAGAGAGGGAAGTTGAGGAGTTACTCACGCAGGAGCCTTGCAAACTTTCTATAGGCTAATTAACGTGTCGTGGATAATATTTTCTGTTCTTAATACATTGTATTATATTAGGCTATTGTTTTTTTGTTTGTTCGTTTGTCCGCTTTTTGTTTGTGGGCTCACCAGCCCACGAAGGGCCTAGGCCTACCAGCTGGTTGCCAGTTTCATATTCACATCCACTAGCGCCCTGCACACGGGGACCGCAGCGCCGGCCAGCCAAACACCCGCAGCCACCCACAGCCCCTGTCATTGAGTCAAACAGCTGCGGCCAGCCACAGATACCCAACCGGACGACACCACAATCCCCGCCTAAAGAGCGCTATACAGTCCGTTCAAGCAAAGAAGACACCCCGGCAAGACAGGAAAACGACTCCAGCCCGGCCAATACCGGCCCAAAAGTCAGAACCGACACCAACCGATCCGAATAATAAAAAATTTCAAAATTTTGGAAGTTAAAGGTAGAAATTAGAATATAGTGTTTGAAATATTTAAAACTTGAAAGAGCAAAAAAACACTAAAACGGGAAAAATGAGCGTCCCGAAAGGTTCGGTGCCAGGGACAACGGGACAAGTCTCCAAAAAACGGGACGTCTGGTCACTTTACCATACAGCAAGTGAATAATCATCAACCAGGAGAGAGGTAACGTGTGGTTAGCCCGTTCATCCTCAACCATAAGCCAGTTTTCACAACCAAGTGAAGGAGCATAACACCTCTGAATAACATGCAGTTTATCATTTAGAGTTAGAGTGTAATGCAACAATATTACTCTTCCTCCAGAGATGGGAAACGACTGTGAGGGAAGTTGAGGAGCTTCTCACGCAGGAGCCTTGCAAACTTTCTAATAAAATGTATTATATTGTTGTTAGGTACATAATATTGTGTTATTTAAGATAGATTTGTTATGGTTAATATGGATAGTTATTGATACCGTAGTCATTTATGACGTTGCTCATAATCAACTTTTACCAGTGAAGAATTTGCATTGTTCTCACAATGTTTATGAATAGCCTATTGTGAAAGTTTTCAAAGCAGGAAGTAAGCCATCAACAGCCTACAGTAACTTAGGCTAACTCTTCCATTCAAACAATGAATTTATTGAATAAAATCAAGACAAGACTAAAAGATTGTCTGCAGCTTGTCATGAGAACAAGCTGACCCTCAGCATTCAGTAAAGCTGCTGGGTTTCATCTTGGACTCTAAACTCAGCTGGAGCCCTGGAGCAGTCACATTCCAGCAGGTGACCTCCCACATTTGTTTCCTGCTGCTCAAGATGAGGTACCTGGTGACTGACAAGTATATCGTGATAATGTAGCCTATAGTCTAAGCAAAGAGACATTCTGGCAAGATGGTAGAATTACTGTACCTCGGTCAATATTGATTGAAAAATTATAGATTTGGTCTCACATTGTAGGAAACAATCTACAATTTGAGATAAAATTTATAATTTTTGAATCAATATTGACCGAGCTGAAGTCACTTTTCCATCTTGACAGAATATCTTCTGTTTGAACAGACTATACCAAGCTATCTTCAACTGTCACATCACCTATGAATAATAATCGAGTCAGAATGCTCCTATGGGAGAATTGGCAGGGGCTGATGTCCGGCTGCAAAAGAGGACTGTTGAAAAGCACATCAAAATTGCTCTGTCAAAATACAATCAGAATAAAAAAATTAACAGAATTTGATAGACTTACGACTACTAACCTCTTTTATTAGATCCAGTTTTCCACTCGATATTTCATAAATACGAATAACTCCAGTTCCCCGAGGATGTGATCCCAGGACAACAAACTTGGCTGAGCAGGGAATCCATCTGCTTTCAAAAACGGAAAAATTCAAAGACTGCTCAATGTGACAGATAATCTGCGGCTTATAAAGAGTTTGCATTTTCTTTCCTGGATTTTCTCAGGATATGTACTTCTGTCTGTTTTCGATAGCTTTAAGCTGTTTTTATGAGTGATAAATTTTATATAATAATTTGTTATAACCATAGCAACCACTAAATTTCCAGTTTATTGTTTGTCAACTTCAACAATCACTCTTCAGAGTTCAGACAAAGACATTTTAGTTCACACTCATATTGTTTACACTCAGTTTTGATTTATTCAATAAACCATTTTGATCATGGAATAAAATAATTAGAACAGTTAAGAAAAATACCAAAATCCACTGGTTCAATTCACGATCACAAGACAGTGTTCTGTTTGTTTTAACCTATAAATACCGTAGTTAAAGTTTCTAACCTAAAACAGAACTGTAAACACAAGAGTTTTGCTGCTTTGTGATTGGCCAAACTGATTAAATGACGGCATTTTTGCAAGCGCCAATTTCAATAAAAATTACTGTAGTCTTTGCGGCATGTGCGTTTATGCTTTTATTGGAATTTGGATTTAGACTGTCTTATGCCACGTTTACACCGGAATGTTAATAACTTTTTTTAATAACGTATTATTATATAGTCTTATACATTATACAGAGTGACACACGGGAGTCTGACGGTTTTCAATGAAATAGTACATGCATGGGCGGATTTAGGGGGGGGCCAAACCTTTCCAGAAAATTATCGCTAATAAATTGTGTAAGTCTTACCCAAACTTCAGAAATGGCGATCAAAAATCGCAAAATTGACAAAACATAGCACAAGTTATGAATTTGTGTTTAGTAGCGATTTTTGATCGCCATTTCTGAAATTTGGGTAAGATTTACACAATCACCGCCATTCAACTTTTTCTTTAGAATCCGACTCTCTTCAACTGCCATTAATAAAAAATATAATTTTATTATTCCTTATTCAGTTATAACCCTTATTGTTGAAAAATGGCGTTTTATAGCATATTTTTCAATTGTCTCAATAATACCGTTAAATTTACAAACTTGGAACTGGTTTCATTGAGTTCCTCAGCTAATTTTACATAGGAATTAATTATTTTAGAACCTCATTAAAGCCTCTAAAAAATTGATATATTTTGAAAAATCTCAACTTTCCGCCATTGTTATCTCGGTAACAAAGCGTTTTTGGGGGTTGGGCCCATGGAACTTTTTGTCTACTTGGTGTAAGGAATCAGCTTGTGAAGTATTGCACATTCCTCCTGAAACACTCTGTATAAAATATTTTTTTAGAATTGAAAAAAAGAGGAAAAGTTATTTTATGAACAGCCGTAGTATTTATTTTAGTCGTTTTTGCGACTAAAATTTTCCGGGGGAGGGCCCCCGGACCCTCCTCCGCTTGGGGAGTATTCCATACCCCCCAGACCCCCCCCCCCGAGGAATATCTTCTAACTCCCACATGAGTACATGTCATTTTTAGTACAATATAGTACATAGGAAATTTTTGAAGATAAATCTTTTTTTACACGAAATCAAAGCCCATTATATGCCATTTAAGTTGAAAAATTTAATTACCTGCAATTTTAGTTATTTGTGAGAAATAATGTCTTTAAAATGATGTCCATATTTCGAATGCAGGAATTAATAACTCTCTACTCAAAATCCTCCATCACAAAGACTAACATTTATACAGTGATAGCAGCAACTTCTTGAATGATTGCATTCTTCAACTCTGGCTTGAAACAAAGCTCATCACCTGCATTTTCAATGTGAGCGAAATAATGTCGTCAAGGTGATGTCCATCATCATTTCGAATGCAGGACAACTCTCGCTGCTCAAAATCTTCCATGACACGAACAAACATTTCTGCAGTGATAGCAGCAATTTCCCTCTCAAGCCACGAAATTTGAATGAGTTAAAGAGTGAAATCATTCAAGAAATTGTGGCTATCACTGCAGAAATGTTAGTCAATGTGATGGTGTGATAGAGGATTTTGAGAAGAGAGTTGAGTCCTGCATTTGAAATTATGAACATCACCTTCACATTATTTTTCACACATAACTGACATTGTAGGTAGTATTTTGTTTCAAGCAACAAAATTTGGACGAATTTATTGAAGAATGCAATCATTCAAAAAGTTGCTGCTATCACTGCAGATATGTTAGTCTGTGTGATGGAAAATTTTGAGTAGAGTTGAGTCCTGCATCCGAAATTATGGATATCACTTCGACATTATTTTTCACACATAACTAAAAATGCAGGTAATAAGTTTTGCCAACTCAAATGGCATATAATGAGCTTTGATTTCGTGTAAAAAATTTGATTTATCTTAAAAAATGGCCGAGTACTATTTCATTGAAAACCGTCCGACTCCCATGTCACTCTGTATAACTTTTTATATAAAATTTATCAACAAATTTTATTAACATTCCTGTGTAAACGTGGCATTAGCTTATGATTTCAGTTCTAATTTTCGAAAATCGAGAAATGAGAAGTTCTAGAAATGTTGAGTGGTTAGTTACCGCATCTATGTCCATTGACTTTGAAGTGGAAGTACCGTTTTTTTAATACTTATCCAAAATAATAATAAGCTACCATAAATTCAGAAGGCTCATCATTCTAGAAAATGGAAAAATATTCTGGTTTTCATTAAATTTCCATGACTTTTGAAATAGACCATAAACTCTGGGGAAGATAATTATTCTAACATATTTTGAATGAAGCCGTGTTCGAAAATGGATAAAAATCTTTGAAAACATAACTTAATTAAAGAAGGCAATGAAGAATTACACAAAGACAGTCAGTTATCGCAAAATTTATTGTACTTTATGAATTAATGTTGAGAACATTTAAATCATAACTTCACAAAATTAAATTAGCGAATGCTTGGTAACCTAACACAAAACACCGTACTGTACATAAAATTCAGATTTTATGAAAAATTGAGTGATACTGTAAATCAAACCAAAGTAAGAACATCTATAATCCACAAATACAATAAATTCATATTATAATCATAATACATACAATGTATTATACCTTCGTTATAAATGTCGAAAGAAACAGCACTTTACAATGAAATGAACAGAATTTACGATCAACATAAATTATTATAATAATTTCATTATTAACATAGCTTGCTTGTGAATGAAAAACTCTACTGACATTTTTGCAATCAATACGTACAAAAACAAATACTTATCAACACATAAATTTATTCAAATTATTAAGTTAGAATGAAAAATAGTTCATTGATAATTAGTTTGAGAATTAAATTTGATATGAAACTGGTACCGGTATTTGTAGACAACTCATCATCACCTAATAACCTAAATATGACTACAAACAAGTGAAAAAATTTATATAATAGCAGTTAATTTATGCTTTTTTACGATTCAACTCGAAATTTCTCAAAATTTTTTTGTATAGGGTCTAATGTATTTGTATAAAAATACATAATGAGAATTTTATTATATTCCTACAATTTACCATTTTACAATAGATTCACTTAATATTTTTTATAAAAATAAATAGAGAAGTACATCCTAAAAATTTTCCAAAATTAGAATTTCATGATTATTCGAAAATATTTTCACTACCTTGCAATTAATTGAAGGTTGATTTGCATGCAATCATTTTCAATACGAAAATATAAGTTACCCATGACAGAATAACAAAATTGTAAAATTCTGTAACTTACACAAATTTACAATTTATTTTAGAAAGTGATGCCCTCGTGAGCTCTATGCTTATGTGTGGGTGATAATGAAAGATTACTAATGTTCAGTATTTTCACAAAAATCCAGACGAACATAATGTTTGAGATCACTTTTCTTAACCAGGGAACATACTCTCAATGTTCACTGCCATAACCAAGGCTGACAGTACAGTTCGATCCCACTAGACACTAAACTTGCAATCATACGATAGTACAGTAACCAAGAAAAAAATGAAGAAGAAAAGATAGCAATGAAACTCCAATTATTGTTCAACCTTACTGTTGAACAACATTAAGGTACCGTATAGTCTGTCCAAGCAAAGAAGACCCACTGGCAAGATGTGGAAATGACTCCAGCTTGGTTAATATTGGTTCAATAACTATAAATTTGGTCTTCATAGTAGATCAAATTGTTTCCTACGATTTGAGATCAAATTGATATTTTTTTTAACCAAAATTGACCGAGTTTGAGTCATTTTCCCATCTTGCTGGAGGGCCTTATTTGCTTGGACAGACTATAGTGGGCTGTCACCTGCTGCTGAGCAGCAGCCGAGAATTGATAACAGGTATTATCGATATCGGACTCTATGAAGAAAAGGTGCAGGGCAGTAGCACATCTTCAGTTCACTACATTTCCTTGCAGAACCAAATCAATGAGCAGATCCTTGTCAGGTCGAACCTGAATGGTGGCTCTTTCAATAACTGTACTGTATGTATAACAATAACTGAGGACTGTATGTACTTCTTGTAGGACTTGAGCTACTTTGTAGGAGAGTAATAGCCGTAGCGGCTCGATGCACTATAAACAACCTGTTTAATATTGCAATTGTTTACTGTAAACAATCTGTTTACTATTGAAATTGTTTACTATAAAAAATTTGTTGACTGTGTGTAGGGGTAGTCACTGAATCTCCTTTTTGAATGACATCAGGCACGTGGTTTGAAACTCGATGTCATCAATAGGTCCGCTTCAATGACAAAATTATTATAGTTTAATTCATACCTAGAATTTAATCGACAAAAAACAGGACACGAATCGCTTACATTCAAATGGTGAATAATAAAATTATGTCATATGCGATATAGAAAATCGAAATAAATAAATGATAATACAGAGTACATTGATTCCATTGGATGATTAATTCTTTACTGTAATTGGTCATTATACGAAAAGACACTGACACTGATAAAATGTCTAAATCCTTCAAACGGGAAAATTTAGTTGAAAATGGTGTAACTAGACAAAAATAAGTGGTACGTTTTCAAGGAAAATTCACTTGATAGTCATCCATAAATAGTACATTATCCAAATTATTTCACAAAAAAATTAATCACATATTCATTTCCCTCCAACAGCAAAAGACGAAGCCTATAGTCCATTCACGATGGCTTGAGACAAGATTAACAAAAGCTCTGCATGTGTGTGTGTTCGACTGGAGTGGCTTCGTTTTAGCCACGACATAAACACGTCACAGCAATGCCGAAATCCCGAATTTTGTTGTAGGCAATTCAGAATAAGTATCTTCAAGTAATCTTTTTTATAGATACACATTGGGAAATTGCTTGTTCCGTTTGTCTCTCGACTGCATGAACCTAAAATGAACAAACAATTTTAGTAAAAGTTTTTTCTCAATGCTTTGGTTTCAGTCCCGACAACAAGATTCCGGACTTCGGCATTGCTGTGATTGTTCATGTCGTGGCTAAAACGAAGCCACTCCAGTCGAACACACACACATGTAGAGCTTTTGTTTATCTCGTCTCAAGCCATCGAATATATATTTATATTTATTGATGTGATATTTGACAATGCTTATTGCTTTTTGTAAAGTTTTACGGCAAATAAAAATGCTTGATTCTTGATTGTGTATGGACTATAGATGTTATGAAATTAGTAGCCTACATGGGCACATCTGAAGACATTCGAAGCAGAAGACTACGAAGATCTTATTCATTATGACGTGAAAAATAAATTTAAATTTTAAATTGTTCTAGCTTACAAACCCGTACTAGTAATATTGCTATCAGACATCAAAGGCAGTTGTAAAGGCGTTTTCAATCAGAACTTCAGAACTGATTCTGCTGAAAATTGAGCTGATTTGTTCAAGTTTGTGCCAGAACAAATCTGTGAATTGTTCAGCTTTGCATGTTACTGGTGAGGGTTCCTTCCCAGGCGGCTTCCCTCAGTTTGGCAGTCAATCGTTTTTGATCTATGAAAAAGAATAAGAAAAGAAAGATATTAATACTTATATACTATAGTAGTATTACTATACAAATAATATATTGGATAGTCTATGTTTCATTAAATTTTCACTAATACATTTTCTTATGCGATTGTGATACAGATTTGTCCACAACAGTTCGATAATTCGTTGTTTACTATATACGGAAGTGAAAATTTGTGATTAGCATAGTGAATTCAAACATTTTAATTTTCTCATCAAAATTAGGAAAGGAGACGTTTTGGACATTAGTCTGTGCTTACACCGTTTATAAGTTGAGTATTAATAAGATTCAATTTCAAGATGTTACATTCAAGAAGAAACACAATAAAAATAAGATGCCTACACAAATAAAATGACTAATTTAAGTCTTGTAGAGTTATTGACGGTAAAACTGCCGGTTTCGCCACCCACAATTGACTCTCCTTGTCCGAACTGACAGTGGATGTGGACTAATGCCTAGTTTATAAGATTCCAATTGACGAAAATATTGTATTCTGCTAAAGAGACAGTGTCTCAACTCCAAGTGGGTTTTAGACAATATGTGTACAAGTCGCTCTTACTAGTAAACAATTATTTGTTTAAACCATGCTCACAAATATTATTGATAGTTAAACCAGTGTAGCTGTAGTAACCAGTCTGCTCCTTTTGCACTCCAACAGCTGATTTTGTCAATAAGAGTTGTAATTAAGCCATGCCTCGATCATATTTTTTGAAATCATTAGAATAGATAATACATCATAATATGCTTTACAACAGCTGCTAGTGGGTTACAACACGTACAAGAGACGAAACCGCTCAAAGCGAACGACTTGATTAATTAATACAATGTATACAGGGTGTTTCAGGAGGAATGTGCAATACTTCTCAGGCAGATTCCTTACACCAAGTAGACAAAAAAGATCCATGGGACCAACCCCCAAAAACGCTTTGTTACCGAGATGACGATGGCAGAAAATTGAGATTTTTCAAAATATATTTATTTTTCTAATTTTCAAGAGGCTTTACTGAGGTTATAAAATAATCAATTCTTATGTAAAATTAGCTGAAGAATTCAATGAAACCAGTTTGAAGTCTGTAACTTTAACGGTAATTGAGATAATTGAAAAAATATGATTAAAAAACGCCATTTTTCAACAATAAGGGTTATAACTGGATAAGGACTAATAAAATTGTATTTTTTATTAATGGAAGTTGAAGAAAGTCGAGTTCTAAAGGAAAAGTTGAATGGCAGCGATTGTGTAAATCTTACCCAAATCTCAGAAATGGCGATCAAAAATCGCAAAATCGCTACTAAATACAAATTTATCACTTGTGCTATGTTTTTTCGAATTTTGCTATTTTTGATTGCTATTTCTGAGATTTGGGTAAGATTTACACAATCGCTGCAATTTAACTTTTTCTTTAGAAACCGACTCTCTCTTCAACTTCCATTAATAAAAAATACAAATTTATGATTCCTTATCCAGTTATAACCCTTATTGTTGAAAAATGGCGTTTTTAAGAATATTTTTTCAATTATCTCAATAACCGTTGAAGTTACAAACTTGGAACTGGTTTCATTGAATTCCTCAGCTAATTTTACATAGGAATTGATTATTTTATAACCTCAGTAAAGCCTCTAAAAAGTTAGAAAAATAAATATATTTTGAAAAATCTCAATTTTCCGCCATTGTCATCTCGGTAACAAAGCGTTTTTGGGGGTTGGTCCCATGGAACTTTTTTGTCTACTTGGTGTAAGGAATCTGCCTGAGAAGTATTGCACATTCCTCCTAAAACACCCTGTATTTGCGAATGAGTTCGCTCAATTGTGACTGTGACATTCTGGCAAGATGGGAAAATGACTCCAGCTCGGTCAATATTGATTCAAATATTATAAATTTGATCTCAAATTGAAGGAAATATCCTGATCCACAATTTATTACTAAATTTTTACTTTTTTAACAAGTATTGACCGAGCTGGAGTCATTTTCCCATCTAGCCAGAATGTCTTCTTTGTTTGGACAGACTATACTAATAAGTGACAACGCTCACCTCTGGCTTCCTTCAGCAGCAGTTTCTCATGCTCTCTGGCCTTTTTGTCAGTCTGCAGCCGCAGTCCCAATGCGCCGGACACGAGCCGTTTGGCCAGAGCGGGACACGTCTTGGGCCGCACGGCCGGCGGCAAAACCAGATTACGCGCCTTGGCCCGTGATTCCGGCAAGCCGAGTCGCAGCGGCCGCGTCTTCACGAATGGTAAATCGCACATCAGCACTTCATCAGCTGTCAACAACAAAACAATACAGAATTTAGACTACTTATATTGAAATATAAGAAACCCTGTTTGAAAAAATCGCATTACTTTGAGAAGTAATCTTGGAAATTTTGTTTCACACATTAGCACTGTCAGATGTCTACAACACAGAAATTGGACTATTATCTTGACTAATATTCTTTTTTATGTATAAATTTATAAATACTGAAATCGGGAGGAGTAACTTGCCATAGCCGACAATGTTTTAATAAAGTCAAAGTTTTCCGATATGACGTTTTGATATTGTAGTATTGCTTCCAACAGTATCCTTTATCGTAGAGATTTCAGTATCGTAAGACACTACAATTTTGTGAATAGACATCAAAAAAGTATTTCAAGACAGAGAAGTCATAATGAAGTCATCAATAACGTATTACTTCCTCTGATATACCTATTTTGAATATTTCATTCATTTATTGACATAATAACACAAATCAAGACTTAATTATTGGGGCAAGAGGTGGCTTGCTGAGAGGATTTGCGGAGCAATTGAGGATGATAACTCAGTATCGGAGTATGTTCAAGCACTGATCTCTTTGGCTGATGACTGCTCTTCGTCTCTGAGAGTTTCAACGACAGATATGAATGGCTTTACTCCGTCACACTCATCAGTTGACCTGCTTGGAGATTTTCTTTCTCCTGTGGCTGAGTATGAATCTCCACCTTCACCATTGGACCGTGAGAGACTGGGCCAGGATATTGAGGTTGAGCTGCGGCCTGCATTGACCTCTCCTGTTCCGGGAAACGAGCCTCACACAGTGGAATCTCCTCATCCCTAGGAGCGGACAATCCTCGGATTTTAGCGGCAAGTGAAGATGATGGACAGTCTAATCAAGTACTTGTGATTTCACACATTAATTTGCAGTCCATAAAAAATAAACTCAACTCTTTGGAAGTCTTTAATCGTGACACTCTTTGTGACATTCTTTGTGTTAATGAACACTGGTGCACACTGGATGAAGTAGATGTGTATAAACCTAATGAATTTATTGTAGCAGCTAGTTATTGTAGGTCTAATCCTTATGGAGGCTCAGCTATTTTTCTAAGAGAGTCCTTCAAACATCCTTTTACTGTACTTGATATCAACAGTTATTGTGAGCCTAAACAGTTTGAAGCGGTTATGATAGCTGTAAGTGCAATCAAATTGATAGTTGTTTCAGTATACCGTTCCCCAGATACTTCAATTGAGATCTTTACAGACAGGCTGTCTCAACTCTTAGATTTTATAGATGTCAGTCCAAGATATTGCAGATACAAGATAGTTATTGCTGGTGACATTAACATTGATCCTAATAGCAGGCGGTCCCATACATTGACTTTTCTCAACACATTGAAGTCTTATGACTGTTTTTGCATTAATTCACTTCCCACAAGATTAGATTCTTGTTTAGATAATTTCATTTCCAATCTTCACCCTTCAACTTATACGTGTACTACAAAACAACCACATCTATCTGATCATTTAGGGCTGGTGTTAAGGATTAATGGTCTGGCACATTCCTGCACAAGGAAAACAGGTGATAGAGGTGCCAAGACCACCATCACTTATGATACCAGCATAAATAAATTGAAATGTTGCCTAAGTGAAGTTGATTGGTTCACAACTATCCATGCAGACAATGTAAATTTAGCATTCCATAACTTTATGCACGCTCTGTCTAAAAATTTCAATGAATGCTGTCCCCTTAAAAGTAAAAAGGTTAGCCTAAATAGAAACTGTCAAAAAAATAGCAGTGTTAAGAATTGGTACACGCCTCTATTAATCAGCATCAGAACACTATTGGATTTTAGCTATGTAAGATGCAAGACCAATCCTAGTCTATTAGGAAATCACAGAAGACTAAAGCAATTCTATAGAAATCAGATAGATTTAGCTAAAAGAGAGGCTTATGATAATTTTATATTGAAATCTAGTAATATTTCCAAAGCTTCTTGGATGGTTATTAATAAAGAAATAGGACGACAGCCAAAAAATAAGTACCAATCGGAACCACCAATATCTGCTAAAGAGTTCAATGATTTCTTCACAGGAATATCCAATATTTCTGTAGATAATAGCAATTGCAATGATATTAGTTCTATTGATATTTTAACTGCATCTAGATTGAAAGACCCACTGACCAATCAACAGTTTATGTGGGGTAAGGTTGAGTCTGACGTTATCTTTGGGATTGTTTCAGGACTAAGTAGTTCTAAAGCAGAGGATATTTTTGGTCTGTCTAATTATGCTTTAAAGAAAATTATAAATACCATCATAGAAGCATTAACATTCCTTATAAACTGGGCTCTTAGTGTAGGGGTGTATCCAAACTGCTTAAAAGTCACTGTGACTGTGCCGGTATATAAAAAAGGAGATAAGACCAACATCAATAACTATAGGCCAATCTCATTGGTGCCTGTCATATCCAAGATAATGGAAAGTGCAATAAAAATACAACTCAGAGATATTTTGAGCAAAAAAAACTATTTCAGTCAGCGCAGTTTGGTTTCAGACGTAATTTGAATACTGCTAAAGCGGTTGAGAGTGTAGTGTCTTTTATTGTTGATGGCTTTGAGAATGGTGAGGAGGTTAGTGCCCTACTCTTAGATTTAAGCAAAGCTTTTGATATTGTCCCACACAAGAAACTGATAGAAAAACTGCACTACTACGGATTGGAAGGTAATGAGCTGTCACTCTTCAAGTCATATCTCTCTAACAGATATCAGTACGTGAAAATTGGTGGGCAGACATCTGAATGTAAGCAGGTATCAGGGGGTGTCCCGCAGGGGTCTGTTCTGGGCCCCTTCTTGTTTATAGTGTATATCAACGACCTTCCTTCATACATTCCAAATAAATCTGTTCTTTACGCTGATGACACAACATTGTTATGCTCAAATAAGTCTTCTGTGATCAATAAAATTGTCACAACATTCATGAGCAACAGAGCCAATCTTTGGTTCTCAGCTAATAAACTGGTGGTAAACGAGAGCAAAACAGAATCTATTGTATTTGGTTTAAGTAGAAATTGTGAGAAGAGATCAGTGAAATTACTAGGGATTAACCTTGATACCAAACTCACCTGGAACACCCACACTGAAGCTCTTTGTAGTCGCCTATCCAGGGTAATATTCTTATTGAAAAGGTTAAAATCATGTACTAGTGCTAATTTAACTTTGGTAGCATATTTTTCTCTCTTTCATTCCCATCTACAATATGGTACTTTGCTGTGGGGAAATTCAAGTAGTGCCAACGATGTTTTCTTATGCCAGAAAAGAGCATTGCGAACTTTTTTTAATCTGGGTAGAATGGATTCATGCAGGCAATTATTCAAAAAGCATGGCATTATGACCCTGCCCTGCATCTTTATGCTACAGGCTCTGTTATTTATCAAAGAGCATTTAAGTAAATTAGATCTCAGATGCGGTATACATGAGCATAATACTAGAGCATGTAATTGGATAGATGCCAGGCGGGTAAGACTGTCTAAGACTCAAAATATGTATTTGTATAAAGGGATAAAATTATTTAATAGATTGCCCAAGAGTATCTGTGAAAAGGATTACCAACCGTTCAAGCATGCAGTTACCAAATTATTCAAAGACAGGGCTTTTTATTCAATTGATGAAATGTTGACAAGTAACATTTAACTATTTTTGATTTCAGAATTAATCTTTATTGTGTAGAACTAACTACTACATAGATAGTTTAATATTAATATTGACAGCATAGTGATCTATGTAAAATTATTGTCTAACTTGTTAGCACATAGGCTACTGTGTTTTAATTACTCATTTCTTATTTTCTGTTTTTTTTTATATAACTGTAGTGTTGTAAGATTATTACGGATAACTTTTCTGACTCTGCCTTGATGTACTATTGTATTGTTGGCTGTGAATAAATTGAAATTGAAATTAATTATGAACTAGGAAAGAAAAACTAGGTTGAGCCTGTAATATTTCTCCCTAAATTTTGTTGTATAATTAGTCCAAAATGAGGTTATGTGGTTACGACGCACTTCACACAATAATTTCTGGTCCACGAGAAATATTTTGAAAATTTTCATCTCATTTATCGAGAACTATTGTCAAAAAGTCGAGTCACTTTGAATTTTGAATAGTAATCTTCGAAATTTCGTTTTGATGAGACACTTTAATGTAAGTACAGATCAAAAAATCATTTTAAGGTAACTTATAGATAAGTTATAGTTAAACTAATGCTTCCTCTATGATTAAGATTGTGCCGATATAAGACTGTAAACTTACAGTGAGACCATTGGTGTAGAGCGCTCCATTACAGTAAGATGGGATCATATTTCTTCTGTCATACAGGGTGCGGCAGCGAATCGGGCGATTTTGAAATAAGTGTCAAAAATTTATGAAGTCGTTTACATAAAATTTATTGATGCCATTATAATCTGCATAGAAAAGAATTTATTATTAACTAATCAAATTATATATTTTTTAAATTACGTCGGCAACGGAATGTCCTTCTCTCATCAGGCATCCGTCAAGCCGCCTATGAAAACAGTTTCAACCTTTGCTGGAGTATTCGTGCAATCTATCGACGAATGTTTTGTTTCAGTTCATTCAGTGTCATTGGCCGTTGTTCGTAGACTTTTCTTTTGAGTAAAGTTCTCGAGGAAAGCGTGAAAAAGATCACAGGCCGACAGATCGGGTGAACTTGCGAGCCATGGAATCGTTCTGTTTCGAGAGATTAAAAAATCTAGGAAAAACGTCATTCAGAATATTCATGTCACCTTGCCGACGTTATTTTCAAAAATTGAATTAGTACAGTGAAATATAAATGATTTTCTTTGTAGATTATTATGGCATTAATAATTTTCTTGTAAACAACTTCATCAATTTTTGAAACTCGTTTAAAAATCGCCCGATTCGCTGACGCATCCTGTACTTTTGCTAAATTTTCGAATTCTGAAGTGGGATGACCAAAAAACTTGAACTCAAACTTATACTCATTTCCTGATTCTTTAATTAGAAACATTAAAAATAGTATCTTCTCTTTACTCTTTACTTTCAAAGTCGAAAATTGAAAAAAAAACACTGGCAAAGGCAAAGTATAGGCAAGAAGCAGATATGAGGTTTATCAAATATCACAAGTTATGATATTAAATCAAGAAGTTAATTTAAACAAAAATTATTAATACATCAAAATATTCATCTCAATTACCCATTTCATGTATGTAAATTGATTTCGAGTAAAGTAGATTTGATAAATTAGATACGTTCAATTGAATAGATAGTAGGCTAGATACTGATGGAATAGTAAAGATATATAGTGAAAAATGAAACTATCAATTGAAATAGTTGTTCGAAGAAGGAATAATCATCCATTATTAAATTTATCAATATTTAGTATCAATAAACGAGTAGGTATGGTACTAAAAAATAGGTATGAGTTGTGGTTCTCATTTCAACTGAAAAACTTAGTTTCTATCTGTAGCCTCTCTACTCTAATAGTAATGATACTTCCACGTTCCTTATTGGTCAAAACAATTCAACTGGAAAACGACCTCATTTGATTGAGATATAGAAGTAAAAAACAATACTTGAGTAAAACCATGGCTTTAATAGGCTAAAGGAGGCTACGGTAAAACCCATGAAAATAGTCCAGAAAGACTCGAGCTGCAACGTTGCCAACTCAGCTGATTATGAATAAAAATCAATTTATATCTTCATAATACACCTGACGAAATGGTAACGTCTATGGTTTCGGGTACAGGGATTTGATAAAGACTTTTATCTAGTCACTGTAGTTTCGGGGGGTTAAGAGAGGATTCTGCTGTTCCCATTGGACTATTTTCATGCGTTTTACTCTAGAATAAGATGGAGATCCTACTCACCAACAAGAGGACTGTTGAAGACGGCCAAGGCATGCGTATCGTCCACCCACTTAATGTTGAATCCGGCCTTGTTCCTATAGCCGGCAAAGGCGGTCATCAGATCTCTTGTCTTGAATTCGGGCGGGAAGCCGTAGATCTCCAGAATGCATTCGCCATTGTTGCTGCGCTCCTCCACCGATTGGTACGACCGATAGTCGCTAGATGCCGTTGTGATCTTCACTTTGCCCACCGACTCACCTAGCTGTAGCATGACAGAAAGCAAGATTGATAGAAATATGCGTA
Source organism: Sogatella furcifera (assembly GCA_017141385.1). NCBI lineage: Eukaryota > Metazoa > Arthropoda > Insecta > Hemiptera > Delphacidae > Sogatella > Sogatella furcifera. Next base: position 9,654,135 of record CM029550.1, on the reverse strand, counting down.
TGACTTTTATTGGTGTGGAAATTTAAATATGCATTAAAACGTTTGTATACACAAAGTACGACAGTAAAGTACTCTTAGCAAGATGTAAGAAGCTGCAGGCTTGCATGGGGTACATTACATAGAATATATATGAATAAATATCATACTATTACAAATACTATAATTATACTATTATAAAAAGTATAACAGTATATATTATAACATATAAAATAGAATATGACTATACAGTCTCGGATAACGAAATCCATGAATTAAAAATTTTTAATAACTTTTCTAACAGTGAAAATAGTATTTATAGGGAGTAATATCCTTCACCTTGATCTATCAACTTCTATCACCTTGATGTATCAAGCCCAAGTGGCACATCAATGCAACTGTTCAGTCGTGATCTGTTACAACGTGTTTTTGTGACCCTTGTCTAGGAAATTGAATTAATTTATGGGCAATTTTTCTGTTGAATTGGAGAAGCTCAATTTCGTTTTGGAAGAATTTTTCATCAGGATGATCTTCTAAAATACGTTGCAAACGTGAGCGTTTTGTGACGGGACCCAATAATTGGGAACCCATAGAGGCATAATACTACCGCATTCCTGTAACGAGTCAACTTATTACAATGCAACTCATTACTGAGCAGTTACATCGATGCATCGAAGCCCAGATTTGTGCTTCAAGAAGGCTTCAATAAACTAAGATGAAAAAACAGTGTTTTCCATGTAAGCTAGCCTAGGTAAAAACAGGTGAATATATAAGGCGAGGTAAATATGAGAGAGAACAAATTTACCTCTTCAATGATGACGGGGTCGACAAAAGCACTATCATCATCGTATAGAGTTTCCCAGTCGTCACATTCTTCAGTTTTAATCCTCTTAGCAGTCTGCACATCATCTTGAAGCAATGTTGAGCTGATGGGTTTGTCATCAGGGCATCCATCCGAAAACTTTGAGAAGCTCAAACTATCCTCCGAATTTTCCCCAGGAGACAAACACTCGGTTCTGATCACTGGTGAGGACACCTCAGGTAATTCACAACTAATTTTTTTGACTTCAGGACAAACCTGAGAATGAATTTGATTGTCTGTATTCAAATTGGGAACAACCTGTTCACACTGTACAGAGTTATCTATCTCCATTCTATCTTCACTATCTTGGTTAGTAGAAATTGTATCTGATTCAAATTTCCCGCAAGAATCGGTTCCATTCGTTAACCGCGCTTGATTTGAATTGTCTTCTGACACTGAATTGGTATCAGTTTCAAAGTTTGAACAGCTGTCACCAGTTTCCAATGAAACTTGACTAATAATCGAGTCATCCTTCGAGGTTTCGTCATGCTTGAAACCGCTTCCATTAACTGATGATAAGGGAGTGAGAATTGGAGAGCTATGATCATTTTCTAATTTATGTGATACATTAAATCCGTCAACGGAATTTTCTTGGTAGGACAAGTTGTGATTATTTTCAGTTTCGTGCAACGAACTATCCAACCTTTCAACTGAATTTTCCAGAGAGGACAAACTATGATTATTTTCAATTTTCGGTAATATTTTCAATTCCTTGATTGGATTTTCTGGACTCAACACATCAAGATTATTTGCACATTTTTCAGGCGAATTTGATTCGCCAATAATACTTTCAGAACTCAGCAAAGTATTTTCAGTTTTAGGAAACGAAGTATCCAAATATTCAACCAAATTCTGTTGAGTCTTGGTCGGAGGATCGTTTTCACATTTTTGCGATGAATTTAATCCATCAACAGAATTTTCCTCTGAAGAATTTGTAGATTGAACAGGGGCCGAATATCTTTTCCTGATCAGAATTGGTCTCGACGAAACTTTTTCACTCACTTTATCGCGTTTAGCACAATTATTGTCAACTTTCCCACTACTTTCTAGAGTATCTTTCAACGCATTTGTTTCGGATTTGATTTCGACCGTTCTAATAGAAGGCATTCGACTGGAGGCAGTGCCTACTTCTGAGTGACGGGTTCTTGTTGAGGACTTGGAGGTGGCTTCTGTAGGAACTTTTCTGCCATCTACCGTGAAATTTTCCGACTTTTGAGTGGCAGGACTGCCTGTTTCGGATCTCAACGGTCTAGGAATGTACCTCTGTTGATCAGGTCGTTTATTTCTCCTGTAGACAAATTTTCAAATCAAGTATTATGAAATAGAACACAAGTAAACAGATATCTCGTTACAAACAAATATTACTTCTACTAACAATACACCTCCTCTAGTACTGTACATGGGTCACCTTAGTTGGGATGGTCAATTCTCTTAAATCTTTACGTTGCCTTCTTTTGAAACTTGGATTTCAAATTTTGTATTTCCAATCTTGAACTTTGTGTACAAGGTTAAATTTCCATTTAAGACACATGTATGTAATGTATCTATATAACACTAGAATGTATTGGTAAGTTTATCATCTTGAGATATAATTGAAAAAATTAGATTGAGATATCATGCCAGAGAAAAATTAAAAAAGTAGTTTTTGTACAAAGCAGGATGCACACCAAGGAAACTCACTTCAAGAAACCAGTATCATGAATTGTAAAGTCCTTAACAAAAGATTTACTCTCACAAAGTGTAATAATAAATGTAATTCGTTTCAATTTGATCCCACGTGTACCACTCCTGGTTAGTCTTATAAGTCGGTCTCACTGAACTAGAAATTCACTCTTTAAAACATCTTTTTTACATTCTATTCTTTGTAAAAAGTTGCATCAATGTTCACCTCCTACACTTTGAATAATATTGTACAATTATAACAACTTTCTACCGACCTATTATTTGAATTGAAAGTTCAATTAAGAAGCATCCACAGTAGGTTGAAATATTAATGCCGGGGTTTTTCCAAGCAAACTCGAACTTGAGGGAGCCTAAAATTTTGATAGAAAAGCTGACATTTTGCTGACTATGCTAAGTATAGAAATTTAAACTTGAGGGTCCATCAAGTTTGAGTGTGCTTGGAGAAACCGGGCATAAACGAAGATGTCACTAAGGATGAAATTCATGAATCAGCTCTAGTAAGTTACCTAATCAAACACAACGAAATAAATGGAAGTGAGCATATGATTCAATGGACCTCATCTAAAGCTGTGCTTACAAAACGCACCATGCACAGGTGACAGCGCACAAATTTTCAAATTCTATGCTATAATATAGGCGTTAGCTGACAGCGTGGTAGTGCTGCGATCTTGTGGCACGACACCAGAAGACGCCAGTTCCCAATTGAAAGTAGGCCTATAGTAGATAATTCTATGCCCGTGCGCTACATAGTTTCGGAAAGCACACTTTTAACCTACTGATTGATTGAATCTACGACTTAATCTACCAATTGAATGAATCCCTTAACCCACTGTGAACTCACCCTTTCACTTGCTGCACTCTACCCAATCAATAAATTAGAAGATTACCTGTCATCCTTGGAGTTATCACGTGCCTTGGCCGCACAAGCGGCAGACTGTGTCTGCTTGTGTTCTGCGGCGCGTACGGCCGGCGGCTGGTACAAATTCAAACTTGGCGCCACTCGCGCCGACCGACTCCGTCCGCCGCTCTGATTGGTCGACGCCGTCGTGGCCGCCATTGCAACATTCAAGCTGCTATTACAGCAGCTGCTGCCTATTACTGAGGCCTCTTTTGTGCATGTGTCTGCTAGTTTGCTGTTTAACAAATCAAATACTTATGATTTTACATAGAATCATCATTATTCTAGAAATTCAGCAGCATGAAAATTAATTATTTTTCCATGTATTTCCGCGGCGTATCAACAGTGCGAGGCATGTGCCGCAAATGCCTCGCGGTGCGTTGATACTTGTGCGACTGGAACGCAGTCGATCAGCTGTGGCCAATCACATCAATTATTATATCCTTTAAATTTAATTGTAAGAGATGTGATTGGCCACAGCTGATCGACTGCATTCCAGTAGCACAAGTATCAACGCAGCATCAACACATTCGTGGCACATGCCTTGCAGTGTCAATACGCGGCTTCATAGAGTACGAAAAGAGAATGATAGAGAACAAAAAAATTCAACCCACGAATTTTTGTATGGAAAATCGATTAAGCTATCGATGCGAGTACCATATAGCTGGTTTACTTTGCTAAGACACCGCAGACCGCACTGAGCATGAATTACCCCACTGTTGTTTTTGCAGTTGATGAGTTCTCATGCATTCAATCAGTATCATTTGTTATTATTTTTATAGTAAATGTATATTATCATTATCCTACTAATGAGTAGCTAAAAAATTATTAAATGAAAAATTGGTAGCGGTGCCATTCCATCTTGCTCCTACCTAGATGGGTGTGAGCAGATAGTCTTGGTTAACGGTGTGAGGTCTCAAGTAAGATCTGTGAGCTATGGTTCCCCAGGGCATCTGCTATTGATTAATGATATCGTTCTTTACAGAGACGTGTCATTGAGAAATCGCTTTGGAAACGGTCTTACATCGTCCAGCACTAGTACAGTCCTATATGTATGAATCACTCCCGACCGTTTCCGTGTTAATCAAATGCCAAGACCGTTTGAGAGATTCCATTTGAAACGGTACAACACTAGTACGCCACTATATGTGTGAATCGCCCTTAACATGGCTGACCAGGCTGGAATAATGTGCGCCTCTGAGACGGCTGTTGCAGACTGGTTTTGGGCTAGTAACTTTCTTTCTAATAGTGAGAAGACGCAGAAAATTGCCTCAGTAAGCCGTTTTGGACATAACCTTAATTTGGAGTTTTTAACAAAATCTGGAAATAATACGTTTTGGACTATTATTGTCTGTGTTTTATCAAACATGTGTTTTTTCAAATAAATGAATTTAATAGTTAGCCGTATCATTTCTCTCGATGAAACTTCTAGTTCCACATCTTGAACAAATTCTCTCGTGTCATCTTCTCGTTGAAAGTATTGAAGAATGTAGTTGGAACTAAAACACTTCCATGGTTATTTAATGTCCACATTCCAATACAGCATAATTTTTTGGGGAAATGGAAAAATTAATCTTAATTCTGTTTTTAAAAAACAAAAAAAGCCCTCAGAGTTATTAAAAAATTGAAGCCTTATGAATCCTGTAAAAACTCTTTCAGAAGACTTAAAATTCTAACTGTTCCAGCATTGTATTTCCTAGAAATTGTATCCATGGCAAAGAAAAACGAGAAGATGCTGAGAGAGAGTCACATCCATCACAGTCACAATACCAGAAACCAGATGGTTCATCTTCAGTATCCGCAACATAGGACAGCAAGCCTAGAGAAAGGACCCCATTATAGCGGACTTAAAGCTTTTAACTCTCTTCCTATTGAAATAAAATGCATCGAGCATCCTGAAAAGTTTAAGAATGCAATAAAAACTAAATTGATTGATGCAGCTCCTTACAATTTAGAGGAATGCTTTATCTGTTGGCGTGTGTAAGCATTTTCTTTGCAAACATATTTACAATGCATGATCCTGGAGTTATGGAGTATGTTAATTCTTTTGTATGTTCTGACTTTCTTCTCTTTTTGATCTTTTTTTTCTGTGTACTGTAGGTACTCAATATTTTTGACGTGTCAAATACTGCCAAGCTTTGCTTGATTTTGTGGTGTTACTTGACGAAAATCAAACTAAACTAAACTAAACTAGGCTTTACTCTGGATCGATAGCCGTCCGGGGAAGAGCATATTCAGCTGGTCTGTGGCAGGTTGAACAGGATGCTGTTCCTGCTCTGGAGCCTGAGAATATGCATACCGGAGGACTGCATCTGCATGCAATTTTGCATTTCTTTTAAAATGTGTTGCATCTTATTCAAGGGAGATCCTGCTAGTGCAGAAAAAACATTAGAATTTTGTGTGAAGCTGATAATCTGGTACATTGTAAACCTCTCTTTGATAGTGAGAAATCCTCACTGCGTTTAACCTTTTCATTCTCAGATCGGCTTCTGAACCTCCTGGAGTACGCATGCTAGCCTATGCCCATAATGGGTGATTTTCATGTTTACAATAAGAGAAACAGGACAACACTAAATGCATAATATGAATAGGCTCGATACTTGTTATTACTTAAATTGGATCTTTTAGTCATCAGCAACTTGAAAACGTCAACACACACAGTAATATAAAAAATATATTGGTAAGAAAAGTTATCATTTCAAAAAGTACAAGAGAACTCTTGAGACTTGTATCCAAGCACTTGAAGAACAAGGCGTATTATAATATTCAGAAATATAGCCTATGAGTAACGATTTGTTTGAAATGTCATCTTGCTGAACATGCCTTCTGTATGTTAATTATACATGAGTATTTCAAGTTATTGACGCCATCAATCCCGTATTACGGGCAAAGGATTAAGAATTAGTTAAAAAGAAGGATAAAGGTAAAGAGTGACACAATGTAAAAGCAATGGGTCGTAACACAGGTTCACAAGCCTGGTAAAGTTCAAGTTAACTCACCCTGCAATAATAATGGAAGTGTGGCAAACAGCTGTTCTTCTTTGTGAATCCTTTCCCACAGAGAATGTGCGTAGATTATTTTCCTTGAAGTTTTCTTGAATAAAGTTATGAATGAGAAATCTTCGACGGGAATTCAAAGGAGGGAACAACAAAACCCTGCAACAATATTGGTCAAGTTATAAGTTAGAAAGAATCAAATAGGCCTGAATGTTTTCTATCCTGCTTTAGAATAGGCCTATTGGTAAGTTAAGTAACTTTTGAATCATGTGATTAATACATGATAAGTTTAAACTAAACTAAATAAGATTGAACTAAATAAGAAGGCTTACGATCTATCAAGAGCAGCTAACTCAATTATTAGCTGCTAACATTTATTCACCTATGGAAAATATTATAGTTATTACATATATTATATCACAAATATTATTACATTCATCTAGTGTAAATAGTTACATGAGCTTCAAGTAAGTCAAGTAACCTCTCAATAACCAAGATATTTTGATAGGAAGCTTAGAATTTGATAATTTAGGATAAGTTATTAATGAAACACCAAGAATCAAAGCTGAAGCAGCTAAACTCACCGTAAGTTAGTTCTCAAATGAAAATGATTCTGATTTCCAATATTCTAAATATAACCTTTATTTCCTTAAACAGCCTTGAACCAAAAACTCAAATTCAGTTCAGTACGCAGCTACAAGTTGACATTTAGGTTAGTTTGAAACACAAATAGTGTACTCATGTAATTGATTTGAATCAACAATGTTATAAAAAACAATGCAGAACTCACCGTTTCACGTCCTCTGATGCTGATAAATAGTGTTTGATATCTTCTCTTACAACTTCCAAGAATAAATCGTCTTCAACGGAAAAATTGAGCTTATTTACTTCCGTATTGGAATCCAGTTTGGATAAATGCAGAAGTGCACTTTACGTAATAGAGATTACAGCATAACATAGCCTAGCTAGTTTCCCTTACCACACCAATCTTCTGTAATGTAATGTTATTGTTCCTGATCCTGCATTCACCTTCAAAGGAGAGACGAAGTTCGGGAGAAAGGACTTTGTTGTTTGCAGTGGCTTTTTCAAGTTCTTTTTCTTTCCCTTCCTTTTCAACGAACTAGACTGAATCCAAAATGCAAATGATGGATATTATTTTATTTTCAGAATCTACTTAATTAATAAACAAGTGCGATGTATAATCCTTTCAATAATCAATATTTTTAGATTTATTACATTGATAGCCTATATTTTATAAAAATAATAAAGTTAAAACAAGTCGACAATCGAGTCGAGGTCGAGACTGCTCACACTCGAGTCTCGACATCGACAATCGATTGATTCTGAAGGCCTGGCGTATGCTGGGACGCTGGTGTGCACACGCAGGCTAGCCAGCCAATCACAGCTCTTGTTGAGGACAAGACAAGAGCTGTGATTGGCTGGCTTGCGTGCGTGTGCACATGTGCGTCCCAGCATACGCCTGGCCGACACATCTTCGAGTGTCGATTGTTGAGTTGATTAATCGAGAGTCGAGGTCAATTGTTAAGTCGATACTGTTGATTTTCATTTTATCTTTATTTTGAATTGAAATTGAAACGTTTGTATTGTAATTTGTTCGTTTCTTACTTTTATCCTCATGTTGTGAAGTGGAGACTTGTCTCTTTGAAACTTTGAATTCATTTACCGAAAGATTTTCTCTTTATTAGAAAACTGTGTACCTAATTTATAGAATTCACAATCTTTATTCAAGTGATACTAAACAACTTTAACGTAATTATTACAAAAAGATAACCAAGCACATAGGATTACAAAATCCTTTAAAAAATTTAATAATTCCGATATAAACAAGTATTTTCTTGTCAAGATTAATTTGATAACTTAATCAACTAGTCTTAGTTTGTTCTTGAAGCTGTGAGTTGAGGAAGTGATATTCCAGTGGATGCAATCTTTCATAAAATGGCATTTATTCAGAGTGTTAGAAATACTGATTTGAAAGAAAATATCGGCGTTGCTACAAATCTTAAAAATGAGAACGGTAAGAGCAAATTATTCTTGTATGCCATGCAATCTGTTAGATTTTTTAAGTTGAATCAAGTCAAGTCTCAAGGTATCATCTTGAAAGTAGGCCTATGGGTTGAACCGCAAAATAACTTGAGCTAACCTGGAAGAATTAAGTATTAGATATTGCAGCACAATATTTGATAAATAAATATAATTAAATATCTATTTAGAGGCTATAGCAATAAATTGATTTATTTTATTGATAAATTCCAATTTATTTTTAGGCTAACGTTTTTTTGGCATAAATTGAAGTAAATATGTTCCTTAAAATATGCAAGCGTATACGTGAACATAACTATAAGCTTAACTTGAAGCATTTTATAAAATCAGTACGCTACCGTGTTCCGTGCTATGAAACGTAAGGTTACCATACGTCCTCTTTACCCCAGGCATGTCCGGTTTTTTGGTCATTTGAAAACGTCCGGGCGGATTTTTCAGGAATCCCTTATTTGTCCGGGTTTTCACGGAAATTGACATCAAACATACAGTAAATCTTACTTTTTACTGATTTATCATAATTATTGTTTCGTAAGAGTTGTAGTGCCAATGTCTTTTCCCGTTATGTAAAGAGTAGTATAGTCTGTACAAGCAAAGAAGACCCTCTGGCAAGATGATAAAATGACTCCTGCTCGGTCAATATTGGTTAAAAAATAATTGATTTGGTCTCAATCGTAGAAAACATTCTGATCTACAATTTGAGACCAAATCAATATTTTATGAACCAATATTGACCGGGCTGGAGTCATTTCCTTGTCTTGCCAGAGGATCTTCTTTGCTTGGACAGACTATTGTTATCATAAGAAGACTTCTTCCTTCTCATAAGATAAAGTGTAATATTCAATACTCAACCTCTCTCTCTATTATCAATATTAAACCCTCTTTCATTTTTACAAATTATTACTTATAGAATAACATACATTTATCCGGTTGTAGGCCTATAACTCTCAACTCAGCCATCATTGGTTGATCCCAAGTTATATATTTTCTTCATTACTTTTCAATCATCATCAAAATTATCTTAAACAAAAAAACAGTTTAAATCAAGTAATTGTTTCATGTAATACATAATTCCAGTCTCTTGAGAACAAAAAGATAGTTTTGAAGTCTAAATTCTCATTATACCTTTTTGACACCTAATTATTCAACTTTTTCATCTTAATTTTAGGTAGGCTAAGTGAAAGTGAAAACGAAAGTTGTCAGATCCACAAAGTTTATTTAAAATATCATACTTTTCGATTATAATTATGGATAAGTTTCACAACATCTCTGATAAAAGTGTGAATTTGTTTTCATCTTAAACCCCCCCCTCCCCCCTAAGGCCACAAGGTGTCCGGTTTTTTGACCCAAGCAATATGGTAACCCTAATGAAACGTGTGTTTCGGTGTTCAATGCCCCTAACTTGTTTCTGTACCAATGTCAGATTGTCAGTGGAGGTTCTTTGCATTATGAAGCTGGTGTCAAAAAAATAAGATGGATGGCGATGAATGACTTATCAATGCTCAGCTCTGTCAGGACAGTCAAGAGCAAAAATTGTAGCTAGATCGCTCTCGTTGAGATGCACTCTCACTGACAGCTCGCCGACTATTCTGAAAGAGCTGAGAATTTTATCAACAGTCATTTACCAACCTCTCAATTTTTGGCACCAGTGTAAGCCAGATGGAAGATGGAACGAACCAGCTATAAACGTTATTCTGAATAGACCTACTTGTTGCGTTTTGTTCAACTTTATTCTGTCTACTGTTTTCTTTATAATTTATTCAAATTAAATTGTTCTGATCAATTCGTTGCCTTTTCTTGGATGATTGGCCATTATTTAACCTACCCGTAACGGTGTCCCCACCATCAAAAGCCACACGCATAGTTTTCTAATTATATTGCAATTATTTTATTGTATAACTTGACTTATTGTATGTACGGATGAAAACATGAATGTATTGTTTGATTTTAAATTTCACTGTTGCGGTTGATGAAAATTTCAATTATTGTTTGACGTTGCCCATAACATGTTATTTGTTTCTCGGCAATAAAATCATATTTATTTATTTATTTATTTTATTGTGTCTGATTTTTAATTTCAGTTGCAATGGGCAGCGCTAAGGCGAAGAAGAAGAAAATTCTGTGTGATGTTGGCAACACAGTCAACAGAAATCAAAACACGCCGGTTTCAGCTAAAAAAACCAACATCACTCAGTTGAAGGCTACTGACGGCGTTTTTAGAACACCATTCATCAAGAACCAACCAAAGAAAACCAGCGAATTCCCCAACTCTCTGTTTCGTGACAAAATTCAGAATTCTGCCCCGCCGAGGGTTCGTTGTCAGAAAGCTGAGAACTATGATGAATATGATGCCGATTGCAAGCACTGCTTAAAATACAATGGTAAGTTATGTAGGATTTCATTCAAGTCTATTAAGAGTTCCAACAAGAAAGTAACTTAGCAAGTTACTACGCTACTTCAACCAGAAAAGATTACAATATACTCATCTATTTCATTTTCCATCACGAACTGCTAGTAAATATTTCTTTCTGAACTATTTTACACGACACTGCAGTCATAAATTTGATTATATTACAATATAGATATTGCTAAACATAGGGAGTTAAGGGCAAAAGGTGAAGGAATACTTGGTGAATTCCTCTATGGCCATTAAAGTATGTTCTAGGGTTGAATTCTCATAAGGAATTCAGTGTCAGGACTATGGTTGAACTGCGTCAACAGTCGTTTACGAATAGCTTAGTTTCTATAATTCACTGTGTAGTTTGTTGTATGTATTATCATATCATATTATGTAATGATTGGTCTATACTCTGTTAGTATAGAAAATAGAGATTGTAGGCTATAATCTACTAATAAGCGGTTTGTCCCAGTGGTAGAGAGCGTCTAAACGGTGAGATTAGATAAGCGACTTGCCTCTGCCACCACTGTTGTACTGGTGACCGGTTCCTCTGAATTCAATTTATGAGCCTCAAAAATCGCTTTCCGGTGCTTCGGAACCCACCTAAAGCAGTAGGTCCATTCATCTCTCATCATCATCATCATCGTTACCATTACCCACGCACAGGCCCAAGAGCCCATGTGGGCATCACCCTCAAAAAAAAAAACATGCTGTAAAGTCTCGTTTCCATTAGGGTTCACAAAAGTTGCCCGGACACATGTTTCTAGGATGCAATAGAATCAATAAGTTTTATAGAGCAACGCACTCTGGTCAAGTTATTTTTAATTTGCGTTGCTCCATATTATAATCACGTGTTTTTATAGCATCTTGTGCCCGCGACTTGTAGTAATGGAAACTTACCTTGAGTATGAGATGAAAAAATGATAAAAGTACAGAAACAAACAACAGATTCGGTCCAAAATGAGAACTGAATAGATATTCACTTCAATTTTTAAAACAACTGAAAGAAAATTATTTAAATCTCTTCTATTGACAGAATCAGGAGCATTTTTGACCGATATCTTTTTCTTTCAAATTAAATTATTAATATCTTCGTTGCATACATACAAAATTCAATTTCAATATTCTTATCATTATTTATAAAGAAATGGTGGTTGTAGCTTGTATCTCAACAGCTATAAAGCTAAATTGAAGATGTGCTCATTATTTTCAATAATGAATTGTTGGTTTCGAGTTAATGTACTTATTCCCTAATAACTAGTTTATACGATCCCAATTGGCGAGATAATTTTCTCCTGAAATTTACAGCTGATGTAAAGTCTCTATTGAATCTTTTGATTTTAAAATCATCAGCTAGGCATGGTTTGATGAAAACTCTAATAGACAATATCAGCTGTTTGCGCCCGGCATCAGTTGTCTTATGACAATTGCCACGCCAATTGGCATCGTATAAACTAGGCATAAGGTACGATTCCCAAGCGACAGTTCGAGCCGCAGAGCTGCTAGATCTGCCCAGCTCTAGCTTCACTGCTCTAGTCATCACAACACTCTACATATAACTGTAGTATAGATGGTTACTCTGTTATCTGGGCTACTAATGTATACTAAATCAATAAATAGAGAAAATGACCTAAAAAGGGTAAATTTTACTATTTATAGATTTAGTATGCATTAGTGGCCCTAATAACAGAGTCAACATCTATAATATAGTAAGTTATGTAAATAGAGTTGTGATGGCTAGAACAGCGCAGCTCTAGCAGCGAATTGAGCCGGGCTGCTCGAGCTGTCGCTTGGGAATCGTACCTTTAGCTTGTCATAACTTTTATGAGCTCATGGTAGCCTAGTTCTTGGGGTATTGTTTAGAGCATCACTTTTTTCTAATTTCATTTTATTCTTTCACTTATGAATCGATAATTACCCTATATAATCATTTCCAGGTGTCAATGATACAATCACACCCACTCTGACGATTTTGGACTGTGAGAAGTTCACTTTAGATCCATTCCCAAAGAAGAATAAGAACAAGAATGAGCCCGACTTCAAAGAAGAATTGATTGAACCAATTGGTAAGAGATCGTTACAATCTGTCTATAAATAGATGATTAATACTATAATACTTATACTGGTGTTTTTCATGGTTTGATAGTTCTTATACTGCAGTATTCCAGATTTTTACTTGGAACATTAATGAGAATTCCACGAGAAGAAATACTAATTGTGCGGACATAAGACACGCAGTTTGTGAGCAGGAAATCTGATGGGATGTTGAATCTAAATTAAATGGGTTGTAATCTAAACATAGGTACCTAATGAAAACACTATTACAGGTTTTTTTAATGAGCAATACTTCTCAGGGTGATTCCTTACACCAAGTAGAGAAAACGTTCCATGGGTCATACCCTCAAGAATGTTTTGCTACCGAGATAACAATGACAAAAAATAGACATAAAAATATTGATTTTTCTAAATTTTACAGACTTTCTTTATTTAGGCTCTACAATTATCTAAACTTAGAAGTTTGTATCAAAAGAAGACAAAATAGACAAAACATAGCAAAAGTGAAAAAATGTGTTAAGGCTCGGGTGTAGAGACGCCATGTTGGATTTTTATCCCCATAAGCACAATGTTAAACTTGTTTTGACGCGTTTTTACGATTTTTGCTATCAAACTCTGTATAAGATTTACCCAATCACCGTCATTTAACTGCATGTTATTCAGAGGTGTTCTGCATCTTCACTTGGTTGTGAAGACTGGCTAATGGTTGAGAGGATCGACGTGCTAACCACACGTTACCTCTATCCTGGTTGATGATTATTCGCCGGGCTGGGTGGGCATTCTGGCGGGGTGGGGATGGCTTCGGCTCGGTCGGTGTTAGTTCGGGGGCTGTGGGTTCTTTCGAGAATTTCTGGATTTTGGGCCGGTATAGGCCGGGCTGGAGTCGTTTTCCCGTCTTGCCGGGGTGTCTTCTTTGCGTGGGCGGACTGTATAGTTTGGTGAATATGAAACTGGCAACCAGCTGGTAGGCCTAGGCCCTTAACAGGGCTGTTGCGCCATCAACCGTCATTTAACTTTCTCTTGAGAATTTGATCCTATTCAATTTCCATAAATAAAAAATACAAATTTATGATTTCATGTCCAGCTATAACAATGAATTGTTGAAAAATTGTGAGTTTAGCATATTCTCCCGATTATTACCTCAACCGTCAAAGTTACAAACTTCTAACTAGTTTGATCAAATTCCTTAGCTAATTCTATATAGTAATTGAATTCTAAAACCTGAATAAAGTATCTAAAAATGAAAATAGAATATATTTTGACAAATGTTGAATTTTGTCATTGTTATCTCGGTAACAAAGCGTTTTTGGGGGTATGCCCCATCCCCATGGAACTTTTTTCTCTACTTCAGCCTGACAAGTATTACACATTCCTCCTGAAACAGCCTGTATATATTGTATAACTTATTAGTGAATACTAAACATAAAATTACATTCTATAGAAGAATACTGTCCGGCCTCGGTGGCGCAGTGGGCTAGGGCGTTACAACCTTCAGTCCGCTAGCACTGCCGCAAGTCTGGGTTCGAATCCCAGTGGCATGGCTGTTTTTCACCTCATCAATCACCTTAGCACTCAACATTCATTACCCACGCACAAGCTAAAATGCTTATGTGGGTATCATCCGCAATAAAAAAAATTGTTTTTAAATTTGAATACAAAAAATGTTTCCTTGAGGGCCGGTTTCTCCAAATACGTTCAACTGAAATTTTAGTTTAATCTATCAGCTGTCAGTGTGTGGTCACTTTTATTAACTTGTGTTTCAATTGAGCCAGCTGATGGTTTAAGCCGAAATTTAGTTCAACTTTTTTGGAGAAACCAGCCCTGAGTATTCTTCCAACTATTCAGTATTTCCACCGCTGACCTGACGTTACCACCGCTATTACTATCAACTGTCAACTAATATTGACTATTACAAAAAAAATATATAAGAAAATAACTACTACAATTGAACAAATGAGACATTATAGTTGCCAACACTGTCGACTCAAGTGGACAACACCTCTATTGCGCCCACAACAATTTTTGGACGTCCGACGATTTTCTAAACCTACAAAAACAAATTCTACTGTATAGATCAGCACTTGACACATAGGCCAGGCGTATGCTGGGACGCATGCATGCATACGCACGCATGCCAGCCAATCACAGCTCTTGTTAAGGACAAGACAAGAGCTGTGATTGGCTGGCTTGCCTGCGTGTGCACACGTGCGTCCCAGCATACGCCAGGCCATATCCTCGCCCGTTTGCCAAGTTTCATTCTATCATAATAGAATTCAATCTTACGTAAAGAAATCATTGTGAGTGTTGTGTTCAATCAGTAGATAGACTGGGAAGTGCATTCAATCATTCTATCAACTTACTGTAGTCTGTCCAAGCGAAGAAGACATTCTGGCAGGATGACAAAGTGACTCCGGCCTGGTCAATATTGGTTGAAAATTATGTATTTGATCTCAAATTGTAGATCAGAATGTTTCCTAAAATTTGAGACCAGATATACTATTTTTGAACCAATATTGATCGAGCTGATATTTTCCCTTCTTGCCAGAATGTTTCCTTTGCTTGGACACATTATACCTATCTCTACTCCCATTGTTTGTCCGGTAAGTAATTTCCTATTATTAATTAAATGAAAGCTCGTTGGTTTTGATAGATTTGTTTTGTGACATAAGGGACGGATTCAGAGACCCTCACACGTCAACCGAAGCTTATTGTGTGACCTTGATAGATTGATGTCCTCTTGTACAGCAATTTATGAATGTACTTTTATGTTAATTTTTATCAGACAAATTGTTTAATTGTTGTGTTAATTAAAATTCTAATTTTCAGTTGGCGATGATTTCCTTTCTGATATCGGAATGCTGCCTAGCCCTACAATCACTTCATTGACATTTGATAACTGCTTTGAACCACCCCACCTTCCTTCTTTTATTCGGATTCTGAATGATTGAAGGACCGGTCATGACCACAGTGAAAAACATCGAAGTGGTAAAACCTTGTTCTAAAAAATGTGTTGAATATTTCCAGTTCCAATCATCTTTTATTATTTATTTTGACTGAAATTTGACTTGGTCGAATTTATTTTGTGATACGGTATTCTAGTTATTCATTTAATGTTTATGGATTTTTTGTACTAAACATGTTGTACTGTAAGTCTTTTGTAAATGTATGAGTTGTGATTTCAGTACTATAATTATTGTCAATTAGAATTTTCGCATGTTCCTCAAGTTTTTTATGCTTTATTAAAGTTGATCCTTTCTATTTCTGTGATTTCTTTCCAGTTTTTAAACCTGTTTAATCAATACAAAAAATTTTGTTCCACTCAATACATAAAAATACCGAAGTTAATTTCTATTTTCCAAGGCCCGTTTAAATCTTATTCATTCTAATAAAGTTCAACTTCAACTAAACGTGGTTTTATTATTCTTTGTTTTTGGTGGAATGAGGTTGTCAACAATATATTCTTGGATGGGTGACTAGAATGTAACCTAATAATGTGAAATGGATCCTACCAGTAAGGGTCTCCACCTTTAGAAGTCTCACTAAGAGGCATATTTTTAATCAAAAATTTCAACCGTAGATTTAAGCCCCCTGTAAATTAGACGGTGAAAGTAGTAACGGAAAGTAGACCTAGCAATTCATGGCGGAAAGTGCAATGTCATGACTGTACACGAGGTCCAGTACTGCCAGACAGAAAAGGAATTTCTTCAACACTTTTCCATCAACCAACTTTTTTCGTTGATTTTTAGTTCTTATATACAATTTTTACTGCTTCAAACACTATATCATTACTATTGAACACTTAATCGTTGTTGCGTATGAACCGTATTTCGGATGGACACGTTAAGTCGGTCCCGGCTGCCTAAAAAGCAGTAGTCGTAAGGTCATGTCAAAGGCCCTGAAACTGATCAGGTGCGACCTGAAAACTCTGACACCAGACATTAGTCAGCAAGGTCACACGATATTATTATTATGGATTATCATTATTATTAACAAAAAAGTACCAACATAGCATCAAAGTTGACCAAAAATGACACCAGGTCACTAGGAAATAGGTCACGTGACCCACTACTTTCCGCCTAGACGCCACTAAAATCAAATCTAGTTGATTTCTGTTGCGGCCAGTAGTAGCTACTGGACGTTGAAGCGTACAATACCCCAATACACGAGGACAATAGATGGACAGACCGCTATCAATTACTAGGTCCACTTGTTACTACTTCCACTGTCTACAAGGGCTTAACGTTTTAACTGTGGATAGTCAGATTACACCAAGTTGAACTATGTATGATTGGTTCAGCTTCAGACTTATTTTAAACGGATATGGCGCATATGGGCCATACTCGATCAGTATTCTTCACTAGATTTGAACGCATTGAAATAATACAGTGAGACTGGTGTAACGTAGCCAGTTCATCTGATTGTAAATAAAAATTTATTTATATTTTCATAATATACGGTACCTGAAGACATGGCTACTCTTCTGATCCAGTTACCATTGGACTATTTTCATGCGTTCAACTCTAGTCCAGATTGACTGGCGGTTGGTGAATGGCTGTTAATAAAGCTCAGCTCTATCGGGACAGTCGACGACCAGTCTGTGAGAGCGTTTAGAGTCGAGACCGACCTCAACAAGCTGTTTTGCTTTCGCAGACTGTTTTCATACAGTCCTGAAAGAGCTGAGCATTAATAACACTTCCATCATGGTCATGTCGGCGAGTTGGAACATCTTTGAGTCTCTCCACCAAATAGATAGGTAATAATCAAAAGCAGTCATTCGCCAAATGTCTGTTCTTTTGAAACCATAGCTTAAAGGCGGGGTATCCATTGTGCGATAGCCATCCACCTCAGGGTAAAGAGGCATGCTGCACTCCTTTGCGCTGTTTGTAACCACGTATGCTCATTGCGAGCACGCGACCACTAGAATTGTGTCTTGTACGTTGCGAAGTAGCACAGGTATCCTTTTGACGAACAGCTCGGGGCGAGGCACCTTTGAGCACGGATCTTTTACCGACAAGCACACGGCTTGCCGCGAATGCCTCGCAGCGAGCAGTCCCGGTATCCACAGTCCGAGGCCACGGCGAGCAATCGTCATGAAGCATTCACAGCGCATGCCTCGCACTGTGGATAACCTTCAGGTGGGCAACAGAATTGCCATAGGAGAATAATTGTGTAAATATTTCAGAATAATTCCTTGTGTCCGAGGAAATAATTTTTATGAGGACTTCGCAGAAAGTCTATTTTTGGTCAAATATCTTTCTTACGCTGAAAATAAACCTGTGAATGAGCTTTTTTAATGATTATCTCACCCTAGCTGGTGCCATTGAAAGTACTGGTTGGCGAATGACTGTTATTGATAATAACATCAATTGATACTTATTAACTCTCTCAAGACAGACTAGAAGCAAAACGGTTTGCTGAAGTCGCTCTCGACTCTATGCTTTCACAGACCGTTCACCCACTGCCCCGACAGAGCTCAGCATCAATAACAATCAATCGCCAATTTTATTGACGCCAGCTATACTATATTCTAAATATGCAATTAGAAACAATAATAATAATAATCTGAAGATTACAGAAAGATTCTTTGGGTGATTCTCAAAAGATTTTCGAATATTTACGAACAGTTGCATAAATATTGAAATTTGCCACCCTAAAAAACGTATTTGCATTGAGGAAACATTCGTTCATTAAGTCTGTTGAGCCTCCTGTAAGTTACACGGGGTTAGTAGTGGTGGCCAGTCGAATAGCTGTAGATAATCACAGCCTTTGTTTGTCATTGAGTTAAACAACACGAGCTGTGATTGGCTACAGCTATTCGACTGGCCGCCACTACTAAGCCCGTGTACAGGAGGCTTTAGATTACATCATTTTACGGCGGAGAATTCAATGGTTTTTCATGCAACTGGCCGGCAGATTCACAGTGTAACCGGTCAGTTAAGAGAATCACCCCAAGATAACTAGATCTGAAATTAGAAAGTAGTTTAAACACAAATAAAAATCGAAAATTCCAAAAATGAATTTTATTCAGTATTCATGAAATGTACACTTCTCAACTGAAATTTCCATCATCACCTTGCGACTGAAATTAATCATGTTTGTTTAGCTTATAACATTACTAGCTAACAAATGATAAGACCAGCCATAATCCGATTACCTAAATGCCTTTCTCCTCAAACTAAACTGACAGAACAATCAAACGCTCATCATTCTACTTATATAAACATTTTCAACATTATAAATTAGACTGCTTACAAAAATAAGTTTTTTCCTTCTAGTTGGATAATAATTTTGAAAAATGTCATCTTTCAGCACAGCATTCAAGCAAGTTTGGGTCAGTTGAATAGTTTCAGATAAGGAGCTGGGAAACAAAAACACAATTGATCATTTCTATACTGAGCAATTCTAATAATATGTTCTCCAGTGAATAATATTGTCGATAGATGGATGTGAAGCACTTAATTGCAATGTTTGGAATAATTCTCACTTAGGAGCATTAGTGGAGGTTTGTAAGCCTTTTATAATCATTATATAGTTCTATATTGAAGTGTAAGGTGTGACATTTTTCAAGGTTTCCCAAACCTTTATCGAGTTGAAAATAATTTGTTATTCATATTCGTATTCCATTCCAGTTCTAATGAAAAGTACAAAGATCATTAAATGACATCAATAAATAATAATAATAATATTATCAAACTATGGAGAATAAATTAATAATAAATAAATATATAAATAAGTATACTTCTATCAATTGAGTGAGCTAGGAGGTTCTTATCAAGGCCAAATCTTCATTTTTAACAGTAAAAAAAATCAACCGTTCCCGTAAGTTCATATAAATTATATTTTTCTATACTATATTTCTATGAAGATGTAATTTTTATTCATTAAAATAAGATTTTTTTTAAATGTTCCAGATTGCAAATAATTGATATAATATGGAGAAGGATATTTTTCAAATTTTGATGAATAATTTACATAAACTTATAAATATTCTTATAAATATTTTGAATTATGTATTTTTGCATTATTATTATTATTGGGAAAAATCTTAATAATTCATGTAATCCACTCAAGAACCTAAAGAACCTCTTAGCTTACCTCTATAAAAATTTGTCAAGTAGCAAGTTTTCAACGGTCACAAAACAAACAATTTTCAACTGAGGCAATATATTGGTTTCAAATATCAGGATGTATAGAACAGGACATTAGGCTATTTGTTACAATTTCCAAAATAGTTGGAAATACATGATAATTTTCATGATAAAATTAGAATACATTTTATCCAATTAACTGTGGGACAAACGACGAGAAAAATGGGGGGAATAAATTATTCTATCACAATTAAATTTTGAAATAAAATCATACAAGGATTTGACATGAATAGAATCAGAATAAAAAGACTTGATTGAGAAATATGTTAAATTTCGTTTATAAAAGTATAATTAGGCTAATAATGTTTTGATAATTTTGCTCTATCAAAATTGCAGAATAGTTCCCTTGAAAATAACAGCCCAGCTTAGTACTTTTTATCCCATGAATATGAGTTCAGAAATATCTGGAGAGAAAAGCAGCTCAGTTAAACAATGGATTGACGATCTGAAGCAAAATACTGAGTGAAATAAATTTTAAACATTCATAATTTTTTCAAATGGGTAGTGTATTTCCAAAATATTTTAGATAATTGAGCTCTTAAATTGTGAAGGAGGGAATGTAAAGATTCAGAAAGCACACCAATAAGAGGATATAGCATAATAAAGAAAAAGAAGGCTATAGTGAAGATTCAAATGAGCAAATATATATATATATATATATTAATTTCTTCTACTAAATTTTCAAGAAAGATAAGGTCAGAATGTTACTCAAATCCTGATAAATTTTTCTGCCAAATTAAATTTGATAATAAATTTTTATAGATAGGGAGCTCTCATCCCACACACACATTCAACATTCCTACAATAATCCACCACCAGTTCTATTTAATAACTATTTGAAAATTCCCAAACACTTGTAGACTATGATTACTAAGCCTTTTCGATTTTACAAAACAGATTAGTATTCTACTTCTTGTTTAAAAATTCAATTCTTAAGACTGCACTTGTACTATGAATAATGTATCATATTATTCTATCTAGCTTGATCTATGACAATTTTGAAATCAATAAAATGTCGCCCGCTAATGTCATTTATTTTCTACAAGCAATAAGTTTGAAACAATTTCATGGAGCATTATTTATGAGAAAAAATATTCAACTTGGAAAATATCAAAATCAAATGAGAAGTTCACTACGGTTATTTTATCACATAACAATTTCTAGCCCTGAGCAAATCTTGTAAGCCTCAATGAAATCTCTTGGCACTGATGTAGCAAAGAATAAAATATAATTCAGCTAGAAATTATATATGGTTTGCAGCGACAATACATTTCTGTCGGGATACATTATTTTTATTTTCTAAAACCAATTATGATTAGGAAATCAAAGAGCATTCTACTTTGAGCTTGATTGAAAATTTTTACCATAATATTCGAATTCAAATGAATTTGTATTCAAACTAGACAAATGATAAGAGTTTTTCTATGGCAATAAGTGAAAAGGATAGTAAGTTGGTGATTGATTTTAAAGTGCACGAATATTTCTGATTACTGGAAGACGGTAGGAATTTTTCAATTACTTTGAGAGTCTTCATGTGTAGTTTTATTATTATTATTGTGTATTTGAAGAAGGTCGGTTCAATTGCAGTAGGACAATTGTATGCTGAATAAAATAATGTTGGAAATACAAGGACAATATCTCAAAGAACAATTCTCCTGAAGATGTATGATAGAAAACTTTGATGACGCGGACACAAAAATTACCGGTGAAGTTGGTAATTTTAAACACATGTTTAAATGTGTTATAATGGACTATTCGAATGTAACAATAAACACGGTAATAGAAATAAACAAAAGTTCAACAACTAATTTGTAAACTCAATTACAAATAATTTATGTTTGCTAAAATATTCTGTACAAATATGGAATAACCGAGAAATTGAAAGAGAAATCTGCATAAGGAGAATGTATGAATTATGCATTCACCAATGAATCGAATTGATTAATACGATTTATTTCATAGCCTATCTTTCATTAGATGAAAGTATCATGAGGACAAAACAAACAATAAGTAGAAAAATACTTCTGAAACTGAACTATTCAGAACCCCAGTTTATAATCAAACATTGCCTACTCCTGGAGTAAAACAACCAGAATCACTTTTTCCTTAGAATAATCGTCTATGAAAAAGTAATGATCGAAATGCTTCACATAAAAATCATCTAAATACCACATCTCACTAATTGTTATGCACCGCCCATAATAAACTACTCAATCAATTTACAAGTACTAATTATTTACTGCTGCTTAAATATTGTTTACATAATCTTTAGAATTGTACTCATTTATACTATACAAAATTTACTCAATTTCCAGCTTCACCCCTCAAATAGATATCTCCTGATGCTCACAGTAATTATTATTATTTCCATTGCTTTGAAACCAGATTGTTTTTTTGTAATAAATTCAAATAATAATTTATAGCAGAAACATTCACAATGTACAACCGAATATTTCAGCCTGCATTCACTGACCTGAAAAGTTATATTTTCAAAAACTTTCAAATTAAGTTAATAGAATTGAGATTTATGTTACCAGCCAATGCCATGGGCCAATTTGTTTCTTATCATAGCAGTTAACTCTCTCTCATTTTCATTCATACCAAACATCATACGACTTAGCTTTGGATATACAGGGTTTATTTATACCACTAGAAGAAAAACGACTCTAGTGACCATTTCTCTCCCGGTTTAAGATTAAATTTTCAAATAAAATAATTATTCAGTCTGTAACGTAGTAATTACAAATCCTATCTTATGTCAATTTCTTATGTCAATTAATTGCTTGGCTGACCCAGCAAGACCCATCACATTTTGTGATAACAATTCATGTTAATTATGTTTTCATACAAATGATCAACCTTCAATAACGATTTTGCTTCAATATATGTGTTGACATGCCTACAAGAACCATCACACATTGCTAATTATATGATTTGTGTTGTAAACAATTTAGTCACAAATCATCATTTCCATCCTGCTTATTTTAGTGTAATTCAATTAGATGATTCAGCCGTATCCATCCCACTTTCAACAACTAATATTAAATTCAATCGTTTTTAATTTGCAACACACAAGTGACCTTTATTCAATTACTATCCTGCTTATTCGTAGTCTAACCTATTTTCGTTGACAGACCTGAGAAGACCCATCACACAGCTATAATTTAAGTTTTTAATCAATTTTTACATTAGTGACCTTCCTATTCTGTCTAATTGAATATGATCGTTTTTCAGTATGTTGTTGCACATGATAGTTTACCACGACACAATGGTAGTAGGCTGCTGTTTTCATTTCGATATTTACAAAGACAGACGGTGCTAGTAAACAGGTCACTGTGTCTGGAACTGAGGCATTGTGTAGGTCATCATTGCGGCGGCGGCGCCGGGTTGCTGCATGGCGGCGCCCTGGGCGGCAACGGCCATCTGCTGAGCGGGCACTGGAGTGCCAGGCATTCCCTGCCAGGCTGCTGGCAGCTGCATGTTCATCCTGTTGACGTAGTTGGCCGCTGCTGCCGCCTGCTGGTAGCCGAACTGGCCGTAGCCGCCGTAGTTGGGCTGCATGCCCGCCTGCAGATACTGACCTTGCATTTGTGCTGCGTACGCCTGCGGATACCAGTAGCTCATGTGCTGTCCATAGGCGGCTGCGGCTGCCGGTACATAGGGGTACTGCGCCCCCGCTGCCCCCGCCCCCGGCTGCGTTGCATTGTTAGCCGCGTTCTGCACGTTCGGATCGCCAGACTCCTTTCCCCAGAAGCATTTCAATATCTGTCCGTTTATATCCGAGTTGTGCACGTTCTCAATAGCGTGTGTGGCTGCTTCTTTCGTTGAAAACTTAATGAAAGCGTAGCCTTTATCCTTGAATGCACGAATATCTAGAATGGAACCGTACTGAGAGAATATTGATTGAATCAATTCATCTGTCAATCCGTTAGTGAAGCCTCCGCAGTATACGGTACAGTTAGTTGGACTGGACTGGTTGTATACTTCATCAAACGTCGGCTGTTTAGTATTGCTGCTGTTCCGATTACGCTCGCTCCTAGGAGGCGGTGGTTTCCTGGTCGACCAATTTGTACGAATGCTGCGATTTCCTAGCCACTGGCCATTCATTGTAGCGATTGCACTTTCTGCTTCAGCTTTCTTCACAAACGATACAAAGGCATAACCTTTCGACTTCAATGTCTGAGGATCTCTAACAATTCTACAATTAGAAATTTCTCCAAACGGAGCAAACGCTTCTTTTAATGTTTGAGTTTCTATTTCGGGACTCAAATCGCCTACAAATACATGATAATGATTGCTAGTATCTTGCTTGGGCTGATTACCTGGGGAAGTAGCCCAGTTAACCTTCATCTCCTTTTCTAAAACGACACGTTTATTCATTGCTGTGAGTGCAGTAGCTGCTCCCTGATGAGTTGTAAATTCTAGAAAAGCATAAGGATCGTTACCTGGTTCACGAATCACTTTACATCCTTTGACTTGTCCTATTTGTGAAAATAAAGCACAGAGGAAATCCTCGGACACGGCTTGATCCAAATTTCCGACATACAGTGTCTTAGGATGACTTTCTTCACTCATGATGCTCACTTTGTAAGTTATACGCACAGGAAGTAATAAGTCAAATTAGAGAGTTATTTTTGAGATGATAAACGTTCAACTGTTTTCTATATAAATTATCAAAAATTACGGAACACCACATACACAACCACTTTACTTATCGCATCAATTTCTCGTAGAGCCGAGTGGCTGTGGATGATACCTATGCCTTCTAAATGCTTTCTCTAGAAGTTTGACAGCAATGATAATCAAGTTCCAACTTTCAACTCTTCTGCAATTCAAGGAAAATAACCCTCAATTTGAATAATTAATCGCAAATAGCTGATAAAGTAATTTATTTACAGATTTATTGAAACACAGTCATTGATTTATTATTATTAATAAATAGGCTACTTCTACTTGTGAGAAAAAATTGAAATCATTGTTGAAATGTCACAGCCTTTTAAACTCCTAACCCCTTCTGCTTTGAAATATTGACCTAAAATGGAAAAATAACAACGAATTGTTCCATTTTAGTATTTCTAGATTATGAAATCATAATAAAAATCTATTTTGAGACTGATTTCATTGAGTTTTCTGTCATAATACTGTACTATAAGAATAATGATGTAGCGGTCTTTATCAAGAAGGCAAGTCAAACAGTTCGACATTCGACTGCGTTATTTTCAGCGGCGTTTTTGAATAAATCTTTCACACACAATGAGTGTGTTGTGTTGAATTCACACACTAACTTAATACATAACAACAACTAATTGCCACAATAACTCATGTTAGCCATCATCGACAATTTTTTAATAGCAAGAGCTGTTTACAATCGCAAACTTTTCCCCTATCAAACTACAGCTACTCATGTCTATAGAATTAAAGGAGGCCTATTCGCTGTGTGCAAGTGGGTGGAAAGGATATTTTTGGCGATCGAGGCGCTATTGGCGGATCATTTCGGCGAAAAATTGATCGAATTAACATTGGAGGAGATAGGGCTAAACCTAAAATAATGTCCTGGAGAATTTGTTGTGTTCTGGATTGTAAAAATAAAACACGCAATGGAAATTTCAAGTTACACACTTTTCCAGTTGCCATACATAAGTTTCATCAATAAAAAGAATGGTTCACTGCATTAAATAAATATTGATAGGTGAAGCTAACCTAATTGTTTTGTTTACGTGCAAAAAAATTTATCGATCAAGTAGGACCATGGAGTGCTCCATTCTAACCTGTACATGAGGTAATGTACATGAATAGTTTTTATCTTAGTTAATCTAATAAGCTGTTACTATCAACGCAAAAACTCTATTAATTATGTTTTAAGGAATATTCATATCATTCAATTTTTCAAATAAATGTGAGCTTGCGCCAATTTTTCATTTTCATGTAAGATAACTTATCAGCTGTTATCTCAAAGTTTTTGTCAACTCTCAAATACATCTGTTTACGGTTGTCTGCTCTCAAATACTTTAAAACTAGGATTTTTCTAATATAATGAGCTATAATACTATCAATAACTAATATTCCTATCCTAAATATCATGTTCTAATTACTGAGAAATGCATGAAGCAGCAAATAATACCATTCTAATTATAAATGCGTTTTTCCCATTTAGCGCTATGCTTTGTATGCTAAAACGCGTAGAAAAGTACACACGATAATCCACCAGAGCGCAGCACGGTAGATGCTCATAGCGAATAGTACCGGTAATAGATTTTATTACAGTATTTCTATAAATACCGGTTCATTCATTCATTCATTCGTATGCCTTATTCGGTGGGGAGTCCCAAAAGGAAGTTCCACCGGCACCATAACCTTGATTTCCGTGAATGGGAAATCATGGTATTTTTTGATAGGATACACTGAGATTTGAATTTTCTAAAGTTCTTCCAAATCAAGAGAGTCCAAAGCACGAGGAATATCACTAAAATCACCATTCACTACCAAAAAATATCGAATTTCCGGTATATATACAACATCCAATAAAGAAATTATAAGATTAGTTTACCTTTTGGAAGATGAGATAAAAAGCAAAAAAGATCCTTTTTTTATCAGTGTATATTGAAAGAGCAATCAAGTCAATTATATGTCAATTTGAGTCAATGTAAAGTTACCTACCTATAATAAAACAAGAAGCTTTTTAGAATTTTCCCCTTTTCAACTTTTCATGAAACAGAGCAAGAAAAATACCCAAGATCCCTGATGATAAGACTCATAATAGGCCTAAGTTGTAACTTATTGTTTTGTAATTTGTATAATGTCATTGGAATTAGTGAAAACATCATTTAGGTAATCATCACATAGATTGGCTATTCTCAATATAGGCCTACCGTACGATAGGTACCACTATTATTCTGAGTTTACATAATTCAGGATACTTTTCATGGATATACCGTACCCTGATTATTTTATTTTACTGGTTTCCTATTCCATTTCAGTATACTCTAGCCTATAAAAAATAATTTCCGATTCTTGATCCATGCCCAGGCAACCCGGAGAGATCACGTCAAATTAACACTAAGCTCCTTAGTGAGCAAAAACGGAGATAGCCCAACTTGGGCTTTGTCATTAAGGCCCATTCTACACGGGCGTAGCAAACGCGGCGTTAACGTCGCGTTAACGCGTCAACATTTTTTGCAAACTACACGAGGCGTAGCAAACGCGTGAAGAGAAAATCAAAATGGCTGATGAACCTAACCTAGAAAAAGTGATACAAAATCCAGCTGATCAACGCGTCGGCAACGCGTGCTCGACAGAACACATTGTGTTGAATGGGCTTGTCTACACGTGAGCGAAATAATCACGCGTTCTCAACGCGTTGCTAACGCCCAGCTAACGCTGACCTCGACGTTGGCAATGCGTTGACGCCCGCTAACGTTGTGAAAACGCGTGATCATTTCGCTCGAGTAGACAAGCCCATTTAACACAATGTGTTCTGTCGAGCACGCGTTGCCGACGTGACGTTTCTGCCGCGTTTCCTACGCCCGTGTAGAATGGGCCTAATAAAACTGGCCACTTAGTGACTGTTATGATGAGGCGACTGGCAACACCTCCAACAAGTCGTCTTCAAAGAATTCGACCACTGCATAATAGCTCCAACTCACAAGATAGTGAGACAGACTCCTCCTGTGGACATTGATGGGTGCATTCCGCAGGTTCACAGGCAAGTGGTTGAACATCCTCATTGCCAGAGTAGGGAAACTGTCATGCACTCTGGACAGCCTGTGACAAGGCATGTCAAGGTTTCCCCCCTTTGTGTGTTGTGCTCATGGATTTGTCCTCTTGTTGTGAAAGACTCGCGGTGATGCTTGACATACAGAAGAGAGCCCAAAATGTACTGCACATACACTTTAGCAGACCCAAGCGCTGGAAGAGTGGCCTGCAATGAGCACGGAATTCACTTGATGTCATGGTTCTCAATACCTTCTTCTGCAGGAGAAGGATATGTCCTCAGCATATGCAGAATGTCCCCAAAAGAGGATGCTGTACTGGACGTGACTGCTGAAGAGTGAGTGGTACATTGTCACCAGGTGCCGCAGACTAAGCTTAGTCCTCAACTTACGCAGGAGATACACAATTCTTGACAGTTTACTGCAGACTTTAAATAACTATGTGCTGCTCCCAGCACAGCTTACCATCAATGGTGAAGCCCAGTAGAGCAACAGTTGCATCATCCACAACAGTTCTGTCAAGAGTAAACAATATGTTCTGTGTCTTTGCCTCATTCAGCAAGAGTTTGTTGGCAGTGAACCACTCCTTACCTTCCTGCAGGAGAATCTGGGAACTTTTCCTTGCAGTCAGTGGCTTATTCCCCCAGCCTATAAGTGTGGTGTTGTCCACAAAAAATAGGCTGGATCCATGTAGATGGAGGTTGTTTATTGCAACAAGAAAAAGAAGTGGTCCCAGCACTGAGCCCTGGGGAACACCAAAGACCACGTCCCTCTCCTTGGATTTGGCGCCCATCATGGAAACAACCTGTTTCCTTCCACTCAGGTAACTCCCCAAAAGGTTCCATGCCCTGCCATGAACTCCATATCTCATCAACTTCTGGAGAAGCAGATCATGTGGCACACAATCAAAGGCCTTGGAGAGATTGCACATGATGAGGTCAACTGACTCACCCATCTCAAAAGCTGCATTTACAGTCTCCACTAGGGAGATCAATGCTGTGGTGGTTGACTTGTCCCTACAGAAGCTGTGCTGCATCTCACCCAATAGCTGATTCCTCTCCATGTAATTGGACAGCTGCTGCGCCATGATGGACTCCAGAATTTTCCCAATTATTAGCACAATTGAGATCGGCCTATAGCTACTTGCTACTGTTGGGTCACCCTTCTTGAAAATGGGAACCGTCCTGGAAACCTTCAGACAAGCCGGGAACACTCCATCCCTGAGACACACATTCAGCAGCCCCAGCAGTGGGTCAGCCAAAACATCAATGATGCACTTAAGGACATTGACTGACAGTCCATACACATTCTGACTGCTGGAAGCCTTGAATCAAATCACAAATACACAAATCAAATCGAATCACAAATACACAAATCAAATCAAATTTTTTATTTAAAATAACAAAAACAATTGAGGGTCCTGTCAAACCCATAGGGTTTTCGGCAGGTGCTCAGTCACAAAAACAGTAGTTAGAAAATGAAAAGATGAATAAGATAAGTTCACTATAAATAAATAAATACGGCCACCCCATCTTTCAGAGGAGACGATAAGCCGTTTGTCCCGACTACCTAAAAAGTAGTCGTCATCTATCATCCATTTCATTACCCACGCACAAGCCTATGAGCTCATGTAGGCTTCACCCTCATAAACAAACTAAACTAAACAAATAAATTTTCATGTCGTTTCAAAGAGGAAAAAGGACAATACTACTCAAGTAGTATTCTATAGCATTCTATTTAGTTATGTACCGGTACATAAAACTCAATATAGCCTATAACAGAACTAACAAAACGGTATAACTTGAGACTTTTCAAAATTAATTAAGAATGAGAAATATTAATTGTGAAATGTATCTATGAAAAAGAAGAAAGAGCAAGAAGAATTATCCCACACTATCTATACAGAAGTATATAGATTACGAGGCATACTGTTGAAAAACGACAAATATAAAACAATAGGTACAATGATAGACAGTCATAAATAATACAATACGGTATGAACATTAAAAATTCATAATTCTTACAAACTAAAAATTTCATCAATCTAACATAAATTCGTCTACTTCACAAAAAGCCTTTTTGCCTAGGAATGAAAATAGACTTGTCTTGAATTTTTCCTCCTCAACAATACCTCTTATGTCAGCCGGGAGTTTTGCAAAAAACCTTTGTCCTCTATATGCAGGTGTTTTCTCAAATACATTCAGTCTATGTCTCTGAACTGAAACATTATTCCTCCCCCGAGGATTGTATCTAAGAATATCAAAATTTAACTGGAATGAATTCAATTTATCTTTTACATGAAGTATCACTTTAAAAATATACAATGAAAAGGTAAGTTACAGTTAAAATCTCTAAACTACTGAAAGACTTTTTACATGTCTGGGGAAATTTGAGCCCCTCTAGGTACCTGATGTAGCCTGAATTGTAAATTATTCATTGATGTAGCCTAATCTGACCCACTAAATTTTATTTGAACCTGGAATACCGTAATGTAAGAATTTTTAACTATCCTAGGAAAACATACGGTATAGAATAAGTAGTCAACTCTTCACAACTATTCTTTTACGCTATATAGTGTAGAATGTGCAACAAATTCTACTCCAAACACTTATATATTATAACATAGGTAAGTTATTACCGGTATCCATATAATACAACCATATAGGCCTACTGTATAAATAATATTATTATGTGCTCGTGGAAGTATCAAGGAAAGATTTATTCAATGAAAATATACTGAGATTTTAATATCATATATTTTATAATACACATTATTTACACAGGTTTGCAACAATGTAACAAGGCTTTATTTTTGATAATTCTACTCAGTTTCATCTTTATTAGAATCTACTAAGCTCAATAATGTGGGCACTATTTTATAGAAACATGGCCTCAAAGTAATCAATTCTTGATTATTTATTCATCATTTCAAACTAAATAGAATATTTGTGTCTGAATAGAAATAGCTTATGTGAAAACATATTCCGTGACTCAATTAAAAAATTTTTAATTTACTCCAGTACATAAATAGTTTAATTAGAGTTATAAATATTCTCATAATAATCCATCATAATCATAATTATTCATAATAATAATTATATTATTCTCTAAAATTAGAAGAAGGTATACCTATCTGGAATCAGGTCTACACATCCTAATAATATAAGAACATTATCAGTTACTGTATTATTCTAAAACTATAGATAATTCGATCAAGTAATTTTTAAAGGTCTTTGATTGAAAGTGGTCTTCTTGTAGCCTACAACGAATAAATCGTTGCTTCTATATAGTCATATCAGGTATACTTTTCAGGTAAGTTATCTCTTCCTTTTTTTATGGATCTTCACATATTCCCACGCACATCATGATACTAACCATATTCACATTTATTAATTCACAATCCACATTATTTATTGGTCCCAGAATTTTGTAAATATCATATTCACCTTCATTTTATTCCATTTTTACCTCTTTTTATTTCATAGCTTTTGTAAAAATTTATAAAAATTATGATAATAATGATGATGGAGAGGATAAATCACTCAGGTATACTAGAAGGCTTATAATTATATAGGTACTGTACTGTATGTATAAGGTTATTGTTGGCATAAGATTGAATTGTAAATGTGATTAGAATAGGAAATAAAATTGCTCTACTAATAATTTTTTTCATATCTTGATTTTTAGAGGCTCCTTTAACTTATCTACAATTTGAATGTCATATCTAAATGGTTATTACGGTTCACATTATCCCTTGAAAAGTGTGAAATGGATAATCATTAGCATCACAAGTTCTACAAAAATATTATTGATGGCTCTTGATCTCGAAAGTCTAATAAAATTTATACACTTGTCAGTAGGACGCATATAACTTACATTATAAATACCGGTACAGACTGGTTCAGAAGAAATGTGCAATACTTCCTAGTCTGATCACCACGTAAAGAAAAAAATTCTTCGGGACATGCCCCTCAAAAACGCTTTGTTACCGAGAAAATTTTATAATGGCGGAAAATTGACATTTTCCAAAAAAAATTAATTTGTTTAATTTTTTTGAGGCTTTATTCAGGTTCTCAAATTAACAATTCCTATATGTAACATGAGCTGAGGAATTTAATGAAACCAGCAGTTGGAAGTTTACAGCTTGAAAAGTTATTTAGATAACAATTGGAAAAATATACTAAAAACATCACTTTTCAAAGAAAACTCAAGTGAAACTTTAAATAATTCAAAGTACCCTTTTTTAAAAATATTTTTATTTTTCAATTATTCAAAGTTTTAATTATTTTTATTTTTAGTGTAAAATAAAATACTTATTAAAAAAAGGTACTTTGATTTTAATTATTTAAAGTTTAAACGAATAAAGTAGCCTAAGAGGAAATAAGTATTAAAATTTGAGTGTTATAACTGGGTATGGAATCATGATTTTGTAATTTCAATTGGAAGTTCCAATGGATTCCTCAGCTAATTAAACTGAATACTTTTTTGAAGCATGTCAGTTCTCCGATCTCCGGTAACAGAGTGTATTTGGGTAAGCATTGTAAGAATAAGCATCATTGTCATTCACGGTATCGTCATATATTTTACGGTCATCAAAATAACATTCTACAGAGATATCTATGGTGTAACGATTAACACTGTAGGTAGTGAGAAAAATGGACTTATTTTGTCACACTTATATTTTATTCTAAAGGCAAACAAAACTGTATTTTCGTATTTCGAAATAGAATTTAATGAATTTAAAAACTACCTACCCACTTCAATACAGTATACCTATTTAGAATATTGCGTTGTGCATTAACAAAGCATCTATAAATAATTATTTGCATCGAATCCGTACATTACTTAATTGTATCGGTTACATAAATTTTTTTTACTAGTAGTTTTTTTTAATAGTAAGCTATACCTTGTAAAACATTCGTGCTGGCTTACTATTTAAAGGTGGATCTTGGCATTGTGCAAAGGAGAAGAATGCATGTGATAAAATTTACTCATCTAATAACATTTTTAGAAAATGTTAAGGCCAAACTGCATCTCAACATACTTTATACTTTTATTTTTGTAGTGAGTAGTAGGTGAATAATAAATTGGGCACTATTATGAAGGCGTATAAACTACCTATACCGTACTGTGTTGTAAAGTTACATTTTTTCTAGTAATTTACTCAATATATTCTGTATAAAAAAATCTTCTGGATCGATATGTGTGTGATCACTTTGGTAGTTTGTTCTGTGAGTTGCAGGGTATGATGTATGATCACTCGATCAGTGATTACAATAATAAGACTACCATTTTGAATGTGGTCTAAAGAAAAAGATTGCATTTTTTGAACATCTCAATTTTTTATGAACTTAAATAATATTAGAATTACAGTATTAAAATAAGCTTTAAAACATATTCTTTATACAAATAATTATATGAATCAATGCTGCTTATTTATTTATTTATTTATATAGAACATCGGTAAGATATTTTATATTCATATTAGTGTAGGAATGTGAACACTACAGTCACTCGCTTTGAAATACCTAATAATTTTGCTGATAGGTAGTAGCCTATATATTATTAATGTAGTCACACTACTGCATATACATACCGGTAGGCCTACTGTTGTTTCTTCAATGGCTTCTTTTATCACTGTTTTTTTTTTAATAATCATCAAAGTACCCTTTTTGAATTATTTCATAAATGCATTTGAAAATGACTATAATTAGTTGAAACATGTAATGCATCGAAAAAATAATTTAAAAAAGGGTACCTACTTTAATAATTATTTAAAATAAAAAATACATACTCTTCTATTTTTATTGTATTATATTAGTTTCAAGTTCAAAAGACTGTAAAATCGATATGAATTAAAAGTATCTGTATAGATTCAAACAAATTGACATTCCTAAAGGCTAAAATGGTCAAAATGTTTATATTTTGTAACACTTCCATCCTCATTTTACACCTTGCTAAAATGTTTAGAAATTTATTCAGGCTACTGCAATGTCGATATAAATTCTATTGAACTTTTATTATTCGTTACATTTTTGTTGCAGTCTATTTTGATATGAAGTTGAAGTGAGCTTTCATTTTGCGAAATAATTATTGTAAAGCAATAAACAAAATAGGGTTGGAATCATGACGAATGGTGTTGAATTTGTGGTGAGCGACGCTGTGTTGCAAGCATCGCCGTCATCACAGCTTTGCACACAGCCTCTGGCGTACCTGAAAATATCATTAATTAGAGTAAAATGTTACCATAAAACGATTTATAGTAACTTACATGTAATTACAATAGATCAATTGGAAATACCGGTATCTCATAATATATAATGCAAAGCCAAAAAGGGAGAAGAAGTGAAGAAGAATAAATAGGAAATATATCATAATATATATAATGGAATGCAGTATATATATAATATCATAAAACAATAATCAGCAGAATGGTAGGTCATGGCTTCATCAGAATTTTCTGACCCAAAATATATGAATGAAACAAATTAGAAAACAATTTTCATAAGCTAATATTCCGTTTAAATGCATGGTCTTGTACTATCTGTTTTTTAGCTCCCTAACTACAATAGAATCTCCAACTCGAATATAAGTTTTCCAACAATCTGTTATGTATTCAAATTCATTTTCCTTCTTGAGACATTTAATATTATTCCATTTCTGCGTTCCTGTCCATTCAGTATAATTATTTTTGTTGGGATTACCCAGTTATTTTCAGGGTAAGAGAGATTGATTGAGCAAAGGAGACTAGAATAATCAAAATCATATCCATATCTATAAAAGCGAAATGGCACTGACTGTATGACTGACTGATTCATTCATTCATCACTAGAACTAAAAATCCACTGAACCAAATGCGTTCAAATTTGGCAGCCATGTTCAGTTGGACGTTTAGACGCGCGCTAAGAACGGATTTTTGAACTTTTCAAGGATACGCCAAATATTTAAGTTTTTCTATACTTTTTCGGCGTTTTCTCAATTTTTTCGAGAACCAATCGGTAGAAAATGTTGATATTTGGTAGGTAGGTTCAGATAAGGTCTAGAAATGTTGTGTTAAGATAATTTTGAATTCCGTTCAAGATTACGCCAGTAATCAGGTTTTTCAAAATTGTAGATGTATTGCGGGTTGCATATCTTCCGCCTTGATACGACCAATCCTTAAATCCTTAAAAACTGTAAATTCAATGGTTCAGCGAGATTATATATGAACTAATTTGGAAGATATTGAATCAAGTTTCAAACTATGTCCGATATAGTTCCCAAGGTTACGCTCAATATTAGCGTTTAACTATTTTTCGGAATTTTCAGAGCTTTTCTTGGATTTTTCGAGAATAAATGGGTAGAAAATGTCGAAATTTGGTGAACAGGTGCAGATTAGGTCTAGAAATGCTGTGTTCAATGAGTTTTGAATCCCTTCTGAACGGAATTTGCAGGCGAGCGAAGCGAGCCTGTTTGTCTCAGCTTACACTGACAGAGGTTATGCAGGCGAGCGAAGCGAGCTTGTTTGACTCACTGACACTGCTGATACTGTCGGGGGTCCAGGGTGCGGAGCCCCCTGGCTAGGCGGAGAAGGCAAGGGACCGAGCCTGCCGGCTAGTATATTCATTAACATATTGTATATTCTAGCACAGAGTAGGTAAATACTTTTCTGAGATTTATACCTTCTCTCGCTGTGATTCTAGTAGAGGCTATCCGTGGGTGGACCGAAACTTTTGTCTATAAAATCTGAATTTATCTCATTCAATGATGTGTTATAGGCTATGAATAATATTGATATAATGGATTTTGAATGTTGAATAATGATGAATATGATTAATAATATGTTGAAGTATGTGAGTGAATCAAAGAGTATATTCAAATTTATTTTCCTTCTTGAGACATTATTGATAATATTCCATTTCTTTTCCATTCCATTTCAGTATAATTGTTGGTATTGCTCAGTTATTTTATAACTGGGCTAATATATCATTATCAATCTCTGGTAAACTGAGAGTTATCTTAACTTTTCATTTAATATGAGGGCAAACTTTAAATTTCATATGTAGGTACTACAATATCATCACCTTCACAACTTCTGAACTAGTGAAATATTTTGATGGCTTTTATTATGGAGTTGATCAACATCATTGGAGCGAGCTCCCTTCATCAAACACTCATTCATACATTCATTCATTCATAGACTAACAACATCATAGGCTACATTCAATAACCTATATACGTAAGTACACAAATTTTACACAAACCTTACACAAATTTCACAAAATGATGAAAATCTGTAGCAGTATATACCGTAAGACGTAACAGAATAAAGTACGGTACTATAACAGAAAATTTTCATTACGAAACTGATATATAAATAATTAAATTTGTAAGAAGAATTCAATAAAGTACCGTAGGCTACGCACCGGTCATCAAAATAGAATCCTCCACAATGAGACATTCGAATCAGCTCTGTGTCAGTGGTTAGTGTACCACT
Organism: Sogatella furcifera; assembly: GCA_017141385.1. Taxonomy (NCBI): domain Eukaryota; kingdom Metazoa; phylum Arthropoda; class Insecta; order Hemiptera; family Delphacidae; genus Sogatella; species Sogatella furcifera. Next base: position 9,617,876 of record CM029550.1, on the reverse strand, counting down.
ATCCAAGGCACATCCTCTTACCGTAATTCTATCTCCTGTGTCATCTGCTGAAGGAAAATAATAAATCAATTAATTGCAATTTCGATTCGATTAGACATTTATTTACTCTTGATAAATATCAACATTATTTATTGTACGAATACATATTTATTCATACATATCCTATAACAATATTTCCTTTATCTTAGGGCTACTTTGTCATTTTTTTCAATTCAAATAATAAAAATCTCAGTACCTACCGTACCCTTTTCAAATTATTTTTTTATTTATGCATAACATGTTTCGACTGATAGATAAAAATAAAAATAAAATACCCTTATTAATGTGATTTAATCATATTGAGAATGGGCTATAAAGCACCGAAACATGTTAGTGATGAAATAATATTTTTAAAGTTTAAAAAGGTTATTGAATTTATTTTTATCTATAAATCTTGAAATAGCCCAAAATGTGAAGTTTAATTTCATGTTTCGACTACTCAGAGTCATTTGCATTTGAAAATCACCCTGAGCAGGTGAAACATGGTATGCATAAAATAAAAAATAATTTGATAAGGGTACGGTAGGCACTGAGATTTTTATTTGAATTGAAAATATCCTATACAGTGACAACTTTGATGATGTAGCACAAGCTGAATAATCACAATAATATTTGCATTTTTAAATTGATTCTAAGTTGTGTTGAAGCTGTGTGTACGCAGTTTATTTCAATTTACTACCAAGAAGATAATTATAATATACATGATAATTATTATATCGGCTTTCTAATCGCACTGAAAAGTATCAAGTCATTGAAAAGTTTGTTTGTTTGTTTATTTCCAATTGTTTTTTTTTCTAGAGGGTGATGCCCACATGGGCTCTTGGGCCTGTGCGTGGGTAATGGGAAGGATTATGATGAGATATGAATGGACCTTCTGCTTTAGGTGGGTTCCGAACCACCGGGAAGCGATTTTTGAGGCTCATAAATTGAATTCAGAGGAACCGGTCACCAGTACAATGGTGCTGGCAGAGGCACGTCGCTTGTCTAATATCACCGATTAGACGCTCTCTACCACTGGGACAAACCGCTTCCCAAATACTGTATCACCTTATTGTGTATCTTATTGAATGGAAAGTGAACACACAGCTTATCAAATGAAACCAATTCAATTTCTTTTATTGGTCAATTGATCCGATTTATTATGAATTGTTTTAATTTATCACTGATGTTTAATTTTTTAATAGAAATGAATTTCTATAAATTTACACTTATCAATAAATTTTAACAAAGGTTGACCGACCACTAGGAGCTGGATGAAAAGCTCCTCTGAATATAAATGACAAATAAAATATTATTCGAAATTGAATATAATATATTGTTTGAATTATATAATATAAAATTCATTATGAGAATGAAATCAATTGATTTATACTCATGCATCTATTTGTTTTCCGTTACAAACAGCTTCCACTTGAACTTCATGACACTGCATTCAATATTTGAATATTATAGTTTTATTGAAAAGTATTACTCACATTACATGTGAAGCGCTCAGTGTTGAAAAGTGGACGAAAAATCCGAAAGCGCTCCACATGTGAGTAATAGTTTTTAATAAAACTAATATTCAAATATTGAATGCAGTGTCGTGGAGTTAAAGTGAAACGTAATTTATGGTGATACGGGTTAAAATCGCATCCGAACCTTATCCCTACATCGTACCGAAACCTAATGTATTTCTATTTTTATTTTTTATACGTAGTATGCCGATAAGGAAGCTATAAATATGTTCAAGAATGAATAAATTCACCCTTTCCACCAGGCCCGGACTGGCCCGTGGGCCGGTGCGCCCTTCAATCTTGCGCCCCTTGCGCCCTCAAGTAATTTATAGAATCGAAATCGACGTGCCTCTACCACCACTGTTGTAACGGTGACCGGTTCCTCTGAATTCAATTCATGAGCCTCAAAAATCGCTTCCCGGTGGTTCGGAACCCACCTAAAGCAGTAGGTCCATTCATCTCTCATTATCATCCTTCCCATTACCCACGCACAGGCCCAAGAGCCCATGTGGGCATCACCCTCAAAAAAAAAAAATACATATATATATGCTCCATATAATTTATTGATATACAAATTCGAACTTGAAATTCCTTTAGAGAATATAGAAATAGAGTATTACGCATGTAAGAATGATCTATAAATTTTATTCACAAAGTGAGAAATTGAATCACCTCCTTTTATTCTCGTTAGCGTATTGACAATTTGCCTGTCGCTCGAGGGCGCCCAGTAGCTCAGGCTGGGATCCCACAAATTATCCCATTCATGAAATGAAGCGACAAAATTTAAATTGGAATGAATGGAGTAACTTACATCATTTTCAATCTGTCAAAAATCCTCTATTTCCGCTATTTATAGCTTCAATAATCCAAAATCCGCTTTTTTTGTTTCTCATTTTTCTCTAATTTCAAATTTTAAAAATTTGAGGCTGCCTTTATAAGGGTACTTAGTCTCTAATCTTATGCAAAGTAAGAATTTGAATGTTGAATGTAACAATCAGTTAGGATTTTGTAACTTTGATGATTATTGGGATGATGAGCGAAATAAGATAAAGAAAACTGAAGTTTATAACTTCAAAGAAATAGAAATAGAATAGACTAGGATGTTGTTAACGTGTTTTAAACTAGGTAATATCGTTGGAAATTTGATTCTAAAGAAAAAATGTTCAGTAGGTAATAAATGTTTTTGTCTAAAACGTACCTATACCTACCACAGTATTTCAAGAACACGAAACAGACAATAAGGCGTTTTTAAAAAGATTGAGGGTAAAGATTTAATAATAATAATAGAATAAAACCTTCACTTTGGGGAGCTCTTTGGAGGGAGTGATAACGCGTCAGTCTGATAACCAAAGGTTCAGAGGTTCGATCCTCAGCCAGGGAACAGTTTCTTGACCACAGCACAATCACATAAATACCACCATCTCGTCTTTCGAAGGAGGCGATAAGTCGTCGGTCTGCCTAAAAATGAGTTGTCATCTCTCATCATCATCCCTCTGATTACTCACGCACAGGGCTAAGAATCCATGTGGGCATCGTCCTCAGAAGCTAGCAGAACCTTATCATCACAAAGGATGTTGTCAGTTGATGTTATTTGTGCTAGATACAGAATGGTTGAAATCGTAAAATTGCTTCTGTTAAATTTATTATAGCCAATCAGACGGCTTGTTAAATTTGGAGGCGTGAATACGACAAAATCACCTCATCATTGTTAGTTTCTCGTTATTTTCAAACTTCTCCGGCTCGGAGGAGTGAAATAATTTGATGATCAATTCAATATTGAGAATTCGACAAAAACCTATTAAGAGGAAATTCTCAGTTCAATGTAACAAAGTTGAATTTGAAAAATGTATGATGAAAATATTTGTATCAATATAATACTGTCTTATAGAAACAAATAGAAGATAATTAAAGTAAGTTGCTTAGAATTCTTCAAGAATTAGAAGAAGTGTGTACTACTAGATGAATTAATTCTATGTAAAATTTCCTTATTCTATCCACTCAAAATTTCATTTCTTTAATGTCCCGAATGTACTGAATCACATTTCAACGAAAAATTGTTTCCTCTACTTGCAAATTCTCATTATTGGTCTAAGAGAATGCTTTTTATGTGCATTAATATAAATCAATTCGAAGTTCAATTTTATCACTAAATTCAGAACAGAATCTCTTATTATCTAATAAAAATATTTCATTTTCAAGCTTTCAAACATCATAGAGTTACTTTTAAAGTTGAAGTTTAGATTTATTTTAGGTTCATACACCCCCCCCCCCAGAGGATGCGCCCTTTCATAGGTGAAAGGCAGCGCCCTTCTAGGGGTCCCAGTCCGGCCCTGCTTTCCACTGTCCATTCACGAGCTTCACAATCAGAAAAAATTACCTAAAAAATAATATACGGTACCGTATTTGCAGATATAGTAAAGTAAGAATCTTTAAGTGATGATACAGTAATTTTCATACTCACCGTAGATGCCAGTGAGTTTAATACAGGCTGTGGCGGGGAATAGGCCGTTCCTGCCTTTTCTGCCTCCCATACAGGGTGACTCCAAAATGTCGACCGTGTAATTATTATGGAACGGGTCATCGCAGGCTGGATTGTCTCCATTTATTGATACACATTTGAAACATCCTATTGAGCCTTTGACGGTTACTGAAAGATGCGATAATTCACATTTTCAATTTGATATTTTTTCTGTATTAATAGAATAGAAGTAGAGTACAATGATGAATTCAACACTCACAATAAATTACAAAAAAATGGAATGATAAATCACAAACGTAAAATTCATGAAACTGTTCAAATAAGTTTAATTGCGCTCATACATATAGTCTGTCCGGGCAAAGAAGACATTCTGGCAAGATGGGAAAATGACTCTGGTTCGATCAATATTGGTTCAAAATCATAAATTGGGTCTCATATTGTAGGAAACATTCTGATCTACAAGTTGAGACCAAATTTATAAATTTTGAATCAGCAATATTGACCGATCTGGAGTGATTTTCCCATCTTGCCAGAATGTCTTTTTTTGCTTGGACAGACTACCAATCAACCAATAACTTATTCATTGATAATAATAATAATAATAAGATACGGTATTATAATCTAAAAGAGAAAACTAGGCTTAGACTGTAGCCTACTATTTCTCTTTCACTTTCAATTGGTAATGATATGCAAAAGGTTAATATTTCACGCACTTCAAATTTCTGGTTTGGAAAACCCTATAAGAATAATTTACTAATAAAAACAATTTTTAATGCAGTAATATCGATAGAAAGCCGAAAAATCACTTGAAAGCTTCATAATTATTCCAATAACATAATTACATATGGATGCTAATGATGGATTATATTCAACTTTACATTTGAAATTTATAATTGTATTGGTGAGTTTCTTCCCATTAATATATTAGTGTTGGTCCACTTGAATAATATATTGATGATTTAGGGTTTTGCAAGAAATAAAGCTTTTATGAATAATTCATCAATATTTATTGATCCTACAACTTTGCAAAAAATGAATTGCAAAAAAGTGAATTCTTGCAAAAAGCTTTTGAACATTTCTTAAGTCAATAAGGATTTCTTATTTTAAATAATATCTCAGTACCCTTTTTAATTATTTTTTACTAAAGCATTACATGTTTCGACTATTAATAGTCATTTTCGAATGCAATAGGGATATATAGGGCCTGTATATAACCTTATACATTCAACAATAATAACGTTTTTGTTCCTACAGAGTTTTACTTGAGGATAGGTACGTTTGTCACTTGAAGTAAAGTTTTATTGTTTAAACAAGGAATATGCACAGGCGAAACAAACCTGAATTAAGTGGCATGAGATACTGAACAAGGTTTCACTGTTGCCTACTCCAATTAGTAACAACGGAAAAAGAATGCCAGACACATTGTTTATTCTATAGTCGAGATGATGTTTGAGGAGAGATCGTGCGAGGGGGGGAGGAATAGGGAAGAAAGTGGATGAGCAAAGGGTTATAGAACTAACGAAAAGGAGAGATGAATAAGGATATGATCGTGTTTAATAAATGAGAGGGAGTAACAATAACAATGAATGCTCTATAGAGCTAGAAGCAGGGGAGAAGGAAAAATTATTTAAAAAGTCACATTCATGGAAGTGTAGCTCACCTTACAATATCCCTATTTTCAACAATTATTGAAAATATATATATCCTTGCATGGATTTATTGATTGTTCCACTCAGGCTACTCTTTCTAGTTTCAAAATAAACTACTAAGTTGTTTTTTTCAAACCCGTTCTAAGTCATGTTGCATTAGATTTACCGGTATTGATTATTCCACTCAGGCTACTTACTCTTTCTAGGTTCAAAATTAACTACGCTAATACGTTTTTTTTCAAACCCGTTATAAGTAAAGCCTATTTTGATAGGCAAAAATTTTTTTTTATTAAATGGACTTTTCAATGAGACATAAAATAAGCTACCTACTCCAAAGTAAAAACTGCCAAACTATAATTTGAAACACCTTTAGAAATTCAATAGTATAGTGTGTCTGGATATGAATTCATTGTTTTTGAATCAATCAAATTTCATTCTATTGTATCAGCTTTGACAAAAATACAATGAGAATTAAAGTAAGATAGATAGGATATCTCAAACAAAGGACTACTACTGAAGAAAATCATGTCTGCAATCCAAAATACAGTTGTTTACCTCTGATTTAATTCGGCTAAAATTAATTTGTTTCATCTACTATCATATTGAAACACCACTGGGCTGAGTCTACCCATGTTAATTGTCAAAAAACATTTGGGAAGTTGATGAGTTACATCAAAGAATTATAGATTCCTGTATACCTACATACTACAATACTCGTTGGCCATGTAAACAAATTTTTCTCCATTAAAGTAATTTTCGCAGGTAAAATTGAAGTTGAAATTTGGGCTAAATAAATGAATTCTCCATCATTAACGTCAATTAAGTGTGCTATTATTGAGAGCGGGAAACAACGAGGAGACTGTCAAGGCTTGGGCTTGGCAGGCTTTGGGGAATAAGAATGGATTAATTTTCCTGGGAGGGGTGAGGGGGTCATATATGAGGATTAGAGGAAGAGAATGGGAGAAGAATGACAGAGATACTAGAGAATGGGAGGGATAATCGGGAGAGAGAGAAAGAGGGAGGAAGAGAGAGTGAGAATGAGAGAGTGATGATTGAGGGAGAACCATAGAAGAGTAATGTATAGGTACCCTAACCCCAAAGTGAGTAAATAATGCAATGCTCAATTATTAGTAAGTTCGGTCATTGTAGGTTCTATACAGTATAATCACAAGAGAGCGCACCTCGGTGTGAAATCAAAATGTATGTATACAACACTATGTGGGTTATACACACTACCGGAACCTAATCTGTTCTGTTCACTCCATGTTCTATGTACTCGTATATATGTTTATGTTATAGTAGGATACAGTTACAGTATATTGAGTTTACCAACTTTCTAGTTGGCAGATCAATTTTCTATGCCTTTCAAAGTTTCTGTCCAACTTGTGATTGCTAATTTGAATAAAATGATGGGCTCATACCATTGAGCAACTCACCACTCAACATCTTTGATGGATAAGTTAGAAACTGCCTATTTTAACCTAGTTTGCATTCGCATCAATCCAAACCTGCTCTGAGATGGAACTAAGAATTACGGTACCGTAACGTACACCAAGTACAATAATTATGTGTAATTTATGGAATTTATAGATTTTTGATGAGCTTAATGGCGTTGACTGATCTTACTCTGTAAACTTCTTCAGTAGTACTTTGAATATTACAACTATTTTTGTATATTTTTACAGTCAATTAATTAATACCCAATACATATTCATATCCACGTATATTGCATATATTTCACACTTTTCATTTTATTCAATCTGCAATAAATAGGTACCCAGTTATTTATTCTATTCACATTTACATATATCATGGCATTACACACTTCCAATTCCATTCAATTATGACTTTTCTGAAATTTTGTTGCATGAGTTCTCGACTCATCTCTCTTCTTCATTGTAACTTTTCTCAAAAGGTCCTACTCCTTGAGTCCTTGGGATAGAAAATCTAAAAATAATGTAATGGGTTTTATTTTGTGTTAGACATAAAAGCTAAAACTACAAAAATCTTAAATATTTACCAGCATATCCGAATAGAAGTGTGAGTGAAGGCCATACTAGTAGTATAATTTGGTTGATCATAGTAGGTACCGAAGTTAAAGCTAAAGCATTGAAGCTTGCATTTTCTACTCAGTCAGAACGGTTCCTGGAAAAAGAGCAATGTATTAAATTAAATTTGTTGAATCATGCAGGATGTAGTGAACCTGTGAACGGGGAAATTCTGAGTTACAACAAGTGATTAGTGTGATAATGATAATTTTCCATACAGATATAGTAGTCCATTGTTAGTCTACTACTGTTTTCCATAATTCGTATGAACTTTAACTCTAAATGAAGAATGACGGATTGAGAACTGCATACTAAAATTAAATGAAAAGAATCCCAATTTTCTATCTTCTTTATAGGGAATTTTTTCAATGCCACAAAATATTCTGAAAATCTTGAGGAAAAAAGTGATTGCTTGGAGATTTGATGAATTATCGAACTTGGTTTTACAAACACTTTACTAAAATCTTTATACCATAGGCCTACCGCGGTACGGTATTATCATTTTTCCTTTGATCAGTTCATATTAAATTTATAGTTTTCTTCATTAAGTATTGCTCCTATTTTTATTGCATTAAATTGATTTCTCAGTTGTGCTCTATATCAATTGGATTTTTGAAACGGTCCATTTGAATTCAATTTACAGATTGAAAACCAGGCTACAACCATTTCAACATTTCAAATAAAATGATTGTGTTTTCATATCGGAATCCAATCAAAAATTCAAATTTTATCACGTTATGTTGATATAGTCTGTCCAAGCAAAGAAGACATTCTGGCATGATGGGAAAATGACTCCAGCTCAGTCAATTTTGGTTTCAAATTGGTTTCAAATTGTAGGAAACATTCTGATCTACAATTTGAGACCAAAAGTTTAATTTTTGAACCAATATTGACCGAGCTGTAGTCATTTTCAAATCTTTCCAGAATGTCTTCTTTGCTTCAACAGAATATGCTCTATTGAATTCGTGTGAGACCATTTTCCACCTAGATTTCAACAAATTGGATAGAAACAGCGCTAATCTGGTTGAGTGCAGAGGAAATTTCGAAAATGATGAAAATGAAAACTGCTGTCCGAAGATTGTGATTCGTTGAAGGAATAACAAAGTCGAAGTTTTCACGTTGTCTGAACAGACAGTTTTCTGTGATGGAATCAGCAGTACAGTCGGCCACGAAAGAAATCTAAATAAATGAAGAAGGAAGGGAGGAAAGAAACAGGGATAGGCTCCAGAATTCCCCAACAAGATCATCCAACACGGTTGCAGAAACGAGGGAAGATCTATATATTTTTATCTCGTTCTTTCGAGAATTACCCCTCAAATCGTTGGTTGCCTCTAGTGCTTATTAATGAATGCGACAGTTGAATCTTAATTAAGGAAAATAGGGAATGCTCCAAGGACTTAACAAGAGTGTAAAAGCGAGAAGAAAGTCGACAGCAGTGGCCTAACTTGCTTCGAATCGCTCTACAGACTGTTTAAATATTTGTTTCAAGAGCTCGCTACTCTTTCTTTTCCGTAAGTACTGTCTTACTTCTCACAGTAAGGAGTTACAATAATAATTGTGCACACAAACGAGACATTATGTACTCTATATATTATTACTTCATTATTATTAGTTATTTTATTACTTATACCGACAGATATTTTAGAATATTGATATACCTTCTTCATAGAAAACATACTTTTTACACTTTTATCAAAGTTCAAGGTTTTAAAACTTATCCATAATTTAAGTAAGTAAAAACAAAGTTTATCAGATCCACAAAGTTTATTTAAAAACCATACTTGAGTTTTCCACTGATGATGATGATCTTTAATCATCAAGAATCCTTTGAAGTCTGAACTCCATCTATATTATCCTATATTGTAATCTCATAATATATTGTATGAACAAAAGTTAATCAAGAATAAGAATAATGAATTTCCCCCCTCTCAATAGGCTACTTTCTTCCTCCACCAAAGCAGTCTGGGTGCAGCCAGCAGACTCAGGTAAGGTTCGCGCATGCTGAGAAGAGACGGCGTCACAATGTAAAGTGTATTGAGAAGGCGTCCCTAATCAGCTTGCGCGGACTAGCCTCACAAATTAGTCAGTCTCTGCGGACTAATGCGCTCATCTCCAATTTCACTACTGTGATGTTTGATGTGTGCCCCACAATCGTATATGACGGTAATTGATGATCAGACAAGGCTAAGCCTAGGCTATTATTGCACGTCATATAGGCTATGCCTTGGGGACTATTTGCATCGGTTATAGTGGTTGGCAACGGTCATGCGCGTGCGTGAAACACCCATGTGTAATGTGTGTGTTTGTAGAAGTAGACAAAGCACGTGGCGAGGGTAGCTAAACACAGTACTGCGTCGAAACCGCATGGCGGCTAAATACAGTAACCAAACCACATCCACAGTTGACAGATACCTAATGAGCGCTGTTTATCTACAAAGTTTTATGGTGGTGGTTGTCGCCTACTCAGTTCTGTGACTGCTAATGAAAATATTAACATAGTCGGTGCCGAATGTATGACTGAGAAAAACATCGGGGAAGTTTGAATAGGCCTACGGTGTTACAAGATACTGCAATCATGAATGAGGGACAACAAGCAAAGAGATTCGCTAGTAATACAATGATCTTTATGGATTTATCTATGCTACAAGTGAGTTTTTTGGATGCGCTAGCATTGAAGCTACAAAATAGACAACAGATAGAGACACAGCTGGGAGTTTGATGATTCAATTTGTGTATCTCAAATTTCCATATCTCAGACTACCGATGACTTCTTGATGTAACGTGAATGTTTTTTCTGATTTGCTTATAGATCAGAAAGCCGCCAACTTCGAAACTCGCGGTCGTGAAGTTCTCTTCTCGACAAACTTGACGATAACAGATAGCGCCGATAGAAATGGGTACCTCGGATGATATGGAAAGAAATTTTCCAGCAAGATAAGAACGCTAATGCGATTGTAATGCTGTGTCACGAGTTGTGCTGAAGGGGTTGCGATTTTTGGATTCAAACTTTGTGACTCGTATGTGTGGCTCGATGCTAATAAACTTTGTTTACTCCAAACACTCAACATTCTCCTTAGTCTTGAACTTATAACTGTGATCAATTGAAATCAAATTCTCCGAGAAACTAGGTTTCAATCTTATTATTCGAATAATTGAGATCTAATTGTATATGCATATTTCTAGTCCTTATAACTTGCTCCCATTTTTTCACAAATTCTCAATCTTATGAAACAATCGCATTCCAATTAACATATATTTATGTACTACAATGTGTATCTTACTATCCTCATTCCTCATGTACACCTAAACTATTATGAAAGAGTCCCCATATATTTTCAAGTGAAAAGCTGTTAATTTCTGTATTTTTCAATGCCTTCTGGCGGGATTCCGATATTTTCCACCTGAAAAACAAAGTTTGTCTCGTTCGCTTGCCTTCAGGTGTTCAGGGGGTAACATGGCAAGTCAGATTGCGTGACAAGGCATGCGATATGCCAGGCATACGGCAATAAGTCAGGCAAGCATGTTTTTACACGTTGGCCCTGTTCTGAATATCGACCGACAAGCATGAAGCATGCACTCATGCTGGTAGAGCCCACAGGCTAAGCCACTATTGTATAATAATATAGTACACACCTTTTGTTTTGTCTGTGGTTATGGAAAAAAGTGAGAAAGACTAAAGAATTAGACGACAAATATTTGAAAATGGTTTAATAGTTTTTAGAAAGTGTTTCACTAGCTAATTCAATTTATTAACTAGTTCCGTAGTAACCAATTATAAAAAATAGTACTCCTCTATTTCATTTTTCATGACGTACTGCTAGTTAATATTTTACTCTTCAATTATTATCGACGGTACTGCAGTCCCAATTTTTTTTAATACTAGTTTAAAAAACTGCGATTTAAAAAGTTCAAGATTTAACTAGTTTAAAAACACGTGTGAAGGTTCTATAACTAATATTAATAAAACGTAAACTGCAAAGTCGAGTGTCGTTAATAATAATAATAATAATAATAATAATAATAATAATAATAATAATAATAATAATAATAATAATAATAATAATAATAATAATAATAATAATAATAATAATAATAATAATAATAATAATGCAAAAGTGTTCATCTATTTACTTAATAGTGTATTGGAATCAGATATTATACAGGTCACATATATAGGCCTACTGTGAAACTAAGAGAAATAAATAAAATAATATTTTCGGAGCAAAAATTGAACAAAGATTAATTTAGGAGGCCAAGAGACCCATGCAAAAGTGGACATAATCCTCAGGAAAATCAGTTATTTAGATTATTATCGATTATATTCAAAGAGTACGAGGACCAGTAGTGAACCGCGTACTAAACAGAGATCTGGGGAATATGGTAAGGCCTACCATCTAGGAAAACCTAGATAATATATGCTAATTGAAAAATTTCAAAATCTCAGCATCACAGAACAATTTCTGCTTCGCTTACTGCATAAATAGACCATATTCAATAGAGTTAAACAAATAAAGTTCATGCATCATGCATTTTTGTTTCAATTTTCCATGCTTCCTGAACCGAATTACTGACGGGACTTTGCTTCAAAACTGAATGGGATAAAGTATAATATTATGTATAATACATGCCAGTTATTCTGAATATCAAATAAGTTTGAAAAATCGGATATATCTCTTGTCACAATGTGCACCGGTCTTGGGAGTTGGATTAGTGCTTCTTTAAAGTACAGACCTGACCTCAATTAGAATCATCTTATAATAAAGTAGGAAATTATCTCGTTAAAACTCTATATAATTGACATTTGAGCCACAGCAACTGACAACTTTGAACTTTCAGTGGTTGCTGGTTGAAAAATAACACAACACAAAACATCGAGTGCACACTTCTAATTTTCCAGGATTTCCAATGAAACGGTTCAAAGGTTTTCCTCGACAGGGGTTTTTCACCAATGTTCGATTTTGACGAGATTTGTATCGTTAAACTAACCGTAGCTCAACGAGCCATTTAGCGGAACGACTGCTGTTTAGTTTTTTGTTGGTCTGTTTCGCTTTTTCAGCTCCGAAATAATTATTCCAAAACGATAAATGAATATCGGGTTACAGTGAAATTCCACACACATGTGCTGGCTAGTTAGAATCAAAAACTCTACTGCATTGATTCATTATTATTCCATAGATGATATTATTACTTGTTTCTCAGTAAAAACTTTATTATAGATTTATAATGGAATAAAACACACATATTGTCAATTCTACAGTTTAGTTTTTGGTTTGGTTTGGCCACGGATACTAGAATACTTTATTCTAGTATCCGTGGGTTTGGCCACACAGGTAACTTTATTTTTCAAGCTGATACAACATCGATAGCACATCTATTCTATGTAATTATAATCTATCTATACTATAGATTCTATTGGAAAATGATAAGAACACATACTCATAGTCATATAAAATCTATAAATAACAGAATGTGGAATTCCCAAATGAAAATATATCGTTATGATTGAATCTTGAATTAATCATAATTACGAACAAAATAAATGTGTTTGGTGATTTCAGTTCCTGAGTTTCAAATTATAAGATTAATGTGAAATATTCGATAGAGTGATTCAAATTATGAACATTTCTTTAGGATTGTAATGTAACTGAGATCTTTACAGAAAAGTCTATTTTTGCAAAAAAAATCTCTTCCAAATTTCAAAGGAATATTTGTTAAGATCACCATGATGAAATTGATACACTTCCTAATTTGTGAGGTGAGAACACAATATCTTCTAAACAACATTGCATTAAATTGAGTACAATATTACTGTCAAGAAATCAATATTGATCGAGCTGGGTTACAAGTTTCAGTTTTAAATTTATTCGAATAACTAGTCAGATTCTCCTTGTAGTGTCTCTCTACTTATAGAATATGAATTTATTTTCATTCTAATAATTTTGAAATTATTCATTATTTTGTAAATGCAATAGGTTTTCTAAGACCTGGCATGGAATAGAAATTTTTCAATCTACGGAAAGCATAACTACAGGCAGGCAGAATCACGATACAGAAGTTATTATCATTGAAATTATTCATCGCAGACTTCACTACTTTCGTTAAATAATTGAAATTTATTAAAAAAGTTAATAATAATTAGTCTTTTGTTAGTCGCCAGGCCTCACCTTCTGATATTAATGATGCAGGCGTTTTATAGGTTGAAACTGCTAAAACGGTCTTTTTCTAATGAAAGAAGACGAAAAATATTCCTATAATGGCAACGCTGGATTCTGGCGCCGGGCCAAGCCAGCATGTGTGACTGATGGAACGGAAGAAGTGCTAACGAAAAATTATGAAAATTGAAGGTTTGTGCTTGCTATATCATTCTCTATCACAATATTCCTACTCCCTGCAAAGGGCTGGCACCTGGTAACATCATGTGACACCTCTGTAATATGCTGAAATAAGGATTTGGCGAGATAAAACAAATTTACCTGGGTGCAATTTTTTTCGGAGTGGCAACAGCTCTTGTTTTCCGACCAACCTTGTCAACACTCTGCTTCTGTTGTTTACTTATAGTACAGAGCAAACTGTTTTGTTACATGGATTGTTTGAAGGCTTCTCTAATAAGTCCACAATCAGATGAATATGGTATATGGAGCTTCTGTGGACATTTATTAGCCTAATCCGTTTGTTGAAAGCCAATTTTAAGTCCTCATTTTTAGAATTTTTAAAATCATTGAAAAAAAATTTAGCTGATGACGTTATTTTATTTGAAAATAATTGAGCTGTTAAAAAGTGACGAAGAATGCATAGGCCCACGGATACTATAATACATGTTCTAGTAGCCTATATAATATGTTCGTTCTGTAATCGCTAATATTCAAATGATGAAAATCCTTCTCGCCAACTCCAAACCATAGAACGCTTCAATTGTTGTCCATTTGAATGTCAACTGCTATCCATTTCTTGAGAATACCTTCTACCAATCAAGTACAAGGAGCAGAGAGACTATCTAATAGGAGCCCTTCTTAGAATTTCCATGAAAATAGCCGTCTGAGAGGGAATGGTTTCGATTAACTAATGCGGGAAATTGTTCTACTTAGAAGACTAGAGTTTAAAACGTTATGTGATAGCTGAAGCGTTGTGAACGAAATAAAAATGAATGGAAACTCATCAACTTGATTATTCATCAATGAAGTAATTAATTTGGAAGAAAAACTGAATATTAGTGAAAAAACGTTTTGTTTTCAATGTTCCTCATTATATACGAGTAATTTGGAAAGAACTATATTGTTTTATTCATAGAAAGAACTGTTAGACCCAGAAGTCTATACATCTATAAGTTTGAATCTATGTCAATCTCAGCTTATTTTGCAATCAAAGTAAAGTACCTACCAGTCAATAATTAGAACAGGAAAAGCTTAAGCTGACTCAGAAATAGCCTACCTTAATCGAACAATGACGTTATTGCGCCCTTTCATTTTGACAAAACGATTTAATTGGTACCTATGAGTTGATAGTCCGTTTCGAGCGAGATGCAAGATCGATGCTTGTTGGTAGAGATGAGGATGCTCAGCTTTAATGCGAGATGGAAAAGTATTTGAGCTTGATTACTAAAAATAAAATGGCCAGTTGGTTTGTTTCAAACTCATTCTACCTTCAGATTTGTTCATTTCGTTTCTAACCAATTCTACTTCCAGAAATGTGCGTAAAAAAAGATGATATAAGGATACACCTATTACACTTGATAATCTTCTGGGCTTCTTCTGGGCTATTACACTTGATAGCTTCAAACTACAGATAGATTGATACATATAACTATACTACAGATAGATATATAAGTATAAATAAAGGTTCAACTTCCTTTGAAGTAAGAAATTCAAGTACTGTACATACAAGGAGATAAAGTCTATAAAATATTCAAATTTGTAACAATATAAGATAATCATTACTCAATACTGAAGAAGGCCTTCCAAATCGATTGTATCAATCATATCATAAGATACGTCATTTTATTTGTAGAATATAATGTAGTAATATGATATCGAAATAGAAGAAGTTTTGGGCTAACGCCTGTTTTTTCTTTCCTTTTATTGTATTAATTCAATGAAATAAATATCAAATCATCTTTTCAAGCCAAATATTTTGAATTTTACGCATTTTGAATTTTGAATTTCACTCTTTTAACGCATAGCAGGTCTATCGTGTATATTTTTTATTCACTTTTCATTTTTCTGAGGGTGAATATAATTAGATGATTAGACTTTCGTATCTTCTTGAAAGTAGATTTAGTTCACGATTTTCTACTTTACCAAAATGTAAAAGTATCATATTGGATGAAAATATTGAACATGGAAAGAAAAGCAGAACCACAGAAAAATCAAAGTATTCCCCCCTACTGTGGCATAACGAACTAAGACGTTTATTGGTTGCAATGTAAGGTTGATTCTAGATAGAGGAAATAAGAAACTATGTTGAATGGAGAGAATTTTGTTGGAAATATAAATTCTTGTATTCTTTCCTCGTACACGAATTCATACACCTGAATGAGCACAATCAATCACTGTTCCTAGACGATTCTGTCTGAAGAAAAGTTATGTTGGAAGAAATGTACATATCTGACAAAAATAGTCGTCATTGACATGTCAAAAGACGACATTGAGGTACGTCAAATGACGGCATTTGCTAAATTAAATAAAAAATGTAAATCTGTACTTTTGAATTATAACCTGTTGTATATTTGAGTTACATGAATTATTCAAATTACTTGTTGTATTTAGTTCAACATCTTTCTTGTGAAGGTAAGTTGAATATTTTTTTCATTCATGATAAGAGACGACATTTATATTTCACAGTAAATATTTCGAATCACTTATTTTTTGGCCTAGTGAAGAGGAATGCATAGAGGAGGAGCTTCTTCTATCATAGATTATTAATTAGTATTTCGTCATGGAAAGCAACATCAATTCAAATATAGGCCTACGTTTTTGGTACAGGTAGTTAGTAGTTAATACCACATATTTTTCAAAAATTGGACTCACTTGGGATCGACAATAGTGTGTTCTACCTTGTACAACATTTTCTGTGGTACCTACTTATAAGGGTTACGGTACTATGAATAACAGATTGCATGGTGTTTGTGTGGCCACTAGTTTCAGTGCATAAAGATAGCAAAACAAAAAACCTGGCAACACCGCATAGAGTTCATGTGTAGGCTGTTAGCATACCATGAATAATTAATTAATTCTTTTGTCACATGACCGACGAGAAAGTCTAGGGGTGTTCAACGTTGGGGGGGGATGTAGGGGACTGGTAGAGTAAATTAGGGAGAATATTGCCTTGAAAAGGGTTGGAACGAGAATAGAGAGAAGAAATATGGAAGGGAGTGTGGGAGAGAGCGATGAAGAAAATTGGAGAGTGGTAGATAGTATGAAGAGAAACCGCGAGAGAAGGGTGAGAGCCACGTATAGACTGTCCAAGCAAAGAAGACATTCTGGCAAGAAGAGAAAATCATTCTAGCTCGGTCAATATTGGTTCAAAAATTATAAATTTAGCATCAAATTGTAGGAGACATTCCGCTCTAAAATTTGATACCATATTAATAATTCTTCGACTAATATTGACCGACCAGCAATCATTCTATCATCTTGCCAGAATGTCTTCTTTGCTTGGACAGACTATACCTACTGTGAATGATTCCAAGCCTTGACTACCACTACGGTATGCATTTTTAGATAATCTGATGGAAGGGAGTGTCTTGAAGTATGATGCTGCATGGAGACTGGCTTACCTAGAGATGAGACGAGCTCAGTTTATGTGTTCAAAGTCTCCTATTTATTTTTCAATTTGCAAGGCTTGCTTTGTTTCAATATGTCCCTGGCTAGACTACGGTAGTGAGACGGTGTGATGGAAAGAATTTGAATTCGAGCTAGTTCATTCACTTCTCTTTTGTGATAAATTGATAGAGGTTTTCCCACTATCTTCAATATTCAATCGCAATATTGTCAAAACTGAAATATGAAAATCTCATAGATGCTGCGTTGAATCTTTTTTTTTATAAATACCGTAACGGAAAATATGAGTAACGACAAATTAAATATTTTTTGTTGAAATTTTATAATCATTCCATATTTTCCTTTAATCCTTTACCTTTATCCTTAGATGTACTCATACTAATATTATAGACACTACTACACACTACACTCATTCTATACTCAACTAATAATGGAAATTTCTTTAGTGAGATAACATTGATGTGTGTGAAAGAAACCCCTGGAATTATTTTGATCTTAGGACATACTCATAGATACAGCACTAGAAACAAAGATAAACTTTTACATTTGCAAAACCATAGACTTGAGTTCTATGAGGAGAAGCCCACATACATATTAGGAACCAAGTTTTATAACAAGCTACCAACAAGAATCCAAGAAAAGGCAAATTCAAATAGTATAGATTCAAATTAGAATTAAAAAGATACCTCACAAATAGAGCACTCTATAGTATCGAGGAATACCCGCTCTCTTAATAAATAAGGTCAACTTCTATTAGTTGAATCATATTTTATTAGTTGTACTTATAGTTAGTTTAGTAGTACCTAGTTTAGTATATGTATAGTTGTTAGTTTAGTAGCATATTTTAGTGATAAGACCATATTAATGGAAGTGACACTATTCATTGTATGTATTGTACAGTTTTATGAGTAAAGAAATATGAAATAAAATTGAGGTGCAGAATCAACATGAAGAGATGGGGGTATTCAGATGACCAAAACTAAAAAAATGAAATGAGATGAATTCCTCCTGACTTGAAAATTTGGCAAGTAAATGAAAGTATCCATACATTTGATGATTTCATATCAATCCATCAATTTTTCTAAATTTTTTAATCAATTGATATATAAACATAAACCAGGCCAACTAATAATGAATAAATGGTAATTAGAGATCACAAAATATTGATACAATTATTATCAGTTTCTAGCACGTTATGTTTCGTTCTTGTAGGTGATTTTCAATTGTCAAGTATGGATAAATTATTTTACTTCTATTCACACTCCGACACTTGAAAGTGAATCTTAAGAGAACGAAACATGTTATGTTGGAATAAATAAAGTTAAAGGGTACTAGTAAGGTGAAAAAGATTTGAGGGATATCTGGGAAATTCAATTGATAAATGTTGGTGATGAAAAAATAGATTAGTTTACTAAAATTGAGTAAAAATGTCTGTCATAGGCTATCACGTTACTAAGGGTAGCATTCAAAACTTATTGAAAAGTTTTTACCATCATAATAATTCATTTCCAATTTTTCATAATTGAATTCTGTACGAATGCAATCAATAGGTTTTTGAGGTTTCACAATAATGTACAATAAGCTCAAAATGAGAATGAACGGTTGTAAACTGTTGTCGAAGTTATGTCTAAAATCAATCAACTCTGGTCTGGTAGCAGGAGAATATAAGTGGAATTGATTGGTGTTTATGTACGAAAATAGAGATGATGGCCAGACACAGACAATCGATGAAGGAGGAGGAGGAGGAGGAGAGAAAAGACGGAGAGAAGAAGAATATGGAGAAATGTTCAGTAGTTAGATGGGTCGTTACTTTGCAAGTCCTGGGTCAATTTCCCTTGTTTGTGGCCTACAATCCCCCCTTTTGAGTCTCATCCCTTCCACAATGCAGACACAATATAGACAGAACTTGCGGATAATCAGGGATACTAGAATAGTAGATAGGTAGATTAGTAGAATCAAAGTTTTGCAGATTTAACATCCACGTAGATTTTGCATCTAAACATCTTGAGGATCATCAACATAGGGCTGCGAGTTAGTAAAGACCAGGTAGATGTTGTATTTTTTGAGAACTATAAGGAGGATTATGAGGTTAGAATGATGTCTTTAAAACGACATTTATCTCCTCCATTTTTAGTTAATCCTGAAATGATTGTGAGTGTAGGTACAGTTTTAGAAATTTAAAACTAAAATCTTGCAACTTCTGAATCCTGAATTATAAATCATACCCTAAGCAGGGCCCTCACGTGGTTTTTTGGCGCCCTGTGCGAGAATTTTTTCAATGCCAAACATAATTCTAGCTGCCTTGCATGCTCACATTTTTCTCATAAGCAATCCCAATGTTGCATGTGGCATGGCAAAAACGATTAGAGGGACTTGCTGATTGTATCCCTACGCATTGTTTCTTATTTTCATAATTGTATTAGATACGTGATAAGCAAAAGCCTACAGGAATTGATACAAAATAACTAAAGGAAACTAAAGGGAATGTATCTAAAATGAGCTAAACTGTCACATTGTACCATACTTTATCGTTAAAATATTAAATTTTCAATAATTGATTAATTTATTTTATTAGTTTGCTTTGAAGCACATAAGGAAGGGAATAATAAATTTTTCACAGAATAATATTGGGAATCATCATAATTATTCCATTTCACTGGAAATAAAGATGTTTTAACAAAAAATCGGAAACTCAATAACAAGCAAATTGAAGATTTCAGCCATTTTCACTGCTCTACCCAACTTTCTTGAATAACATTCAAAATAGTTCCTAATTCAGCCAGCAGATGGCAGTAGCAATAGAGTGACTTGTTTCGACTTCCATTGGACACGCCTCCAAGCTCCGCCTACGATCAAAATGGCCCAAAACATCGGTTAGAAAAGTTTTGAAATTCAAGCAGTAGATGGCAGCAGTTGACGGGTTATGTTTCAGATTTGACTTGGACACGCCTTCATGTCCCGCCTGCTCTTTTCTTATTGGTTCACAGTGTTTCGTGAGTTCTGTCTTAGAAAATGGCTGCTAGCAAGAAAATGATGGATGATGTATCATACACAAAAATTACAATGATTTGTTATTGAAGATCTTGAGCTAATATAGCTAATATTTAAATATGTATTTAGGCTGGTAAGATTCTATTGGGTTGGTATTTGAAGAATTTAGTTATTTTATTTGGACTCAGTTTTACTTTTATTGAGTAAATCAAGCCAGTACTAGACTTTAGTACCAGAACGTTTTCTCTTCCCAATTTTGATAAATGTATACTGACAATGATGATCATGTCACATTTATGCTTGTATTATCCACAATCAAAGTATCGAACTGACAAAAATATTAATCTGACAATAGAACTATCACACTGTCAATGAATTGAAAAAAAACTATGAATCATCAATCTTTCTTGAGTAAAATGAAAGTCAAAAAGCACCGTAATAAGAGTGAAATTATTTTTATACATGAAAATTTCACACGAAAACGAAGATAGAAAGACATTTATGAAATAAAAATAAATTTCTATGGTGTATAGTAAATTTGGAAGACTATCAAGATAAAGAAAGTTGTTTTGGATTTGACATGAAATTCAAGCCCTTCAAAATGATGATAACCTACTGCATATGACTACTTTATTGTCCAAAACTGTTTATATCCAGAGAGAATACACCTAAATAAAATAAAGAAAATATAAATAATAGATCTAGAGTCTTATTCTATACTCTCTGTTCACCTATAGGCCTATCTGCTAATTAACATTGCAGATAGGCCTACAATTAGCATTGTTCTTTATGAAGACAAAAATAGATTTATCTAAACGATCAATCACTGAACTCTTGACGATTCATTATGGAATGTCAAGGTCCACATAAAACAGCAGTTTAGAAGTTTCGGATACTCAACACAAAATGGGTGTGAGTAGATTGATTGATTGATTGATTGATTAGCAGTTGATAAATTGAGGTAGCTAGGAAGTAAGTGATTGATTAATTTCTAATATAGCAACAGGACCGCAGTTTTGAATGATTGACTGTTGTAGTAGGCCTATTCAAATGTCCTTCTTTTCCTTCTTCAGCAAAACGGAGCTAGTTCATCTCTCTCTTTTTTCATAATTGTGTTATAAATCAACACAAAGTTACAAATTCAATACGATAAAAAGAATTATTCATATCCGAACTCAATATTCAGAAGAATGAATAATTATAGAGAATTTTTTATTCATAGAAAAAAACTGTGATTGTAATGTAGGACTATTGTTTGAAATTAGTAAATGAATATATAAATACAATATTAATTCGAACATTTTAATTATCTAAATTGGAATAGGAGAAGTCTTGGGCTAACGCCTGTTTCTTCATTCTTGACTGTACTATTGTAATTGAATTAATAAATAAATTGATACTTTTTGAACCAAGTCCATTCATTGAGTTCATTTTAGCATAACCCAAAAAGTCTTGGAGTTATACTGGCTATCTTCTATATTCACTGTACTTTAGGTCGGTCATTGGTCCGTTTTGCAATGTAAGATGATAATATTATTATTGACTATGGATATTATCCATACTCTTATATCCATACTCGAAGATATGGCCGTGGAACTTCTTCGGAACTCCCCACAAAATGAGCCATACGAAATAATAATAATAATACTCGAAGATATTATCCACCAACCATAAGTTACTCTATTTTAACTACTTTACTCAATTTTATGGAAACCGTACTCTATTTGATGAAACTTCCGAGTTGGAATTTCAAATCTGTCTATCTTACGTCAAATCTGAAGTTACCTCAATTATAAGGACTTCCATTACTTCCATAGAGTATAGCCTTAACATCCGTTAGAAAAAAGTCTGACGTCAATATCAATGAAATCACGTCACACTGGTGAATTCAATAGGTATTGGATTTCTGTACGCCTACAACTGGCTGTGGTCTTGGAATAGAGGTAACAAATATCTTGGTCTGGAGGAATGAACTGGATAGTAGATTGAGGATGATAAGTTATTCTAGTGAATTGATAAATGTTTATTCGTGAAAAAGACTACTCCATTTACAATAAATTTTTGCAAGATAATTTTCCAATTAAATTAGATTTCAAACTAGATAGAACGTACACATAGTCTACGTGAAACATAGAATAATAGATTTCTCTATAATAATATATTACAGTTATTGTAATTGTAGAGAATTATTCTCTCTGGTGAGAGTGTAAGCAGTTGGACGAGGTGCAGTCTAATTCCACAATGAGTGTATTTTATCGCTACGCTACTCTTGATTTGGTACTCTATACGGTAGCCTATCTGTGATTTGAATAACTCATAATGGCCTCGGCCACGAAAATGAACTGACCTGTTATAAATTGGTGTAAGGGATTGGGTCAATATTAATTGCACTTGGATGTTTAAAGCTTAAAACGTTGTTATACAAAAGCGTGGGGTCAGCAACTTCGCGAAGGCTCCATCTGTAGTAGGCGCACTGAATTTTCCAGCTATAGCCTCGGAAAAGTTTCGGCTCGGAAAATGATCGGAAAATCGACTTTCCCTCTCACGACACACGTGCTGGTTCAGAGCAGTCGCATACTGACGGAGACGGCTGACGGCCTGATGTGTCGTTGCGAGGGAGCGCGTCACAACAAACTCGTTGCCATGCGTTTCTACTTTGTTGAAACACTTGCCGAGAGGAAGTTCCCTGATACGCTGAAATCAACTATGATACAGAACTAAGATAAGGATATGACACGCTAAAATAAATTGTGATCACTTTTACTATCCTCTCTCAATGATATTATGCAGAAAACATTTGCTAGAGTTTAGTTTGTCGATTTTTATCCCTACATAAATCACTTGAGATTAAAATTAGTTAATACTTATAAGCTGCGCTAAATATTACTACAAAGTGAATTAATTTCTAAAAAATGTATTTATAAAGTGAAAATTACAAATTTGTTTGATAATAGAACACAAAAACCATGCGAATTTCATCTGTTAAGAGTTAATTATACTAATTCACTTAACTTAATTATACTAATTCTGCTGCTATACGAAATGTATGGTGAATTATGCTAATTCACCATACATTTCGTATAGCAGCAGAATGCCAAGCCTAATGAACTGTTTTAATCAATAGTAAACTTATTACACTAAGCATCAAGCCTGGTGGAACTAGTTATTGGACTTTCTTGTGTTCATTTTCCTTGTTAGATATAGAAATATTTCATGTTTTGCTCTATAAAGCTAATTTCTATTCTACGAAATCAATAATGATACAGGACAATGATGCACTTAATTCAATAAGGAATATAGTGAAAAACATTGAGAGACTTTCAATATCAAAAGAGATGAAGCCTAAGCAAACTATTTTCAAGTGCTCATTGGTTCATTCTGCGTTTTTTATATCATTGATAAAAATTCAGATGAAGCTGGAAATACATTTGGGGGATATTATCTGTATTCACCTGATTTATGAACTAATATAATCAAACTTTTTTCAAATAAAATCCATTTCACATATGATTTTGTGCTCTCTTCTCTCTAGTGTTTGATTTTTTCAATTTTTTAACAGTTTGTATCTCCAAGTAACAATGTCTGCTGAATGTTTCCTCTCAGTAAGCGCAAAGCACATGCACAGAGCTAACGCACGCGCACGGTCGTAACGAAGTTCACTCATCCCCAACTATTTTGAACCCCTTCCAAATATTAAATTGCTAATACGATCACGATGAGAATTTCTCCGCTACTCCATTCACCTGGTTGCCAATCACTTTCTCTTATTCTCTCTCAGATACACACTCTCTCACTCCCTCTCACACACACAATCTCGCACTCTCTTACCCTCTCCAACAAACAAGCGAAGTTTATTTATAAACTCCATAAAGGCCTTCATCGCTGCAGTTCTCTTTAATCACCTCTTCTATCACCTTTCAAAAACAAGGAGATTACTGAATCTATTCCTAATAAATGAGCGAATGAAATATTGTTGATTTTAATTCAGCGCAAGATTTTCATAATTTAATTTTTAAATACTTGTTTAAATTCTCCCTTAAAACATTTGGATTTTATAAGTAGCCCATCTTGAACTTTTTTCTGGGGCCGAAAAACTGCATATTGCAAAGATAGTTGAAGGATGTGAATGAATAATCTCTATATATAAAAGCGAAATGGCACTGATTCATTCATCACCAGAACTAAAAATCCACCGAACTGAATGCGTTCAAATTTGGCAGGCATATTCAGATAAGGTCTAGAAATGTTGTGTTGAAATATTTTTGCAATCCGTTCAAGATTACGCCAGTAATCAGGTTTTCAAAATTGTACATGTGTTGCGGGATGCATATCTTCCGCCTTGATACGACCAATCCTAACTGTTAATTCATTGATTCAGCTAGATTACTTTCCAAGGTTACGCTTAATATTAGCATTTTACTATTTTTTGGAATTTTCGGAGTTTTTCTTAGATTTTTCTAGAACAAATTTGGAGAAAATGTTGAAATTAGGTAAACAGGTCCAGATTAGGTGTAGAAATGCTGTGCTCAATAAATTTCGAACCCCTTCTGAACGGAATTTGCAGGCGAGCGAAGCGAGCCTGTTTGACTCACTTACACTGCCTATACTGTCGGGGGTCCAGGGGTAGGCGGAGAAGGCGAGCGAAGCGAGGCTGCCGGCTAGTAGCCTATAAAGCATTTACCTTCTATCACAGAGAAATTTGTTTGAGTTTTTTTAATTTAAGAAATTAAAATCACTTTGGAATCATATTGGACGACTTCTGTGGAATGCAGATTAGTGAATGTAGATTGGATCTACAATCTCTGTTTAGTAAGAACATCTTTAGAACTTTTAAGCCCAAGTAAAGATAAATACTCCATTGAGACCTTATTTACAAAGCTGACAGGAACGCAAGATGTTTTAAAACAGTTTGCAAGCCGCTTTGGAATAACTTTTTACAAGTTGAGATAACAGATTAGTATAAAGTAGCCTATAGAGTTTTTCATAGGATTTGAGACGGTTTGGGAATTACGTATTACAATGCATGAAAATTTATAGTCATCGTTTTCTTAGGTCTATGAACATCAACTTGGTTTCAACTGAATTCAAAAATAGAGCAAAAGCATATAGCAAGTATAGAGTTGAGGTCAACTATCCATTTCCTATAGGAAAACTTAGTAACGAAGTTACCAGAAACCAAGAAACGGCTGTATTTTTTCGCACATCAATATATTAAACAATTCAATATTAAGTTTCACGATTTCAATTTTCAAATTTGAATAAATGTTTTTGAATCCCATACTCAATACATTATCTATGGCTTGACAATTCTATAGAGTACCTACAAGATAGCCTCTAAAGACTTATTATATTGATATTGATTAACGATTATCACATTTTATCACTGACTTTATCACATTAAAATAAATAATAATTGGACAATCTAAAATAAGATTCATTCCTCCACATATCTATAGTGTCAAGACTCAAGACCCACATAATAAACAATAACGTAGTAATTAAGTAGATAACAAACGTAATGCATGATGGATTTATGTACATAATCAGGAAACAATGTAATAATCACGACAAGGCATCCAATTCTAGGAACAATAATTGATAAGTGACTTATGCCATACTATAGGATGACTTTGTAAGCAATAGGGTACTGGATTGAGAAGACACTCATACAAGTTCCATCTCGTCTGAGAAGTAAGTAACCTTTCAAGGTCACACGTCACATTAAAAGCTCTGAAATTACATTCTCAAAGATTCAGTGTCAGAGAATTCGCCAGTAATTACATTCTGACACGAACTGCTTCTTCTAGTGTAGTCCATCTTCGCATTATTGCTGTATTTCAAATCAAATTAAAACTCATCCAAGACAAAATTGTTGATATCTCTTAACTCATGAATGTCTTTCGCTTTTTTCTATTTTTTGGTGCTTACAAAACTATACAGTATTAATTCAAATAGTTGAAAATGTAGACTATAATAATAGATTATAATAAGAAGATTATATCAACTTCTGATATCTTAAATAGTGAGTTGTGATATTTCGAAATTTGTACATAAATTAAAACTTTAAACAGTCTATTTGATATTTCCCAACTAGCCTCAACTAGAATTATTGAGTGAAATTCTAAAATGAAATTTTTGCAGACAATTTGAATAATTTTTTTTTGAATACCTCGCAGAATTTTTATTATTTGAATAAATGAATACCTCGCAGACAAATTGAATAATTTTTTTTTCTAGAAGAGAATATTAAGTATATTGTAGCATACAGAGACATTATTATTTTATTGGAGTGGAGGATTTAGAAGTTATAAGGAGGTTAATTTTAGAAAGTGGAGGAAAAGTAAGAAGAATGCAGTCTTCGAGATTTAATCAATGGTAAAAAAAAGAAAAAATTATCAAGACAATAATGTCAATAAACATATTCTGTTGACAAGATCTATCCAAAGTAGCCATGAGAACATAAAACAAAACGTAGCATAGAAAAGAAATAAAGAATTAATTTTAACTTAATCGGCACGTTTTCAACCACAGAGAACAGATCTATAGAATAAAAATAATTTGATTTTCTCTCTACTCTTCCTTCATTAGAAAAGCAAATTAATGTAATCATGGTATAAAATTCTATTACAATTTCAGCAAGCAGCCCATCAGGGGAGAACACGAAACTCCGCCCTAAAATCATTAACGCAATTCAATTGGTTGTCAGTGTTGTAACCCAGCCCTCATTTAGCCACGCCTCAAACCAATCACATCAAGCAGACAGGTGAGTCAATGGAGTAATCACTTGGTTCACTACTTTGTTCATAGATCGTGTTGGTTACTACCAAGCATTCATTGATAAGTTAAATAATTCTTTTTGTTGTTATTAGAGTTGAAAGCTCAAATTATGTTGTCAATTGGTTTTCTTTTTGAATTTATTTTGCTAAATTCCCATGAGGCATACAAATTTATAAGTTGAATTACAATAATATCATTAATTTTGCAATGAAAATTGAGAAAAGGTAAGAGATGGAGAAGTAGATAGATGGTGGGTGAGTGGAGAAGGAGGAGGAGGAGGAAAAAGAATAATAAAGTGAACTCAATTAATAAAATGCAAAATACTACAATAAAAGTATTATATTGGAATCACATAAGACTTCTCTATTTGGTGGAATTCTATGTTGAAGAGGGAGGAAGGACGAAGACAATAATCAATAATTATCAATTTTATGTAAAATGAATCTAATTTGATTGGAATAAACACCCACAATAAGAGAAATTTCACAATCGCACTATCACAGTCTTTCTGCAGTCAGGTGGAGAATCAACTCCAAGCCCCAGACCTAGCAAAATAGGACATGCAGTAGAAGAGGAATAGAAAGCTATACATCTAGCCTGCACTCGGCACAATGTGGTAGGATCATTCAACAATAAAAATCGCATTCACCAGGATAGGCCAAGAAGTGATGTATCATAAAATTTAAACCTCAACTACCTACATTGGTTCGTGCTGTTTGGGGGGAGGGGGAATCTCCCCTAGTAAATGTCGTTCGTCAAACCCTCCTCTATTTCTAAGTCATCCCCATAGCAATAAACCCAGGGGCAACGTGTTTTTTATTATTGATTTGGTAACAAAACTGTGTATCCTCTACTTTTAATAGCGTTGACTTTGTGGACTTTTCTTAGCGCTCTAGAGCCCCTCTTTATTTCTGCCCCTGGGCTACTAACTCCCTGCACGATTTCAATTTTTCACTCTCGCCTTTTGCGGTATCATTTACTCATTTTCTTTTCCTTTATATTTATTCTCTTTTCTTTTCACCTTCTTCGCGAAAAAGAGCATCATTCCTCTCTCCCTCTCTCTCTCTCTCTTTCCCCCTCATTCTCACACACTCACTCTCTCTCTCTCACTCACACTCTCTCTCTCTCTCTCTCTCTCTCTCTCACTCACACTCTCTCTCTCTCTCTCTCACTCACACTCTCTCTCTCTCTCTCTCTCTCTCATTTCTTATTCGTTCGCTATTATTTCTCTCTCCCATCTCACCCGTATGCTGATTCTCACTCCACCTTCACATTCATTTGTCTTGCCTCCTTCTTTTCTTCTTTCGGCTCCTTTGTTGTTGTATATGCTCCTCTATGCACCAACCTGCTGCCATTTGCTTGTTTTATGACACTTCATATTTTATGACAATTCACCTCTCGTTCTTGGCCATTCTTGTTTGTTTGTTGTTTGTGTGTTGGCGCGTGTTTTTTTTCGCGCACTGTCTACTAGAATAGTTTGGCCGGTGGAGTGGTCGGTTATAAATAAATGGGAAACGTCTTGTGTAACTTGTGTTCCAGTATAGCAGCAGGGTATAATATGAAGAAGCACACACATAATACTTATTCATGATTATAGTCTTATTCTTATTCATGATCAATTCTATTTGATATTAGATCAAATCATTAAATCAAATCAGAATTCCACTCACAATTTGAATATAATTGATAAAATGCGAAGCAGTGTCAATTGCGTCAACCATCAACCAAAAGTGTCAAAAGTGTCAACCATCATGGACTTGAGAAACGTTTAGATATTAATACTATTAGTTGCCGTTCAATTGGTAAAATGGTTGAGTAGATAGACCACTAGGACTGCTTCATACTTCAACATTCAAACAATATCTAATAGAATATTCTGTATCATAAATAAATCAGCGAGCACAATTTATTCTCTGGTTGTTGGTATAATGTTAATTGTACGAATATTCAAATTAAACTATTATATATTTATAACAAGAACCAGTACAAATTGCACAGTGGTAAACCAGTGATAACCAGGTAACTATTTTCGCACAAGATATCTCGCACTGACTGAATATAATCAGGAGAAGCTGAAGCGTCCTTGTATAGTCACGTGTAATAATAAACAGTCGTAAAAGCGAAGGACAATGATTTATGATAAATTAATTGATGTTATTCTTCTGAGTACATGTTTATAAAAACTGGTACCAGAGGCTTCCAAGCTTAATTGAATGACGTGTTCTAAGCTTAATGCTTACACTGAAATTTATTGTTAAAAACAGCATCATAATTGCTTTCAATTCTAATTTTATTTTCAAAGATCAGTGTTTCAGTGGTCAGGTCATTTAGAATAAATTGAAGAAGAGGCAACTTGCAATAACTGGTTTAGCCGGACGTTTACTGGAAAAATTTATCTTTTTGTAAAGAAAAATCATAACACGATTTGAGCTGCAGTACACCTTCTGTGATAATTACTTCTGCGAAAATAAGTCTGTTGAAGTTCGCGTTGGTAGATTGTTTTTTTTCGTGAGAAAGCGTGTGAAAAACAAGTTTCAATAGTTCCGCATTGGGGATTTAAGTGGAATTATTTCTGTCTGATACATTGTTGATAGTGGCAGTTTTTCACTAACCAGTTGTACGCATCATTGCAAGGTGAGTCATTAGTTGCATTAGTTGATTTTATCATTGTTATTCTGTTTTTGATTTCTATTGTGATGAACTATTATTTAGAATTGAATAATTATTGTTAACAATAATTTAAAATATTGTTAACAAAATCGTTTATATAAGTTTATAACTTTGTCTAACACATCTGAATAAATTTTAGTCGTTCATAAAAAAGTCATTATGCTTATAGTTAATATGCTTATTATTAATGTTCCTCATTTCAGACTCATGCCAAAACTCTTCCTTTCATGAACAAGAAGAACAATTCAATTTTCAACTCAAAATTGTATTGAAAAATTAAAATGCATTAATAGTCCAAGATTTATGATTTATGAGAATGATTAAATAAATAATATTGGTTTATTTTATAAATGAAATAAAATATTGTATTTAGTGAGTGAGGTTCACCAGAAAATCAACGATAATAATTCCATTCATCTTGAAAAATATCGAAATTTGTAAACAAAATTATCTCTATTAGAATCGAGTTATGGATATATCGAGGCTTGCTTTTATTTATCATACTCAGCTCTTCTGCATTTTTCAAGCACTGGAATCGATAACTCGGTTAAAGATGAACCAGTTAACGAATTTAAACTCGTTTTATTCCGGTTGGCAGATTAGTTGGGGCTGGCCTGGTCAACATCTTCTTCACTCGCCAACAAGTAGGAGAGGTCAGGACCACCAGATGAACCGAAGAGAAGATATATTCAATAAGATTGTAGCAATGTAGCTAATATGTAGAGCGGAAAAGAGATAACAGGAAACGGAAGCAGTAGACCAAAAATGCAGAAATATGATAAAAAGAGAAGAATTCGTGTGGAGAAATTAAATAGTCTAATCATAGAAAATATGATGAAAAAATTCTATGAGAGAGAAGGAGGGAGGAAAGAAGAAGAAGAAGAAGAAGAAGAAGAAGAAGAAGAAGAAGAAGAAGAAGAAGAAGAAGAAGAAGAAGAAGAAGAAGAAGAAGAAGAAGAAGAAGAAGAAGAAGAAGAAGAAGAAGAAGAAGAAGAAGATGATGATGATGATGATGATGATGATGATGATGATGATGATGATGATGATGATGATGATGATGATGATGATGATGATGATGATGATGATGATGATGATGATGATGATGATGATGATGATGATGATGATGAAGAAGAAGAAGAAGGAGAAGAAGAAGAAGGAGAAGAAGAACAAGAACAAGAAGAAGAAGAAGAACAACAACAAGAAGAACAAGAAGAACAAGAAGAGGAAGAAGATGACGATGACGATGGTGTTGATGATGATGATGATGAATACTGCTGCATGGTCATGGGGTCATGAAAATGGAGATAATTCTATCTCTGTTATCCGTTGATGATGGAGGGGCTATGGGGATTCTTAGTTTCGTATATTTTGTAAACAAGCCGCGCTTCTTGTTGATGCAGAATTTAATACCCGTAGGATGGGGGAATGGAAAACCGAAGAGGTGAGGTGGTCGTGTGATGTAGTTTCCCAAGATTATCATATAGTGATGGGTCGTCAACAGTGTTCCTTGTTATCAACGAAGCCGTTTCTGAACAAAAATCAACTAGTTGATGAACCAGTTGAAACGTCAGCGTCTGATGCCAAGTATTGTGGATCTGTCACACTGTTGCATATAATATTGTATATCTTGTATTTTCTGTGCATTGTTTATTATTCTATGTATTATCCTGTTGCCTCTCATAAATTAGATTTATTTTCCACCTTTTTAAATCAGTTTTTCTACCAAATTCAATTATAAAGTCATTCAGATCATTCATAAAATGCTTCCCCTCTTCATTTTTGTTCCCACTCTGAAATTTTGGAATGTACTGGTAACTGAAAAGGTACCCATAAACAATTTTCTTCATATTCATATCCATGTATTTCCTTTGGAGGTGTGGAGGCTTGCTCTCCTCATCTGGAAAATCTGTGTGTTCGCCCGTGGATATCTTCAGTTCTTCATCAGACCCCTCTCATTTGGCTCTCTGCAAATTTATTATAAGGAATGGCGTCCTAGTGAATTTTGGCAAATTACTCATTATTAGCGAATTGCTCTCATTGATAGGGAGACACTTAAATAGCTCCAACCTATTTTCCCTTGATGGGATGCATAAGCCATTGTTTGTTTTTTCCCCTCAGAACTGTCACTGAATTCAAAAATATTTTTGACAATGAAATTGATAGAATGAACTAAGTACGAAAAGATAGAGCAAGAACACTGATCTACAATTACTCAAGTCCTATCCTAGTATATTGCTGCTCCAGCTGAAAACTAATCCTTAACTTTCATTATGTTAAAATTAATTTGAATTATAAATGAATAATTCCAAAAATTACTATTTGAATCCACAATGGACAATGTACTTTAACCAGTAGAATGCAACATAAAATTGGCTTGCTGTGAATATGTGATGATACTTCAACCCGGATTTTTCAAATTTCAAACTGAAACGATAAAACGAAAAACACGTTAATTCAACGAGTCAATTAAATTCAACGCCCAGAAGAGCAAACTCAGTACAAGGTTAGAGTACAGCCACAAGTTTTCCTCGAAGAAGACGTCATCACTAGCACGTCTCGCCACCAAAGAAGAACTGGTGATTATCATCTTCTCCTCCTACTACTTCTTTTTCCCCTCCTTCTTCTTTTTCTTCTTCTTCTTCTTCTACTACTACTTCTTTTCCCCCTTCTTCTCCGTTCTTCTTCACTTCTTCATTTTCTTCTTAATTTTCACTTCAGAGTCCTTTTTGCCAGTCAGTAGCAACTTAACCCGGTGTGAGTGTGCGTGCGTCCGTCTTGTGTGTGGTTTCTTCTTCAGCCTCAGTTCAAATCCTGCCAGATCTTCTCTAAGGCCCGGACCGGCCTGTCAGTGTTTTCTTGTGGGTCCAACACTCTGCTAATCTCCAATGCAGACCTTCTAGTGGTTAGCTGTTTGGATAACTGAATTATATATATACTAGAGGTGGTCGATTCAGGATTAGTGAACTCAGAAAAAGAGCAGGTAAGATTTTGCGGGGTTTAATAAATTTCAATTTAAATTATTGAAAAAATGCATCAAAAGTGGATCTTACAATTGTGAGATTTGTGATGAATTTTGTGACTGATAATGATAAAATAAATTATTAGATGGGATTTTTCAAGATGATGCGGGGTGGATTGTTTTGGAAAAACTAATTTAAAAGTTGTAAAGCAGTAAATATACTTACATACAATATTATGAGCTAACAAAACTACTTCGAAATATATTAATATTATTGTTACTCACTATAAAAATACAATTTAATTCCTTTGTGATTTAAAAAGGAATTTATTCAAAAATTGACCAGATTAGTTTGCTAATTAGCCTACTCAAATAAGAAATTAAATTATCTTTGAAAGTATGTTTTCTAAAGGGGCATTCAGTTACACGGAGAGATAAGACAATCGATTGGTCTCTTCACTAATGGAAAACATACTGGTGCTGATTAATAATTTACATATTTATATTTATAATGTATAGAGAGGTGCAAAAAATGTATCCAACTGTTGATTGATGTCCTACTCTGTCTTTAACAAGTTTACTAATTGTTATCTGATTTGTTTTTTTACATCCATTCTTAGATATAGTTTACATCAATATATCAGATAGCCTACATCAAGATATGCGAGATATTATATAGGGTAGAGAGGCTGGCTATCTTTTTCAATTTTCCTTTCGAATGTTGTTCACCTATCATTGAACAGAGATACTGTACTTGAATGCCTTGTAAAATACAGTTTAAAAACTCTCTTGGAAATTTCACTCGAATAATAAAATTTATTTACATAAATCTTGAATATATGAGGGATCATACTCTCCACATAACTTCTCAAAATAGCTCTTCAACTTCTGAAGACTATAAAAAATATTGAAGTTAATCTATAATTATATTCATTATATATATACCTACTCAGTGGGTATATTTGTGCAAAAAATAAAATACTCTTATCCATCTTGGAACTGATTATATAGACCCTGAAATCGTACTTCTACCCTTGTTCTCTCCGTACATTACATCAAACTCGGTTCTACTGAGTCCCAGTGTTCTATATTTTAATTATTAATCCATTATCTATAGATAGGTTACAAGTCTTTTAAAGAAGCTGGGTATTAGAAAATTATTAACAAGTTGAGGTCATGATGCAAGGCAAGAGGCTATCAGGAAAATTCTGCCAATATTTTGCTGAAACGCAATCTTGCTAAAGTAGCAAGTCAAGAAACAACATATTAAACCAAACCAGTTTGTAGAGTTGCCCTCACGTTACAGCAACTAATAGATGTTATTAGCATCGGTTGATTTATTGTGTTGGAGCTAAAAAGGTATGATTTTTGCTTCTTGCAATTTTTTTTTCAAAGAATACTAAGATGCTTATTTTCCCTTAGGACTACTGTATTTGTTAAAACTTTGAATAAATGAAATCGTAGCCCTAAATGAAAGTACCCTATTTTTAAAAATATTTTCATTTTACACTAGGCTACATGTTTCGGCGATATAGCCATTTTCAAGCGTAAATAATAACTTACACTTAAGAATGGCTATATTGCCGAAACATGTAGTGTAAAATAAAAATATTTTAAAAAAAAGGGTACTTTGATTTTAATTATTTAAAGTGTCAATACTAAGATGATTAAGTTCAGTAGCTCTGTCTTATTTTAGCATGATGAATTTTTTGGATGCAATTCCAATGTTTCTAATGAATTTCAAAAGTAAGATAACTCCATTTTAGCTGTAATTGAGGTTACCAATCACGAATAACTTTTTTTTAAGTAGCCTACTAAACTTGAACTGAAAATAAATACACTGCTTTTGTTATAAGACAAAAATGTGATACAACATGAGTTTCCAAGAAAATATTAATTCACAAACAATAACATTGATTGTTCAATTTGAATGCATATTTGTCTCTACAAATCTTTATTATCAATACAATTCAGTGATCCATGATCCATGATCAGAAAGAATAATGAACAATTATTATTCTCTCTGAGATAATAAAACTATTAACATGAAAACTCGATTATTCCATTGAACGTTTTTTGACAGAATGTAATCAGATAAATTAACAATTTTCATGGTCATTCGAGAGGAACCCTTCTAAATATTATTATAAATATTTCACCTTGAATCTCATCTATCTCGATAGAATACAATTTTTCAACAACAAATATGATTCATTACGTATCAATAATGTTAATGAAAAATTTATTTTGGGAACAAGAATGAGAAATCCCTAAAACCTATGTTCAAAATTTCAGAGCCTAGATCACCTGATTCCTCAAATTCCTTCAGAAAATTTGTAAAAAAATACATTGATAACAAAACTTACTCTCATTTAATGACTCTTTTGATTCAAGGATTAGGGTTTTTTTCTGTTTTCGCTCACAAAATAGTACTGGATAATATAGTACGGTAAGTTCAAAATCGAAAATTAATATTTTTTTCAATAGGGTAGTTATCATCATATCATACAGCCTTCTTTTCCGAGGTAATAAGCTACATTAATTTCTTTCTGAAAATTATTTCCGAAATGGATAAAAATCTGTTTCTCGAGTTGGAACCTTGACTAGAAATTTATATCCTTCTTTGTTTTTTGTTCATCTATCTGCCTATGTATCCTAATACTGTAATTTGAAAGTAAACGATAATTTTCTAAATTGGTATCTTGATTTTTTTGCTTGCAGGATGTTCAGACTTTCCTTATTGGCTGCGCTGATGGCTTTAGCGCTAGCCGTACCTCGACCTCAGGCTCCCAACCTGGGTCAATTATCTACCGATGTATTTGGACCCCCACCTGGCACCGACCAGAATAATTACAACAATAATAACGGCGGTGGAGACTCTAACAATGGAGGAGGAGATTTCAACAATGGAGGAGGAGGTTTCAACAATGGAGGAGGAAGTGACAACAACGGAGGGGGCAACTTCAACAATGGAGGGGGAGATTTCAATAATGGAGGGGGAAGCTTCAACAATGGAGGAGGTGATTTCAACAATGGCGGGGGAGGTTTCAACAATGGAGGAGGAAGTGACAACAACGGAGGGGGCAACTTCAACAATGGAGGGGGAGATTTCAACAATGGAGGAGGCAGTTTCAATAATGGAGGAGGGGACTTCAGTAATCCAAACAGTGGAGGCACTGGTGGATCAGACGGCGATTTTGACGGGGGAGCTTCCCAGTGCACCTGTGTGCCTTACTTCTTGTGTGACAACGGAACTATCATCACTGATGGTACCAATATCATCGATATCAGGTAATAAATGCACCATCAAAACTTTTAAAATTAATGATAATTTTGTTTTTCATCAATGCTGAATCGCTTGTAGGTTTCTAAACCTGTAGCTGAATACTAGCCCACTCATCGATATCGTTTGTTTGTTTTTGAGGGTGAACTCTTAGGTTTGTGCGTGGGTAATGAGAGTTAAGGAAGCATTACCCTAATAAACACTTTTTGAAATTTACCCTCTACAGTTTGAATCAGAATCACCATTCAATATAGAGGCTGCATATAATAACTCATCTGATTTGTTTTATGAATAACACAGTGATGATTGTTTGTGGAAAAATACTCATTAGAATTTTTCTCAACTTTAAAGTGAAGTGGAAAGATTTCTTAAAGAATAAGATGCTCAATATATCCGAGTTTTCCGTTCACAATTTCTTAAAATGCAACTCTTGAATCTCCAGCTCAAAGCTGCTGAAGCCGCGCGGTACAATCCCATAATGATATTCATTATAGTTCCACTATGTTTCCGCGATTCCTGTAGCAGTGTTAGGTTTTTTCAAGGAACCTCTAAGAAAGAAGCCAACCATATTTTACATATCCATGCCACATTCAGCAGGAAATCCAGCAGAATGTGAGTAATTAACGGTCTGACGTAATTTCTGTTAGATACTCGACATTGTGTGCAACAGTTAAAAGATGTAGTCCATTAAGTATTATTTCAATGATTGAATTCAATTGTGTGGCATTTCATGCACTGTGCACTCTGTAGGACTTTTCCCTCTACTGTTTTCTATCAATGCTGGCCCTACAATAATATGATTGTATACAATTATACATAGATGTTTATCAATAAGGTTTCTGTAGAAATTAATAAAAGTCCACTAATTTTTTATTTGGGTTTTCAGTAATAACTACTATTGTACTAACTTGACCATAGTGTATTTCTTTACTAATGTTGATTTCCTGATGAAACTACTCTGGTGGGGATGCTGTATGAAATAATTATTTTACTACGGTACTGAATGAAAAGACAGGAAATTGTCAAACCACAGATACTGTAATCGTGAGACATAAAAAATAGCTCAAGCCTTATTAAAACTAATGTATGCATTGAAAGATCTAATTGTGTTTGAAGATACAAATTTATAAAAAACTATGTATTGAAAGATACAAATTCATATATTATACTAAATTGAAAGATGAGAATTGTATTGAGAGTTAGAGTTTGTTTTCGATATAGCATCTTGGCAGTATCGTATGTTTTAATGCCAATTAGCTAATTCGATGATGAATTACAAATTTTGAAATTTTGTCTCGCAGAGGGAAGCCGGAGTGCAGCACGGCGCTGGAGGTGTGTTGCAAGGCGCCGCTGGACAAGAAGAGCGCCAACGTGCCGCCTCCGATTGGGCGCCAGGACAACTGCGGCCACCGCAACGAGTTGGGCGTCGGATTTCGCATCAAGGGTGATGTGAATAACGAGGCGCAGTTCGGAGAGTTCCCCTGGATGGTTGGCGTCCTGCTCAAGGACAACGAGCACTTTGTTTACAAGTGTGGTGGATCCCTTATTCATCCGCAAGTCGTGCTGACGGCCGCGCATTGTGTTATTGAGTGAGTTTTTGTTTGTTTGTTTATGAGGGTGAAGCCCACACGAGCTCATAGGCTTGTGCGTGGGTAATGAAATGGATGATAGATGACGACTACTTTTTAGGTAGTCGGGACCGACGGCTTATCGTCTCCTCCGAAAGTCGGGGTGGCCGTATTTATGTGATTGTGCTGTGGTCAAAAATTGTTTCCCCGCTTGGGACTTGAACCAGGGTCCACCTGGTTATCAGACCGGCGCTTTATCACTCCTCCAACGAGTCACCCAAGAGGAAGACGAGTAGGAAGAGGAATAATTAATTGCTATGAAAAAATTGGAATTTCAAAAATATGTTTCACGGATTGTGTTATTGAGTGGGTATAAAGATGAATTAAAATGAAATTTCAATCGAAATTTATTTATTTTCTTCTTGAATTACAGAATACAATAATATGAATACAAAAGAAAATTAGAAAAGGCAAAAAGAAGTTTCCTCATAAGGGCAAAAGCCAAATTTTTTGAAAATTTAAAAGTATTTTCCAAGGGAGTCAGTCATTCACAGATGTGGCACTTTTTAGTTATCATAAGAAAATATGAATTGTTTTGAAAACGATTTTTGATACAGAAATACTCGTAAATCTAATTTTCTCATCGTTTATCTTGAGAGGATATTTGAAAAATCTAATGATAATTAAAAAACTTTTTTTAGAGAAATAATCGTTGATTCATAGTATTTTCTGATTGTAATCTTAAAATGACTTCTTAGTTTTCATATGGGAATAGTAAAGGCAATGTTGACCAATCTCCGTAATTTGTTTCTGAAACAAAACGTTTCTAACTCGGCGACATTCTTTTGTCCTCTTAGTAAGTCGCCTAACTTGAGTAGTTGACGTGATTTTTGAGAGAACCCCATAGTTTACTGAAACATAGTAAGAAAATTTGGACTTTTCCAGCAATTTCCCTTTGTTATTGAGTGGAAATCATGGGATTCAATGATCACATAATCCGCATGTTACAAAAATTTACATCACAAAACTGATGTATTTTTAGATAACAATAGAAAAATATTTACACCTTATCAAAATCTTCAACTCATCTATTAGATAAGAGTTTTCAATAGATGAAACATTCAAAAATTAATGGTAGTAGAGGTCCCATTATTGAGTAGGCGAATAATGTATGAAAGTAGGATAATGTGAAATGTGAATATTCTAAAAATCTATAATAGGTACTGTTTTACTTCTACTTGACCGGGCCAAATACTAAATATTACTATTAATACTTAATATATACCGGACAATACAAATACTGTATATTAACAGAGATACACCAGAAGAAATAAGCAACAGAAACTGATGTATCACTGATCATCAATGACCAGTAACCAATACCCACTTAGGAACTTGGTTTTTCCTCTAAAAAGAAAATATTGAATACCGTATTGAAAAATGTAAACGGCGTTTTGAACTCACTTCGTGGTCTAAAATAAATGGTCTAAGACTAAGTTATCAAAATTATTTTTTGAACAGACAAAAAATTCGAAAAACTTACATTAATGGCAGGAGGAAAATCCAGAAGGATATTGTTAGTGTCTTGAATATATAGCCTTCACTCTTTCACGTACGACCTGGCTAGAACCAAAACTCAAACCAAATGGATACTGATATAATACTACTGTACGTACTAAATTGTAATCCTATCTTATTATTTTCGAATTAATGTGAGTTAATTCATTTGGCAGCCAACCAGCCGACACGATTCACGCACGCGCCGGCGAGTGGGACACGCAGACCAAGAACGAGCTGTACCCACACCAGCAGCAGGTGGTGAGAACCGTCGTCGTCCACGAGCAATACTACCGCGGAGGTCTGTTCAACGACGTGGCTCTGCTCTATCTGGAAAACCCCTTCGAGTTTGCCGATAATGTCGACATTGTCTGTTTGCCGCAGCAGGATGAGCTCAGCAACAGTGAGAACTGTCTGGCTAGCGGATGGGGAAAGGACAAGTTTGGTAAGTGAACTGATTTCCTTGCTTGCTAAATAAGAATCTCAATCAATCTATTCTCATTCTTCCAAAGATAAAATTCAATACGGTACATTATATGAAACTAAGGAACCAGAATAAGAAATATAGAGAAAATTATAATACTAATAAGTTTATGAAGAGAAAGTTAAATTTACTTTAAATTTTAGATAAGTTGACTATATACATTAATTAATATACTACACAGATTCTGCTGTGGACCGAGGAAAGGGCGCAGCCCACCGAAATATTGCACACTTATAATGTTAGTTTATTTTCTTTTTGAGTAGTGAAGGTGATATTGTGGTAGTTATCCATATTAATTGAAAAGACAAGATGTTGTCAAACCACTGATTTATTAAAAAATCGAGATACCGGTTTCGGTTGTTACACCATTATCAATCTCTGGTAAACTTAAACTAGAAGTAAGCTACAGAGCAGCAGTCTTAACAGAAGAATAGAGTCTCTACTTAATTTTAGTTTTAGTTTACCAGAGATTGATGATGGTGTAACAACCGAAACCGGTATCTCGATTTTTTAATAAATCAGTGGTTTGACAACATCTTGTCTCTTCATTTAATTAGTTTATTTGTGTTTATCTTCATCTTTATTTATCTGTTCAACAATTATTCAAAAGTAATTATGTATACGGTACCGTATTATTAGGCCTACTAATAAAATTATTACGGTGTTGTGTATCCATTCTTTCTACCACTTTAAAATTTAAAACTCAATAAAAATCACTTATAAATGGGAATAAACTTACTTACATAGTAGTTACTATTTTCGAACTGTTGTGGTGGTCATCTTCAGACTGAACAGTCGTTGACCACCATATCAGGTCGTTGAACAGATGACCACCACAACAGGTCGAAACTAGTAACTACTATGTAAGTTTATTTCCATTTATAAGTGATTTTTATTGAGTTTTAAATAATATTATTATGAATAGTATTATGCTTTAGGTATACCGTATTGAATTTGAAGTACGTATTTAGGCCACACATGGAAGACTAAAATCACACAAAAATCTTTTCACATTTTAGTGTAATATTTAACTTATCTCAAACACATTATTTTGATTTCAATGTAAACATTCAATCAATTTTTATTTGTTATTAAACATTCAATCAATCAATAATGTCCTATGATAAACATTGCATAATACTTGAAGCTGCACTAAAATAATAAAAATACGAACTAAATATAGCAAATAGTCTACTTTATTACATGGAATATGATTATTTCCAGATTCCAGGTGTTGGATTTTCCATTATTTCACGATTTGAATTCCTTTTTTCTAGGCGCCAAACAATACAGTACAATAAAGATGCATTCAATCTATATTAATAACATAAGATAGAGATAGAGGGACGATCTAATCTGTAGCAAGAATAATATGTGAAAAAATAAAGTTTGTGATTTTTTTAATTTATTAATAGTTTGTGGCTTTAGGGTAAATGCGTAGGATGCACAGAATAGTAGAATTATACTGAAACTAGCGCAGGCTCGCTTCGCTCGCCTTCTCCGCCTAGCCCCTGGACCCCCGACAGTATCAGCAGTGTCAGTGAGCTGATGGCCTCTGTCAGTGTAAGCTGAGACAAACAGGCTCGCTTCGCTCGCCTGCAAATTCCGTTCAGAAGGGATTCAAAACTTATTGAACACAGCATTTCTAGACCTAATCTGGACCTGTTCACCAACTTTCGACATTTTCTACCAATTTATTCTCGAAAAATCAAAAAAACTTAGTTTCGTAACCTTGGGAATCTCGAACATAGTTTGAACTTGATTCAATATCTTCCAATTTACAGTAATCTCGCTGAACCATTGGATTTAAGGATTGGTCGTATCAAGGCGGAAGATATGCAACCCGCAAAACATCTACAATTTTGAAAAACCTGATTACTGGCGTAATCATGAACGGAATTCAAAAATATCTTAACACAACATTTTTAGACCTTATCTGAACCTACCTACCAAATATCAACATTTTCTACTGATTGGTTCTCGAAAAAATTGAGAAATAACGCCGAAAAACTATAAAAAAAACTTGAATATTTGGCGTATCCTTGAGAAGTTCCTAAAATCCGTTCTTAGCGCGCGTCTAAACGTCCAACTGAACATACCTGTCAAATTTGAACGCATTCGGTTCAGTGGATTTTTAGTTCTGGTGATTGATGAATCAGTCAGTCAGTGCCATTGCGCTTTTATAGATATAGATTATCAAACTAAAATACTCCCAAAACAATTG
Source organism: Sogatella furcifera (assembly GCA_017141385.1). Taxonomy (NCBI): domain Eukaryota; kingdom Metazoa; phylum Arthropoda; class Insecta; order Hemiptera; family Delphacidae; genus Sogatella; species Sogatella furcifera. Next base: position 9,575,876 of record CM029550.1, on the reverse strand, counting down.
GAGATTAATTATTTTATAGGTTGATAGATTACGGGACTTCAATTCCACTATAATTGTGCTCTTTTTTCAATAATTTCTCATAATTATGTATCTTAGTATTTGAATAATTTTTACTCAATATTGAGAAATAAGAATGACCAAAGAAAATGACAATGAAGAAAATCTAATATTACTTTTTGTTACAGAAAAAGAAGGCAATTACCAAGTTATTCTAAAGAAAGTTGAGCTTCCAATGGTGGAACATCATACATGCCAGGATAAATTGAGAACCACACGCCTCGGTCAATACTTCAAGCTCCATGAGAGCTTTGTATGTGCTGGAGGAATACAAGGAAGAGATACATGCAAGGTTGGTTGGAAAATCTAATAATCCTTCTATGATCAAGAGATGAATTTCAATTTCCAAAACCTGTAAGTTGTACGGTAGAGCATTTGTGCAATTAACATTCAGAAAAGGTTTTGTTAAGCTCTACTCCACTAACAACTTTGTATAGTCTGTCCAAGCAAAGAAGACCCTCTGGCGAGATGGGAAAACAACTAAAGCTCAGTAAATATTGGTTCAAAAATTATCAATTATACAAATTAGATCTACTATTAAGATCACATTTATAATTTCTGAACAAATATTGACCAAGCTGGAGTCATTTTCCCATCTTGCCAGAGGCTCTTCTTTGCTTGGCCAGACTATACTTGAATAGATGTAACTTCAGTATTGGAATAAAGATTTTAAAGGTTTTGTAAAAGTTCATACCTATTTTAATTGAATAATTTCAACTTTAGTATTGAAAGAAAGATAACAAATATATTTGACATGTGTATATTGGATATGTCTTACTTTTATAGTATCCCAATACTGTAAGTATTCAAATTTTAAATTGATAAATCATGGTTTTTTATTCTTGAGAGTTGAAATTTGTGAGTATAGTGAAAGTGGACATTGTGGATAGACATATAACCTACATCTTAAGCCTTCATCATCATCATTCATCATCATTCATTCATCCTTTGCTTAAAATACTTGGAAACCAAGTCGCAATTGTAAAGAAAGAATAAAGTTTATTTAATTTAAAATTAATCAATTTTTGCCACCACCAAGCCTCAGAGTCGAATACGGCAATTATTATTAATTTTGTATTAATAAGTTAATGGTATTATCTAATTAAATTGTAATTCATCTCCTAGGTGCTCTATATTCTTCTTCATTATCAAACAAACATTCGTTTGAATTTTCCGAGTAAAATACAAGTTATCTTATCTAAGAACAAATTATTCATATTGTTTATTAATAATAAATTATTAGGCTTATTAATATTATTTTTTTATAATAAAATATTAGGCTTATTTATATTATTTATTCATCATCATCTACTTTTAGACTGTTTGTATGAATTGGAAAAGAAATAGTTTTGAGAGAAATGCTTTTGTAGGCTACTCTCCGCATTGTAAATTATTAAATTAACTATTATGATCACTATCAATACAATATCACAAAAAATTTATAAAATATATTGTGTATGATCTGAAAGACAAGAACTATGTCTAATAAATTGTATTCAGCTATGACCAATCCAATCTCAAATCAAATCAAATAAATTTATTTCCTCTTTTTCACTATACAAAAATTTATAAAAATGTTTTAAAGAAAATGTTCTTCACATGGGCTTAAATGCCTGTGTGCGAAGAAGAGTCTGAATCAATTTTTATTTAATTTTTTTATTCAGAGTAGAAAACAATAAGAAGAAAACGCCAATAGAATCATCACCCTCAAAAAAAAAAAAAAGACATCTCTATGTCTAGTCTGTGTATTTCTCTCAATTTTAAAAGTTCAAAAAGTGTGAAAATGTATGTTGGTCTATTAACATTTATTGTCCTACTATTTGTGAATAACGGTGTATTTATTACTTTGGTTTATCTCCCATTCCATTAAACTTTTTAAACAAAATAATGTAATGTGTTAACAGGGAGACGGTGGAAGCCCTCTAGTGTGTCCAGTGCCGGGTAAGAAGGGCAAATACATGCAGAGTGGCATCGTGGCATGGGGCATCGGCTGTGGCAACTCGAATCCCGGAGTCTACGTCAACGTGGCACGTTTCAGACACTGGATCGACTCTCAAATGCAAAACTTCAATTTGCAAACCGAGTACAATTATTGAATTGATATTATTTGGTAATTAAACAAAATTGTAATTGAACTAAACAGCTAATAGTTTCTAATTCACAAGTCCAGTACCTATAGACTACTGTATGATTGTACTGTAATTGAATAAATTGTATCAGGATATTTATTTATTCATTTTTTGGAAGTGATACAATTTTATCTTAAATTTTAATTAACTTATTATTATATAATGTACTTCATTATATCATTATGTAAGTTGACGAGCCTATGAGGATGGAAATAGCTTATTTGCAAACTGAGAAGGTATATCATTACACTAACTTAATTGAATAGAAATTAATAAGTGGGCTTTATTGAATATCCTTTTGATTGCTTATCATTCAAACATAAACATAACTTAAAATTATCAACAGTGAAAAAATTGAGATCTAATTTCCTGATAATATTGAAATCATCTATAGTCTAACTTAGAAGATTTTGTACAGCCTATTCAAATATGAATTTGAACTTAGTACGATTGGATAGTTAGGATGATCTGCATTGGTTGTTTGAGAGACGCAGTAAGTCTCTTTCAATTATTAAGCTTTACATAAAAATTTTGTGATTATGCTCTTATAGTATATTATGACGAGGTATGTGTTTATAATTTTTATAAATAAAGAACTGTGATCTATTCATCTGTTGATACTGGTGTTTTCTATTCTTCCCTTATTCCTATAATTAGATTAGGTACCGTATCCGTTTACAGTATTAGTATCGGCGCACTCAAAATTTGAATAAAACTTTTTTCTGAAGTGACTCTTTGAAATTTCTATAAGACTTCTTTAATTAAAAGAAAATAAAAACTTTATAGTGAAATCCAAGAACTCACAAATGAAATAGTAACTTTAACCAAACTAGTCGTTCTCTACAAAGTTTTTTCTTCTTTCAATTAATTTATCAGTGAAAAAAGATGGATTAACAACAAAACAACTTCTTTATTAAATTACGGTATCTTCTAGAAATCGAAACTATACTTCCATGCGACGATTTAAAAGAGGCTCCAACAACAGTGGAAATATTTATGATGTGAATAAGATTAACAGATTATAAAAATATTGTGTAGCAAGTATATAGAATAATACACATAATACATAGAATGGTAAAATTAGATTAGGTAGGCTACCCAGGTAACATACCGGTACTGAGTAGTCTCTTCGGGAGATATCACTCTTCCCACTTATTATACTCATCCTATAGCTTTGTTTCAGTAATAATTAAGTACTCGTACAACTCTAAAGACGCAAGTTTCTCAAGAAAAATAATCAAAATCAAACTTTCTTATCTGCTATTCAGAGCAATAATAATTTTCATAACAAAATTGATCAATATCGGAAGTTCTGCTCTCATGGGTCCATAAGTCTAAGACTATATATTAATGATATGCTTTTTGAGAAGTTGTGAAGGTGATATTGTGGTAGTTATCCATATTAAATGAAAAGACGTTGCCAAACCACTGATTTATTAGAAAATCGAGATACCGGTTTCGGTTGTTACACCATTATCGATCTCTGGTAAACTGAGTTTTGTCTTTTCATTTTATATAATATGCCTCTATTACTAGCTCTACTCTTGCGTGTAATAAATAAGTTGGGCTGTAATATCACCAGGAAATAATTTCAATTATTTTATCCTCACTCCATTTATAACCAAAATCCAGTCAAGAATTAAAAAATTACAGAATTCATAGTTACCAGAATACTCTATATTATTTTAAGAATAAATCATAATCAATGAATAAACTCTACGCGCTTCATGGTCCATGATTAAAATAATTAATATCTTTTTCTACAGATAAAGTCCGATACAATCCAGCCACTCAGGCCTACATCATCCTCTTATCTTGTCATTAGTATAATTGTTGTGGAAGTACACCTAGAAAATATAAGATGAATAAAGCTCATGATTACAAATACATAACATGAAATATAAATAAATCATCACAAATATCAATACAATATAAGATACAAATGATTTTTGGATATAATTTTCAATATAACAACAGTATATGTAGTCTAAGACTAGTATAAATAAAAACCATCGAGGAATTTGGTGAGAAACATTTTTCCCCTATATTTGAAGATGAAGCTTCAATAATATAATATAATGCCATTTTGTTCAACAATTGATCGGCAAAAAAATTAGGCACTATTATCAATTTTTTCCATGAGATAGGCTAATTCAATATTTTTCAGTCCAGTGACAATATTTATGTAAATTCAATTGGAATTACCGAATTACCAATCAGGCTGCCATGATTTGAACCTTGATGTCAACCACATCCTATCTAATTCTTCAATTGATACAATATATAAGGAACAAGGAAGTACTGTATTGAAATCAATTAATATTATATCTTTTATCGATTGATAGATATAAAGATTGATGATCGGGGTTTTTTGCAAGGCCTTTATGCTTATAGTCAACCGGTGAAGCATAGTTTTTGTAACACTATGAAGAGTGAAGAGTCATCATTGGCCTCTACTGGATACAATCGAAGACAATACACCTTATAGTAGTAGACTATTATTATTTTTATAATGATAGTAGAATACCTAGGCATTGAATCCTTGAATATAGTATAAGTTACTGAATGAATTTTACTATTACTTTTAGTGGGGTTTTACGTTGCTTCTCCTGAAGAACACTTGAAACTCAAGGACAAAGTGAAGTGTAAACTCTGGTTATACACATAAACTTGAGCGGTCGGTGTACTTCTCTTTGTTTGCAATTGCTGTTAACACCAGAATGACTAGGAAATAGGAGAGAAGACGAGGAATCAGAATTAGAGAAGGAGAGAGAATAGCTGTTCACAAGTGAAAGAGTGAGATCGAAAATGAGGAAAAGAATGATGAGCAGCGAATAAGTGAGGAAAACTTGCGATTCAGCTATAGTTTGTCCAAGCAAAGAAGACATTCTGGCAAGATGGGAAAATGACTTTAACTCGGTTGATATTTGTTCGAAAATTTGAGATTTAGTCTCAAATTGTAGATCAGTATGTTTCCTACAATTTGAGACCAAATTTATAATTTTTGAACCAATATTGATCGAGTTACGTTAATTTTTCCATCTTGCTAGAATGTCTTCTTTGCTGAGACTGATGGTGTGAGATATTCGGTTATTAGGCTGTAGGAGGCGGGTCCGATTCATCCTCAACTCAAAACTGGTCGTCAGTATAGCGGAGGTCTCCACTAATGAAGGCTGACCAGTGTGAACCTCTTCTAATAATCTATCAACATTCCTTCCATTGTGAATTTGTGTTGTCAAACAAATGAAAGTTATAACTTCGCTTTCGAACCGCTCGCTCAACAGTTATTCATCGTTATTTGCACGAACTCTAATTGATTGATTGATTGCAACAATTCTTATTGATAAGCGGCAATCTTATCAGTGTTCGATTTGGTGTGCTTTGATCCTCAGTGGAACAATATCAGCAAGGTAAGACAGCTGTTTATAACATTGTTATTTTTGAGTGGTTAATTTTAACTTTATACCGGATCGTCATTGATTCGATTTTAACAATAATTATTGCAGAATAATGTGAGAAATCTGTAACTTACGGTAATTTCAGTTCTGTAGGCTACTAATAATAATATGAGTTAATCCGAATAGCCTAGGGTAAGATTGGAACACGTTCTCATCAAGCAACGGTAATTATTGAAGTTAATTCAAGTTTTCTCGCATAATGTCAACATTGTAATTAGTGACAAATTTCAGTATGATACCAGTATAAATTTATTCATCAATATACCAAACATTATTTACTTGTATGTTAACTTGTTATATATTTTACCATTTTTTCAGCCTATTTCAACTGTTGTTGGCAGGTAGCCTACCAAAGCCAAATATAATAGCCTATCATTTTATTGCTGAATATCTATGGTTAAATTTATATTGGCTATCTTACAATAAATTTAGGCTATATGAATATTTATATTCATCAATAATCAGGAAATATGTTTGTAGTAGAGTGAAAATAAAACGTATAGTTTCTGGAATAAAAAATATAAGTTATGCATGAATTTGAAATATATACAACACAGATGTAGTAAATACCTACGAGTATATCAAAACCATTAAGTTTAATGTGGGTCTATAATAAATTATAAAATAAAACAGGTGGCCTAATTACTACACAAATAATGCCTAAATTATATATCTTTTTTTTAAATAAGTTATGAAAAGTAGAGAAAATCTTACAAAAAAATAATCAAAACTGAATTGCTCATAACTTACAATGTATTTTTGAACCAATTTTTTTTCAAATTGGAGTTTTTACTTCGATTTCTCATGATTGAGTGATTTAAAAAAATGTTCAATATTATTTAATGAAGGCTACATCTGAGTACATCAGTTGCAGATATAAATATAATGATTTAATGAAGTTGTTAAATTTTAATATGTTTTAAAACGCCATTCCAATAATAAGGCACTAATCTCATAAAAGTAAGTTACCTAATCTCATGAAAGTTTATATTGGAGATCAAACCCATAAATGAAAATCCAAATTTTGAAAGACAACTAACAATCAACATTAAAATTATTAAATTTTATGGCGTGTATTACCGTTTATAGTGTTGTACTATCAATCATCAAACCCTCATTTTAAAGCTTGAATTGTTAGTAAAGCAAAATTTATAAATACCAAGTTATTATAAAAAATAATATTGTTGAATTTATTTTTGATGAAAATTTACAGTAATATGCATCAATTACAGTAGGCTACTTTGATTCTATCTTCAAATAATATGAATATATTTGAACAATTACACCTTTATAGGTAGTGAAAGTGGAAGCTCAAATGAATGGGGATAGTTATATTAGGCTACTAACTTTTAAACAGTAATTTTCGCATGAAGAAAAAACAAATTTCCCCAATAAAACTAATTAATAATAATATCCAAATTAAACTCCTAAGCTACGATTTGTTGTAGATAACAGGCAGTCTGTTTGAACATATAGGATAATAATTAATATTTCTTTCTTTGTTGTTTGCAAACAATAATTAACTTGATATAAACATGGGAATTCCGAGGGAAGTGATGTCTTGTATCTTGAAAGTACTAATTACCATGTCTAGTGGAAGAATAGTTGAAATTTTTGAATGACGATTAACACGCAAGTTGTAATTCCAAATTATAACTTATTGTTTTGAAGATGCGCTTCACTTGTTATCATTTCACACACTGCTAACTGAAAGTGAGTCCGGTTAAAAGATAATATGAATCAGAATTGAGTGACGTGTTTGTGAATCCCCGGTTACCTTTTTAAATATGCAGGAATCATGTTTTATAATTCACATTCATTTTTTAATAAATTATTTTGAAGCTCCAATTAATAATTAGCGCAGTAGGCCTAAGTTAGAGAGCCTACATTGTGTCTATCACTTTGTTTTATATAGCCTACATTTAGGTACCTACTTCGAATTAATTAGATGTGGGCCTCTGTTGACTTATATTACATTGAAATATAATGTGCTTTATTCTATCAATTATTTGCATTTCTTTAATAGATGAGCAGCCTTCAGTAATACAATATGATAGTAATACAATGAACGGTGATCAGTGGCATTAAAATGGATTGTTGAAAATTGGAAAATTTATACTCAAAAATTTCCATCATGCCTATAATTCTATGATATCCTTTGAATAATATTTTGCATATAGTTTTGGATCCTAGGCTGTAGACGCCTTATAAAATTTCAATAGATTTAATAGCTATATATTCTTCAAGGTCTAGTCACTTAAAACTTCAATATGACATTACAATATTAGTACCGGTATAAACATTCTAAAAGCATGATGATCATACTTCTAACAAGATAATTAGATAAAAAATTACATTGTTAATAATTTGTTATCAATCATAAAACCTTTCTCGGAAAACACTGGAATTAATAATATTGATAGTTTTGCTAGTGCTTGCGAAAATCTAATCATTTTGTTAAGGAAAAACTAGTAAGCTACATTAATTGATAATTATTTTTTTAGATTCTACAAATAACTTTTCGGTTACCCACACGGTAGGTAGTCGAATTGTGGATGCATTAGGACCTCAAAACTCTAGATATTTTTAAGTGAAAATTCTATGAATGATTTTCATCGGTTCCTTGCGGTTCCTAACGACCTATGCGGTAGGTAGGGCTAACTTATTAATTCAGTTTTATTTTTGAGTTGTCCTCATTCTATGTAAGCTAGCTATTCTATACTAGCTATTATAATATATAAGTTCTATACAGCTGACGGCTGACGCCAAAAAATTAGGCGATTTCGTCTGCTTATTGTGCGCTCCAACAGCTGATGTTGCCAAATATAGAGTCGTTGTCATTTAGCTATGTCTAGATGATTTTTTTAATCAAAAGAGACAATGAGATATGTAGGCTTACATATTCAGCTGTGTAGGTTATTCATCACCTACTGTATATAAGAGACAGATGAAACCGCCAGCTTTTTTGGCGTCACAGTTCTACAAATATTCAAATTCAATTTTCACTTCTGTATCTTCCAATAAATTAATAAAGAAAACAAAGGAATAAACCTGTTGAAGTTTTTACATTCTTCATCAGTCCCCAAATAATAGTTACTTTTTAGTTGTAGGCTCTTCACCTCTTTCAACCTTTTGAATTATTCTGAATGAATATTCTAAAAATCACAGAAACTCTCTCTTTAAAAAATTTTTAGATCATCTTTATTGTAGAATAAACTTAATCATTTTTAAATAGGTAAGCAAGAAACTTACCTAATAGAAACTCACGAGAGGAACTACAAGAAAAATCTAAAACGACACAAATTGAGACAGGAGAGAACTTACTCTGATCAGACACGTTGAAAAGCAAAGGAAAATGAAAAGAGTCGAAGTAGAAAAAGAGAAGGGGAATAGTTCTGATCAAAGAGACATTGAGAGGCCAACGTGATCCAACAATTATTAATTTCAAGTTCCCACATGTAGGCTCTCAGATAATTGGTCGAACATGTGTTTCACGTACGATGTACCGTAAGTTAAGTAGCCTACATGGAGCCTACATACATATTCTTGATTTTGCTAAAAAAAATCTTGATTTCTGTAAGCTGGAATTTATTTCTACTTTTCGGTCATTATTTTTGTCTTAGATAACATACATTCTACCTACATCATTCAATTAATTTGTAAAAATAATAATAAAATTGAATAATTTACAGAGTGCTGTGCTGTTCTGAAAGGAAAAAAATTATTTGATAATCATATAAATTGAATTGTCATTTCTACTTATTAGTAGATGGGCTAATATTCAGCTATTGTTTATTTGTATTTCAGTATTCATATACGGTAGGCTTACATATTATGAATTTACTACCACATCCAAATAAATCTAGATAAGATACGGTTTTCCATTCAACATGCATTAATCATTAAGTTTTAATACATAGTTATTCCATTGTCTTTTAACTCATATATCTCGTCTCATTTAGCTTACAATAACACAGTTAATTTGATAAAAGAAGCTCATATGACAGTGTTGACATAATTAAAGAAGCTACGGTATGTGTGCTGATGCCTTTGTAAAAATACGGCACACAGGTTATCAAAAAATAAAAATTTTATTCTCCAATCGTGAGTAGGCTTGAAGTATAATTTTGTTTTTGAAGACTTTCTGATTAATTTTTAAGACAATAAGGTATATAATAATAAAATATAGGCCTAAATACATACGCTGTTATTATATAGTTCGCGCAAGATAAGAAGACATGCCGTCATAATACGGTACACATTATCCTACATTATAGACATAGACATATAACCTACATCTTAAACCTTCATCATTCATCATCACTCATTCATCCTTTGCTTAAAATACTTGGAAACCAAGTTGCAATTGTAAAGAAAGAATAAAGAAAGAATAACGGCGATGAAACTCCTTAGCTTGAACGACCTTTAGGTAGGCTACCGGTAACTATACCCTATTCACGATCACTTGAGACGAAATGAACAAACGTGTACGTTTTGCGCGTGTCTGCGGGTAAAGGGAGGTATTACTTCATACGACGGTCGGCCGCAGTCGAACAGCTGTAGTCAATCACAGTTCTTGCCGTTCTTGGCTTTTCCTCAAGCTCAAACAAAAATAGCTACCTGAACATACAAAAAGTTTCTTATTTATTTCGTCTCAAGTGATCGTGAATAGGGTATAGGTAGGTACTTTATTTCTTTATAAATAATAATTCTGCTACAACCAATTAATCAAACAGCTTTCAAAAATGAGAACTCACTCTACTGGTCTAGCATATTACTTTGCAACAGGTTTACTTATTAGTTATTAATTATTATAGAGACTGTATAATCAGACTCAATTTATAATTGAAGTTTTCAATCAGACTCAATTATTTGAGTTTCAATCAAAAGAAGACTGCTGCTTTTAAATTTTTATAATTTTTTATAAAATAAGAAAGTTATTGAAATAATGATAAGTTTATTAATGCATTATTACTGTTGAAAAAACTACATATACCGGTACATGAATAGTCGAATAGATTCTATTAAAATTTACACTTCCTTCAAATCTTCACTTATTCACCTTATTAGACTCAAATAGTCAAAACTCCGTTTTGGACATTATTGTCTGTGTTTTTACCCTAATAAGTTAATTGTAATTCCTTGAATAAATAAATAATAATATCAATAATTTAATTTAATAATAAGTAACTTATAACAAACTTTCAACTACCGGTATATAATATATTATGTTCCAGATCCCTGTGATGGTGCGAAGATTCCTGATAGCCTCAATTCTCTCATTTTGCATTACATCGGGACAAAACAATTTGCCAGATTTCAATAAATTGGTGAAAGATGTGTTTCCCCCACCACCGGACATGCCATCCCTAAATGAGTGCACCTGTGTACCCTACTACCAATGCTCATTGAACCGAACCATCATTGAGGATGGAATTGGTGTTATTGATGTCAAGTAAGTTATTAATATAGAATTTAATAGGTACTGGTGATAATAATATAATAAAATTTCTATAGTTGATATTGATGTTGTGGAAAAAGTATCCTGCAGCTGAAGTTGTATGTCGAGTGTAATCAAATCAATCAAAACTGTTAGATAAATTTATTTGAATAAAGTGCAATTCACCAAGTTTTTGAAAAGTTTTTTTGATATAATAATGATTTGTTCCAGTAAATAATTACTAAAATCGTCCGTTTGTCGTTCAGTGCAATAGTATAATTATTATGTAAGTTATTTCAATAATGTTGATATTGATTGAATAAATTAATGAACAGCTTTAATGAATTTGAGTTTTGTTCGATATTAAACAAGCCTCCAATAATTATACTTATTCCTATTCATGAAGTAGGGCCTGTAAAATATTTGAAGCGATTGAAAGCAATTCAGCTATTGGGCAATTATCTCATAGTTATTTTAGTTTCAAAGAATATTACAAAAGTTTATCACAAAGTTTATTATAAAAAAGTAAAATATTATGAAAGATTTGAAACCGATTGGTTGATGATACTGTCATAATGTTTTGAAGTTTTAACAGATATACTCCTTATAATCTTCAAGAAGGCTACCTATACCTATGTAAGATTTGCGTGGCTACTGGCTAGATTGTGTTCATTACATTACTGCCCTAAAGGGCAGGCCACACCAAGCTCGCTACCGCGGCGGTAGTACCTCGGCGGTAGTTTTACTTCGCTGAGCCAGGCGAACTTTTGAAACGTCTGCTGGTGGTACTACCGCCGAGGTAGCGAGCTCGGTCTGGCCTGCACAATTGAATAACATGGAAGGCGAGTTTTAAAACTTCGCCATCGGTAGCGCATGCGCAGAAAAGTACTAACACGTTCTTCAGTATATTTTTCACTTACACTTACTACAGTAAAATTTAGTATAACATGCTTCTTCTTTTGTAGTCAGTCATACTATTCTTTTGTATGTGTATACTATTCTGTTTCGTATTTCACGCTTATAAAGAATGCGGGATTATACCTGACTCATTGTGAATTATTATTATCAACATTGCAGGTCATCATTTTTGTAATAAAAATGGTACTGTTCACTAAATTTATTCATCTTGCGTGTCCAGATACCCAATGATATATTTCCGTGTATAAATATATTTATATATTTATAATATAAATATATATTGGGTGACATAATTATATCACATGAATTATTATTGACAAATTACTTCAAGCACATACTTTAAAGATATTATATTCAATGACTGAATACCATATTCAATTTCAAATTTTTCAAATCTTTTGAGTTTTTAAATTATTTAATGACTGATTTAGGCCATACAACTATAATGATAGACGTTTAATAATTCCTTCGTAGTAATGAATATTACAATGTATTGTAATGTATTACGATGTATATTAGTAATGAATATAACTCATCAAAACAAAAACAAAACCAAACTACCGCTAGGAGACGTTTTTTGGTGTGGCCTGAACTACCACCGCGGTAGCGAGCTCGCTACCTCTAGCAGACGTTGGTGTGGCCCCTGCTTAAGTCCGCCTCATGGGCGATACTTCATTTTGTAAGATAAAGATTAATAGTAGTAGGTAGGTAGTATATAATACTTACCTACTGTATCAATAGCATTAATAGGCGTAGTATTGAAAAGGTTGTTCATAAAAATAATTAATAGCTGGCCTATGGACTTTCTTGTCAAATACCAGAGTTTTCTCAAATATGTAGGCTATTGAACAAGAAGATCAAGACGAAGTCTTCAATCTCTTCTATTGTTCATAAAATAGATGGAACCCCACTTTTCTTATTACAGTTAATACTCGCCCTTTCACTTAACCCCCAAAGTTCTGTATTCTTTGTACATTTTTGTATGTATAATTTATTTTTAAATCTTTTTTTTTTTGAGTGAAAAAATTTTTAATTTAGAACTCTATAAACAAATTTCAGATCAAAACCGGAATGCGAGCGACCCCTGGACGTGTGCTGTTGGAAAACGATTCCGAGCTATCCGCCGCAAACCCCCCGACCCCGTCTGCCTCCGCCACCCCCTCCTCCAGTGATCGACCCGCCCACCCGGGGTGAGCCCCCCTCCGTCCCGCAGGGGCAGGGGCAGCATCAGTGGCGTGGCTGCGGTTTCCGCAACGAGAACGGAGTGGCCGTGCGGGTGAAGAACGACGACGACGGCGAGACTCTGTTCGGCGAGTTCCCCTGGATGGCGGCCATCCTGAGGGAGGAGGAGACGGGCATGATGGTCTACCAGTGCGGTGCATCGCTCATACATCCCCAGGTCGTAATGACTGCTGCGCATTGTGTAGTCAGGTAGATGAGCAGTTATCATGTGACAAATTAATGCTGATTTCTAATATTTTAAAGCCTTATTTACTTGGTGTTCAGGTAGAGTAGGAGTAGATGTATAGCATAAGTTACGCCACTAATATTTATATGTTATATTAAATTATTATTATTCTATTCAATTAATACTAATTTCCGACGAATTTTTTCAATTCATATTGATTCATATTTCATTTTAGTTATTGATTCATAATTCATTATTTATTCATTTACATTATACACGGTACCAGTATTACCGAAATCATAATTCTGTGTATAATTATTAAAACTAGGATAGTAAAACTATTCATCTCTTCAAGGCGGGTTTCTACGATGCCAATTGGCGAGACAATTGTTGATGGAGTCGATTAGAGTCATGCCTGGATGATGGTTTTGAAATCAAAAGATTCAATAGATTCTTTACATCTGCTGTAGGTTTCAGAGGACAATTGGCATCATATAAACCCAGCATTAGAACAGAGTTTTAAAGGTCTACAAGAGTGAAACTGTTTAGCTGAGTTCGACTGACTATTCTCTCGCCGACTGTCCTTACAGAATAATTGAGCATTGATGACAATATCATTCGCCAACCATCAGTTTTTTTACGCCTGCTGTGGACGAGTACGGTAGTCCTATATTATGACAAATTAATTACCGTAATTAATATGTTGACATTTGATATGTTGTTCAAAGTTGAATTAGCCTAAGCTTATATGATGATAGAGTTGTTACAAATTACTGACATTTCCTATAATGCTGGATTTATTATTAATTATTGGTATTTAGGTAGAATACACAGTGTAGTATTGTAACGAATTATTTTTAATATTTTCTAATGAAAGTCATATTTACACCCTATAGGTTTTTAATTCTGTCTTTTGTGACAAGTTATTGATATTTCCCAACAGCGAGTCCAGAGCATTATTGAACTGGTGTTCAGGTATGAATAAAGTAGCCCATCTTCCTACCTTTATTACCATCTAAATTATTAATTCTTTCTAAAACAGTCCTTATAATTATCTTAAATTTGATTTGATTTTATCAATTCAATGTACGATAATATAGGACTACTTAGTACTTATAATTACAAATAATTCATTCAGACTGTCATAATAATAAATTCAACAATTTTCTGTTCCACAGACGTGATCCCAAGAACCTAGTGGTGCGCGCTGGTGAATGGGACACGCAGCAGCAAAGTGAACTGCTGACTCATCAACAGAAAGGAGTGCAGAAGATAATTGTCCACGAACAGTTCTATTCGGGAGGACTGTACTATGACGTTGCTCTAGTTGTTGTCAATGAGCCTTTCTATTTGGCCGAAAACATAAACACAATTTGTCTGCCTTACCAGAACACCATTTTCAATAATCAGGAATGTGTGGCGACAGGCTGGGGCAAGGACAAGTATGGTAAGTAGTTCCATCTTAGTTTTACCAAAGTTTTAATTTCAAAAATAGAGTTTGGAAATCTTCAATGTCTATGTGGAAATATGATATATTTTGTTGTAATGTAGGTGAGGCCTATCAAATCATTTTTTTCTATCAAATTTAATCGTTTCATTTGTCTGTTGAGTAACATTGTTTTTAATAATTTGTTTTTTAGAAAACGTAATTAATGCTTCCTAGAATTTTAAGATACTTAGGTTTGTTTGGAAATATTGTATATTATTTGTTTTTGTAGACATCAAGCAATTCAACTACAGGCCTACAACAGCATCCTACATGTACAATCAATATATGCAGATATGCTATAATGTTTGTTACTGCTCCTTACAAGGGAAGGAAAAATACAGTATATAGGCCTAGAGTAATAGGCCTACCTAGTATTTTTTATAATTAATTATAAGGATTATCATCTTGTGTATCTCCGTGAAAGAAAATTCATAGTTTAATGGAATATGTACACGTATAACTTACGTATCTTATTATCATCATCATCTGTTTTTTATAGACAATGGTGGAGAATACCAGACAATACTAAAAAAGGTTGAGCTGCCAATGGTGCCTCACCAGGTGTGTGAGGAAGAGCTGAAGAGAACCCGTCTGGGCGCCAAATTCAAACTTCATCACAGCTTCGTCTGTGCTGGAGGTGTAGCTGGCAAAGACACATGCAAGGTGAGCTGATTCAATTGATATTGCAAAAAAAATATTCTTCTGGTTATAAAAGGTATAACGGCTATATATAAATCACGGCTAATATAATGCATTTTCGAAATATCTTCGATGTAAAAAATCATGACTAATTAGTCTAGATTCTGAATCTATGTTTTTTTATTCACCAAGTCCATATTAGATTGAGTAGGCTACAGTACCTATAAAGTTACAAAGTATACAATACCAAATACTCGTGATAATTATTTATTTTTATTTCATTTTATTTCAACAACTATTGAATGAAGTAGACACATTTCCAATTTCACAACCAATCTAAATTGATTTAAAACACAACCATCGTAAAAAAAATTATTGATTAGACCTTGCAATGGTGATAGTACTTTTAATTTGTTTAATTGAATATTTAATATAGTCACTTCTTCTTGAACGCTGAAGATGAGGCCCAGTGACTTGAAACGCGTCCGACAAACAACATATATATAACTATATACCTAACCGTAATGTTATAGAAATCACTTAAGGGCAAGATAAGTATGGAGGAGAAACAGAAATGTTCAATTTATTCGCAAACTGTGATACCAACATCAAATAGTTTTATAATATAATATGTTATTTATACTGTGATATTGCATAGCCTGCGGTACTTGAACTGTAGATATTATATAGAGAACTGTGTAATAAGTGATTGAACATTATTATCAACCACCGAAAGACTATTATTAGCTGATTGAATTATCGCTTGTTGTATATAGGTAGGCAGTCACTTGTTATTCACGCTCGCTTTCCCCAATGACACTTTAGCAAAGCTATACCGGTAACTGGGGGTTACTTTGGGACAGGTTTACTAGTTTTCAAAGATAATGTGAGAAGCGAATCATCCAATCTCATATATAATGGTTCCAAGAGATAGCTACACTTTTTGTCTATCTGATACGATGTCCCTATAGACCAAATATGGAGATGTCTAATTATAAAACATAATATATGTCAAAGCCACAAAAAGCAAAACATAATTGTCTATCACACATAATTATTGAAAGACAATTTCAATTACAGGGAGATGGCGGGAGTCCTCTGGTGTGTCCTATACCGGGCACGAGAGACAGATATCAACAGGTGGGTATTGTGGCTTGGGGCATAGGCTGCAGTACAACGGTTCCCGGTGTTTACGCCAATGTACCTGCATTCAGAGATTGGATCAATTTGCAAATGGACAGTTTAAACTTAAATGGATTATCTTATACATTTTAGATTATTCTAGACAATAAGAAGACAGACCAGATTGTGGCAATATCATGTGACTGTATAAATAGAATGTAATTTATTTAATAAAAAGATTAGAATAGATTTTTATTTCTGTTGATACTTGTTGAAATTTTTATTTGTTACCTACATCTACTTTTTAGAATCCTTACAAGTTTGTGATAGCCGTGGACCATAGACTCTACCTAGAATTTAGAAAAGTTACACAGTAACATTTACTCCTATTGACGTTATTTTTTTGGAAATGTATCAATTTTCATATTTTCTGATCTATATTACAGATAATATTTCATTTGAATAACAATTTACCTCATTCAGCTCACGAAAAGCTATGTATGCCCTTTAAACAAATAGAATGTTTTTTTTATTTAAGGAAATACAAATTATAAATAGAAAAAATGTGACTACCTGTCCCATGTAGGCTACCATTCAATCTTAGTGTGAAAATAAAAATAAATTGAACAACATCCTTATTATCAATGAATGATTCTAACTTATATAATAATTATATAGACGAAGCCTACAATACCTATATTACTGCTGAATATTTCTTTTTCAATTAGGGCGACTTATCAGTGTACGGTACGGTAGGCTACCTATATTATAAAATAATATTTATATTGAATACTTGTTTGAAATGTAGGCTATATTCTGAAGTACATTCGACATTTTTTATTTAAGGTAGCCTACTTATCTTGATAGCATATATGAAATATTAAGCACTATGAATGTGATAAAATTGGACGATGAATGAAGGTCGAATGAGTAAGCCTAGCCTTGGTTATCACCCAAAGGAAATCTGGGCTGAAGAAAGCTGTAGCCTCCCTTGATACGCCACTGGAAGGGGGCGTGGGAAAACCTTATAAAGCGCACTTTTCCGCCGATAGAAAATAATATCAGATTAGGAAATATTAGTAGGTACCTATTATCTGTAATAGAGGTAGTGAATATTAATTTATAGCATAAAAAGCTAATTCTACACTGTCTTATAGGCTACTGTCAATATTGAGTTTAATTTTTTTCTAGATTTATTACAAATTTTATTGCTCAACTGTAGAACATTCTATAAAATGTTAACTTTTTGTAATTGAATTGCAATATTGAGCTTTTTTATTATTTTAGATTTATGCCTACACAATTCAAGTAAGTCTTACAATGATCCGATAATCAATTACTTTATTTGGTGATAATTTATATGTTATAGTATATTTATATGGCAAATATATAATCCAAGAATTTTATCCACCAAAATACAGTAATCAACTTAAATATGTTTAGTTTAAATTGAACCGCCAATATATTCTAACTATGCAGTCGATTACTGGTATCGAAAAAGTCAACTTCTTAGAAATCTCGATCTTTTCCATCTTCGACTTCGACTCTCGACTTAGTGCAGAATGGAAATTTAGCCTAAAAAGTTCGGTCAATTCGTTAATTAATTACTCAATATAAAATATTACAAATAATACGGCTATGAGGCTCATTCTAAAATGTTATTCATTAATGTTAATATAAATTTCTTCGTTGGTTGTTAATCGTTATTGAAAATTCTTTTTATTTTATGATTATTTTCAATCACCAAGTCCAGTGATAGTTCTATATAATTAATTACAATTTCTTGTAATTTAAACTCTGCTCATCGGTCTTGTGTAATCATTAAAAGTGGGTAAGATTTATTAAGTAAGTACGAAGTTGTAAAAATCTACTTTAGAAATAATTTAATATTGCAATAAATAATTAACAGTACCTAAGTTATTGCAGACATTGCAGTAGACCAAATTTTCAATCATGATGACATGAACTGATTATTTATGACCACTTAAATGTTAGTCTATGCTTTAACTATTTTGGTTTTCATTTGTCGATACATCAAAGAGAATAAATTGGACCTTGATAGACGATTTCATCCAGCATAATAGCCTACATCCATTCATATGATATTGTAACATGTAACCATGCATGATATATGAATGATCACAAATCATTATTCTAAACTCTGCATACTGCATGATAATTTATTCAATAAAATCTAATCGGCTAAGCTACTGTCTTCCTCGTAGATGTTCTCATGCTCTAATTTATGACAAAAAACTTTGTCCAGCAAGTGTTGGTCATGAATATAGAATAGGCTACTGCTTTCAATTCTATGTTTCCACAAGAGAAACGATAAATCTAATGATCCAAGTTGATTTAACAATATATTGCACAAATGTATTGTTATTATTCATACCCATGCTACAGGTCTAGTTTTTACTCATAGTCTTTTTCAATCCATGATCATCATCAGCTTGAACGGTTTTTTCAATATTCAATAGGCTATTAGATGTACAACATTTTAGTTTAAAATCAAATATTTTGAGAAGAGAGTTAGGTACTGCATGTCAAATAATGGACATCACCTTGACGACATTATTTTTCATACATAACTGAAATTGCAGGCAATGTAATTCGTTTCAAGCCACAAAATTTGGACGAGTTGAAGAATACGATCATTTGAGAAGTTGATTCTATCACTGCAGAAATGTTAGTCCGTTCAACAATGTTTCCTTTACTATAGTTTTCAACAATGATTTTCCTTTACAGAAGACTAAACTGCGCTTGTTGACTACCACTAGAAAAATGTCAAAAAACACAGCTTGGATCTCATGCACACCAAGGTAAGTTTACATTAATTTCAAGAATTGCTTGATTAGAAGTTAATTATCTGGAGTCCAATCTCACAAGGTGTCAAATTATCTATAGATAAACTAAAAAACTTCAATAAATAACTCAATTCTTAAAGCAGGCCTACAATAATTCTTCACGATTTTCTACTTGCAGTAATGTTAATATTGTCAATTTTCTCAAATCTTAGCATATAGTGCCCTCTTTTCTGGTATCCATCAGAGAAGATCCATGAAATGCACGATATTATTTGGTCACTTGATGCTGCAATTTTCTGTGCACTTCTTTTCAAAATGACCACTCTATAAATTCAATAGAGCAGCGGCTATCTTGACAAAATCCGTTTTCATCTTAAGCAACCTATATTCGTTTCTGTAGCTTTCTCTGGTAAGTTCACAGCACACTATTCCAGGATCAGGCTGGAGCTCGTTATTACTGCTATGACTTTCATGTGAAAACCCATTGTCTTTTTCATCTCGCATTACTTGGCTCATCGCATATTGAGCATTATCAGACATAGCTTACGCAAAGCTTGAACCCAGTTTCCAAAGATGGTAAGATATTCAGGAATTTATAATTTAGGGTCAAGATCTAGCTTGAGAATCATTATAAGAACCATTGAATAGCATCTGAGTCAAACAAACAAGTCTTTCTGAATCTGATTTCTTGTAGATTCTTGCGAATTCCATAATCCTTAACAGAAGAAAATAATAGATAATAGGCACAGATAATGAATTATTAAATTGTTTTATTATTAACCACTAGCCTATATTATAAGAATGGGCATTCTGCTCTCTTAATATATTTACTAAGGTACCTGATAATGAATCATTTTTGTTGAATGTGAAAAATTGAATTGCATTTTCACGTTTCTAACTGATGACTTGAGTGAATTGTTTCAATCAACTTCGTTTGTTAACATTTCAATCGAAGTTTGAAAATGGAATACCCTATCAAATCGGTGAGCATCCGGAAGGGCACCCAGCTGTAGAAATTTGCCAGGCCAATGGAGGTTGCAAAAGAAGGATCTGGTACTCTTCATGGCATAGTGCCATCAAGGGGTGTTTATCTTTGGTTTATTTTTCTAGAAAGTTTATGTAAGAGAAAATTACAATAATTATCCACTCATTATCACAAGAAAAGGGCAGAATGTTACTTGAAAATAGAAAATGTATATTAATAAGAAATGCATATTTTTTATGGAATGATGATAGAAATAAAAACTCCTATCAACTAAATAATACATCAATCAGTCCATTGGGCCTTGTCAATGAATTTCATAACTTTGATAGTTTGATGTTGATGTGATTTTATCAATCAATTATTTTTTTATCGATATGAACCTAATATAAATTTTTAATCAAATTTTTTTCTAGCTTGCTGCATGGCGTGGAAACCATAAACAAAACCGATAACCAGAAGTTTCCATTCGTTCTGAATAGAATCGTGCAGTTCATGCAGACATCACCCGAAGCGGGCAGGCCTTTCACCATTGAAGAAGAAGAAAAGCTGATCTCAACTTTGGAGGGAATTGAAAACGCTGATGACTTACAATCAGTTCTAGAAACGTCTACTCTCATTCTCAGTCAGGCGAGTAAATCATCAGATTAATTCATAATTTAAAATTCATTAATTTATCATGCTAATGTATTAATCTAATATTAATTTAATGAGTATTGGCTCTACTATATTTAGATGACCTTGATATATTCAAGGAAATAGAATCCAGGAATGATTCAATAGCTTTACAGAAGGACATAAAAAATGTTATTGAATGATCAAAGAAAAACTTGATATCCATCAATGTGGAAAATAGGTACTTTTTGTAATCACTTACCCCAGAAACACTAATAGACTACTTCAAGATTTCCGGTGTCATACAGCGCTTTACAAGCATGCAAGATCTTGGTGTTATTTGATAATAAACTTCTATTCACTGCTCATTTTGATAATATTCTTATCATTACTCACGCACAAGCCAAGAGTGATGTAGTGTTTGATGAGCAAAATATGGGGTGATGTGGACAACATCCCATAAAAGAAGTTTAGTTCCATTTAACCATTGTTGTAAAGTATCGAAGTAGTAGAACTATTACAAAATTTAAAAAGAAGAAAGTTAACAATCAGGAATGTTAGTAGGAGTAAGGAATATTATGTGAAAAACTAATCGAACATAAGGAAATTGGAAAAATATCTTGAAAGGTTAATTTTTGAAAATCATATATTCTGCTGTGAGAATATAAGTGCATCAAGTATTGGGAATCTCTCATTATGTTGAACACACTTTAATTCTTGCTAGAAAAATTTTGCTCCTAGGAGATAGGATATTGACCATCGAATTCATGGCTTCACTTATTTATGTTAACAATTGTATTTTTCTAATAACTCACTTCTTGCAATTTGTTCGAATATATTAGCCTAGGCTATATTACATTATTTAATTCATCATGCATTTTCTCGTTGAGATATTGTCAATTTTTGTGTTTTTTTGCAGGCTGTCTACCATTTAACCAAACCTGCTGTACTGCAAAAAGATCTCATTGGTGTTTTACAAATGACTGATGAAAAAGCGGAAGCGTTTGCTGGTGTGTGGACCAATTCTGCCAAGGCCATGGTTGATAAACTAAGACAGAAATCAATACAGCCTGTTCAGGTAAATTATTTTATCTATTACAATATCAAGGAAGACTACAGGCATTATGCCCAAAACAGTCTTCACTACTATTTAAAATCATGTTAACTAATGTTACATAAAAAAGAGTACAGTACAAAAGAGTTAAATAAAAATAAATAAATAAAAGTTTATTTCCCAAAAAAACTAAAACTACTACATCAATTACAGAATATTAGAAACTCTACAATTACAGTATATACAATAGTTGGCTACAGAAATATCTTATAACTCGCGCTTTGCGCTCGTCAGGGGGCTTCGCCCCCCTGAACCCCATATATTAAACAGGTTGGAATTTATTTTTGGGTAAAAAAATTTTTTTCATTAATTTTTTTGTTTGAGTTTTTTCTTGCTAGATTTTATTATATTGAAATCTCGCGCTTTGCGCTTGTCAGGGGGCTTCGCCCCCCTGAACCCCACAATTTTTTGGTGGTTTGGAATTATTTTCTGAAGATGAAATTATTTTTGTTTTGAAATTTTTCTCGGTCCAGTGGATTAACAGGTTGAGAATTCTTTTCAAGTTTGTCATGTTTCAAGGTGAGCCTACCAGTACCCCAAAACCTTTTTGTGTGAAATTATTTTTTTCAAGAATTTTTTGGTCTGAAATTCTTTTTTGTGAGAGATTTTTTCATTTTCTAATGTTAATTTAAGTGCTGAACAAAAAAGGTCCTCTTCATTTTTGCTCTGAATATTCAAATAAAAATGTTGAGAAAATTTGGGGGGGACCCAAAGCCCCCTGTGATATGATTTTTGGACATTTTATGATTTTTAATCTATAAGCAAGTTTTTATGGTATCAATATGTTCATTCTCATACATTTATCTCATCTGAGGAAAGCATTGAATATGTTATATGAGTGAGCATGTAGTATGAGGAGAAATTATGAAAAATATTACAAGTCCATACTTGAGGTTTAAAAATTTTTCATCAAATTTTCACTTTTGGTATATGTTTCTGAATCATGTCGATGAGCTGAGTTCAATGATCTATAACACAATAGTTGCCGGTATGAAAATAAGAAATTTACAGGGGATCGAAAATTTGCCAAATTTGACCTGTGTCCCCTGGTGCCCCCCCTGAATATTATTTTGGGGCAAAATGCATCATTATAGGGCTATAAGGACCAAGAAAAATGATTCCGACCTCAAAAACCGCGCTAAAACATCATTAACTGTTCAAAATTGACCCTTGAAAATTCTAAAAAATCCGGCAAAATTTGCAAAAATCAAAAATTGCCCCTACTGTGTCCCCATATCAACCCGATAGGGATTTTATTGCATGAATCTTCGTTTCTCGTGATTCTGAACAAAAAAGGTCCTCTTCACTTTTGCTATAAATCGTCAAATAAAAAAGTTGAAAATTTTTGGGGGCCTGTACCCCATGATGGGGAGGAATTTATCAGGGTCTAAAGGTTTTTCTTGTACTATTCTCATGCCCTCAATCGATTGCTGACATCATTTATGCTCTAAAATTAGCCGATTTGGCTGTGGATTCGAAAATATGTTGAAAAATTGAAAATCCCCCCTACTGGGCCCCCCCTATTATCCGGTTGGAATTTTTTTGCCTAATCCCATGTTTTTTGGGATTCTGAACAAAAAGCTTCCTCATGACTTTGCTGTAAAATCAACGGTTCACTAGACAGAAAATATTCAGGGGGTCCGTACCCTGTTAGGGGGGCAAAATTTTCAAAGTCTGGAGGTTTTCCCTGTGCCTACTCAGTGCCCTTTATCGATTGATAACCTCATATTCACCCTCAAATAAGCCATTTTGGCTGTGAATTTTTGTCAGTGTGTCAGTGTGTCAGTGTGTCAGTGTGTCAGTGTGTCAGTGTGTCAGTGTGTCAGTCACTCGGTTGTGTAAGTTTCATGTATTTAGATGTGTCTTTACGTGTTTTAGTGTTTTCTGTGTGGAAATTGACCTACTCCACTATGGCGTACCATGTTCTAGAGTAGGTTTTGTTTGTTTGTTTTTTGTGTGCGGATTGGTAATTAGTGAGTGTTTAGTAAGTCATTAGGTGTGTAGTTGAAATATTAGTTTTTGTTTGAAATAATGTTTTCTATGTTCTGTCTTCCTTTGCTCATCAACCAATTGTGTACTATTGTTTTGAACTTTCTAAGATGATTAATCTGTTTGAAATTTTCAGGAAGTAAATTGTATAATTTTGGCGCTAAATGATTGAAATGTCTTTGGTATAGTGCCTTTCTTGCAACATTGAAGATTCCTGTACCTGGTGTTGTGGTTGTGGTTTCTGGTTTGAAATGTTGTTGGATTCTTGTGTAATCTGCACAGTATCTCCTTGGAGTAAAGCTGTCTTGGATCCATCACGTTAAACTCATTGAATAGCTGGTCCGATGAATAGCTGGTCAGCTTCTGTACCCTGAGGAGCGGTCTGATGTGCAGGAAACTTGTTCCTCCCCATCCTACAATCCCATACAGCATGAGGGACTGTGCTAGAGAAAAGTAGATTACTCTTAGACATGCCTTGTCAACCAGTGTCCTCAATATCCTGAATCTGTAGATGGTTTTCCTCAGTCTCCCGCATAATTCATTGAGATGGTGATCCCAGCGCAGAAAAGAGTCCATTGTAACTCCCAGGTATTTCTGTGACTGTTTCTTGTTAACTATGTATGAAGTGTTATTCCGTTGGTTCTTGATTATTATCTTATCTCCCGTTGGCTGTCCATGTTGAGTCGCCGAAAAGGTCAGGAAGAAGGTTTCCTCATAGTTAAAGGTGAGTAGATTCTTATTCAACCAGTGAGACACCCTCTGTAGTCCAGTCTCAGCTTCTCTCCAGGTCATCTCCCAGGTTGATTCAGAGAACAGTAGGACAGTGTCATCTGCAAAGGTGGTGATTGATCCATTAATTTCCATATTGCATAATGGATTTATGTAGAGCAGGAAAAGAATTGGTCCCAGTACTGTTCCTTGTGGCACTCCATACTTTACAGTCAGCTTGTTGCTTGTACATCCATTGACTCTGACACATTGTGTTCGATTTGATAGGTAGCTCTTGAACAGATTCCATGCAAGTCCTCTTATTCCATAGTTATCTAGCCTTGAAAGAAGAATGTCATGTGACACCGTATCAAAAGCCTTCTTTAAATCTAAGAATACAGCTAATGGTTTCTCTTCTATGTTTATTTTATCTGCAATCTGAGAGGTTACATAGTGGATAGCATCATTTGTACTGCGACTAGATCTAAATCCATATTGGTTTGGCGATAGAAGATTATTTTTTTCAAGAAAGCTGACCAGTCTTGTTTTGATACACTTTTCAAAAATTTTTGACAATGTACTGAGTAATGATATGGGTCTGTAGCAATTCATATCTTTCTTATCTCCTGTTTTGAAGATTGGACAAATGACAGCTTCCTTAAGGCACTGTGGAAAAACACCTTCCTCAAAACTTCTGTTTGCAATATGTGTTAAAGGCTTGGCAAGTAAAGTACTATTTTGTTTGAATAAATCTGGTTTTAAATTATCGAGTCCTGGTGCACTATTAGCTTTAAGACTATTTATCATTTTCATCATTTCGTCCTCATTGACGGGGCAGACTCTCTGATCGGCTGCTGCGTGCTCATCTGCGCCATTAAAATCGCTATTTAGAATGTCCTGGGCCAGTTTTGATCCAATACTAATAAAAAATTCATTGAAAGAATTTGCCATATCCTCATCATCATCTCCCAATTTCAATTCTCTCCCTTCCAAGTTGATTTGGTGAATTTGTGTTCTTGACCGTTGCACTTCAGTTATTTCTATTATTACTTCCCATGTTTGTTTAGAGTTGCTGGAAGTTTCAAATCGCTTCGAAAAGTATAGTTTTTTGCATTTTCTATTACAGTTGTTAGTAGATTTCTGTACCTTCTATAATACTCTCTAAGCTGTAAATTCGCTGTATTATTCTTGCTTTGTCTGTGTAATTTATCTCTCTTCCTTATTGATGTAATCAATCCATTTGTAATCCAAGGCTTAATTTTTCTTGTTGTGTGCGATACTTTATTAATAACTTTACAATTATAGCAGAATAGTAAAAATTGAAATAAGAATTATTTTGAATAGATAAGAATTATTTGAACTCTGTCTATAATTGTTTATTTTTCACTTGTTGAGTAGTTATGAAGGTGATATTGTGATAGTTATCCATATTAAATAAAAAGACAAGATATTGTCAAGCTACGGATTTATTGAAAATTGAGATACCGGTTTTGGTTGCTACGCCATTAGCAATCTCTAGTAGCCTAATTTATGGACAGAATCAATAAACTTTTGAGCTTTTGGAAGCAGTAATAGGAAAAAAGTATAAACTTACGAGTATTCAGCTGATTTATTCTTCATAATACAGTATAAATAAATGTAAAGTGATGTAAACTTTCATCATCTTTCATTCGCTCACTCATCATCACCTTTGCTCAAAATACTTGCTATCAAGTCGCAATTGTAACAATAAATAATGGAGTAAATAACAATAATAATTTGTCTGTGCAGCAGACAATGTCTTGTTTTCACCCCACCATCACCAACGTTTGAATTACGTTAGCCTTTAAAATTCTATTGAATAGAACGGCACTTGACACACAACAATACACATGATGCTTTACCAAGTTCCATTCTATCCAGCAAAATTTGTGAGAGAAAAAACAGACATTGTAAAAATCATTGAGTGCTTTCATTAATTAGGCTACGGTATCATAGTGGGGTACCTTTTGACAAAATTAACTATCAAATAAATATATCTAATTGAAAAATTACAATCTAGGCTATTTTTAAGGTGAAATTTATGTATTTCAATAATGATATTAGACCTTTAAATTCGTTTGCATCATTTGTTAAGTATATTATGATCATTTTAATTATTTTCTGGAATTATCATTTTGAAAGCTGATTGAACCGACAACCGAGTAAAGTAAATTGATACAAACTTAACAATTATGATACAAGGCCTTACAGTTCGACTGTTTCATTCGATTCATGTAAGACCTTCTATAAGATTGATAGTAAAATTAACTGTGATACCAGATTGAACCATACAAGTGAAGTGATAAAAGGCATTTAAATTCCACTGTTTCATTAATAATCTCGATAGTCAATTAAATTATGATATTAAGTTTATTTAAGTTATAGCTTTGGGTCAATAATGATACAAGAAGTTTTTCAATTCGCCTGCTCAATTTTACTCATGTAATATCTTGTTAACTCCAAAGCAAATTGAATCGCGATAAGGAATAAAATGATACGAGTATATTCTTAATAGACGTCTCATTAATATGACAAGACCTTTCAGTTGTGGTCACACAACTTTAATCATATTCGCTCTATTCACTCTTTCCTTAATTTGATTAGCTGCACATCATAATGATTTCTCAACATGTGATATTATAATGATAATAATAATAATAATTGTTAATTTGAATTCCCAACAATAGCTATATAAGTAGAAGTAAGGACTTGTGCTACTGCTTAAATTGACCAAAGTACTGAATAACAAGAGGAAATTCGTTGAATGGAACTGTTCAAATAACTGTGCCCAGACAGGGAACAAACTATTCTCAGGTTCCTCCTGCTATTCAGTACTTTGATCGATATTATCAGTAGCACAAGTTCTTAGTTCTATTCATATAGCTATTGTTGGGAATTCGAATTGACAATTATTATTATCATTATTATATCACATGCTAAGAAATCATTATGATGTACAGCTAATCAAATTAAGTAAAGAGTAAATAGAGTTTCGAGAATTTAATAGAGTAAGAGTTCTGGGAATTCGAATTAATTATTAACATAATATTCCAGCAGTTGGTAAACTGCAATAACTAATGATTCTTCCATCATATATGATAATTGGGAAGTTTAGAATTACAGTAACCACAAAATCTTACGTTGTTTTATGTGATTTGATAACGTACTAATTCGTGTAATATTTTGGTAAAATCGGTAAATTAATCAGTTTTATAAAAATTGTTGAAAACTTAATTTTTTAAATCAAGTTCAATTGTTGCAGCTTGATGACGTGAACTGGATGGTGAATGTGACAGCCAGTTCCAGTTCCAAAGGTGTCACCAACGAGCCGAGAGCTGTAATCGAGCTACAACTGAGGGACGAACATCAACCGACGGGTGCATCCAACCTAGTCATGGACTTGAATCATAAACAGTTGTGTGACCTCTACGATACCTTGGAAACAATACAGACCGAACTGGATAATTTGAGATGAATAGAGTTTTTTCTAAGTCTAGTATTATACCGTATTAGTTCTTTGATATATTATAAAACGGGATGAAAATCTAATTTCGTCTTTTCATCTCTAGGTAGCATTCCCAAGCGGCAGCTCGAGCCGTTGCTGTCTGGCTTTAGCTGCGCTGCTTCAGCCATCACACAACTCTATTCATATAACTTTATTATAAATCATAGCAGAATTGGGTGGATCGTTGGAGGAGTGATAAAGCGCCGGTCTGATAACCAGGTAGACTCTGGTTCAAATCTCAATCTTTGACCACAGCACAAACACACAAATACGGCCACCCCGTCTTTCGGAGGAGACGATAAGCCGTCGGTCTAAAAAATGGACGTCATCTATTATCCATTTTATTACTCACGCACAAGCCTATGAACTCATGTGGGCTTCACCCTCATAAAACCCAAAAACAAATGTTCACTTTGTTATTAGGGCTACAAATGTATAGTAAAAAAATAGTGAAATTCACTTGAAAATGACTAAAAAAGGGTGAATTCCACTATTAATTGATTTATTATACATTAGTAGCCCTAATAACAAAGTGAACGTTTATAGTATAGTTGTGTGAATAGAGTTGTGATGGCTAGAGGAGCTAAGCCTGAGCCAAACAGCTTGAGCAGCGAATTTAGAGCCGAGCAGCTCGAGCTGCTGCTTGGGAATGCTCCCTTCATCTTTACATATGGCACAGAAATAATACCGTGTAATACGGTAAGGCAGGTTTTGGACAGTAATACTTCTGTCATATGCAATCATACTTATAAACGAGATGAAAATACAAAATTATGGCCTTATATTACTATGCAATGACTCATTCAATTCCACATCATCAAAAGCATATAACTACAAACATACAGATTGTTGTAATTATTGATGGTACTGTGGATGATAAATGTTTTTAAAACCATGAATTTAAATCTGATCTGAACATTGAAAATCGAAAGCTACAGAAAAGTTGAGTTCAAAAAATCACTTTTTATTCTGCCTAAGCCAGAGTCACATCCGAGCGAACAAGAGAGAACGAGCGAGCAATTAACAAACTCAAATCTCAGCTCATTAGACGAACACCTTATGGTTCTCTATCTCTTTTTTATCGATCTAATTATTAGAGAAGCATCAGCTTTTAGTTTAAAAATTACTATACTCGCCAATCAGCCATAATAACCAATAGCAATCAGCTATTTCGGCAAAGCTCAGTAGTCGCATATCAAGGGTGTATAGAATAGTGATACTATTGGGGTCTGTGATACAATTCTATACACCTAGTTCGCATATCACCCGTGTTCATGAGTGCTCCATTTTTAATGGAGCTCAAGTGAGTAGAAGATGAATCAAGACGATAAGATATGAATGTGTTTGGCTTCTCCTATTTTAAGACGTGTTTGCAAAAACTGAAAGTTCGTGTTCTGTTCGCACAGGTGTGACCGAGGCTTTACATTCACTTACATACAATAAATCAATATTATAGTAGTAGAAAGTGAAGTAATATTACCAGATTTCAATTAAATTTATGAATGGTAAGTCATTGAAATAGTTTTCCAATTAACTACTAAAAATATTATGATAAATTCGGTAAAATTCATCAATATTTTTACATTGTAAACTCTTTCAACAAAGTTGGAAACGCCTTCCATGTTATTGTCCACGCACAGAGAGGAATTAAATTTTCATGAACTTCATAGAGAATCCAATTCTACAATACTCTAATTCTGTACTTTCTTCAATTTACATCAGAGATGAGATTTTGTATTATTTAGTCTATAATGTGGTTACAAGAACCACAAAGACACGTCAATAGTAAGAATACTTACCGTTCAATAATAAAACAGATAAGCTATTAAAAGCTAGATATTTACTCTATGCTACTAATTAGTTATAGCAAATTTTTCTCTCTCATCACTTGTGGATTTCTAATGACTGTTTAATTATTCACTATTGTTGGAATAAAATTGATTATTTATTTACTATTGTTGGAATAAAATGTATTATTAAATTAAAAAATGATGATAGTTTTTTTGTTTGACAGAAAAAAACACCAAGTGAATTTAACCCTTTTGCTAACCCAAGGACAATCTGGTCGAAACCTTATACTGTACTGTAATGATTATCATAATCGTAGGACTAGCTGGAAAAACTTTCTAGACGCTTCATCAGGTAATGGTGCTTTTTTCATGATTTATTCAAAGTGAGTAAAATTCGGGATTAAATAAAGGTAGTAAGTTATAAGGATCTTGTATGAGTATTAAGAATTTATTTCTTTTGATTTTGAGGTCACTATTATGGCCTTCTACAAACATACATTAGTTCAGTTTTTCAATTCAACTTAATTTTTCTCTTATAGGTCCTAATTCAACTTATAATTATTGGAAACCCATTTCAAATCAACTTTTCAAAAACCCCTGGCATTTGCATTAGACATTTTAAGCTGAAGTGGAGTTTATTGCTGAGA
The DNA here is from genome assembly GCA_017141385.1 of Sogatella furcifera. Taxonomy (NCBI): domain Eukaryota; kingdom Metazoa; phylum Arthropoda; class Insecta; order Hemiptera; family Delphacidae; genus Sogatella; species Sogatella furcifera. The sequence continues at coordinate 9,545,038 of CM029550.1, read as the reverse complement.
GAATGTTTTTTATGCTATATAGACTACATGAATTTGCTCATATTGTCCCGTTTCAGATGTGCTCATGTGCTGATTTTTGGACGTGGTTTCTGAAATATTTATATTGATAAGGCGACTTACTAAAGCTGTATTATTGGGGCATATTTATACCGTAGTAGGCCTACCTAATATATTTTTCAATTTACTGGGCTACTAATGAATCAGGAATGAAAATTCTCAATTTATAAGCTGTAATTCCTATACGGTAGCCTGTAGATAGGCTGATAGGCCTAAGATATTATTAAAACTTTCTGTGTGTTGACTACCTACTAGTGTATCTGCGTCATAAGAAAATGTTCTTTCTAAGACATCCTTGAAATGACCTCATTATTCTAATTATACAGTGATTAGTTCATATTCCGTTGAGATTGAATTTCTTCTAGAAAATTACAATAATTTATCATCAATTTAAAAATGAAAATTTTACTCATAATCCAAAATACTTCCTAATTAGCCGGTACCGTACCGCAAAGCAGAAAATAATGCAAGTTTGAGTGTTGACTGGTGATTTAGACATTTAGTAGAAGCAGTTTATTATGGAAACCAAATTTAAAAAGTTCGAATTCATAATGAAGTTCAAAATATAGGACGAATACAAGAAATAAACTTGAAAATGCATAATTTTGGATTAATGTATAATGACATAACCTCAACTAAATAGTCAATAATCTGTTTGAATTTTGCCAGCGAAGAAGCGCACAAGCACAACCGGCCAATGCAGTGGCAGGAGACAGAATTCGTCTGCCCAATGGCAACATATGTAACAACAGCTGGCGTTGTTTGGTGCTGCCGCCAATGGCAATGTGAGGAACTAGGCGCTAGCAGACGACTCAACGCTCGCTGAGCTCTGCTCATTGAAAGTGAACTGGTGTAGACGACGGATGGTGTACGTGTGCGTGTGACTGTTCGAGTTAACCCCCATAAATAGTAAGAAATTATTCGCTGTAACGACCTCTAATGGGGGATTACAAATTTAGTGTTAATTCTAGCGTAAGTTCAGTGTCATCAGTGGAGTTTCCCGTAAGCACGACCAGCAATTCATCGTTGTTTTACACCACGCCTACATCCGAGTCCGTTCAATCCCTGCAGCACACAGCAATGCAAGATGATCTCTTAATTGAAAAGTCCACCGTCAAAAGTCAGCTATCCGCGCCAAATTCCGATCTGAATGGGGACCAGATCCTTAAAGCCAAAGAAGAGGATAGCTCGCCAGTCAACCTAGGCGGCGTGCAGTCTGATAAGCCAAATGACCAGGGCCAGTTAGGAGGACCGGTCGTCTCTACATCCCTACAGTTACCGTCTGGATACAATGTTTCTGAGCCTAGTCATGTGATAAATTCTAGTAATTCTTCTTCAGCTAGTCTTTGGTCAACCGGCCCCATGGAGGATGCTTTGCTGCACAGTTTAAATGTTCCCACAGTCAATGGAACTCTAACTTTTCAGAATTTCCCTCCCACCAACCCCAACACGCTTTATAACACAAATCTTGGTCCTCAAATGACAGGACTGCCGCAGACCCAAGTCCAGCCGCCCCAGCAACGAAGGGCGATCACTGCTTCTCACAATTTTCCGCATAACATGTCCCGGCAAATTCATCAGCAGCCGCAAAACATGTATCTGCCTAACAAGGGCTACACGTCCTGGTCGCAGCCGCAGCAGAACACCTGGTCTCCCGGTCCGCAGAGTCAGTCCAATGTGACCGGCATGTCTCCCTGGAGTCGCGGTCGCTCCGTTCCTAACCTCAACCCCTTGCAGCCGATGGCTAATCGTAAGCCTAGTCCCACTTTCAACCATCAGCATTCCGGCTTGGTCATTTCCCCCAAGTTTCGACGCAGTACTTCTTATCCGGGAAAAGCCTTGTTTCCTCAGCCGCCTACGTTTGAAATCACCAACATGGACGAGAATCGAGAAATGCTTCTTCCTTATCAGGTAACTTTCATTTTCAACTCTCCTTATCAACTAGAATAGTTGTGTTTTAAGTTTGACAAATTTTGTGTATTTCAATTATTTGCTGTTTTCAAAACCCCTGTAGTTCTAAATATGATAAGCCGGTTCTGTTGTAAATTACATACTGTAATCATTAGAATTGATTCAGCCCAACTCTAAACATCAAACATTTTGAACATTATAATCCATCCGAACGGGAATATCTGCATCAACCCAGACAACCCTACTCCACAAAAGGTTTCCTAACCTAGTAGAGAGTAAATACCAACACCCACTCATCGTTAGAAATCAAAACAATTCTAGCTTGCAATGGCCTCATACTTCAGTATGAGAATACATAAAAGCTATGTTCAACTATTCATTTCATACTTGTTCATAACAGCCTACAAATAATTTATTTTTGGAGGTTTCTCTTATGCAAATCCGCCCGCTTTGGTTGTGTCGTCTGCAAACTAACCAAAAAATCTTGTTTTGATCTCGTTTATTACAAAGTTATTTGATATTGAATGGTAGATTAAAGTATATCTGCAGTATAAGGGTGGTTAATTCAGTACGATTCAGCTAAGTCCGTATTTAATAGCCCTGTTTCAATACATTAGCCAAGCCAGTGTCTTTATTGATTTTGTCGCAAGCTGGAGCTATGACATAACCTCACTTGGTTGTTCTCCCTGCACTACGTTCCGTGTTTTAGTTCAGACTACACTCACAACTCACTACTGTACAGATACTGGTTTATATCTGATTACAATATGAAATCTCTGTAGTTCAGATTATCTTATCTCTACTTGGTTGTGTGCTTTGACAGACCTCTGACGAGAAAATCCATAGTGCACTATTAATTGCCTAATTACTAATTTTTTTAGAGAATTAATCCCATAGAAACTCAAATTTTACAGCTTTCAAACCTAATAAATGGAAAGGCATTTTGAGCCATTACTTAACTCATTAGAACTTTATTACCTGAAAAAATGAAATTACTTAGTTAGTCCTACTTGAAATTATTACTAGGCTTGTCTATAGCTACTGGCAATTAAGTGAAAATTAATATTAGCCTATAGGTACAGTGTATCCAAAACCGAGTGTTGGAGCTATTTATTAATAAAAATCAATAGACGAAAATAACACTGAATGTGAACTAAGATCATATACGAGTAACACCAAAGTAGTAAATTTTAAATAATAGAGAAAACTACTTATCAGTAAATAAATACCTATCACTAAAAATATTTGGCAAAGAATTTTCCAATGCATAAATATTACACTATTTATTATAAGATATAATAATGTATTTAATAACGTAATTATCCTCAGAACCTCATCATAGTCAGAAAATATTATATTAGGGATTACTCAGATTATGGTATATTAGGGAATAATCTGAATCATACTGGATCTGTTTCTATTTTTGATCAGTTCAACTATCAATTCACCAATCAATTTAGTCAATCAACTGATGATCTGACAATCAATTGATGAATTACTGTATGAACTTGGTTTAACTTATTGAGATTGAATGAAGCTCATCCAAAACGACAATCGTTGTGTTTCATTGGCTGTTTGGCTCAATGTTTATTTATCAATCCCCTATTTAATTCATTTATGCTTTTTCACTTTTTATTGCTTTTTTGTGAGTCTGCAATTAATTCTATAGGTTCAGCCAAATAAATTTATCTTTAACCAATAACATTAACTACCTATGAGTATTGAAAAAAATTATTCATTTCTAATTCTAATACTTTCATCAATAAACTTTCAATTAATATAAATTTTTATACTTTCATCAATAAATCAATATTAAAATACTTTTATCAATAATGTTTGTCACTCGAAATTCCAGAGAGTGTTTTCTCATAGCATTCAATATTTTCTTTAAACCAAGTTTTTGAGTATTGAATAAGTTCATTTTTTCTGTTTGAATAATGAGTTTTTATAGACTAGTTTTTAATGAATATTCATTAATTCAAGTATCTGTATGTATACAGTCATTATTGGAAATACAAAAATTTAAAGGCTCATTAGAATGTTTTACAAAGAAAATAATAATTTCGCGTGTGATGAAGATTGCTCATGCTCACATCTAAACAAACTATCTGCAGAGAAAAATGTTACCGTATTAAAATGGCTGCTGTAAATATTTTGTTTTAATATACAGTACTTCTGTGACGTTTTCTGCGAGCTAATTTAGTTATCAACACAGTAATAAATCTGAGAAGTGATAAGCCAGTTCACTCTAGTACCGTAATAATTCATTGCTTTTATTGGTGTTGATAACACTTTTCTAAAACCAATATAAAGTATTGAAATTTAGGTGAAACTTAAAATGCTGGTTTCTTCTTTTCCTAGATGAGGCTTGTTCTATAAAAGATTTTGTAAGAGATATATAATGGGGAAATTTATATTCCATCTCTACATCAATAATTATTTTAGTAATTATATCTCAAATTACCGGCCTCATTAAATTCAGATTACAGTAATATTTTTAATTATGGATGGTTATTTTCAACATTCAACTTGGAATAATCAGAACACAGAAACATCAATTTGGCATCTAAAAGCAAACTAATTTATCATGCAATCATGCATTTCTGAATGTTTTAAAGAAATCTCTGGATTTTCTCCAACATTAGCCTATTGTGAGGCTATTTAGTAAGCGTATCTTGTATGGTATCCACAGACTATAAATACATATTATGGTTAAAATAAGTACCTACATATCCCTAGTCCTGACAAAAATACTCTTCAATAATAATATGTGCTAGGATTACATCTGTATGCTATATTATTTTGATAAGATCATTAAATTGGATAGCTTCATTCGTATCGATACACCATCACCTCTTTATCATCTTGTGTAACTTCTTGAAGGGAGTTGATACTTAGTTGAAGTTGAAGTCGGACATAAGTTACAACTTTGATGAGATACTTCATCGTCCACTTTTACCAATGTATTAAATTAATCAATTCTAATCAATTCCATTAAAAATAATTTTCTACAAAATTCCATTCTATAAAAAGTTTCTAGAATAATAATAATAAGCAGTTTCTGTCTTATCAAAAATTGATAAATTATCAAAAATTGTTTTTTGTATTTATTCTCTTCCGTTTCTTGTAAATTTGGCTCCTGAATTAATAAAATCGAACAGTTGGCCAAATTACTTGGTAAATGTCAACTCTCACCGCCCCGTCCGCTATTGTGGAATGTCTATCAATAGTAGTAGGATTTGAACGAATTTAGAATAGCGTGTCGGGCCGGGGTAACTATGACGTGTACGTTGTTAATCGACCGCAACGTCGTCCAGTAAAATTAGAGATGACGTTTGATGTGCGCTGCGCGTTATTGGATTCTGCATTATGTATTAGCATTGCCTATCTCTCTCTCTCTTTCCCATTCCCAGTCTTTCTTTCTCTCTCCCATTCACTCAATTTCCTCTTGCCTTGTCTGTCTGTGTTTTATCAATATGCAGGTCTATCCTCCCAACTGCAATCACTCTGATTTAGATTGATTGTGTGCACTATTAGATGTTCAGAATGAGAATAGCGAGGTTGAGATTAGTCAGATGTCAGTATTGTCGCATTTACACGATTCAAGTGGATAGACGAATCAGTTGATTTGCACGAGATCTTGACTTGAACTTGACTGTCTTGCTGATTGTTTGTATTTTACTGTCATTTCAAGAAAGGTTACACTTGAATAGAGATATCTTCCGTTTTGGGTTAGCATGTTTGAAATAGGGAATACATCTTATTCCGATACGAAAGTTACACCTATTTAAGAATAGTTATAGTGGTGTCCACATGTTGTTTATATCTGATACAATATCACTTGTGAAAGTCCACTAAAGTATCAGGATTTATAAACGCGGTAATTGTAAATCGTCAACGTGGCGTTGACGATTCATCTGTTTTGCTCCAATTAAGGACCAGAATACTTGGAAGAGAATGTGAAATTGAATTCTAATATATTTTTTCAATTCTGAGGTTTTTTGGTTTTCTGATTTAAAGGCTTGGTTGATTTCCTGTACAATGAACATCATCTCGAATCACTCCTTTTGTATTAACCACTTGATGCTTGTTCTGTTTAGCCTACATGGTAGAGGTGTGAAGTAAGCTTGAAAATGTATACATCATAGTACACCTACCCTCTAATGCATAGGGTGTATTATAATAGTATAGGTGCAATATAGATAGGATGTCTTTAAATCTCATATCAATCCATCACCCTAAATGCGCACTAGATGGTTGTGGGGGGGGGTCGATAAGACGATGAATAGTTGACTGCCAATGGTTGGACCGACTTTCATCGTTGGGATAAATACAATAGTAATACATTATATAGGAAATTTCGGTTCACACAATTCATGTTATGCATGCGTACTGTGCAATAATTCATCCTGTATTCAAAAATTCAATCCACAACTTTTATTCTAGTCATCAATCCTAACCTTCAACTTTCAACCACCTTTTTTTAAATATGCCTAGTTCCTTCATTAACATGTTAATATTTCTAATTTCATTCAAGATATAAACAATTTTCTTTTGGAAAGGCTGAAGATAATCAAGTAAGGGAAGATTGTATTGATCTGAGAGTGAGGAAGGTAGGAGTTAAAGGGTAGTCCATGACGTAGTTTCGATAAAGTACAGAGGTGGCTGTGCCGAGCACATAGGCCGCTCACGTGACGTCATTTATTTTCTCACGTGCTGGTTCACGATTTTCGGTTCTATTTCTATCGAAAGTTGAAAATATGAAATAGATGATTGCTCTCAGAGAGAATAGAACTAATAAAATTTTCATTCGTCCGAGTCATTGGGAGTGCAATCTCGACTTTGTGAGGGGGGGGGGGGGATTTCAAGGCACTTTCTACTCCCCCAAATTTACTGATGGCGCCAGAGAGAATAGAATATGAAAATATGAATGTAACTATATTCTATTCTCGCTGGGTGGAGCTAATCATCCTCCATGACCCCCAAATATCTCACGATACATAATTAAATTAATTATATTCTTCTGAAGTAATAGAAAAACAATTAGTTTACCTCCAAACTTAATTTTTTTAAATAACAATCATTCAATTGGGTGATTCCTAATCAATGTGATTGTGTTTAACGTCTTTCTATGAACTCCTGGAGGCACAATTTTGGAAACTATCAAATTAGATTTTTTTAGCTTATTTTACATGGAATTTAACTGATCAATGCCCTATCAAATATGAACAGTGATCTATTTCATAGAAATAGACTACTGACATTTCGTGTTTGGAGCTTCAAAATTCTAGAAAAACTGATAAATAAAATGAAAATCAAATACTCTTTCTAAAAAAAAGTATTTTTTAAAGGGTATTTGATTTTCATTTTATTAATCAATTATTTTGAATAGTCCTAAGTTTGAAGTTTAATTATAGAAAAACTTATGAATAAAGTGTTTATTTGAAATCAGGAACTAGAATTATCTGAGACTAATATATCCAGAATAAGAATATTTATATTTTTGTTTTTCATTTCACAGTTGATAAAATTTGTAGAAAAATAATTTTGTATATTAAAAATGACACAAAACTCCCTACAGCTAAGTTGGAGTAACAATAGTGTAAGATGAGACGTACAGGTACAGGAAGAGTAGTTTTCGAGGTAAAGGAACTTTGTGTTCGGTGTGAGGTGAAGTGCGGTCACATTGAAACATTGATAAGAATTCGGTTGTTGATAAGGTTTTCCATATGACTTGAAAATAGTTCAGCTTGCAGCAGACAAGTTGATTAGGCTACTTTCTTTTCCATTACATCACGAGTATATGATAGGCTACTGTTACAATGCTATTTTCACCTTTTTTGAAACTGCTAATTATTTTTAGGATTAGGCCTACAGAATGTTGAATAATATGTGATTGAACTCTAGTCTTTGTTAAAATTGAGAGTATCTGGTAAAATCTTTGGTTAAATTGCCTCGCACATTTTTCCCTACATCATCTATCACAAAATCCTAGGTGCTCGCTAAACGTGGATTATTACAACATGAATCTCAACAGATAGAATAAAAAAATGTTAGATAAGGGATTTGGGGTGCGCATTTTTGCGAATATGCGTCATGCATAACCATTAAGTTTTAGGCCTATAGTACTTTGTTATAGCTTTGTTATAACAATAGATTTGCAATATATAATCAAAAATATAATCTGGTGTCATTTCATCTCATGGTAGTCAAAATTGTATCAAGATCTCCAAGTTTCATGGGTATAGTCTGTCAAAGCAAAGAAGACATTCTGGCAAGATGGAAGAATGACTCAAGCTCGGTCAATATTCGTTCAATATTTGATCTCAAATTGTATTCAGATTTCAGAATGTTTACTACAATATGAGTTTAGAATTATTATTTTTGAACCAATATTGACCAAGCTGGAGTCATTTTTCCATCTTGCCAGAATGTCTTCTTTGCTTGAACAGACTATATCTATGTAAAATATGCATTCTCTAGTTCATTACTCTTTCTTCTATTCTGTGTCATGAATTTTCATCAATCTATGATTTATTATTCGTGTTGCAAGCGAATTTGCTGAGTTTGAGTTATAGTTTATGCGTCAAAACAAATAAAACCGATCATAAATAAACTAAATCGTAGCACAAATGCTACCCTACTGTCGCTCTAGGCTAGATACTTGCCTCACATTCAAGCCAAGTTCTAAGTGCACTTAAAAACTTGCCATATTATTTGCAAAGTCGTATAATCCTCAACTTGCAAAACTCGCTACAGTCGTCAAACGGCGCTGAACTTCAAGTCTGACGAGCGGACTTCGAACTTAATCTCATTAGCTGGAAGCATTAGGCTAATCTGACTTGTTCCCGGGGTTGTTGAAAACTTAAAAGTGGAGAACCTAAATTACTGTATCTCGAACATTTTGCTTTGGTTCAGTTCTCAAATTGGCAATACTCAAGTAAAACTCTGTGTAACTCCTCTAAATAAGTAGTTCCTGGTTAGTTTCTATTTTTCCTGTTTCACCTAGGTATGAGTATGGGTATCGTTATTCTGTTCTAGTCAAGTTTGTAGTTTTCAATGAGTTTGACTCTTTTTAAAGAACAATTGTGGTTTGAAAAACAAGTTAAGCATAGTATTTAGAACAAGATTCAAGTTGAAAAAAAAATCGCTCCGGCAGCTGGCGGTCGGAAAGAGTGCATTTCAAATGCAATTCTATGATAGCTCAAATTATATGACTTATAATGAGCTATTCAGGGTATGAATTCAAATGTGCCATTTTCAAAAACTCATGAAAACATAATTTCTGGAAAATTATTTGCCATTTTCTCCGCCATTTTTGATTGGATTTTTTCGTTGATTGCTCAAATTGTAGGGCATAATAGGGGTTTATACACACCAATTTTCAAAACGATCAAGTTATTGATCGATTTGTAGTGATTTTTCTAAACTTTCATCCCCTAATTTCAACCCTACCCTTGAACCAATTTGGCTGGTTAACGAACTTTACCGAGATATTAATACTAATGATTTTTGTGCAAAATTTGGTCACTCTCCGACAAGCCCTTCGGGAGTTATCGTGTTCACAAGAATCTGTACATATATAAATATATATATAGAGATATATGAATTTGAACGGACATCAAATTCGTGTTCTAGGGGCTCAAAAACGTGTAAAAAATATATCACATAATAAGTTTTCGATTGTCAGGGCAAGCAAGACCAATAGTGCTTTTTTTCGAATGAAATGCACTAAAAGATCCAAATTTTCTCAAAGTCTTTCAAATGGCAGAATAGAAAGATTCTTGTGAAATAACAAGAGGTTGTAAGCTCTTCAGTTCTCTGAGGTGTGAGATATGGAACCGTCGATGCAATCAAGATCAAGAATTCAGAATCAAGATTCAATCATTAGAATGATAGAAGGTTATGATACATCTTGACTGCATAGTCGGTTGTATATATCAGTGAATATTAACACACAGCAGCTCGTCATGGATCAAGAAACCACCTTTTTCAACTCTATTAAATAATAAATTTGCACTTTTTCTAGTTTTGTTTTTTGAAAGATATTAGCTTCATTTTGCAGAGGACAAAAATTATTTACTTTTCTATAATTATTTTTAATGAACAATTACACGGTTTTTAAAGATGATTATGAGAAGAAATGAATGGGAATTGGTGTAAAAAGGGTCAGAGCACATGCGGGGAATAGTATTGTAAAATGGGGAAAAGGTTTGAAAAAGGAAAGGAGGGGGTACAGTCGAATAGTGATGCAGAGGGGTAAAAGGGAAGATTAAAAACAGGGTTGGAGTGTAAAAACGGGAAGAGAGAGAGAGAGGATGAATACAGGAAAAAGTGTAGAGAAACAGAGTGAGGGAGTGAGAAAAGGTGAGGGGAAAGAGAAATAAGTACGGAGGGGAAAGGTAAGGTGTTCTGTGTAGAGTAGAGAGTGTCCCCTCACTGAAGCAACGGATGCATTTCATTCGGCGAGGCTCTCTCTAAAAATAGGAAGTGGACCACAAATATATTCCCCTAGCAACTCGGCGCCCCTCCCCTCCTCCACTCATTCCTCGCCATGCTGTTGCTACTTATATCTCTGCAGCCACCTACACCCCCTCCCCCTTTCTCATTGATTGTGTGACCCTATCCCAAACATAGTCTGTGCTATACAGTTTCCACAACAGACTAGTCTACCAACTACCATAGTTTGTTCAAGCAAAGAAGACCCTCTAGCAAGATGGGAAAATGACTCCAGCTTCGTCAATATTATTTGTTCAAGAATTATACATCTGGTCTGTATGGTAGATCAAATTGTTTCGTACAATTTGAGATCAAATTGATCATTTTCGAACCAAAATTGACCGAGTCATTGAGTCATTTTCTAATCTTGCCAGAGGGTCTTCTTTGCTTGGACAGACTATAGTAGACGTTGTTCCGTCTAGCGTTTGAGAATTTGGCATGTAGCATAAAATTATTGAGTAAAATATTTCCTACCTAATGAGTATAATAATACCTAGTTGGTTTTTCAATGTAACACTTGGGTTACACTAGTAAGTAACTTATAGAAGTGTGTTGTCACCAACACAAGTTGACTTGTAACGCTTACAAGTTTACTTCACAGCGTTTACTAGTTTGCTTTTGAAAAGAATTCAGTGTCCGTTCAAAAATACTTGAATAAACGTGTAGCGTAGCAAAGAACTGTTTCTGTTGCAAATCTACTTGTGCAGATCACCTTGCAGCGTGTAAACGTGTCGTTCATAGTACAAGTTTACATGTCACCGTGAGTTGAGGTGTAAACCGGGCTTCATCGTCAACTTTTCAATTTTCCTTCTGGCAATTTTTGTGAATCATCTTTTAATTCCTAACCCAGGCTCAAGTCGTAGACGTATTTGGGTCGAATAGTAATGTACATCTTTAAGATAATAAACCGTTTCAATGGCTATTGTACTTGAAACAACAATTATTCAATTCTATAGTTTGGTCGAGCAAAGAAAACATTCCTTCAAAATCGCAGCTGTTCAATGCTGCCAGCAGTCGAAACGAAAATATTCCCACTCTTATCATCTGTCCATCATCACATTTCGCCAGCGGTAGTTTGGCAAAAGTGATTTTAAACTAAAATTTTCAGTTCTGCGCATGCGCAATCACACTCTCGGTTCAAGTGACCATCTTGAAGGAATGTCTTCTTTGCTCGACCAGAATATAACTCACAAACTAAACATGTCAATTTCTGTTTGAATAATAAGATTACGGCTGGTATGATGCAAGTTAAGTTTATAATCGAGCTAGTACTCTTTGTCGTTTCCTTCATTCCCTCATCCTTTATCCCTTCCGTTATTTTCACAATTACCCCAAACAACCTCCCTTAGTTTCTAACCGTTTCCCTACAACCAACCCTATTTTCCTCTGAACCTTTCCCCCCTTCAGTAACATATGCAAACAGTTTGTCTCACAAATAAAATTGAGAATTTGTAGACTGAACCCTGAAAACACTATTTAACCGGTTGGGCTGGGCTGCAAGTACAGTTTTCTGCATGTGTGAGTTGGCAACAGTGGGTCTCTTTAGTTTGTAAAATGGCCGCTGGGTCGGTACAAAGCACCGCACGGTACTGCCAACTTTGCAAAACAAGAGCAACGAGACAATATTCTAGCTGTGCAACATATGGCCCGAGTGGTATAACTTTTCCAATGGTAAACTTTGAATCAGACTTATCCATTTGAACAACGTGATAGCATGACCGTGTATTCTGCCTGGTTCGGGGTAAGTTATATTTGTATGTATGGTGTATGCACAAATGTATGCTCAAACTAGATGCAAACCATAAGTGACACTTTTATTTGATTTGACTATTAGAATTATTCTGTCTCAGGGAGAAGAGCTTTTTCCAAGATGGCGGCTACTCTATTGAATGCATAGTCGACACTATAAATTTAAGAGGAACAGTTTTGGGCTTTAAATCCTGTTTCAATCTTTGATGCAAAATGACTAAATAAATATGTAGAAATGAATAAATTATGTAGCGGGTGAGGTGAGTGAGCACACAGCCTTTTCCGCTGGATTCAATTCTTTCAATAGAATAACTACCATCTTAGATCTCTCCTCGCTGCGACGGAATAATGAGTTCTTGGGTTGAGAAGTACAAGAGGAATTATTCTGAAGGAAATCTGTGATTAAGGATTCAAATAAAACACCGTTTTATTGTATTTTTTGAAAAAAAAATCAATTTTTGTTTTGTTTTATTAGACCTATAGAGGAAAAAATTGTTTTTTTTTGTATAATTTAACTCAGAATACGTTTTTTTACTCTTGAGTCAAAATACAAGTCATCCAAATTGCAATAATGAGCAGTAAATTGTTCGAATTCTTTGAAATCTTTCCCCCTTTTTGAAATCAATAATAAACATAAAGGTGAAATTTATAACTGGATGCTTCCTAAACTGTAGTTAGTGGACGTAAGAAGTTTTGCATACAAAAATGCTTCCCCAATAATTATATTTCCATCATGAGCACACATGCTTTCAACAGAGGTGCATGTGAAAGAATTTTGTGGCCGGATTATTGGTGGACCGGGCTTTAGTGTTGGATGTTATATTCAGCGTTGTTTCAATGCTTTTCTAGCTGCTTGCTGTCTTTTTCACCCTTCACAAAAATTCGGCCCAATGTTTTTTCCTCTCTTCTCTGGGAGGAATGTTGTTTGGGATTTTTATTTTTTTCGGAGCCGGTAAAAGCGCAGGTATGCGTTTGTTTGGTTTTCCCTGGCCTTTTCCTGTGTTTTTCCTACTTTCCAGTTGAGAAATGTCAGTAGACATTGTCGCTTGGATTTATTTTAACGAATGTTCTTCAACTCCACTCTCTTCTTATTCTTCTCGTCATCTTCTTTGCACTTTCACACTGTTCTTATAAGAGCTCTATGCTCCCTCTTGACTCTGCTAAGCAAAAATGCGCTACATTTTTCTGAGCATACAGATTTTTTATCTGCTTTTTATTTTCTTAACAAGCGCGTCAGTGCTTCCAATTTACCAACCAAACACTACTTTTCATCTCCACATTCACGAAATACTTGATGCTGATGGAGTTTAATTCATAAAAAAGTTCTAAATTCAAAAATAAACATTCTGTCAAACTCTATTCGAGTGACCAAGAGATTGAAAAAATAATATTCAATCTAATTCGAGACAACGAAAATTTTATTATTCCATACATGGAAGAGATAGAAGAGAGTAAAGTAGTAGAATCAAATTTTTTAAAATATTGGATCAACTTCAATAATTCAAATAGATCAAAAATGGAAACAGAAATCTTTCAAAACATGATGAATTCTGTTATAAAACTGGAATAATCTGTCAAAAAAATTGGAGTTCAGGTCAAATCTTTCCCAATAACACATCACAGTAACAACAATGAAGTGGTGATAAGTATTTAACAATATTTTAGATGATATGATACTGATCAACATCATTGTTTCCAGATTATTTTCACAATCTCATACCTCTGTCAAATTAAAAAACAATGTGTCGTTTTATGTGGATTAGAAAATTCCATCATAGAAAGTTCGTGAAGTTTTAAGAAATGTTTTTTTTTCTTGGGAGGAACTGTAAAACAGATATACAGTCCGTGTAATCTCCTCGCAAAATGTATTTTTATTATTCATGGAAAAAAATTTTAAGCATTTTTCTCTGATGCACGTGTATCCTAATTTATGCCTGTAAAAAGTTTGAGTAGTCTATAGACATCAAGCAATTGCCTCTATCTTATCAATAGACTGGTAATAATTATCGTGGAGTACTTTTCTAACTACTTCTGATTAGAGGTTGTATTTTTACTTAGTCATTACTGTAGTAAAGTAGTTGAACCGGCCATAACATGTTTAATCTGTCCAAGCAAAGAAGATATTCTGGCAAGATGGGAAAATGACTCCAGCTCGGCCACAATTAGTTCAAAAATTATAAATTTGGTTTTAAATTGTAGGAAACATTCTAATCTACAATTTGAGACCAAATTTATAATTTTGAACAAATATTGACCGAGCTGGAGTCATTTTTCCATCTTGCCAGAATGTCTTCTTTGCTTGAACCCAGACTATACCATACTCCATGTAGGTACTATATCTACTCCGTGGAAACTACTGACTGACTCAGTGTTTAGAACACTGTAGCACTGAGAATATGGCTAGATCTTTTAATAAACCTACTACAACAATGAAAGAGGGTAGCCTTGATGCTTTTTTCAATTACCTTTCGTTTTATTAGCGAACAGAATTGAAAGAACAATCGATGCGTCCAAGGCCGTTGGTTGCATGCAAATTTATCTGAATTTCATTCAAATTAATTGAATCGTAAAGTGATTGACTGTTGTTTGCATTGATTTTTTCATATCAGTTGTATACATTAAAACTTCTTCGTACGGGATTACAGCTTTTGCGACATGTTGTGATGAATCTATTCATTAGTATTATTTTAATTTGAAAATATAAACTGGGACCTGTTTCATTTCAATTCAGAAATATCTGAATTTTAAAATCTCAACTAAATTTCATGTAATAAAAGTTCTATGAATCTTATTATTTGTATGATACGTGGAGTGCCGTTTTTACAAGACCTGACATTATTTTCTAGCTGAAAACGAGCTGAAAGTAATAATTTAAAATAGCCTATAATTCATTTATTAATTCCAACTACTGTACTTAAAATAACTTATAGCAATGGAAACATAGACCTTCATGATCATGTTGTGTATACTTTACGTGTACATGATTACTGTACTCATCCTTAGGTACTCAATTTATTGAATTTAGGGTATGAAGCCGAGAACACCTAACTGGTAAAATATCTTCATATGAACTCTAATAAACGTAACTTGCGTATTTTAATAAACTATATCTCATATCTTATACGTGCTACGTCAATATGGAAGATACATTCTTCAAGTCATGACGGAGCTGAATACAATATGGGTACCTATTCACTTTACGAGGACCCTAATTTCTTTAAATCTTCATTAATTAGGGTGTTTATTTGTAACGAGGTTTGTTAAATCAAATCAGCGACTATTTTTTTCTAATATAGGCTACTATCTATAGCATTGACTCAACAAATAACAGGATACCACGACTTAGTTCAGTGAATAACCCTAATGAAATGAAAATATTCTTTATTAGGCGGAGTTAGGACTAGGAAGTCCTTTCTACCACTCAACTAATGATTTTTGCATTGTTTCCGTTTAGAATATTAAAAGAAGATATAAGATTTTAGAAGAGGTTAGAAGACTTACATTCTACTTTTTTTTATTTATAGATTGATGTTGATTTTTCAGAATGATGTGCATTGTACAAAAATTTTAAACGGTTTTTTGGGCAACAGTCCCTTGTTATCAGGCAAAAAGCAAGCTGTTTAAAATTTGTACAAGATATAGAGCAGATAGAAGTATGTGTTGGATGAGGTGGCTGACATCTATTTCTGTGTAATTTGGCACTTGGTAATGAATGACTCGTGCCACCTGTGCTCTAAATAGAAGGTGCTCGCTTCTGACAGAGAAGCTTCTAAACCTAAAACGTTATGTGGCCCTGCGCTTATTTCGGCCTAAGGACGTATATGTTATGGCAATGCATCTCTTCATCTCCCCTCTCTTTATTCATAATATATTCATGTTTCGTTCCCTCTGTTAATAGTCACTGCTCATCATTCACTTACTGTGCCTCGAATGAATAATTTGAACCTTCATAAAGTTGGTCTAGACCTTGTTGATATAGTCTTTCATCAATGATACTGAGTTGTGTCATAATGAAATATTCACAATAATGTACCCTACTGTATTGAATTTTAATTTTTTTACAATTTATTCATAAATTATTTTCAACTGTATTAACAAATTGTTTCACTTCAACCTTCCAACAGCTTGATTTACCTTAATTAAGCCTTGATCTTACACTAAACCTGTCTCAAACACTTATTCCAACCTCAAGCAAAACTTATACCATACTCATTACTAAATTGAATTAAGTTGAATTATGTTGATCATTTTGAAACTGTATTCATTAAAAGTGCATCTTGGATTGAATCATCAATATCAATATAATTGTAGCTTTAAATATTCACATACTACTATTCATATCCGAATAATTCATGTTAGTTCATTTTCTAACTTTTCATGTGGTATTTTTCAAAGGTTCTAATGGAGTTTTAAGTTGTCGAATTATACCTATTCCTAGTGTTTTAACTCACTGATGCTCCCATAAATTACTGTTTTTCTGTAACTTTATTTTCTTTTTGTTGCAGGTATTTATTACTTTCTAACTGTGGCACCTATGTAAGTACTTGAATAGTATTTTTAGAATTAAATTTGAATTGTTTATTTTTTCACAAAAAAAAATAAAAAGTAGAAGTTGAAAATGAAATGACAATACAGAAAGAATAATATTCCTCGCCTAAAAACGAGTCTGTGTGGGAGAGTCTACTAAATTGCAATATTATATATTTTTCCATAATATGTTCGCCATATAATTCGCTTTTCATCAAGTTGACCATTTCTGTACGCCTTGATCAATATTATGTTATTCTTGATTCATTATTTATTTTTTTATCATGTTAGTGCTGGCGATATTAAATTTTTGTCTTCAGAAAATTATACAAACTCAATATTGCAATCTTTCATAGTTGATAATAACCTGTACTTTACTGTTCAAATTAATCTCAAATCTTCTAAACTTGAATACATGGAATTTATAATATATCATGTCTTGATAATATAGTAATATTTGTGACATTATTTATTAATACCTAGGAGTATTTGATTTTAATAAAAATTTAAAATTAATACAATTATTAGTAGCCCAAAACAACATGTTGAACACTTTTAAGAAAATCTTAAGTATATCTATTATGAAAGTAGGGTAGTGACAAAACTGATGAAGTTCAAGTTTCATCTTTCTATATAAGGGAGATAGGAATTAGAAGTAACTGTTTTTCCCGTCAACACAAATTGCGTTAAATGGGACGTTCTATGTATAAATTGATAATGGAATTAAAACTGTAACCGAATACCCCAACCTAACCTAAAACTATATAAGAGCTATTCTGGAATCATATCTATATCGAACAACCTTATTCAGAAATATAAATATATCTGTAGTATGTAGAAGGAGTTGCAACACTTATACAGGATTATTTGTAACTTGAGTTATATCTATATCTACTCATTAACTGGAAGTATACCTGTATAGTGGGAGATGCAAAACTTATTAGGACATTTTGTAACTAAGTATACCTATATCTACTATCCACTCATCCAGCTATAACTAAGTAGTGGAGAAGATGCAACCTAAATTCATTAGAGACGTTATGTACTATGTCCAAGCAAAGAAGACATTCTGAGAAGATGGGAAAATGACTCCAGCTTGGTCAATATTGCTTTAAAAATTATAAATTTATCTCAAATTTTAGAAAACATTCTTATCTACAAGTTGAGAGAAAATTGATAATTATCAAACCGATATTGAACGAGCTGGAGTCATATTCTCATCTTGTCAGAATGTCTTCTTTGCTTGAACTTGTCTGGAGAACTTGAGACGCATCACTTCCTCTTCCCCAAGTTGTCAAGTTGCATATTGCAATTATGAATTGCATCATCCAATTTAGTGGCTGCAACCTTAATAGGGTTGCTCAATTTCCACACCAGTCTATCTTGTCAGCGAGTGATGATGGAAGATTTTCAATTTCTGCTGCTTTTGTCATAAGCCGGATCCATAAACGGCTAGATTCTGTGGTTCTTGGGAGGGGGCGGGTTGAATTTCCAGAGCTCGGAAGTATAAAACATTTGATAAACTCTTCTTATGAGAATAATCTATGTGGAAAAAAATTTCAAAACAGTTTAAGGTTTATTTAGTCTATTCAATTATTTAAAAAATGGTTATTCATGTTATTCGAATACAGTACTCCTATATTTGATGCACCTAGTACAAGATTAATTTATTTAGACTTCTAAATTATTACATTGTAGAACAGAATTAACTCTATCACTATCATCAGCAGTGATTTCCAAGTCGAAAGCTTTGGTTCTTAGAAGTGAAAGAATTATCAAAACTTAACAAAAGCCGTCGGTATAAGCTAAATTAATACTGCTGATGTTCAATTTCAGTTTGAGAAATCATTTTCTGTTGAATAAAGATTAATAATAGTGAAGCAACCGAAACCGGTATCTCGATTTTCAATCAATCTGTGATATGATAATATCTAGTCGTTTTATCCGTAACCAATCTTACTCCTTTGAAATTCTAATTTAATTCATTATTTTTAATTAAAAAATCGATGAATATTCTATTGAGAAATCAGTAAGTTTCCAACTTTTATCTCAATATTTTCCATGGCGTGTGACGTGAACGGACCTGAAGTTTACGCCTTACATTCTTCTATTTTCTTAAGACGCAGATGCTTTCACAGCAAAGTTATCGTATGGAAACACAAAGTTGTTTGATGAATGGCTGCTAGCGACTCCATCAATCAATAGATCGGGCGGCTGATACCTTCCTCTCTGGCAGATTCTGCTCTTGATAAAGTAGCAAGGAAAGCTTCTCAGTTTTATTCAACTTTTTCCAAGGCGCAGAAAACTCGTTCTTAAATCCCCCCTCCCCCCATCTTGAACCATATTGACACCTTGGGAGTGGTGAGTCTTTTTCGAAAAGATAAGTTATTTTTCACAGTAAATTGTATAATATTAGAGTTTGCAAAGAAATTTATTAGACGCTGATTTCCATTAGAGGTGGCATTTCAGAAAATAATATTATCATGGTCGGAAAACTGTCAGAATTTCTCTGGAGATGATTGGGCGGATTAATATTTTCTTCCATTTGAAATATTCTTTCTCGGTAGAGTTTGACCGAAACTTTCCCAGAAAGCTGAGGTAATTTTTAATGGTTTGCTTCCTATACTTCGCAAAGTAGGCCATTTATACAATTGAAACTGTGATAATGCTGCTCTGAATAGAATTTGAATTATGAAAACTTTTAATTGAGCACCTATTCAAGGAATAAAACCTATAGCTTTCGGAGTAATGTTTATCAATGTGAATTCCTAGGGGATGAATAATAGTGGTTTTAAAAAATTATATTGACTACGATGGAAATCTATTACAATTATCGAAGTTTTATAAAAGTAAGAAGCTTAATACAATAAATACTACTGTTGAAACAGTCCTCCATAATTAGAAGTTCTCAAAGTTAAAATTCACAATTAAAAATAAAATATAATTATTTTGTATTGAGAATTGGAGGACGTGCAAACTAATTTATTCTTTATTATTTTCACAGATTTTTACTATTCTATTCAAGTATTTTATTAAACTATCATTCTACCGTTTTATTGACACAAAATATCCTATTTGAATTACTTATAATTTGAGGTACCGTATAGGCCTATTACTTTTTCTTATCTTCACTTATATCTTTACATAAATCATTATCCTTCATTCTTACCCTACCTCCTCCCCTTTACCTTTCCTTCAATCTTCTTTTAATATTTCCTTTTATCTTCTTTCTCTTCATGCTACAGAACTGTTTATTCTAGTTTTAATTAATGACCTTCTCCATAACTGATTTAATATTTTTCCTCTTGATAGCGTAATTGAAATTAAAATTTCCTCTTTCTCCTCAATGAACTCTTCATGTAACGTTTCAAACCTGTATAAATAAAGTTCCATGAGTGAGAAATTTTAGAGTTTTTACTCATTCAAGATCAAAGGAACAGTGAACGTTCATTTCTGCATCGTTGAATGTGGAATTCTCCAAATATTCTTGATGTGGCAACGGTTAACTGTGTTTTCTAGATGAATGATTAGAGTTGAGCTTCCACTCTGATTCATTTGAATGTATATTTGTATGTGTAATTGTACCTGGTAAGAGAGTTATTGATAACTGAGATCGTATTTCCTACGTTTTTCCATTATCTTTGGCGATTCTCAAGCGTGATGAATATCATTCCAAATCTATCTCTGGATTACTGGATATATTAGTTGGGAGTTCAGTGTAACATTTATTTTATAGCATTTGTGTTTATCGTTGCTTCTTTTGTAGGATAAAAATTATAATTGAAAACTACTCATATAATTATGTTGATTTAATTAATGCGCATGAAGGAATAAATGATATTATGATGTTGATTGAAATTTTAAAAGTGGAAAGTGTTTTTCAAAGATGAAATTATTGTAATTTAAACTTTCATTCACCACGTAAACATTATCATTCACTTACTCATTATCACTTTTGCTTTAAATACTTGCTATCTAGTCGCAATTTTAACAATAAATAATGATGAAAATTCAGTAGTTTAGCCTGCCTGTTTGATTCAAAAACTATTTCTGATCATATTTCGACTTTATAGTTATGTCTTTGTCCACTTTACATTGTTCAAAGAACACATTACATAGAAATACAGAATATCTTAGTACAATACGAGTACTAATATAATATAATATAATAGTATAATACTTAGTACAATATGAAGCTCACAAGACTTTTCGTATGTTCTTTTATAATAAAACATTTCATTCAATAATTAACTAGACATTAAAAAGGTTAATGTAAGACAATAATAGAGTAGATTAGTAAAGGTAGAAATTTACAATTTTGACTAAGTTATCTGCTATGAAGTAGAAAATCCCCAAATCTGATATGTTGATTAGTCTGATATATGTCTGATTTTGTTGGTTAAAATGTGAAGTCTGTTTTGTATAATTAATATTGGTTGTAATTTTTTTAATGAAAAAACTAAACTTCTATGCTGGAGTGTTTCTGCAATATTTTCTTTATCCTAAGGTGAAATGAATTGTAATTTATCACAAACTTTTTCTACGATGCAATGGAATAACTCTATCCGATTAGACTCAGCCATGTTCATTATCAGACGATTTCAAGGTTATTTGACGGTGCTCTGTTGAATAGTGTTCTATTTAATTGGCCCACCTTACACGTATTTTACTGCCAACTGAACTAATATGGAACTTGGAAATAATGTTCGCTTGCCATATTCAGTAGGAGCTTTTCACTTAAAGGTATGTTTGAGAAGCCACATAAGAAGTTACGATGCTTTGAAACTGCTTTAGTTTACACCTATTCTTCGTATCCCCAATAATACAAATATTCAGATGCACGAATACTTACGAGAATATGATTTTGATCAATTCAATACTGTGAACTATAACTATAGCTCATAGTTGATAATACTGTACTGCAATTTAGTTGTGTAGTTAGAGTATTGGAGTAGCACATATATGAGATAGGAGAAAACTCAGTATTGTATTAGCACTAATAGGTAATACAGTACAACGTATTTCGATTTGGTAGTTACATCTGTTCAACTATATTTCCTCATAGAATGAATTTGCCAGAACAATTAGGCTATTGGATGCATCATTCTCACATTTTACAAATAAATTAAGATAAGTATCTTCTTGATTATTATCATTTACGAAAGTAAGAACACGAACCACAAAGTAATTGATCATCGTTTTCAATGAAAAATACGAGGAAATGAAAAAATACAAACTAGTTAATATTTGAGATTGAACTAGCTTTGATTCATCTTCGGTGACTCATCTCCAGTCTTCACGGTCTAAATTTTTGTTTCCAGTTGTGATAATTATTCTATGTAGAAATTTCTTCTTGAACTCTATTAACCTGATAGACAAAGTTTTGATACACAGTAATGATACTGAGTCCCGAAATGATACGCAATCATATGGGAAGGAAGCTCATTGACTCTGGACATTTGCAACGATGCATGAATGCATTATTGAACATTATGAGTGCATTTGAACTTGGTTCAGGTATTTTTTTTTAAGCTGAATTAGTCCTAACAGAAAATAATAAAAACCCTACGTTCCAGAGAATCAATAAAGTAGTTATTTTCTCTAATTATTGGCATTGTCAAATGCTTTAATTATTTTGCGTAGGCTATGGTTTTTTATAATTTGGAACTTCTACTATATAAATCTTATCTTCTATGATTTATAGTATTTATTTATAAAAACAAGTGTTGAAATGTTTATGAGATACGGCCCAGATAGTTATATTTCAAACTTTTTGATTCTTGCAACGTCTCACATCATGTTGTAGATGTCTCGTATCAAGGACCTTCCTTGCTGTATCAATTTTGGACTTTAATGTGTATGAAAAATTTTCCGTTTAAAAGGGGCTTAAGATTTGCATCTTAGTCTCATAACGTCTTTTATTTGTATCTACAAATTTTCTTGAGTTTATTTAGAGTTGCAAGTCCTTCGGAACAGTTCTTACAACATACTTAGCTTTATTGAGGATTGACTTTTGACCAGATTCTTTACTACTTTTGGAAAACTTTTATCCTCTCTCCAATCAACGTATAAAGCAGAAGCTATTTACTGGCTTGTTTGCTAGCTACATCCGATTTTTCTGTCGTATGGTCTTTTTGATATAGAAGAATTTCGAACATCTACCTCAAAAGCTTTGATACGAGAAGTGCTTCACGGTTTGTTAGTAAAAAGGGTCGCTGTCAAACGAATTTTTCCGTTTTCTGAGAGAGAGACAGAGAACGAAGAGAGGAAGAGAGGTTGAAAATACTAAAAGTGAGGGATGTATGAAGGAAGCATAAAGAGTAGAAAAAGTTGTTGTAGAAGGATAATTATTTATAGTACAAGAATGAGATACTACATTGAAGAAAAGGCATGACGAAGAATGCTGGACTAAGAAACTTTAAGAGTAGATAGTTGGCTAGAACAGAAAATTGAAAAACAGGGAAAGAGAAACGCATGAGAGAGAAGTGAAAGGAACATATTTATCAAGGAAGTAGATGATATTAAATGGAATGATATGCCGTTTAATATCTGTTTGATATGCTGTTTAGATTATAAAAGAAATAGAATTGATAAAAAAAGAGAAAATTAGAAAATAAGAAAAAAGATTGGGATAAAACAAAAATAAGAAAATAAGTTTGAAAGAGTGGATTGAGGAAAACAGCAATACATAAGCAGGAACAAGTGATAACATAAAGTGAAAATGATGATACTATATTGAAAAAAGTTATTGAAAATGTTGGATAAGATTAGATAATTTCTCTGAATAAAAACACATGTTTGTGTGCGAATTCTTCATCATGCTTGGTAGATGTAGAAAAATATCGTTAAGGGTTGAGTAGGATGAAGAGTAAAATATAATACGAATTAAAATTTATTATAAGAAATAAATTGTAATAGTAAATAAAAAGGAAAATATAATTTTGCTATGGAGAGTGGGACAAAAACAGAATAGGAGGAGGAAAAGAAAGAGGAGTGAATAGAGTGAAAATATAATAATACAAAGAGCAAGAAAGGTCGATGAAGATTGACAAGAGAAAACAGAAAAGTGGAGAAAGAGGTTGAAAAAGAGAAGTTTAAGTAGTGATGGAGAAAGGAACAACCAGAAAAAGTAAAAAGGAGTCCAACCTCTCACTGTCCGTTGTTAACATTTCATTCGATTTGCAGAGTCTGCTGTGTACCAGCATCAACCCTTCTCCCGCCCTGGTCGCTGCCATTTACCCTTTGATCATCTCCCTTTTGCAGTTTTGCACACGGGGTGAATCCACCCTTATGTCTCCACTTTCCCCTTTTGAAACTTGTCCGTCATGTTCTTGTCCTTCCATGTTCGTTTTACACCTCTCTGCTCATTCTCATGAAGGGTTACGAATGTCAATTCCTGTTTTGTTCGCTGGATGTCCATGTGTCTATTCAATTAGTATCATAATAATGAGTAGGAAATTGTATTCTAAATTCGGATTTATATTGTGGTTATTATTATCATGTTCATATATTTGTTTTCTAAGTACAGTTTTGTAAAGTATTGAGGAAGTTTCTAATCATTTCTCAATTTTTAACCATTTTTATACCGGAATAACATTTGCTTGATAGTCGGTTTTTGTACGTAATGTTTTATTCTATTGTTAGTTACTTGACAGATAACAGTGCCTTCAACTTTTATCTTGATTAGCATATTTACTTATTTTATTTATTTGAGAAATTATACTATGAAGGGTAAAAACACAGACATCAAAGTCCAAAAAGTCTTTTTCCCAAATTTTGATAGAAATATTTTAAATAGAGGTTATGTTCAAAAGATCTTCAACTATGAATAGAGGATACATTATAATATTCAGCTATTCACTCTAGATTTCTAGTTTGAAAACTTCCAAACTGTTTTTTTTTCTTCGAAAGTTCGTTTTTCGTTGACCGCAGAGTTACTGGAAATAATGTTCGTGAGCGCATTATATAGAGTGCACAGTGGACTATTAAATCTCAATTATTTTTAGATTTATTTCACAGCCCTATTATAAAAGATTTTATGGTCGCTGTCAAGACCAGTTCTCAAGATGCTCTTTATTATACAGCGGTGAAGTGAATTGAATATCGCTATTTAATTATGGAGTGGAGGAGTTTGTACTTCCTCCAGTTTTCTTTCCTCATTCTTCCTTCTCTATGACCCTAGAAATCTCTCATTTTACTGAAATAAAACTTTCCTTCTTTGACTCAATCACTTTGTTTCTTTTCAATCCATAAATTTTTCATCTCCTATTCTTCTCTACTTCCATTCTGTATTCGTACATAATGCATTTTCTGTAATAGATTAATAGGTTATCACGAAGGGAATAATTTCATGTGGAAAAATGATTATACCATCAACTCTCCATCAGTCTAGTTATCAGTACTATTTATATACTTCATCAACTAGTTATCAGTCAAGTAGTTAGAATATGTATTAGATAATAAATGAATTAACACATCTTCTAGAGTGATATTTAAATTATGTAATTGTAATACTGTATTTCAATATTTCAATTTCCAATTAGAAATTTATTTTTCTTTCACTGGTCAACTTAGTTCTATTACACTGAGTAATAATATAATTATTTAGTATTATTTCAAGAAGGTACTCACAATTTATGAAACAAATTATGTATCAATAATGAAACTAAATACAAGTCCTTTTTTATTGTTTCATATGATACGTGAAATCTTACCATTTTACATACAAGACGCTTCAATATTTATTCAAGATCTTTCAATTGAATATTGAATACTCCAATATTATCATCTTAAGTATGTTCTTGAGTGTATAATCTTGAAGGTAAATTGAACCATGTACTCAACTTTATGAATAATAAAAAACTATGAAGTCATACAACAACATGATGAAATAATGTTCAAGTCCAATGAATTGGATTATTAGATATGTTATCAAGTTGAGAATTCATCTATATTCTGATCTATGACTAGGTATTGGCTGATCGTGTTGAGTGGTTAGAGAGAGAAAGAGAGAGCGCAATTAGTTGGCATGCTATTTGTTTAGTGGAGATGAGATCAAGATGTCAAGACAGCACAATAATCTAGTATTGTATCAATTTGCCAGAATGCTAGTTGGAGCTGATATGCTTGCTTGGTTGGCCTGAGCTGCTCTTCAATAATAACAATTATTACGATGTTTGGAGTGGGGTGGCAGACAACCCCTCCCTCGTTAACAACTTCCCGGGGAGGAGAGGAGGGGGACCCTTTCCCTTCCCCTCTTGAAGATCCAGGTCATAAGGTTGACAAACTCTGCAGCTCTAGTTATTGTTTTGTCAAATTGATGATGTCCTAAGAGGCTTAACTGTTTTGATAGTTGCACATGAATTATTTACGGCAATTTTATGAAGTTTGGTTGGGCAGCCCACTTGTGCCTGTAGCATTTGAAAACGATGACATTTCTTATTGCTGAGATTCTTCAACGTAACTTACTGTACATTCTGGAAATAGTTTTTTATGACTTATTCATGTATTCATCCAGTGAATTAAATCGTGTTATACTTTGTTTTTTCAGGTACTGTTTCAAAAATCAATTATAGTAGATAAACCTAGCCTTTCAAATAAAAAAATCACGGATGAGGAAAACTACGGTATCTTCCTCAAATAAAATGAAATCTTGGTGCGAAAACAGTTATTCCAGAACAATATCAATTCCAATTGGATTTTCAGGATGAAAATCTTTCTTTTTGTATGATGTTTTCTGGTACAGTTGTCTTTTAAGATTTTCACAATTAACAGGCAATATTACACTATTTTTTAGTCCTCTAGTAGGCCTAAAATTCTTCATTTTATTAAAACTCCAATATATTTTTCAAATGACAATTCTAATTATTCAAATTCTTGTGTTTCTAATTGGTGAACATTTTCTCTATCCTCTTGCTATAGTCTGTCCAAGCAAAGAAGACATTCTGACAAGATGTGACTTTGACTCCAGCTCGGTCAATATTGATTAAAAAATTATACATTTCATCTCAAATTGTAGATCAGAATTTTTCTTACAATTTGAGATTAAATTCACTATTTGAACCAATATTGACTGAGCTGTAGCCATTTTTCCATTTTGCCAGAATGTCTTCTTTGCTTGAACATACTATACCTGTAAACCGATTGCAGTAGGCTATCATGTTATTTTGTTAATATTATGGCATTTCATGCACATTAATCCCAGACACGTGCACAAAAATCAATGTATATAAGTTATGGTTGTGTGAGTTTATTACATTAGTATTGTAGTTCCTCAGCTCCTAATCCCTTTTTAATTCTTCTCATGCTACCCCTTCTACTTGTTCAAAGGGAGTAATAAATTGCAGTACCTCTACCCTGCAAAAGCTCGCGAAAGCTGAGAAGACACGCCGTTACTATGTGAAGTGTACTGTAACAACGTGTCTTCCCAGCTTGCGCTTCCTACTGATGTCTATTGATTGAAACTAGTTGACCCACTTTTGTATGATTTGTTTGGTCTAGAGCTCTTTTCCCCAGCACTTTGCTCAGTTGATATGTTTTATATTACTTTGGACGCATACTATTGAGCTGCTGGTTTAATATTAAACTTTATTGGGAACCTTTCTAGAAAGATCGTTGAGAAGATAGGAATTTTCCCAATTGTTGAAATGAGATTCTCAATTCTAGTTTCAGTAATCATGATAATAATTATATTTTATAGATATTGTATATTCTATGATTGTAATCTAGTAGTAACACTTATGTGAAACTGCATGCATTGCGGTATAATTTTTAGGAAGTTTCAAGTCTATTACTATTGTGACCTAGGTTTTATTGGAATAGCTCTTATTGAACAATATTGAATTTTCAAAAGAAGCTAATTAAGTTGTTATTGACATTCTCAATCCAATCATCATTCAAAGAGAAGTCTATAAGTTTCCAAGTTTTCTTATTACCAAACATTCAAAATCTTCTGTTGTCTATTATCGGAAACATAGAACTTTTTTATTACCCTAGTATTTTCTATGGATTCTATCGTAATCATAACCGATCTGGACATAAAATATAATTCTGTCGACTTGAAGAAAAATAATGTGTTTTTATATTTTTATTATAATGAAAGTTATTCCATTATTTCATAACATTTAGTTAGGAAACTGTTTTAGAAACTGTGTTACATACGTTTTCTGCGTATTATTCCTTTTAAATTGATGAGCATTATCGTATTTGAAATGACGTCCATCAGAAACTATCTCCATGAGGATAATACCAGTTAATTCTGAATATTAGATGAAATGGATACTACACGATTGTATGGTGGCCCACCAGAGTTTCATCTGAAATGTTGGTTACAACAGATAATATAAGGCACCATGCATTACATTACTCGTAACACGTTTGAAGGTCTATGTACCCTATGTTTCATACAAACAACATGTGTGCTTGTTACTTTGTGGCTTTTGTTGGTGTCTATTTATACAGGTGTTGTGCTAGCAAGTGCTATTCAAGTCTGTGGATTAAATTCACAAATCCAAGTTTTGGATGTATAGTATGTTCAAGCAAAGAATACCCTCTGGCAAGACGGAAAAATGACTCCAGCTCGGTCAATATTGGTTCAAAAATTATTGAATTGGTCTCAATCGTAGGAAACACTCTGATCTACAATTTGAGACCAAATCAATATTTTTGAACCAATATTGACCGAGCTGGAGTCATTTTCTCATCCTGTCAGGGGGTCTTCTTTGCTTGGACAGACTCTATCAGTTCTGTGCTAGCTTGGTCTGTTCTATATATTTGTAAATTTACTATTAATATTTGAAATTTTTTCCAGACATACATGATGTCAAATTTATTATTGTTGATATCATCATGTTTTCTTCTTCATCTTTTTCTCCATCATCATCATCATCGTCTATCTGTTTTCTTCTCCACAATTCTAGTCTTTTAGTCTTAATTCAATCTTTTGTGTCTTCTTTCTATTGCTTCCACTTTTTCTTTTCCCACATGTACATCGTCCTCACTTCTTCATAAATTTTTCTGTTCCAAATTTATCTTCTTTAATCTTATCTCTTGCACCTTCATTCTTTCTCTGTTAATTTTTATTTATCTATATAGAGTGTTTTCTTCCGTTACTTCTCATCCTTCCTTCCCTACACTTCACTTTCTCCTTTCGTTGAATTTTGTCCGTTCCATCCTTAACTGATATATAGTTGATGTATAATTTAATTTTATATATATCTATATATATATATACATAAATGAAATCATGCACTTTGTTGACAATTTGCTACAATCTTGTAACACTTCATAACTTATCGTATAGTTGACGCCAAAAAATTGGGCGGTTTTGTCTGTCTTTTGTATGTGGTGTATCCAACTAACAGCTGATATAAATGTGAATCATCTACTGTCTTTTTTATTTGAAAAGCATCATCCAGGCCCAGCTCATTTACAACTCTACTTGACACCTAATTATTGACAACAACCAATGTCAAATTAATTAATTTATTTATTTCATTGAAAAAATACAATTGAAGGAACAAAAAAACAGGCGTTAGCCCAAAACTTCTGTTCCAATTTTGATAAAAATGTCCAAATTCAGGTTATGTCGCTTTTCAATACTCATTCAATACAATTGATAACATCAGTTGTTAAATCGCGAAAAGAGTAGACAAAACCGCCTAAAAGTTTCGTTTTTGTTTGAATATTGAATATTTCATTTTTGTTAGTAACTTGTTTGAATAATACATTAGGTACCTATTCCCCTACACTACAAAATGGTCTCTCTCTGTCTCTCTCTCTCTATCATTCCTATAATTTTCATTCTAATCTATCTATCAGTAAAACATTTGTTACGGTTGAGTGTTAATGGGAGGGATATCCTTTCATATCCTTCTCCAAGAATGGACATCAGTCTATATTCAAACTCCGCCATTTCATGTTGATACATCACAACCATGTTATAATAGTAAGAATATTGAATCCTATATCTGTAATTTAGTAAGTTCACTGCATATCCTTGTATACTTATTTTTTTATTTTAACCAATTGTGTAATTGAATTTATGTTTAATCTTCGGAATCTAGGATTTAAGATCATGAATGCTGTACTCTACTTGAATAAAGTGAATAATCTAATATAATCTCTCTTGTGGCGCAATGTCTCTATCTATCTCATCATCATAATAATTTCAATTCCATCCATTTTAATTTCACCATAATTGTAGTTTTCCTATTATTCATTATCGATGCCTGTTTTTGCCAGTACATAGTTTTAGTTTCGAATTGCTGGTTCTATAATCCAATTACAGTACTCCAACCGATTGTTTTCAATGCTTTAATAATTCTGCTCTTCACTGATGTTTCCAACTGGATTGATAATAACCTAACTATAGTAAATTCAATTTAATCGCATAAAAATCGTATTCAATAAATCTGGACTTGAAGCTGCATAGCAGGGATCTGATTAGTTTTTATTGCATATGCATATGATAATGATTCGGGTAATAATATTGTACGTTGTACCGTTTTATACATCTACTTAATTACTAAATAATAACATTTCTCCTTTATTGCATATGAAATTCTTTTGCAATTAGATCCATTAGAGTAGATAGCTCAAATTTTTTATGCATAGAATTATCGTTGAAATTATTATTCAATGTAACTGATTATCCAATGCAAACTAAATTTGCATTCAATGTGAATATGCACCAGTTAATAATTTCCAAAAATGGGTATGGATTTATATTTAAAAGACTTCGGAGAATGTTTTTGTCATTACCCTTCATTTGATACTTGGACATTCAGTGCAAGTTTATTAAAAATATGAAATAACCTTTCTTTCAGTGTCCAATTTATTTGAAAATGGACAATTTCTCTCTACGTGTCTCTGAAGTTGTAGTTGTAGACTGATGAAAAATTATGCAATGAGTTCAAAAGTGTGTATGAAAGTAATTTCAGTACCATACTTCTCTGAATGTGCACACAAATACTAATTAGCCAGCGACAACTTGTCTAATTGTCTATTTTGTTCCCTTTACAACTCCTACATGTTTCAGATGTGCCACACTACGCCATCTTGTTCCTTTCTCTCTCTTACTTTTCTCTCTCTCTCTCTTTCTCTTTTTCACATTGTCTCTCTCTTATTCTGTGTTCTATCAAGTGACTGTTGTTGACATTACAACAATATTTTCATGAATACATTGAGCATTCATACTGAAATCTAAAATCCAAAATTGAAATTTAGGAAGTGATGCCTCTGCCTCAAATCTTTTGTTAACTGAAGTTTTAAAATATTTGAATTAGCTTCTTTGCTTACTATCAGAAATTAATGTTAGTATTTCAACTTTTCAACTGATATCATCTGAAAACTCAGTATGAAATATTGTATACTTTACACAGAATTATTGAAGCAAATTCAATGTTTTAGGTGTAATTATTATTATTTTTATCCTTCTTGGATTCTAGGTTTCAACATTTTTTCAGTAGAGACTGGGTCACAGTTTTCCCTAGGAAAACACAATTTTTTCAGAGAATTTCTATGAAATTCGGTTCTTTGCAATAAAAATTCAATTTCATTTAATTTTCTTTATTCACTAGTTTTACAGTTCCGCTCTTCTATGTTTTATGTTTTTCAATATCTTATAAGCTATATCTAAAAGCAATATCTTATTAGCTCCAATTTTATATCCACTTGGATTCTACTTGGAAATTTTTCAATCAGATTTCCTTTACAGCTCTAATAATATCAATATTTTTCTCTGTTGCAGGTGAGATTTACGTTTGTTTTTTGAAATCAACACGGTTCAAGGTAATAACTCATTATACAGAGATAGAGTAGATAATATATATAGCACAAGAGACTCATAGCTAATATTTTATCAAATTCATTATAACAGTAAATGGGGAAGGTGATTGAATCAGATATAATAAGAAGATTGAGTCTTGCCTACAAGGGCCCGGCACCTTGAATCTAATCTCACTGACTCATTTCCTATTTCAATAATAGTATCCGAAACAGTGAAATAAGTAGGTAGGTATAGTGCCTTAACTTGTTATTATCCCAAAAGTATAGAAAATATTCAACATTGAAGACCATCAAAAATATGGTCAGTAATATAGCATCAAAACCCTTCAATCCAGTGTTCTGGTCTTTTTAACCGTTATAACATGAAAGCTTTTGTACTGTTCGTAACATATCACTAAAATCTACTCCATAAGTTTCCAAAAGTGACGTGTGTTTATAGCGAATTTATGATAGAATTTATGTCGATTTATGAGAGTGTACCACTTTTGACACTTGATTATGTGTCAGGTAGACAGACGTTTCGCGTATTATGGCTCTCTGATGTATTATCGTAAAACACTAAGCCAGATTTTTCAGTGTCATACTTTTTCATGACACGTCTGACTCTCGTGTTATGTTTGGCAGTTCATTTTTTTACGATAATGGCGGATATTTCAGCCGTCGCTTTTGACGGGAAAATTGTGTGCCGGAGTTAGTGAGGAAAGAATAAATTTCCCGGCAGAATCAACGCTAATGGATCGTTTTGATTCATTTTTTTTTGTAATTGGTTCTATAAAGATGAAATAAATTCCATTTCAAAATTCATATGAAATTTCATATTTCAAATTTAAATGTTAAATGTGAGAATGACAAAAAATAGCTTTGGTATTTGTAGGGTAGAAATCGCAATTTGAGAAAACCAAGAAGTTGACTCAAGAAAAATCAAGAAGAATCAAGAAAATACCTGAAGAAGAATTAGAAAAAGGAAAGGACAAGGGGTAAAAATTTATTAGAAGAACCATTAAACAGCTAAAGATTGATTGGATAAGAGAGTATCAGTATCCACTGGGACCATCTTCTTTCTACTTCTTCTTCCTGTTCTTCGTTGTTCGTTTTCTCGTTCTCCCTCTCAATAAGTCTTACATTCCGCTCAAAGCAGCAGCAGGGGCACGTAATAAAGTAAGCTGAAACTCGGATGAACAGCTACAGCTGAAAAGTTATATAAAGTTTGAGTTACGCGTCAAGTAACAAGGTCCTTTCAATTCCAGTTGAATTTCAAATCGGAATTCCTTATGGAGAGATTTTGGCAGAACAATGCTATGCAGTATGCATGCAACTCTAGAAGCTTTCGGTTTAATTCAGCTCCCACCTACATAGTCCACCAGATTAGTCAAGTGAAAATTTGAGTTTGCTGAACTCTTTTGGAAATATGGCTTATGAAGTCAAATTTCCATGCTGATCCTGCATGGGGCGATAATAGAAAAAATGAAAGTTATTTAAAAAGATGGAATTGTAATGATAATTGTAATTATAACAATTAAAACTTGAACAATTACAATTTTGTGAGAAATACAATCCAACAATATAGAATAAGTGTTATTTTTCAAATTACAAACTTTTTACAGATTACTTACAAGATGTTGAATGAGAAGCATACTCAAGAAGAATTAAAAAATCCATGTGAAAGGAGTTTTATCATTATTGTTTCATCAATGATTCAAATCGTTTGTTCCAATTTGATGCACTATCATCTCGTGTGACGTCTTGAATATAATATCATCTTGAAATTAAATTGAACTATGTTCATACAACTCAAGACGTGAATGATATAAATTAATAATTTCCGCATATTCGTTGAATCATAACGCAGATGTCTTCTTTCCAGAGCTGTGCCTTGTACATTTGTACAACCTGTTCTATGGAAGTGTCAGCGTCAAAACTTACCATCTAGTTAGAAGTTGCAATGTCAAAAGATAATAATTACGAGGCGGTGCGCATTAACCCGATTAGGTTGTCTTTTCACCCCGTGAAATCGCTGTGAACCGCCACAAGTGTGTGGGGTTAGGTTTGTGGTATAGTAGTTTGTATGTATGAGTGTGCTACCGCTACTTCTCCATTTATTCAACTTTTGATGTGTCGGCTTCATCTGACAAGCTTTACGTTAGCTAAATTTCTCAGGTCTGTATTTCTCGTGCTCCTTTTCCATGTGTCAGAACCTGTCATTATTATACACTTTTACTTCTTATTTTTCTCCACCGTTTTAAACTTACTTCTTTGTCGTTTTTCTTTTGTTCAAATTCGTATTCTTCTTCCAAATCATTTTTGATATTTTTTTTCTTAGTTTTTATCTTTCTTCAGGTTCTTCTTCTTCCTCTCTTTTGTCTTTTCTATGTACTTCTTTTCCTTCTTTTTATTCTACATACCATCTCCCTCTTGTCTTCTTTTTGTACTCCAACTCATCCTTATTTTTCTTTTCTATAGAAACAGTACTTAAATTCGTCTATTAACGGCCACATGCCTTGGAAATAATTCACTTTATAATTCATTGATCGAATTATTCCAGATCTCCAGATTTAGTTCTCTAAACACTTTTGTCTTCATCAAAATCAACCACTTGAACATTTTTCATTCTAAAATATTAATTTATGGAACTTTTTGATGAATGACAGATGATAGCCACGTGCAATAGTGCGTGACAGTTTTATTACTCTTCTCTTTCTATGTTCTCCTTTTTTAGTTTCTCATTCTATTCCTCATCTTTCTTTTAATTCCTTCCTTCCTTCCTTCCTTTCTCCCCTCCATTCAGACCTTTGCGTGATAGTATTTCACTTCCAATAAGTGAGAAGATACGCATTGATTTTGTTTCAAGGCTCACTTGATTATTAAACTAGGTGACTCTGGATTCGTTCTCAAGTGCCGATTTACTATTCCCGGCTCAACTGAATATTGAATTGCGCGTACTTGCTCATCAGCTATTGATATTGTGCGTGCCATTGTGGGTCAATGGCCTGTTGACTGCAGCCTATTGAATAATCAATAGGCCGGAACACTGGAACTTCTGGAGACTCTTGGCGGAATATGATTTCAGGAAATAATGCTAGTTGTGTATATATATTGATTTTTTGGTGATGGCTAAAAGAAGGCGATGGTCCAAATCGGGAACTCAAATCATTTTTTGGGGCGCTTGGGCAATGAAACCGGTATTCGGTTCTGATTTGATCTTATCATGTTTGTTTTGGAATTTGGAAAACTTATCAAATTTTGTTCAAAAACACCAAAAAACAAGAATTCAATTTAATTGACACAATCAGCATAGGATAAATTGACACAAGCAGTCGAAATATCCGTTTTAAAGTAGAGTAGGCTATTCTGAATCGTCTGTTCTTGTTCGGGTCTGGTGTATGAACAAATTTTCACTTCCAATCTTGAAATTACTTGAATAATTTTTGGCAAAAATAATTCATCTACAGCATTTGGTTGGTCTATGCTTCAGGTATGTTTAAGCAGTGAATTTATTATTTGACGTAATATTACATCTATAATTTTATCCATTTTTGCATTTATACATCTATGATCACAGTTCTACAGTCTCACTGTTAACAGAAAGTCTTATGCTAGACGTTCTCGAATAGATAATTATAATACAAGTTACATGAAATCCAACATTATACAGCATTGTTTGATGAATTGTAGTGCAAAGCTTGCATTTGTTTGTTTAGCTTGTACAGCATTGGAGGCTCGTGCGGCTCGAAACAGGTGAAGTGCCCGTATCTTTTACTGTACAGCACTTCACCTGTTTCGTGGGCACGGGCCGCCAGTGTTGTACAGAAATGTGAAGTGAAGAACTGAACAATGTCCATTAGTTCTATTAGAAAAGTAGACCATGTTCAATTGAAAACAATGATTATCAACAAAATAGTGTTCAGTATTTCGGAAAGAACAGAGAAAGTCACTTGAAACTTTGAGCACTGTTCAAACTCAGAATGTAATTAACTAAAAACGTCAGTTTCATTACTGTAGCGAATGAGGAGAAAATCACTGTGGTATTGGTATTGGTTGGTAGGGAGGGGAATCTCAAATCACTAGTGGATTTTTTCCTCGGTTTCTGGGAGAATCGAGTGAAGGCAAATATTGCCGAATCAACAGAAAAGTGTATCAAGTGGTTTACGACGACAATTGGATCGATGTGAAACTCGTTAGGGGTTTTCATTGCTGGAGAATTGAAGTGAGAGAGAGAGAGAGAGTGTGAGAGAGTATTGGGATTTGATGTGTGGAAGAGAAAAGAAACTAGAGAGATTCAATGTGTGGAAGAGAGAAGGAGCTAGAGAGATTCAATGTGTGAGAGAGAGAAGGAGCTAGGGAGATTCAGATGGAAACGAGTGGGAGAGAGAGAGAGAGAGTATTAGGATTAGATGTGTGGAAGAGAAAAGAAGCTAGAGAGATTCAATGTGTGAAAGAGAGAAGGAAATAGAGAAATTTAATGTGTGAGAGAGAGAGAGAGGCAGCTAAGGAGATTCAAATGAAAACAAGTGAGAGAGAGAGAGGGTGAAGATGAGAGTAAATGAGTGAGTTGAGATTCAATGTTAGTGAGAGAAATAGAGTTGGACAGAGAAAGACTGGAAAGAGTAAGAATGAAGAAAGAGTAAAAAAAGACTTGCTTTCGAGACTTGTTCAGAGTTCAATTCTTGACCATAGTAAAGATTTCGACCGCTGCTAGTGCTAATCTTTTAGATACCCAATCCGTCTTTCGAAGCAGACGATAAGCCGTCGGTCACGACGGTCTAGAAAGTGTTAGTCATCACTCATCACCTCTTTCATCAACCAAGCACAAGCCTAGAGTCTCATGTGGGCATCATTCTCAGAAAAAATAAGTAAAGGGAGAAAGTGATGAGAAGTGATGATTGCGAAAAAGAAGGGTAGAGAGAAGAGATACAAGAGAGAGAAAATTAAAATGAACAAGAGTAGGAGAGGCTGAATGAGCTAGTGAGAATGGAGTGAAAGAGGAAAGATGTACAAGAGACACAGAGAGTGTGTGAGAAGAGATTCAGATTCATTCAATTAATTCATGGAGGCTTCGATCAAAAAATTTATCAACTTAAACCCCATGTTATGAAAATAAAAAATATTATTATCTAGTATTATCTAAATAGTATATATATTTTACACAGATTCGCTTGGATGACTAATTATACATTGTGGAAACTCTTAAGATGACACAGATAAGGGATTTAATATGGTAGAATAATTTGAGCTGTAATCTGTAATTACATAAAAAGGGGGAGTTTAGACCTATAAATGTCCATTCTTGGAGAGGGATGTTTAAGGACAACCCTCCCATCACTCTACCATGTGAGAGCAAGAGTAAGAGGTAGCGGGAGAGTAAGAGAGAAGAGTTGAGGAAAGGGTAAATGAACGACTGGCCTATTGTTTTGTAAGATTTTCTTCATGAGGCGCGAGAATATAACGGGTTGGCAGGGCAGGCCAGGATAGACTGTATTTGGCAAAGGGAGCCTGCTCTGCTCTGGCTCGGACAGTGTTGCTTGCCAACTGGGAGTTTTCGCCAGGCACACACACAAAACAAACTACACACTTTCGCACGCGCACCAACCACATTTCTCTATTCGAACTGCTTTTGCTGCTCAACTTGGCTTCGTGTTGCTGGGCATGATGAATAAAGCAAATTACTTATATTTTAACGAGGGTTCAATCACTTTTAAAATTTGAAAACTAAAATGATTGTTATGGATGAAAATTAAATACTCTTCATAAAATTCTCAGTTTTTTTTCAATAAGTTTTTTCGTCATCGAAAAACAAATAGAACGAAAATTCAGACCACCAGAGATGAGGTATAAGTCAAAGACTTCAATGTACATCAAGCCTTTATTCATACAAAATTGAGAATTAGAATACAGAATAGAATTATAATTGAATACAATCTGAGAATAGGCCTATATGAGCTGCTAAAATGACCAAATTGTTGGACACGTGTTCCCTATATTCCATCTGATTGATTTTCTAATGTTTTAATGAACAAAACTCCTAATGAAACCTAATTTAGGAGCTGCTTTCCCATTTCTTTTATTTGCTGTTTTCGCTTCGATCATGATTGGTTCACCAACACTCATAGTTTTCTCATAGTATGTTTAGTCTATCAACCTCTGCATAATCTCACATAATTCGCTAAGGCTCTGAAACTTGTACCCTTTCACAAATCATCCAACAAAATGCTACCTGGTTTTAAAATCGACTACTGAGAGTTTCAGTTCTTGTTTACTTTCTTTTTCTTCTTGCTATCCATTCTTCTCCTCTCTTTATCTCTTGATAGTAACGGTCAAGATTTATGATCGGTTGCAGGAGATAAGAAGGTAGCGACTATCACGGACATGAGCTTAGCGCAGGAAAGGCCAATTTTTTTTGTCTCAAGAGGACACATGGAGTAGAAGAAAATGGTAGCAGCTTGAAGTTTTTTAACGAGCAGAAGTTGAGCCAACTCTTTTTCTTCGTCATCTTCTTCTTCTTCTTCTTCTTCTTCTTCTTCTTCTCCTTTTTCTCTCCTTCTTACTCTCCTCCGCGTCCTTCTCCTGCTCCTCCTTCACCTTCTGCATCTACTTATCCTCCTTGGTTTTTGAACAAATCCCCATAGCATGTGCACAGGTATTAGAAGGAATTGGGAACGTCTGCTGAACCCCTTCACCCCCTCTCCAAAAATATCGTTCGTCTTTCTTTCGGCCAAATCCGACCTCTTCTAGAAAAAGTAGATTCAAGAACTTTTCCAATGCTTTGAAATCGAAGACATTTTTCTACTACCATTCTTCGACACTATCTTTTGTTGTTTTCCCCCTCACTCCTCTACCTTTCATCCTTCTTCTTATGGTCCTATTTTATCACCCCCTTCCTATCATTTTATCCCAGTTGTCTTTCTGTGGCAAAACTCTTCCGTTCTGGATGGAAATATTATTTTCCCTGATCCTTCCACGGTTTTTCATCGATTCGGGAGTTTATTTCTCTCTATTTTCTTTCTGTTCCACGCTTTCTTGTGTTTCGAAAGTTTGTTCTCAATAGTCAATGTATTTCATGTCGATTGAAAAGCTATTCATTTCTTTCTGTCTCTACTCTTTTGTGATATTTCTGCCGACCTTCTGTGTTCGGAAAACTTTTCTGTCATAATTTTCTTCTCATTCATGAGTAATTTCTTGCGAAAGTTTCGCTGAAAACTCAGGCGTCAATTTTGCAGTTTGAAGTTTGAAAGAACGACATTCTACGGATACTGCCGCCTTCTGGTTCAGATGACACATTAATAGATTAACTTTCATTGTTCGGTATAATATTGATTCGAAGTATTATGGTATTGGGGTTTATTACTTACTTTTTGTTGAAGTTTGAGTACATTTATGTAAATTCATGAAATTTGCGCTAGTATAGTATTGTGACTTCTATGGTAACTGTTGAAAAATCATAGAAGATGCAATTTGAACAATTCAAAGTAATTATTCCTAGAAAAATATCAATGTAATAAAGATATATCAACCAATGTGTGTGAATTAAGTGACAACTTACTTTTTTTTTAATTGCGGATGATGCCCACATAAGCATTTTAGCTTGTGCGTGGGTAATGGATCTTGAGTGCTAAGGTGATTGATGAGGTGAAAAACAGCCATGCCACTGGGATTCGAACCGAGACCTGCGGCAGTGCTAGCGGACTGAAGGTTGTGACGCCCTAGCCCACTGCGCCACCGAGGCCGGCAACTTAGAACATAAATAGTTGATTTTAGGCTTCATATCGAAAGGAACAGTTGAAAAGTATAAGCTTCTACTTGAAAACACTTTCAGCGATGCTGAAATCCCATTGGCCAGCTTCTCCGGATATTGAAGAAAGTGGGAGTGAGTGATGTCGTCCAATCACAGAGCTGTATATTGTAGTAGGTTCCGTCATTCTATTCCAAAGTTACGAGTACTAGTCCAAAGTTAGCCATTTTCTTTAAAGAGAGAGCTTTATAAGTTACGTTATTATATTTCGAAGGTGGGCATTTTCTTGGTCTTGGCAAGTGTATTCATAAATCGTATTTTAAAGTATTGCTTTAAAAAATTGAAAACTATTTGATAATGAGAATCACTGACAAAATAAGTATGTATTAATTTGGAAAAAGAAAGGAAAGATGAAAAATGGATAGAAGTGAAAAATTCATTTTACTTTCAAATGCTCTCCATGCAGCTATAAATTTGGAATTTGTTCGCGATATTGTAGTAGATGATCATATTCATTGTCGAAATTTCCTACGATCTCGATGGTTTCAATGTCACTAATACAAGAATGGTGGGAATTGACAGTATAGGAACAATTTGAACAATCAATGTCCACGTGGAATAGTTGAAAAGATTTTTGTTCAATGACGATTTTATTATAAAATCATGAAAAATATGTAAAAAATATCAAAATAAGTTGAATAAAGTTTGAATGTAGGCCTACTAGTAACATTAGAAATATAGCAATGTGGATTACTGAACAAGAATGAAAATCATCTTACCTCGTTACCTCAATATACAATGAACTAAGAAACAATAGTTATTATTTTACATTCAGATTTTTTAGTTCTATCATCTCCGACTACTCAGATCAATGATAAGAAAAAATGGGAAAAAACTCGAAAAACAACAAAGAATATTATAAATTTGTCAACCTAGAGAGTATTTGAAGTGATAAACTAGTGACCCCACATATCTGGCATACTGACCCGTCTTAGCTTGAAAACAAATGCTGTAATCGCGTTTGCCAAATTTATTTCTATTCGTCTAATTGAATAAGATTGCGTTTTGAGCATTTAACCTTTGTTCGAAAGCGCCTCACATTTTGGCAGTGGCCATAGCCAAGAGCTGTTTATAAATTTATTCTAGGTTGAACACGTCGCTTTATTTTCCATTAATTGCTATCATAAAATTGGAATGCTTCCTTGGTTTGTGTAATTTATAGATTAAGTGGTAACAAGCGAAATGATTACATGATCCAAAGCCAGAATTTAAATTGAGGATTAACTAAAAATTTAGGAAAATATCTATTCCATCAATCTATATTTTTAAAATCTACGTATTCTTGTCCGTCCATCGATCGATATTTTTCAAATCCACGTACCAATCTATACTTTTCAAATCCCCGTATTCTCGTCCAATAGTAAACATTCATAATTTTCAGTTTTTGGAGTCGTTCTTAATATCAAAAATATCAAAGCAAACTTTTTTACTAGTGAAGACTTACAAGCCAGGCAAGGCATAATATTCATGGTTGTTCCTATTCAATGTATTCGGTCTGAAGAAATATTCTCCCTTATTTCCCACAGGTGTTGGATATCATAAAGCTATCTCGCATCGGACGGGAAAACGTATAATGGTCTTCTTTCTGGAGAAGTAGGGAATCTTTCTTTGGAGAGAGCTGGGATATATGGTTGCAATTCGTACTCTGGTTTCAACAAAGATGAAAATTTAGGTTTGGTTCTGTGTGCTTCAACGAGAATTATGTTGAATTCAGATGACATAAATCGTTGTTTCGGTTTCTCAATGAATACTATCATTTATTTAGGTCTATACTAACTTATAATACAATACTTCGTTTACATTGTACAGGAATGCTTTATTAAAATGCTTTGAGTTGAAATTTGAAATGTAAAATATATATCCAAGAAATATTATAATGAAAATATCGTGTAAGCGTTCAGTCTGTCTATGAATATGTGATCTAAATCCTCATTTATTCATTTATCAAAGTAGAAAATGTATTGATATTTAATCAAATTATCAATCTTCTCCATGAAGATCAGTAAATGAATAATGAATAAATCAAAGTCTGCTTCACCTTCTACTCGTCTTAAATTTTCTTTGGAAAATGGTTGGTCCAGTCTTATCCACATCAACTGTATTGCACAAGTTGAAAAGACACTCCGGCACCATACACTTTACGTTGTAACTGCGTGTCTTCTAAGCTTCCACAAACTATATTACACCTATATGATAATATAGTCTGTCCAAGCAAAGAAGACATTCTGGCAAGATGGAAAAATGACTCCAGCCCGGTAAATATTGGTTCAAAAATTATAAATTTTTGTAGTCCTAAATTGTTGTTCTTAAACTGAACGTTTCCTACAGTTTGAGAACAAATTTATAATTTTTGAGCCAATATTTTCCGAGCTTGAGTTATTTTCCCAGACTGTCTTCTTTGCTAGGACACACTATACTATTGATCTACTCAGTACAATGCAATGTGCATGACTGAATGATCTAATTCGCCATAATCAACATTGTTTATAGTATTGACCAGTTGAGCTAACTGCAACAATGCATCCCCGATTGGGTTCATCCATTGTGTGGTGCTGTGCATCACTATTCACCAACAATGGGCTCTAAAACAGTTCACACAAATCAACATTGTTTCGCACAGCTACAGGTAATTATGTATTTGGGAGACCCTTGATGGAGCTTGCAGCTCCAAAATAAATCAGATTTAGTATTAAAGAGATTTATATAGAATTTAGATTTAGTATAGAATTCGAAATGAATGTATAAATATGAGATGGAATATCGTTTTCTTCTTCTTCTTCTTCTTCTTCTTCTTCTTTTTCTTCTTTTTCTTCTTCTTCTTCTTCTTCTTCTTCTTCCTCCTCCTTTTTTTCTTCTTCCTTTTCTTTTTCTTCTTCTTATTTTTCTTTTTCTTCTTCTTCTTTTTCTTTTTCTTTTTCTTCTTCTTCTTTGCCCCGGTATGCCTTGCAGCGACAGCCGACAGGGTAGCCTTGGACCACCTTCACCATTTGTCCCGATCTTCAGCCAGCCTCCTCATTTGTCCTAGGGTCTTTCCTCTCTCCTCTCCCAATCTTCTTATGTGCTCATCGTACGAGTACCTGAGATAGAATATCAATATTTTCAATTATTAATTTGGTAGAATGATTCTCCAACATTTAGCATTCATCAACTCACAAGAGAGAAGTCTATTTTTCAGTTTCTCAAAACTCTTCTATACGATTTTAAGCTACTTTTCAGTGGTATAGTCAGGTCGCGCAAAGAAGACATTCTGGTAGGATGGAAAAATGACTCCAGCTCGGTCACTTTTGGTTCAAAAATTGGTCTCAAATTATAGAAAACATTCTGCTCTACAATTTGATACTAATTTATAATTTTGAACCAATATTGACCAAGCTGGTGTCATTTTCCCATCTTGCCAGAATGTCTTCATTGCTTGGGCAGTGCAGACTATACAACAGTCCACGTTGGATCAACATTTCCATTATTACTATTATACATTATAAGCTACACATTTTTCGGTGATGTTTTCGTTATCTTTGAATGGTCAAATGAAGTTTTAGTTGATATTTGTCATAAATAGATAGTGAATGAATGACCCTATCATTTGAAAAAGAAATTTAGATAAGATAATTGTCTTGATAAGAGAGATTGAGCTGTATTCTTTACTGTATTGAATTTATTCACATTCGACAATATTACCCAAACTATGCATAAATAGATAACATAATCATCGAAATCAACATGTATTATCTACTTAATAAGTGTTACGCCAACAAGATGTTTCATCTATAGTATTATATTTATACTATTCACGCTTAAAAAGATATATTACTATCTAAAAGACATCCTAATTACTAGATTATTGAAAGCTTTTCCATGTTTGAGGGAGTAAATGAAATGATTCGATTATGACCAAGTCTTTGAGACCCATTGACTATCCTATATTTATGTGAATGTGAGTTAGCATGTGTGTGATGTGTGAATATTCTCCTGATATTTTTGGTTAACTGCCAACGTGTGATGCCTGTCTAATACACGCAACAAGATATGTGAACTATTTTTAGTATGGACACTTACATACGCCCACTCACGCACTTTTCTATTCTATTATTCGTGGTAGGGAATGCTTTCGTGTTCCTGGGTACGAAAATAGTTGGTGGAATCAAGACCAGATATTTGGTCCAGACGAAACAGTTTACTCATTTTTGTCACATTTCCTTGTGCGAGGGGAGAGGGTTCTGTACAAATTAACTCTGAAGTTTAAGTAAATAATGCGTTTTTAGAATTGACAATTGACTGTGAATATTCCAATCAAACGATGTGTATTGATATCACATTCTTTAGTATTGTAAAATAATATATATATAATATATTGTAAATAAATAACTTTTGCCGGTAGTGAAAAATTTATTTTTTACCTTGCATCACTGTCACCGTAATAAAATTTTCTTGTTTTTTTAGTTTTTCCTCGAGGAAACTCTTTTTCTTTTCATTTTTGCTTTTTCTTTCTGTCTCTCTGATCACTCCTTCATGCGTACGTGATTGAATCACATGCATGATAGTATATT
This sequence comes from Sogatella furcifera, assembly GCA_017141385.1. Lineage (NCBI taxonomy): Eukaryota > Metazoa > Arthropoda > Insecta > Hemiptera > Delphacidae > Sogatella > Sogatella furcifera. Next base: position 9,501,175 of record CM029550.1, on the reverse strand, counting down.
CCTGTAGATAATGGAACTATAGCTATAGACTATTGTACTCACGCTGTATTAATTATAATTTATTTATTATTAATATTAAGAGTATGATGTATAATGTACTAGTATAATGTATTATTCTCTAACTTTATTTAGATATTTTATAACTTAGAATTTTGAAAATTTTGTTACAGTTCTAATGCAGAAATAAAAATTTCATTTCATTTTCATTTCAATATTGTTGAGTAAGTTTCAAATTAAAAGTACTGTAATGTATTGGAATTTCATTTCTATGTTATTTCATTAATCATTTTTCTACTTTAGAATAACCATAACTTTAGATGAATAGATTACAGTAAGCAATATTACATCTCAATATAATCAAGTAATAAATACAAATTTTCTGTTCACAATATTATTATTTCACTGAGAACATAATAATTATACTGCTGGTCAATCTAGCAAAAAGTAAAGAACTATAAATAAAGGCAAAAAAAGCAAAGGATAAAAATAATTATTCCCAACTTACCTATTTTTGTTCAGTAAACATTTTACTGGTCCATCAAATTTAATTTAGCATCACATTAAACCAAACTTAGATTAGTATAACATGCGTCTCGAAAATATTATCATAAGCGACTTTGTGAGGTCTACTGTTCACAGAACTACTAGTAGATAGTGTATGATTATGGTGAAATACGTTCTATCGATTCTCAACCATGGTAGCTCATTTGAATCGTTACAAAACACATTTGATAATTGAATTTACAAATTTGATGTTGCAATTAAAAATTAATTTATTGGCAATGTATAAATTACCATTTTACTCCACAATAACCCACATATTATAACTACAATTCTGTTTTCATTACTACATCAAGTTAAGGTTCTCAACTTAAGGGTCTTCCTTAGTCTTCCTTAAGATCGAGTAATTCGCGCTAAACTTGTTACTCCACTAAAACCAGATCTTAACTACAGTGATAACAGAAACTCAGTAACTCCACCCTCATCATTCACTCTTACTCTCTCTCATTCTCACCCTCTCTCACTCTGTTATCTCTCTTTCTCTTTAGTTCTCTCTCTCTGTGTTGTCTACTAAACTTGTAGTTTAGATTGAGCGAAACTAACGTAAACTGTCACTACTATTACTTCGCAAGAAGCTCAACGCTAATTCTATCAGCGGAAACTTGTCCATTAGCACCTCGACCCCCCCCCCGAACTTCCCCCTCCTTAAATTACAACCCTCAACTGATCCAACATATTATTACAACAAATTTAACCAATGTCAGCAATTGTAAATTAACCGGCTTCACTTTGGTGCGCCACTTTAAAGTTTTGTTAAACCATTGACACTAACCTGTAATAGTTTATTATGAAGCTATATTCTACTCGAAAGTTTCGTAAAACCTTTGACACATAGCAAAAACGTTTTGTAAGATAAGATTTCTCCAACATCTGAAACTTAGAGAGTATGATACTAACTAACTTCCTATTAGACATTTTTTCCGTTTAATATTAGGCTATTCAAACGAATGTATTTAAACATGTATTTTAGTATCTTTCCATTAATTATTGAAGTGAAGAATTAATTTAATAATCTTGAAAGAAGCTCTACTTTGGTTACTGGGTGTAATGCAATTGAGAAATTTATTTTTCAACAGTCTGATAATGATTTTCCTCGTATTCAGTTCATCAATTGTTTAGAATTCTTGAAATTTTGCTAGTGTTCTGGTGAACTACTAAATGTAAATTTGAATTACAATTTGATGTAATTGTTGTAAAATGTAAACTGGGCTTCAACAACTTTCGAGCTCCACTTACTAATTCAACAGCATGTCAGGTTTGTATTCTATTCAGCTCGACTCACAAAGCATACAACTAAATCAGTATTATCCAAAGATTCACTCTGGTATTATATTATACTCTCTGAGTCTATAGCTTAACTATATCGACCAATTGTAAAAATATTAATACAGTAGCCTACCGGGTACATCATTTAGACATTGAATATAGTATTTGAATAGTTATCACTGATTATGATTTAAATCCGTTATGAAGTACGATGATACATACATTAAACTGATGAAAAGTTATGAATCCGACAATTAGTGTGATGAATATTTCCAACAATCAAATCTTGAAGATGTAATATTGTTTGTAACCTTGACATTGAGTACTAGCGATAACTAGGTCACTATCAATGGTAGTCTACTGTTATTATTCAATTAGACAATAATTGTACAATGGAACAATCAATGAAAATGAATCAATGGAACAATTGCACTGCTGTAACAATTGTTAGGCTATTACTTGGATGAGTTGGAGCAGTGTATTATCAATAATAGCAAGGGCTTTTAACGTCAATTCAAAGAATTTTTTCAACTTAATAAATTAAGGATTATGGATTTAAATAAATCCATAAATATTGATACTACTAACATCAGAACTGCTTGAGTGATCGATGGATCTAAGTTTGTTGACAAAAATTATTAACTGAAAATTAATGCTTTGTCTATTGAGACAAGTTTCAATAATATTTACAAAAAAACACTTAATACATGATTTTAATACTTTCTAGGCTCTGTTTTGATTATTAAGATCTCCCAGTTTAATTTTGTCTCATATCTAATAATTCTTCAGGAAACAAAATACTATTTTGTAAATGTTATCACAATTTTTTCAATAAGGATTTTCTATGTATTTTTGTCTTGAATATGAAATATCATGCTTTTCTTTATTTCCCTTTCAATGTCAATCTATAATGGGTAAGAATATTTCTTGATTCCTTCAAATTTTTTATCTCCTTTCAATTCTTTTATTATTTTCTTATACCATTTTTATGAAAACTTATTAGCCGCTATCCCTCCTCATTACTGTTTCCTGTATGTATATTTTCTTTTGGAGATCGGCTCAACTAACCTTTTCTTTCATAGTAGCTCAAGGAAAAAATATTTTTAGTTGACTAGGGTCGAAGCATGACCTCTGTATAATTAGACCAGCATTTAACCAATCTCTTTACAGCATATAGCTATTTTCACAGTGTAGTTGTAGAGAGTATAGACCTATAGCTATATTTTTCAAATTATAAAATATATTTTCTTGCCACAGCCTTTTCATTCTCAATACAGATAACGGACACAGGATCTAACACTATAAGTCTATTCTTATAAATATTAGTATTATTCGCGAAAAATGCAGTGGTCCAATATATTAATTTCAGTATAATTTACGGAATATTATGTAAGCATCCAAGGCAGCTTAATTAATAATGTGATGTACTCATGGGTGGTTTAAACTAGTAGCCACTTGAATACTATTTCTAGTATTACATTAAAAACTCTCTGGCTAAATAAAGCACGTTATATACAACAGAAGACACACGATTACAACATGAGGCAGGATATTATTTTATAGTAAGGGTATGGTGAGAGATGGCGCCGTCTATCACAGGCGGTAGGCAACCCGCTCGGCAAGCACGAATGCTGGTGGGTCAGGTCAACCCCCATTCATCTCTAAAATAAGTCTCAAACTGTGCCCCCCTTCCCACCTACTAGGCCTCCGTCACTCCCTGTGCCTCCCTAAACTCCCAGCCACTCCTAGGATATTTTACTGCCTGCCCCCCCTCCCCAACGAGGGGGCTACTGCGTCCCCATCTTGCTGACAGCTGTATTAGGTAGAGGTGATGGTTGTTCTTCTTTTTCTTTCTATTGTTAACCTTCCTCTCCATGCTCTTGTTTTTATAGTTCAACTCTTGTTTATTTTCATTTTTCCATACTAAATTTTCTTCTTTATACATCTTCTCATTCCTTTATATTTTGTCTTCTTCTTCCACTTCCACTTTTCTTCTTCTTCTACTTCATCTTTTTTATCTTATACAGATTCATTTCTTCCCTCTTGATTTCATACTTCTGCTTCATCTTCATTCATCATCTGCTTCATATCATTTGTCCCTACTTTACATCTTTTTTCTCCTCTACTTCTCCTTCATTTTTTACTTTTCTTACTTCTTCTTGCTCAATTCTTTTCCATTCTTCCTCCACTCTTGTCAATCCTTCTCTCCTCTTCAATTTTCTTCTTTCTCTTTTCCCACTGTTCATCTTCTTCTTCTTCTTTTTCTTCTTCTTCCCCTTCTTCTTCTTCTTCTTCTTCTTCTTCTTCTTCTTCTTCTTCTTTATCTTATTCCTTTCAACTCCTCTCTACTCATCCACCCTAGATCTCTCGCTACTCAAACTTCAACATCACTTCATTCCAAAGACGAGCTGGCAAACCATTCTCTGAACTTATGAAACACTCTGCAAAAGATTAAAAGAAAAGTCAGGAAGAGAAGGACAGTAAGAGAAAGAAACTGTTTGGGGAGAAAGGAAGACAGTCAACGAAAGGAACTGAATAGGGGGCTAGCAGAACAGTAAGCGAATGGAACCAAGCATGGTGAAGGAAAATAGTAGGATGAAGGAAGTTAGTAAAGGAAGGGAAGAGAGTAGAGAGAAAAGAGTGTTAAAGAAGTGTGAGTGGAAGTGTGCAAGAGAAAAAAGTAGAAAAAGAGTAGAAGTGAGTACAAGAGAAAATAGAGAGTAAAAGAAGTGGAAGAAGAGTAGAAGTAAGTGCAAGAGGAAGGAAAATAGTAGGAAGAAAAGACATTTTAAGATAGAGAAATGGGGAAGATCCAAGAAAGGGAGACATGATGGGAGAGAGGCCAGAGGTGACAAATACTGAGCTTTATTTTCGTGCCAGTCTAGCGAAGAAAGCCCTGAGCAACCCTAATGCTGAAATATTTCAAGCAGAGCACAGATTTGCACCCTTTCGTCTCACTCACAGCCCAGACGCCGTCTGCTGCTGTTTTGACTAAAACGCCATTTTGTAAACATATTCTTCACCTTTTTCAGCCGTTTGTGACTTACGACAACCGTTTCTGTCTGTGTCGAAGTCAACTGTTGTTGGAATCTGTGAATTTGGTTTTTTGTTGAGAATGGAATTGAGGTGGAATTATTCAGCCTCAGATATGAATTGTGATCGAAATTTTCGAAGTCGTGGAACGATATTTACGGAATTTTTCTTCAAGAGTTAAAATCTTAGATTTATTCTTTGTCCTCCATTTGAAATTTTTAGTAAATTTTTCAGTTCCGTAATATTCAATAAATACATATTTTTAGAACAAATATTATGTAGATAGAGTGATCAGTCCCAGGTTTTTTTGTAATTTTTATTTTCACAATGTTTTCCACAGATTAAATTAAACTCATTCAATATTATAGTCATTGTTGATCGCTTTCATTGATGACTCATTTATCTTCTATTTCTCATCAATGATAAAATTTCCGAATGTCAATTCTCAGTTAGGCTGTTTCAGTTAGTCCGTGTTAGAAGGTAATATTGGTGTAATAGCTGAGCCGAGCTAAAAATGATATAACATCACATTTATATTTCGTTCAAAGGAAACTTGTACGCTAATATCTTCATCCGGATCCAATTTAGCATGATTTATGCACAAAAGATTGCCGAATTAGCCTCTCGAGCCTGAAACCCATCGTGGAAGGATGAGGCAAATCGAAGAGTTTTGCTACCGAGCCCAATATTAATTCAGGATTCTGCTTCACTGCAGGTTTTCCTGAGCCATTATAAAATGGCGTTGTCCTGCCTCTCTTCCTTTTATATTCTCCTTCCTTCTTTTTCCCCCACAATTACTCGTCCTCCCCTTTCCTTCCCCAGGTGGAGATCCATCCATTATTCAAGCCTCTTTCTCCTCCCTCATCCTTCTTCCCTTTCTAGTCGTTCATCATACTCTGTTTCACACCATCTTTCTTAGCCAGCCATCTTCCTCGGGGACAATAATTTCCTTAAATATTCAGCCCGTATAATAACGTTATTAGGCTCGGTGGAACTGTATCTCACAATTGTGTGGAGGGTTGGCTGCTTTCGAAGTTTCACAGCCGAGAAGAAAAATTTGCGAGTAAAATCCGAGTTTGAGGCCAACTTTTACGTTGAGATTATGTCTTTCTTTTTGCTCTTCGCTTCTTTTATTCACTCGTCTCAAAATCAAAACACCGATTACGACTTTTCTCTCCAATTCGAAAACTGGAAAGTTGGCTCTTGTGTTGCTGTTTACGCCTTAGTATGGAAAACAAGGCTTGTGAAATTTTTCAGAAAAGAACTTGACGTTATTTTTTATCGTTCTTCTTTTCAATATATTTACAGGATTCAACTCATTTTATAGGATAGTAACAATAGTTTTAGCATTTACCCGTTTAACTAACTAAACCTTGGGATAGTTATAGTCTGTCCAAGCAAAGAAGACCCTCTGGCAAGAGAGAAGACTCAGGCTCAGTCAATATTGGTTCAAAAATTATCAATTTGGTCTCATATTGTAGGAAACAATTTGACCTACTATTAACACATTTATAATTCTTGAAGAAATATTTACCTAGCTGGAGTCATTTTCCCATCTTGCCAGAAGACCCTTCTTTACTTGGACAGACTGTACCCACATCAATCCAGGTAGGTAGAGTTCCTATTTCATTCTTTCAAACTACATTTCTACAATCCAACTTTTTTTTCTATTGAGGTGGTTGCTTACGATCAAAATTTCCAGCCAATCACTTGAAAATAATTTTCATTTAAATTGTCAAGTAATACATGATATAATCTTAATTATCTTTTTTCAGGTGAGCGAGCCCATTCATCAAATGTCATGTATTTGAAATACATTTTTCAACGATAATGTAAGTTTCTAGATTTCGAAGAAAGTATTCTTCAAGTGTACTCCTTATAAAGGGCTCCACCACTTTATGACAAATTAATAGAGCTTACTTTGATTATTCAAATTTTATAGTCCATTCTTGATGGAAATAAGGTTCCAACCAACGTTAATTTAACGAGTGGACTGTACCACACAATTTACTGATGCAACATTCAATTATTATTCAAGTGAATTTGTGTTGGGGCCTGTCTGCCTAACATAAAGTTCAAAACAGTTTGAACAGTATCAATCAAAGTGTTTGGAGTATCTACAGTTCATTAATGAGTAGGTAACTACTGTAGGTAATTACAACATTTTCAATAACCTCAAACCCCTTGAACAAGCTGCAAACCCTTCAGCTCTCTCCTATACTGGATCGTATGGAGAGCTGGTTCTGATAGACGTGAAACTGATATTTTAATACCGATTATAGTCTTTTATGATATAGTCTGTCCAAGTAAAGAAAAAATTCTGGAAAGATGACTTCAGCTTGGTGAATATTGGTTCAATAATTATTAATTTGGTTTCAAATTATAGATCAGAATATTTCATACAATTTGAGACTTAATGTATAATTTTCGAACCAGGATTTATCGAGCTGGAGTCTTTTCACCATCTTGCCAGAATGTCTTCTTTGCTTGGACAGACTATATAAATATAATCAGTATTAAAATATCAGTGGCACATATATCAGAAACAGGTCTCCAGAATAGGAGAGAGCTAAAGGGGTTTGCAGCCTGTTCAAGGGGTTCGAGGTTATTGAAAATGCTGTAATTACCTACAGTAATTACCTACTCATTAATGAACTGAAGAATATGCTCTGTTCCAAGTGTTGAAATAAGTTACAGTTCACATTATTGATAGAAAACTTGTGTGATTTTTGTGAATTGTGGAAAATTTCATGGCAATGTTCAAGAGTCCTCACTAATCAGATTTGTTTGTGTGTGAGTAAATGTTTGAGAGCATGCGCTAAGCTGTTGCAGGGTTGAACAGTATGCAAGGCAGGTTCCTGGCCGTAGATAACACTATTAAGCACAGCTCCTTATCTACTAGTGCAAGTCACACCATACGAGTACTTCCTGGACTATTCAAATAGCGGGCAAGGTGTGTGTACTGTAAGGATCTGGGATTGCTTCTTGCAATCTCGCGGGGATTCAGGGCACGTAGGGCTCACCGAATACCTTTGCCAAACCCTTCTGGTCCCTGTTTTCTGTCCCTTTCACACTCAGTTCCGAGACCCCTTCGAGCAGGTCTGAATACACAAGTCAGTGTGCCAACATCACTGGCTCACAGCCCGGTGGTTTTCTTATCGGAGTCTCAATCTGTGTGTACTTGTGATTTGGAGAGGGCAATCAGGACGACTTTTCGTTTGTATTTTTCTGTGGAAGCTGTTTGAGAAGAATATTTGAGGAGAAATCATCAGTTGTTATTATTTGGAGATTGAGGAGAATAGAACAAATGCGAACGGAACAAATGAAGTACATGGTTTCTTACTATGTAATTTTTTCGAGCAGTTTGTGCTGCATAAAATCCTCCATCAAATAACTTCCAATGAAGTAGCTTCAATTAAATAAAGTAGGCCATCTTTGAATTGAACCCTTCCTTATATGATGCTTTCATTTAATACTATTTTTTATTTTTATACCATACTGTAATCCGCATGTTGTAACATACCGTTGTATCCGTAACTTCGGATTGAAATTTTCCTTCAAGATATTCCTACGCTAGCAATTTTCCTTCAAGATACCCCCACATTATAAAATTACCTTCAAGATACCCCTACACTAGACATTCATATAATTGTCTCCTTCATTACAACATTGCATGAAATAGACTCACTCTATAAGGACTAGAGTCTTCAAAATATTTCCATGTAATTTATGGAAGAAGTAATTGAGTACAATCTTATTAATCAAGTAAACACAAGTATCGTCATCCTCAACAATATCAACAGTTATTTTATTATTATCTTACTCGTGTATCAAACTCGTTATCTGTGAAATATGCTTGAAAACACTGTTGATGTTTTGACCTGATGCATTTTAATTTTGGCAGAATGTCAATGTGTGTGAATTTGAACTTGTGAACTGTATGACGCCAAATACTGATTGTAGACAGAAATTATTATCATTATCGAAATTAAAGTTTTTTTACTAGAAATACAACAAGTATCGTCTGAAAAATAAAGGAGTAATATTGATTATTGATGGAGATGAAAAACAATTGAAAAATATTTCCCTCATTCCCAAGCACTGGCGGCTCGTACCCACGAAACAGGTGAAGTGCCCGTATCTTTGACTGTACAGCACTTACCTGTTTCGTGGCACGAGCCGCCAGTGTTCCCAAGCACCAAACTAGGGTAATGCTGATGTTGGTACATATAACTCTACTATTATCGGCTATTTTTCCTTTATTGTGGTTTTTATTTATTGGGAAATAGACCCGTTATTTATCAGTTTAAACTTGCTGCTTTAAATTATTCTTTACAAAATACAATTTGTGTCTACTCCTAATTGACATTTAACTATTCAACGTAATCAGTTAAGCCTTCAATGAAGTTTTACCGAAGCTTTGTATTTTATTTAAGCCTTTATGTTTACTCAACGATACTACCTACTACTCTTGGCTTGCTGCATAATAAGCGCATAGTAAATTAACATCCATCACAAACCAATACATAGAAGATCGTGAGAACTTTTAGAAATAATTGATGAAAAACATCGAGAATTTCTAGTTGTCTCCAACTTTGTCAAAAGATTGCGAGATATTCAATGATATTCAGAATACTGTAATATCTTTCATATTTTTCGTGTGTTAGATAACAATAATAATTCTAGTACTTAATTATGTTACGCTCTATATGCTCTGCAGTGCACACGAATTAAGCAGGCTCAACTCGGCTTTCCTGTTTATACTGCTTGCGAGGGCAATGACATAATAAAATTGGCTGTTTTCAAAATTTTGTACAATGTTGTGCTGAACAATATGCGCAGTCGGTTTATTCACTACTTTCCACTGAAACAGTGTCATAATAATTATTTATTATTCCCAGTCCTGTTTATTCTGAAATGGTTCCCACGAATTGTTAGAATAGAACTATCCCGTTGCGTGTATGATAACAAACTCTCATACTGTTCAAAAATAATAATGGTAGTATACAGTGTTGTTTGTAATTTGTGGGAATGTGACAGATGATTGTTCATAGCGAACTCACTTTTACTATAAAAAGTTTACTCAACATTTGTACAATATTTGATGAAATAGCTTGTGTTTTTCTAAGAGGAAGTAGTATAAGTGAGTAAGAGTAGTTGTAGAACAAGGTGTACAGAATAGTAAATATACTACTATTTTATACACCTTGGTTGTAGAAGTCTACTCAAAATTCGTTCAATGTTTGATGTAAAAATTTGTGTTTTATTAGAGAAAATAGCAGAAATTAATTTAGTCAATCAAAAAGTTCTTAAATTTAGAAGTTATACTAACATTTTTCTCAAATAATGACGTTTCGATAGAAAGCTCCAATTTACTTTTTCCTCTCATGATTTTTGAGGTGATGTTAAGATTTATGATAATCATATTATTCTGGTGATAATATTCAAAGTGATTGATCGATCGTATATTATTCACCTCATTCCTTCTACCAACCATAGCAAATCTATTACTATGTAGTCCTTGACTCTACCTGTTTTCTATTTTCATTTTCGTCTGAACCAGGCTCAGATTGTATTGATGTGAATGTAACCACGAGAAACTGTTCAGTTGTTTATACTAAAATTTTGATATCTTACAAGTCTCAAATGAGTGAAAGCTCAGCTTACTCATTGGAGTTCATCTCTTGTGAGAACATGCGGGTTATAAGACTGATTATAAAATATTTGTCCAGAATATGAACAAGTAAGCAGTTTTGTACTTCAGAGAAGAGTATAGGCTTCATTGAAGCAGAATAAGGAGAATAATTCATTTCCACCTCTGATATGATATGAACGATCACTGAGATTTCCAACTCATAAAATTCCATCAGTTTACACTTCATTTGAGATTTTACCAGCAATAATGATGATAATAATACGATCTGGATCGTAATCAGCTTTTGTAAAATTGAGGTGCAGATTTGAGTAATAGCCCTGACAGAGAATATTGTGAGAAGCTCCGTATAAATGAAACTTTTCAGTCGAAAAACTCAATTTCCACTGAGAGGAGTCGAGGGTATTATTAAGTTCAACTTACACATAAATTATGAATTAACTGAAAATATTGCTGCCAGCTTTTATATTCTCTCATGCACATGTACTTTGTTATATATTAGATGTATATGGTATACGAAGGCTTTGGAAAAGTTCCACTTTTCATTGTAAAGTGCGTGAAAGTGGGAGTTGAAGCTTTAGCTTTGGCCTCGCCTCCTGTTTAAGCTTCTTTGCAACCTTTCTGGTTCATTTTACATCAGCTGTTATTTGGTAGCTCTGTGCTTTGAAATCATTAGCCAGCTAAAAAGTTTGACTTTCGTGGAACTCTATAATTCATCAAAGTTGGGGTGTTTGTTGGGGCCCAATAATTCTGCATTTCTGAATAAATGAAGAGTCAATGTCGAATCAATCTTATTCTACATCATCTAATATAGGTCTTCCATTATATTGTTCATTTTTCTCCTACTACGTTTTCTATCACATTCCGAAGCTTCTCTTCTATTCCATCACACATAACTCATCCAAATTTTCTTACTTCCCAACTCCCATCTCCTTCTTCGTCTACCTCTTTCTTTCTCTGTTATTCCTCCACTCTTGAAATACTTTTCTCTCCTCCTTCAAAATCTTCCTTTTTTCCATTCATAAGTTTTTCACATCTACTTTCTCCTCCCTGACTCCTGTCTCTATTTAGTTCTCATCTCTGAGAATTCTGTCATGTTTTGCTTAAATTGTCGAAATTTGTCTTGGTATACAGCAATTTTATCATGCTCGGTGTTGTTCACGAATTACGTATACTTCTCTCAAGATGTATTTTATATGCTTTTTTTTAGCAAAGGACCTTTTTAGAGCTAGCGCAACAAACAAATAAATTGATCTCTATCTGTGTCTGCCTCTTTCTACAATACACTTTTTGCCTCTTCACACTTTAATTTTCATGAATATTCTATTATTTATTCTCTTGTTATTCTTATTTTTGCTATTTTATTGTATGTGTAAGGTACATTAATTTTATTATTGTAAAGGGTTGTGCGTTAGAGAAGACATAGAGTCAATTCAATTTTGTCCAAATTGAACATAAAGTATATGAAATAGAACCGCCTTTTGAAGCTGAAAACAATGAGCTATAGTTTGTTGAGATCCGTTCACTTTTACGAAAGTTAGGGATGTCCTTAGATTATTATCCTTTAAGGGTCCTTTCTACTGCACATAGTTCAGATTTTGAGCAGTAAAATAATATTCTGATGAGGAATGATTCATATAGACACCACCTTAAATATGGTTATTACCTCTTATGTATATTTTAGCATCGAAATATTGACAAAAACCACCTGTAGCTGAATTTGGAGGAATTCCATTCTTGGAAAAGTGATTGTTAAACTTCCAAAAATAGGTCAAATATCGATATTGTTATGTTTTTAGGGCTCTATTTCTCATGCTCGACAACTTTTAGGGTGAGGGGGTAGTGGATTTATTGTTACTTTATGAGTTACATCACATTTAAAAGAGTTTTGATCGAATGTAAAAAATTTTCTATTCGGCCGATTTTCGTTTTCTTTTTTTTTTTTAATCGATGCAGATTTTAGTCCTCTTTAATTTCTATTCAGACCATTTTTCTCTAGGATCAACAGTTTTCGGGTTTTATGCGAAAAACTGAAAAATTGTACCTTCTAACCCCCCTCCCGCCCTATGCTCACCCCCCAGGTCCGGGGACTTCAGTATGTTAACCTTCCAACTAGTCTAGACAAATCCCCGAGGTCAAAAATTGGGGCATATTTCATGCACTCTATACCCGTGTGGACAGGCTTTATTGACTGGACTAATAATTATTTAATTCCATTAAATTTTATCGTTTCCTCTTCATTGCTCTTTTTCTTTCATTATTCTCCTTTTTTCCTTTTCACATCCTCTAGTTGGCACCTGAAACAAACCATCCATATATGTATTAAATGGCACAGTAAAAAGTAACTATAGCAATTTGAAAAGTTAACAAATTCGTTTACCAGGGCTGTTTGATGTCACCGGCACGTAGCGCCGTTATCACACACGTCGGCGATCGTCGTATAATTTCGGTATGTGGCCATTGCTGTTACCTCTCTCTTACTCTCGAAAAGAAGAATGCAAGGAGTAGAAGAAAATAGAAATTAAGATAGTTTGAATGAAAAAATGAAGGAAAATAAAAGGACGCAAAAAGGGAAATGTGGAAGATCAAAAAATTAAGTAGAAGAAGAAGAAGATATAGAAGAAGTAGAAAAAAGAAGAAAATAAGTAAGCAAAAAGGGAAATGAGGAAGAAAAACAAAAAAATACGTAGAAGAAGAAGATGGATTGAAGGAGAAGCAGTAGGCAGAAGAAGATGAATAAGAATTGAAAGAAGGAGAGCAGAAACGTAGAAAAGAATTGGAGGAGGAAAAATGCAAATAAAGGAGGATATTATTGATGAAGATACAGGGATACTTCTTCTTGTACATATTCTACTTCCCCTTTCCTTTCTTTCTTTTTCTTCTGTGTGGATTAAGAGTTTTGATTGAGCTGAATGAAGAAAAAGAGAGAAAACAAAAGGGAAGTGGAATATGTCCAAGAAGAAGTGGAACTAAAAAGTGAAGACAGGAAGATACAAGGGAAGATCCTCTCCGTTCTCTATTCATTGCGTCCAAGGAGGAAAAATAGGAAATATAATGGGAGAAAAGACGGAAAAAGGAGAAAAGGAAGAAGAAGGATAAAGAGAGGGAAAACAAGGGAATGGACACTTTCTTAGTGTTTCTGTACGATAGTCCGAACTACTTCAGTGGATAGTCTTTGGTGAATTTCGAATTGCCTCATAAAACGGAATGACGATTACCGGGCTCCATTAGACGCGAATGACGCGCTCAAAACGGAAGCGAATACGGTGAGAAGTGGGGAAAGGAGGAGTAGGAGGAGGAGGAGTAGGAGGAGGAGGAGGAAGATGAGGAGTTGTATGAGGAGGAGAAATAGAAGGACGAGTTGACATCTAACCTGGTACTTTACACGTCTCCTTATGAGTGCGATCTTGACTTATATTAAACAGCACTCGTGGTCTTGCAGACCTGTCTTGTTTGAATGGCATGAATGTGATTTACACCTACCAGGTGTAAATTAGCTGATGGCGTCATGGTGTAATCTAGGTGTTAATCAAGGTGTAAATTACTTGGACAAAGAACGCATGTTACTTTCTGTTAATTGAAGTTGCACAGTTTTTCAAGTTTAGTAGCATATCTATATTATAATAGTACAGAATGTATAAAACATGTATGGAAATGAATGTAATAGTACAGCTCTACCTATATATACTAGAAACAATTGTATTCCAATATTTTGTCTCAAGTTTATCCGTATGAAATTGTTGAAAAATATGACAGAGTATTGTTGAAGTTGATCTAACGCAGGGGTTCTCAAACGGTGGGTCGCGGAGCATATGCCGGGGGGTCGCGAACTCGTAAGGAGACAAGTGAAACAATAATGATACTTATTTGAAATCAGTTTTTGAAATTTGAGATAAATTAATGTTATTTGAATTGGATTAATTATCGTTGATCAAGATTAGTGCATTGCAGTCTATTTCAAAACAAGATTAGGTATAGAGATTGAAAAACTTTTAAATTAAAGCTTATTTACATTTACAGTTTCTACAATAAAAATAAATCAATGAGAAATGTGTGCTTGTTTTACTTCAACGAAATGCTCAGTGGCATGGGCCTGCCACTGGGTGCATGAACATTAAAATTTTCAATTGGTGTTACTGTTTGAACACTTTTTACCTTCATGGTGTTTTTTAATCCAGTTTCAGTGAATATCAAGCAATTATCTGCAGGAACATGCTAGGTATCCATTAAATTAATTGTAATCATTCCTGTCAATGGAAAAATGAATGAATTTTTCAGTAGATAGCCTACAACCGTACTATATTATATTAATCATATAGCCTACATAGAATAAATATGAAAATTTAATTTTGCGGGTCGCCGAAATATTTGACCTGTGAGGGGGGTGGCAGGTTTGAGAACACCTGGTCTATTTTGATTCAAAAAACATCATCCAGGCATAGCTAAATAACGACTCTTATTGACAACATTAGCTTTTGGAGCACTTGAGGAGCAGATGAAGTTTTTGGCGTCAGATATAGTAGAATGTGTTTTTTACATTGAAGTGCTTTCATTCATTTTACAACAAGTTCTTCATACTGTAGACTATGTATTACTCAGATTTTTAACCTGAAAATTTGGTTGATAATAAAATGGAGCAGTATCACTTTTATCCTATTTCAAGGAAACAGAATTAAAATTGCAATGAATCAGCAACGGAATCTGTTGATTAAAAGCAAGGACAGATGGGTGTGGCATGGGAACTTCCGCCCATCACTCCGTATCATGATACAATATCACTAAAAACTAAGTTCACTGCAGTATTCTGGAAGTCTGCATAGTATTTGAGCAGTCACAGACAGAAAACAGATGAACACTTATCGCAACTCATAATAAGTTACGCCCAATAAATAAATGTAACAAAACTGAAAAGCGAGCGTCATATGAAATCTTAACTTGTAAAATGTTCACTCTAATGCTTCGAAAAGCGTTTATTATTGAATCTCGTTAGAAGATATAAACACTCGTTAGAATTAATTAAATGTTAATAACACCACTAAAAATATACGAAGACATTATTTCATTGGAGGTTTTTGAGGAAATCACAGAAGTAACGGTAGCTCAGGTCTAGCAAAGTAGTAGTGAATTGTTTGCTTTTTCGGAGTTCTACTATCTTATGATTGCAGGTTTGACGTCTAGTGGGATCGGACTCCCCCACTAGCAAAGAGGTCTAGCAAAGTCATACTTTATAAAAACGTATCTACAACGTATTTAAAACGTATGTACTTGAAAAACTTCTAGCAAACATGAGTCAAATATTTTCATACGTCTAGCCAAGTCATACGTCATTCCGTAAACATAGTAGTTGTATAATCATATAACTTATATACTTATACAACTGATAATATTTATAGTCTATGGCCATACCATACCCCAGAATAATGGGATAGTTTATAGTGTTTCTCTTAAATTTTCCATTGGAAATATCAAGACCTTTCAATTCATAGTTTGTGTAGTTCATCTTTTATACTTGAAACTTCCATAAAGGACTACTTTGAATAATGATTGAATTCCCTGTTATATTTTGCCTTTACAAATGCTGTAATATAGATGAAAAATGATCAAATGATTCTGTCCACTTAATAGCACAAACCTGCAATATATTTGTGGTGAACGCTTCCTAACAATCATATTGATAGTTAAGACACATACAAGGTTATTATTTGAATAAGAAAAACTATTTTCTTACAAACGTCTGTATTCAAATTATTAATAGAATTAACAGTTTTCAGCCACATTAACATTTTCTGTTCGACACAATTTCAAGTATTCCAAAATAATAGACACGGAAAAGAAGAACTTTGTTATATTCTCTTCTCATAGGCATGAGAAATGTGTGAGTGCTTTAAGCTCTTGTTGTGGTAATTTCTATTCAATTGTGGAGGCGGAAGAATATGAAATTGAAGCTAAGATAATTAGAATGACCTCACTAACAAGAAACATTAACATGATTAGTTTATTTCTTCCCTGACCATATTATCTTGAATATTTTATTTTTGGTGTAATGTTCTGATCTTCTTAGAGTTAGCGGGGACTTTTTCAGGTAGTTACATTCTACATATGAAACAACTATCGGTGATGATTTTATTAGTATCTCCTCTAAATGATATTGGACCTTTGTCGAGCCCAACTAGAGGCTGGGTTTTTCTAGTTTGCCAATATTTGTTAGAATTTGAAGCGATTTCAGCGGAGCAAGCTATATGATGTTTCATAATACAGAAATTCGTCTCATAGTTTGCCTGTCGATATAACATTGTACACTTCTCAGTTCTTAAAGAAATAAAAAGGTCTGTACTCGTTTTTCCTTTCTATGGAAATTATATTTTTTAAATGAGTAGTAAATAGAACTCCAGAAAACGCACAGATACTCATGTGTCTATGTTTGCTGTATATTCCAACATTGTAAATAATATATATTAATTCATGAGATATCATATGATATTTTTATGATTTCATATATATTTTTTGGAATAAACTTGATTTTGATTTTTTTCTATCCTGAAGTTATTCAATACAGTCAGAACTCATGTAAAACTAGCAATATCGGCATGCATCAATATCGGCTAATCAATATCAATAGCTAGCAATTCAATAATAGCTAATCAATATCGGCATCAATATCAATAGCTAGTAAAACTAGCAATATCGGCATATACTAGCATGCATCGGTAAAAGGTGTAATCGAATTGATAACTCCTATTCTACATTCACAACATTCTCCATCATTCCGCTTCAGCTACTTTCTGTTTCTGTCTTTCAAGTAGTGTTCACATTATCAGTGTCTTAACTTGTCACATTAACTTTTGTCATATTTGCTCAAGATGAAAGAAGTCAACCTGTTTAAGTGTTTATTCTGCAGCCTGCTGCAATAAGTTAGTGTTCACATTTTACCCCTGATAATTTGTTTGAGTTCCGTCGTCTGTTCTAATTATAAGTGAACTGTTTTAAAACTCCATTAAAATTAATAATTTTTGGTCTAGAGTTTTAATTACCTTTTTGTTAGTTGATTTACAATATTTGATTTAAAGGCGTTGCAACCCAAGGTCCCGGGTTCAAACCCAGGTCAGACCAGAAATTTTTCTCAGGCCACTTCCCCGTGTTTCGGATGGACACGTTAAACCGTCGGTCCCGGCTGCCTAAAAACAGTCGTTAAGTCATGTCAGAGGCCCTGGAATTGATCAGGAGCGACCTGAAAACTCTGACACCAGACCTGAGCCAGCCAGGTTACACGAATATTATTATTATTATTTGATTTAAAGGAATTTTTGGAAAATTTCTCACCTTCAATTTCAAACCTCAACTGCATTATCACAACTCTACTAAATAATTAGACTCTCATATTATTTAGGTCATAAAAAATATTGTCAAGCATCACAGATTTATTTTAAACAAATACAAACATGTTTCGACAGCTTTGGTGTCATCTTCAGGCTTCAAAATATTGTATATATTTGTGTAAGAAATTGTGGTATTTGACAATTTATTATCTTTTCTTCACTACAACAATATCACCAGACACTATTGTCAGAATTTGGAATTGTTTTAAAAATTGCAACCGCTCCCATATAAATATTGTTATCTGTATAACAATATTATTGTCACAAATATTGTATCTGTAAAAAACTATTAGAATATTAGAAGTAATTATTGTAATGGGAAGAGGTTTTTTTGCATACAAACATAATTTGTATTGATTGATCTGATGTATTTTATATTCTATTGCAGTATTGAAAAAACTTGTTTCGAACGGAATTCAGTGTAACGCGTTTTCTCAAATAGAATAAGTTACCCATGCAAAATACTTTGAGGTTCATAATTTATTCTCATAAACCGATACTTCTATATTCACTGAGCAGTGAAAGTTTCGCCAATAGAAGTAGATATTAAACCGTAGGCAGATATTAAACCACAGATACCTAAGTCATACAGATATTTTGTCATTCACATTTTTTGAACGATAGTCATGATTTTGAGTTGCATTAAACAGAGTAATATAGGGTTGTATCTGTTGAAAATTGGTAGAAATTTTCCAATAGGGTTGGTTGTAGAAGGTGTACTTTGGAAGATAAATTTTCGGTCAAGTCTGCAGAGATGTCCGTCCGCAGAGCAGTTCCATTCTACCTGCCTGAATATGTTTTTGTTTTCTCCAGAACCATCCAAACTATCTGTCTTCAATAAAGGACACCCCATACCTATAGAGCAATGCCACGGCCCAATCAGGAGAATTTATTGGGGGGGGGGCTCCCCGGATTTTTTTTTTAAAAATGAATAGTCCAACAACATTTATTTCAATCATTATTCAAATATTTGGGATGGTTATTACTCTGTATATATTTCGATATTGATGTTCTTCAAATATATTGAAGTTTGATATTATGCCATTGATCTATTAAAATTGAAATGGAGGCCATTATTTGAATCGGATTTGGCGCTAAAAATTACTTTTTTGTTCATTCTATTTATATGAAGAATGTTCACTTATGAAATTGGTGTCAAAACTATTCTCGAATTTATTCCTTGACTATATCTCTTTAGCTATTGATATTGAAATACAAATATAAATTTAATTGAACGTTTTACTGGGCATAGAATAATTGGATGACATATAATGCAACAATATTTAATCAATAGCCAACTTTCTATTGAGAGAGATGAGAGTTGTATAATGAGAATGTGATACAGATAAATAACTCTAATAGAAAATCAAACTACTGTACTTAAAAAATTGAAGAATCCGATGCTTATTTATCGTTCTGATTTTTTTCCAATTTATCCAATACCATTTTAGAATATTTAGACTTCAGAGGGTTTCTTATGGATTTCTTTTTTTAGGATTTATTTCAAATTTTTTTATTGAGATCGGTATGATATCGCGGCCCGCACCAAACTAGCTGGCGGTCCGGATCCGGATCGCGGTCCGCCATTTGGTAACCACTGCTATAGAGTAGAGGTCATATTATACTATAGTCAGAGACAATGTATTATTTATACATTATTATTAATAATACATTGTCTCTGCTATAGTACTCATACATATATAGGTCACATAGAGTACTCGCACACTTTCTTTACAAAATATTCACACCGGAAATAGACAGCAGATAAATTTGGAAACCAAGCATTACAAATGTGTTGCAGTCATTTGTGGGCTAAACGAAAAATCCCACCCTCACTCCTTTCTCCAGAGCTCATTCTGCCCTACCTCCCTCCCTCCCAACAAAGATTGCAGTCCAGATTGTCCCTTGCCATCTATATATCTATGTATAGTCGGTTGCAGTTGAATCTCCATATGCGAGTCGATCTATATATGTGTGCCTAATGTCCTGGGGCTCTGAAAATGAGAAGTGACCCAAAACGTTTTTAGTCATTTGTGGCGTGTAGGGAATGGCCGAGCGTATGAACGGTATGGAACCGAATCCGTGCAATATCAATAATGAATGGCCGAAATATTCATCTAGGTGCCAGCACATTTATTACGAGAGAGAAAGAGAGTGAGTGGGAAAGAGAGAGAGAGAGAGAGAGAGAGAGAGAGAGAGAGAGAGTCAGTGAGAGTATGTGTGGAAAAGATGAGAAAGATCTAGAAATTGAGAATGCAAGAGAAAGAGAGAGCGAGTCTTATAAAGGAGTGGGGTGAGTTGGAAAAAAGAGAGAAAGTTCAAACGGAATTTATTGTTGAGAGAGAAGGATAGTTGAAAGAGAAAGAGAGGAAATATGGTAAGAGTTGAGAGCTGAAAAATAAGTCGAGGGAGAAAAGAGTCTTGGAGAAATTTACAACGATAAAAGGATCTTGTTAAAGACAAAGATAAGAAGACAATAAGGTATTTTCGAAGTGACAAGTTATGAAACCGAAGACAAGAATGATAGAAGAAGAGAAATGCTGTAGAAAGACAGTGGATGATAATGATAAATGAAGTGCGAGTAGAATCTGAGAATTATGAAAGAGCTGAGAAAACAAAGCTACTAGAATAAAAAATATTAACAAATTTGAGAAGAAAGAAAGAGAAAAGATTGAATGAAGTAGGTTGTTTGTGAATAATAGGATAGGCTAGGATAAGAGAAAGAAAATGTAGATATCAAGCAAAAGCAATATTTCTATTACTGCAGATCCACATTTCATATTTTTGTTCACAATAAATTATGTATTTGCATACTTCGCTACTGTATAGTTCACTTCAGAAGTTCCTTTTTAATCTTTGTATCGTTTCTGAGACTATTTTATAATTTCCATGAGTTTACTAAATTTCTTACTTTTTTCTTTCCTCCATCCATCTAGTTCCTAATCTCTTTTCTGTCTTTCATTCTTTCTTTCTGAATTCTTCCTTTCCCAGAGTACCCAAATGTATGAATCAGTAACCTGTATGAATAAATTAGAATGGTTTGTTTCCCAAGATTGTCGACTACTTTTCCTTTTATTTTTCATTCACTGCATCTCTTTATTCCTTCCTCTTCCATTCTTCCTTCTCTTCTCTCTTTCTTGCCTCGTATTATTTCTTACTACATCCTTCCTCTGCCCCAGCGGATAAAGTGAATGAATGAATCAATGCTTACTTTCCTTGGTATCCCACGCGCAATAAACGACGGCCGCTGCTTCTACTATTAATAGTCCGCAAATTGTAAAATTACTACCGCTGTTCCCAGAGAAAATAGAATATAGAAATATATTCCATTCTCGCTGGCTGTTCCTGCTGTATATAGTATTCCTTCCAGTTTACGTTTCCAGTGTGCTGCGCTATTTTTGTACTGCATTTCATCTTCGTCCCAGTTATAGAGTCTTTAATCAGTCTCTGTAGTCTCAACTATTTATGGGTTTGTACTTCCATTAAATTCAAATTCAAATTTATTAATTATCCCTTAAAGCAGAATATCATGATGCACTTGTCCAGTCAGTTTTTTAGATAATTATAATTTGATTGTGTAATACATTCTTACAGTATTTGGTTGTTTGTTCCATCAGGTTATGATAACTATTGTATTTGAAAGAGAGTTTGTTGATTGCGATTTGAACTATACTCTGTTCATCAAGTGTTTGGAGTAATAATATAATAATATTCGTGTAACCTGGCTGGCTCAGGTCTGGTGTCATAGTTCTCAGGAGTGTTAGAGTGCTTGGAATGGATTCGAAATTCTCTGTACTTTGTCTGTAACCTTGTTTTTCCTGAAAAAATTTTTAATTTCTTTGCAAAAAAATAATAAATACAGACAGGGCCGTGGGTTACTTGGCTGAGAATCATTCCAATGGTAAGAATGTTTCTCAATTGACAAACTTGTATAACACCTAAAAGATTGAATTTAATCGAAATACTCACTTAATGAATAGTTGAATATAGTTGTTATTGGAAAGTACATTACAGCTGCTAACTGTGTGCGAAGTAAGAGTATAATCCTACATATGAACGCTTTCGAACTACTGAGGTGTTTAATTTTCCCCATCAAAGCAATTTGAGAACTTGTCTACCTCTACACCAATATCCTCTGTACCAAGACAGCATATTCTAATTTATTATTCAGATTACTTGCCCGAGTAAAATGCCTGTGGTAGAAGAGACGTCAGTCAGTTGAACGTAGCAAAGGGTTTGCAATCTTTCCCACCCTCTCTCTGTCTTTGTCTCTCTATCTCTCTTATTATCTCACTCTCACTCTATCACTCTATCACTCTTTCTCATTCTCTCTCTCCTGTCTCTCTCTTTCTCTTTCTCTTGACTGATATGGATAAGTACGATTGAGAGAGAGAGAAAGAGATTGAGAATGAGAGTGAGAAAGAAGTTAAGGGAATGAGGAATGAGTGTGAGATTCTGTAGGATTAATTAGATCAGAGAAGGACGAGAACGCTCCTTCATTATAATAAAGAACGATGTCTTCAGAGCCATCAAAGTATGGCACGGTACGGCCTCAAAATGGTTGCTTCTTGGAGCTTTTTACTCCAGGGAATTATTCTACTTCTCTTCACTTTGATGCGAATTGAATGCAAAACTGTTCCGCTCAAAGCATCCATCGACCGGGCAAACAGCCCTAACTCACTTCTCTACTTCTCTCTCACACACTGTTTCTTTGTTTCATCTTCTACTCCAATCTATCTTCTTCCATGTTTCTTCTATCGTATGCTCTTCTGTGATAATTCCACTTTTTCTTTGTTTTATCTTCTATCTCAATCAATCTTCTTCCATGTTTCTTCTACTGTATGTACGTCTGTGATAATTCCACTTATTCTCTGTTTCATCTTCTATTTCAATCAATCTTCTTCCATATTTCTTCTACTGTATGCTCTTCTGCGATAACTCCACTTGTGCTTTCTTTTTTCTTCTATCTCAATCAATCTTCTTCCATTTTCCTCCAACTGTAAGTACGTTTGTGATAACTCCACTTCTTCGTTTTACATTCTACTTCAATCTATTTTCTTCCATGTTTCTCCAACTATATGTAGGCCTACTTCTGTGATAATACCACTCCTTTGTCATCAACTCTTCGTCTATTCTTGTCTCTTATCTACATCATCATCATCTTCTTTTAATCTAAATTCATCTATTTTCCTTAATTCTTTTATATCCTTCACCTCTGTGATAACTCTTCTTCTTTTTCATGTACTCTTCTCTTTCTCATGTCTCTTATTCTCGATTCACTTATCTATATTTACCTATTCTTCTATCTCCCTTACTTCTGTGATATCATCATCCACTGTTCATCTTCTCCAGCATTGTTTTCTTTGTTGCATCTTCCTCAATTCCTTTGTAACTT
Source organism: Sogatella furcifera (assembly GCA_017141385.1). Lineage (NCBI taxonomy): Eukaryota > Metazoa > Arthropoda > Insecta > Hemiptera > Delphacidae > Sogatella > Sogatella furcifera. Next base: position 9,477,891 of record CM029550.1, on the reverse strand, counting down.
GATTGATTGATTGAATTGATCCAAGGTTATTAGAAAACCTTCAAGTGTTAGTTCCATTGTATTTATTCAATGTTTGTCAACATGGGCGTTTCCATCATTTTCCTCTACTTATCGCTTCATTTTCAGGATTTATTCTCTTTAAACGTTCCAACTGAATTTCTCCCCACCACAGAAATAAAAAATTCAATAACTGTAATAATTTGTTACTGAGAAATATAAGATCAAAGATTCAATATAAAATTCATTTCCCTAGTAAAATTAATAGCCCACTCATTGCAGCTCTGATTTTCCACCTCCCATTCATCATTCTCAGTTTCAATTTACTCTCTATCTCAATAATATAGTTGAATATTATTCTTATTTTCAATCGATATTATCAATTACTTATTTATTTATCTGCTCTTTGTCTTCTACTCACTCGTTTTACGTCTTTGTATTTATTCATTCATTTCATTTCCATTTATTCCTTTATTCATTTCCATTTCTATAGAGCGCGAGTGTGTGCAGAGACCTCATTTTGCAGAAGGATGTTGGTGTCAGAAGAGGGTTGATTTGAGTAGATCTGGTATCATTTGACCTTTTCGTTGAAGTGATGAAGCTGTCTCCGCATGTTTGCATTTGACTATTGACTATTTGACTACTGCTTCTCCTGATCAAACAGTGACATGCTCAAGCTCATTGCTTCCACCAAAGACAATGTATATAGATCATCAATGTATAAGAGTTATATCGTCTTTGCTATTACCTTCCCATCACATACACATACCCTACGGATTAGCTTTGATTTGGTATGTGAGCTTTGATACCATGTATCATTTTCACAGATCTTCCCGTTTCTTTTAGCCCATCTAAATACTGTATCACAAGAATTATTTAAAATTCACAATTAGGGTCACTTGAAAAATGAATAAATAAAAATAAATGATCTGAGAATCAAAACATGTATGTGCTTTAATATTTCTAAACATTCTTAAAACTTTTTTTATTCACAAGGATTATATTTCCCGTTTCCTTAGTTTATTATTTTAACTAGCAAAAATTATAAAAGCTCATGAAAGATGGAAATGAAGTGTGTATTGTTGAAAACGGGAGTTAAAAAACCATTTTTGGAAATTGAGAAGGTGAAAGAAAACGCCAAAGAAGAATAGGAATGAATGATGAAGAAGATTGATGAGAGAGGCTGATAATAGTACGATGCAAGAGAATTGTGAGGGAAAAAGAAATAAAATATTGATTCAGAATGTGGGAAGTGAGAGTAAAAGAAAGAAAACAGTATAAAAATGTGATCAATAATGCCTGAAAACTAGGCTCATCCACATTTCACAATGGTTAATGTAGTGGATGCTTCTATTCCCCCGAGAAAGCCCTTACTATTCCAGGTCATCGATTTCGACTCAAAAAAGTTCAGCAGCTGAAAAAATTGAGAGAATAAAAACGGAGAAAGGATGGAACGAATGATAAGTTGCTAGCGTAATTCATGAATAATTTTCAATTACCGGTCGTTTATCAATTTTCTTTGTGCTCTGGGAAACGTATGGTATCGACTTTTCTCTATATATTCGACGCAGGCTGCTCCTTATTACCTATGCTGTGTGTTCCCTGGACAATTTTCATTTGATTTATTCAGTTTTCCACTGCTTCCAATGCAAAACTACGTCTTCGTTAGTAGATTTTCATAATATCCGAGTGTTCTGGATTTATCTCGTTTGAAATCGTACGTAAAAAAGAGAATTCTATAATGCGTACAGAAATTTGTTTCGAGACGAATTCGTCCTCTCATTCTGAGGTATTCTTTCTAACTCTGTGTAAAATTTGAGTTTCAAGTGTGAACAAAGCCTTTATTTTCAAAGTCAACTGATCAAAATTGGGAAGAAAAAACTATTTTGACTTTGTCTGTGTTTCAATCCTATTGTAGGCCTACTTGAATCTCGTGAAAAAATTAGAAATTAATACTGGGTATTGGTCTCTCGGTGAGGGTGATCTATCGGTGAACGTCATGTTATTTCACGAACACTGTGGACTGCTCTTGGATGGGTGGCCGGTATTTGGCCAAGTACACATTGGCGAGGTGGAACTACCCGTAAGGGTCTCCTCACCATTAAAAAGCCATAAGAATATTTTTATTAGAAGTTATTTTAATTTGTAATATTGTAACATTTTACTTGTCAACCTAGAATCTTCACTCCTAGGTACATTCTTAGAACATTGTAGGCTTCTAAATTTTCTTTCAATTGAACCAATTTTAACGAAACTATAGCTTTTAAATGATGTTTCAACGATGTGTAAACTACGTTTTGCTGAATCATTTTAAACGACGGTAGTGCATATAAAGGTTTTGAAGAGGATTTTTGTATTATTTGAGGTCACCAGACAATTATCACATAGGCTTCAAGTTCACCGAGTACGGTAGCGCAAAACGCATTATCGCTGAAAGTGAGGAGTAGTGGAAAAGCCGTACAAAAGTGTCTCTCAGATGCCTCGCAGGGTTTCAGGGTTTTTCTCGCAAAGATAATAGCCTCTAATCCGATAAACAGCGACGAAATGAACGTTGCAGAAAACACAAGACACTAGATTATAGAGTGGTGCTGAAACACTGGCTGCAAACTTTCAGACACGTAGATCATATTCGCGACCCCATTTCTTGCTTTTTGCTGCTAACGATTTCAATGCAAACTGTATTCAACGCTTTTTCGAACAATAGTATCTTCGATAACGAACGTACTGTACAATAGTCTGGTTGGAGCTTGAATACAGTCTGAAATGAGAAATAAATAAGTTTTCAGTCCTATAATTAGTTTGAAGAGATTCAAGAGGAATTTCAGAGAATTTAATTTATAGGGAAGATAATATAGTAAAACTTGGATTATAAAAAGGAAAAAAGAAATTTACATTTATAGGGAAGATGATATTGTAGATCTTGGATCATTAAAGAATTTAGTCGTTAAAGAGGAAACTCTCTTTTAACTGAGTTAATACATACTTGTTACATTCTTATTGAAGATAATAGTTGTGAAGCTTGAATGTCTTTGGAAATATAAAATGACCTTCAGAAACTTTATACTGATTATACAGTCTCTATAGAATGACCTATATTGATAGTTTCATTTTCAGTTTCTTATATTTCTTATTGTATCGAATGACCTATATTAATAGTTTCACTTTCAGCATCTTACATGTTCTAATTAGCAATGTAGAACTCTTTCAAAGCAATGTTCCAACTCTCTCCGTAATTGAGCAATATTGTTCTGTGACAAATGTGACAAACTTGGCATAACACGTTTGAAATTAGCTTGACTCCAAGACAACTGACATGATGAATTGTTTTCAAAGGACTATAGATATACCACAGAGAATTTGAAATGAAGTATGAGAATGGAGGGACATGATTAGTATGTAACATGAAGTGAATAACAATGAATGGTTCTGGTGTACTAACAAAGCCTGAATTGTACTAGGCCTAGAATAATTAAAAATGTTTTTGACTAATGTTCTCCAAGTATCTTCTCAGACTCAGACAAAAAAGATTTCAAATTGTTTCAATTGTCATTCATTTCTTGAAAATAGAATATAAGTTTAATTTATTACATTACTGTAATTTGTTATATGATCGCATCTGAATTTTTTCAGATTCTCGCAGTTGATGATATTGTTGAACAATTTTTAAGTTGAAATTTTTGTTTTGTTGCAGGTATGACTTCCAATAATTTCTACTTCAGTTTTTCAATATCAACCATTTAAGCGAAGATCATGTTCAAGGTCAGTAGCACATACAGAAAATGATGTCTTTTTCAAAAATGTAGGCTAATACTTTTTCATTGCAATGAACTAGTGGTGATTGTCTACTTTGAGTGATTTATTGTTTTCATTATATTCAAATTTGAATCAACTTAATACTTCTTGTATCTCATTGCAATGAAGTTATCTTGTTTTGATCGTTTTTGTCTGGTTCTTTTATTACTTTCATTATTCCAAAACATGGTGTTCTATATTGATATTTTTATTTAAATTTCATTTCTTAGACATCTTGCACCTATTGCAATAATTTTTTTATTTTCATAGCAATCTATTCAAATGTTAAAGAAATGCATTCCCTGAAGCGGCCATATTGGATTTGGTCTGCCCACTCGAACCGAACCGCTAATCTGAACCGACATGATCGATTTGCATAAATTTGAAATGTGCAAGGCTGATTTGTAGCTATGGAAATTGGAACATGTAAAACGGGACAACTCGTTCTGGAATCGTTTTCAGAATTAACTTATTCAACAACACTGATGTTGCATAGATGCAGATTGTGGAGGGGTGTTGCAATAAGGGTAGGTAGGGGTTTGTGAGTTGAAGAGGGGGTTTGGGGAAGAATTGATGGAGGGGGAAGAACAGTTGGGGGGGGGAGCTGGTAGGAGAGATTTCCAGAGTTTTGAGTGAGTTGGGGGATGCTTTCAGAAGTGATAGAGGATGGCAGCAATTGTAGAAACAATCGTTTTGATTTGGAAGTAGGGTCGGAACGGAGTGAATGCAATCGATTACGGATGCAACTAACGGTGAACAGTCGGTCGACCGTTGGCAGACACATTAAAAGCGACCGGGTAACTGTGAGAGGGAGGGCTCGTGAATGAGTGAGAGGGCCATAGGAATGTTATGTAGAATACTGACAAGGCTAGAAATACCCAAAGTCGTTTTTTTATATTTACAGTAAATAATCAAAATTTCAACTATTAAGTTGTAAATGTTGTTTTTTTTTTTCAATCATAGTTAGTCTATGAATAGTTGGAGTATTTACCATTTTCATGAAAAATCGTCATTTTAATTGGTCTAATAGTCCTAGAAAATGCAACCATTCTTTCAATTTTACATTTTGATGGTATAAATAGATTCCATATTCATTTATTCAAAGATACATTCATAGAATCAAATTGAAAGAAATTCAAATGATTTGGAAGATAGAAACAGGCTTTGTCCTTTATACTTATTTCCAGCTACAGAATTTTCGTAAAAGTTGAACTGTATAATAATTACTCATTTGTATTCCTGCTTAAATGACTTCTTTCAATAATTCTTGTTTAAGGTTTTTGAATGTTAGTGCATAGATTAAAGCGTGAAGTTGATGTAGTTAATGAGTAGTTTCATTCTAGATCCAAATAGAATAGCTGCCTTTATTTTCACTTGGGACGGCGAAGTTAGGGCCCTCGCTTACACTTGACCCTCAAAAGGGAGATGAACTATACTGATACTTCTGACCGAATACGGATAATGGTTGTGGACTTATGGTATTGAGTTAACTGGGACTGGTCTATTCTGTCAATGTTGGAAATAACACCAACTGGTAGAAACAAGTATTACAAACACTACTTTTGCATTATTGCAGCGGCAACTGGGTTCTAGGAACCAGCCGGCAAAACAAGCGCGCCCTGAATAAATGCATGAACAAGCCACAAAACCAACGCTATCTGGCGACCGACGTCGTTACTAGCCGAGCCAAACTTGAATATTGAATTTTAGCCTTGGAATTCAGTGTACAGTTATGCTGTAACAGTGTAACTGATAACGTTTGGAAAAACTGCGATTACAACCCCACCCCCTAACCCCTAAACCTCCCCTCGAACCCTTCTGAATCGATGGGAATGAATTTGGATTGGTTTTTGCCATTGTTCATGTCATACATCACACCCTCACTGAGATTGGTAAAGTCTGTTCAAGCAAAGGAGACATTCTGGCAAGATGGGGAAATTACTTCAGCTCGGTCAGTATTGGTTCAAAATTTGGTTTCAAATCGTAGAAAACATTCTAATCTACAACTCAGTGGCGTAAACCGGCCCCCCCCCCCGCGAAACGAATAATCCGGGCCCCTTCTTCCAAAATCATACCCCCTTTCCTACTCCCCCCTATTCTTAACCCCTCTCCTCCCTCAATTTCCTCAATTCCATTTATTCAACTCTCTAAAAGTGTGAATTTTTCTTATAAATTGAAATTCTGAAAGACAAATTTAAAAATTTATAATTTTATCGCAAACTTAACTCACTTGAATCACATTTTACTTGACAAATTTTGCGGACACGAACGTGCATCCAGTATTGCGATTTGATACGAACTGAATTGGAATCGCGAATGAAATAATGAATTGAGTAGGCTATATTTACATTATCATTCATTTTCATATTATTTAATGTCGACTCTGCCACACTATATGCTTAGGAATTCAATGGAAAAATAATTTATTTCCTCTATGTTTACCCGAAGAAAGAAATGGAAAGCCATTCTCTCTAACAATCACTTGTATGAGTATTGTTTGAACAGTCTAGTCTGAGACTGGTCACCGGTTGCCTCAATCTCAATTCTAACGATTTGCAAACAACATTCCTAATTTCGCAATAATAATAGAAGCTCACTACCAATAGACAATTGAACGATAAAAAGTATATTTGAACAACACTAACTTTGTTTTGTTGATGCATAATTTCTTTCTCAAACCACATCAGTGCTTATGACTGTACTTGCCAAAATAGAAATCATGCTTTTCTTGATTAATCGATATTTCAATTTTATTTATTTAAAAATTATGTAATATACCATCTCGGCTCTAACCCGGACCCCCTAGGATCCCAAGTGATTCATTTTTCAAGAAACCTATATTTTATATTTGGGCCCCAGCCCGGGCCCTCCAGAGCCCCGGGCCCCCCCGCACCGCGGGGGCTGCGGGGGTGTACGTTATGCCACTGCTACAATTTGAAATCAACTTCATGATTTTTGAACCAATATTGACCGATCTGGGGTCATTCTACCATCTTGCTAGAATGTCCTCTTTGCTTGGACAGACTATACAGTGCAGTTGAATATTGAAATTGAATTTATAAAATATTCTCTGTATATTCATCCATGTTTTTTCAGTAATAATGGTTTCTAGGTTATTTCAAGAGATGTAAGTTGGATCCTGAGGGAATAATTATACATATTATAGAAATAATTTATACATTATTATAATAATTTTATACTCTCTGGTTTGATCGCCGTTCGAATTACCTTGATGATAATCTTAATACTGTAAGAAAATTATGCTCGTGGTTGAGCAATACATAGATATAAATATTTGTTGTTGTTCATCCATCTTCTTTCACTTATAAACTCAATTGAAAGAACATGAAAACTTTGTAATGGAATTACTCACGTTTTGCGCCAAAAACATGAGTAGTTTCACTGAAAAGTTTTCATGTTCTTTTAATAAGATGTATATAGATTATTGTCAAAACTAATAAATAGACTACTTGGATTATATTGGCATTAACATAGCCTCCTCTATTGAAGGAACATTAATCATCCTCATCAACAGATATAGCAGATGTTTGTTTGTTATCAGTAAAGGGGTGGATCTTAACAATCCTCAGTGGTTTCTGATAACACATTCTGTTTTCTGTCGCACAAATAGTATCGTGCTCTTATGTGATATTCATTACACAACTGCTCTATTATTATTGCATCTTATCTGCTCTTATCATGTCGTTGTTAGTTGTAGAGATCTCTCGTATCTGTTCCAATTTTACGTACATTGAACTAGAAATGTAGTAGATTTGGTTGGAAATCTCAGTCTACAATTTCATTTGAAAATTCCAATTTTCAAATTGAATACTCTGCTATTTTGTGACCAGGTTATGTACATTACACAGTTTACTAGAAATGTAGTTGATGTGTAATTGAAAATCTCGGTTATCCAATTTTTTTAGAAATTCCATTTTCAATTCAAGTTTTTTGTTATTTGTGCCTTTCTCATTTGTTAACATTGTACTGGAAATTATGTAGTGGATCTGGTTAAAATGTTTATTTTCCTACAAATTTTGTAAATTTCAATTTCCGATTTTATTTCATATCACTTCATATTTAAGAGTTGTCAATTCGAGAAATACATATTTGTTTCAGTATTCGTTTTCCAGTATTTGAACTTTTAATCGAGTATCTATTTTTTATGTTCTTCTTCATCAAGTAATATTCATTTTTAATCACTAAAGGAAGATATTTGTTCTACTTCCATACATCCAAGAATCTTTATTCCCAGTTTTCTCCCATACCCCTGGAAAAACGTAATATTTCATCCCTACAAATAAATTTCTGTAATGCATACTGTATCACTTTATCCTAGTGTTCTTTTACAAGGTTTTGATTCTTATCCATATCCTCTCAATATATAAGAGGGATTTTTAAATACTTTACTGTCTTCCTTCTTTCAGTCGAGCCCTCCATCCTTGTCTATCCTCCCATTCACCATCTCTCAGATTCCTCATCGCCATAGCCTCATCCACTTCATCCCTCCAAGACCTCCTTGGTCTCCCTCTTTTCCTCCGCCCTATTGGACTCCAATCCGTCACTATTCCAATCCACTTACTGGCACTAGCTCGTCTGGCATGACCATACCACATCAGCCTTTTGTCCTCTATGAATTTCATTATATCAGACCCTACCTTCATTCTGCCTCTAATCTCCTCATTCCTCACTCTATCCATTCTAGTCAATGCACAGCATCTTCTCCAGTGCTCCATCTCGACCGCTTTTATTTTATTTCTTGTTTTCTTGTTTGTTACCCATCCGTCTGCCCCATAAGTCATAATACTACTTACAATGGAAATGAATATCCTGTGTTTAGTTTTTTTATGGATATTTCTACTCCATAAGACAGGGTGCAACTTTCTTATGCAACTTCTTGTCTGTGCCAATCTGACTTTTATTTCCTCCCTGTATTGCCTGTTTGTGCCTGTTGATAGTAAACCCTAAGTATTTAAATTTATTTGCTCCTTTTATTTCAGTATTACGATCCACAATCAAATTTTGTGTGACATTACAATTTGTCTGCAAATACTCAGTCTCATCTACAGGGTGTTTCAGGAGGAATGTGCAATACTTCTCAGGCTGATTCCTTACACCAAGTAGACAAAAAAGTTCCATGGGACCAACCCCCAAAAACGCTTTGTTACTGAGATAACAATGGCGGAAAATTGAGATTTTTCAAGATATATTAATTTTTCTAATTTTTTAGAGGCTTTAGTAAGGTTCTAAAATGATCAATTCCTATGTAAAATTAGCTGAGGAATTCAATGAAACCAGTTCCAAGTTTGTAACTTCAACGGTTATTGAGATAATTCGAAAAATATGCTAAAAAACGCCATTTTTCAACAATAAGGGTTATAACTGGATAAGGAATCATAAAATTGTATTTTTTATTGATGGAAGTTGAAGAGAGTCGGATTCTAAAGAAAAAGTTGAATGGCGGCGATTGTGTAAATCTTACCCAAATCGTTTCATTGATACAGACAATTCTATAGAACATAAACCGAACCCAAACTGACACACAAACAGAACATGAATTGAACACAAACTGAATTCAACAACAGCTTAACATAAACTTTGAATAGAAGGACTAATGCATGTTTTCTGAATCAATTGAGTGGGAATGTTGTAGCACAAGTGATGAATTTGTTTTTAGTAGCGATTTTGTGATTTTTGATCGCCATTACTGAGATTTGGGTAAGATTTACACAATCGCCGCCATTTAACTTTTTCTTTAGAATCCGACTCTCTTCAATTTCGTAAGGTATCTTCTAAGAAAATCTTGAAGAGCGTTGGAGATGAGCTGCAGCCCTGTAACAAGCCTTTTGATGTTTCAAAGGGTGGCGTCAAGTATTTTCCAATCCTTATACCAATTCTGTTCTTTCCATACAACTTCATTGTGTCATTGATGAGATATCTTGGTATTTCAAGGTTTTCCATTGCTTTCCAAAGTCTTATTCTGGGCACTGTATCATAGGTTTTCCTTAGGTCTACAAAAGCAAGATGCACTGACCTGTTCTTTGCGCACTTTTTCTGGATGATCTGTTGCAGAGTATGTATATGATCCACACATGATTTTCCTGCTGAGAAATCTTCTCAAACTCCTCTCATTCTTTATCTCTAACTCTTAATCTTTATATCTAGTTAATACTTCTTATCATATACTTCCAGATCTTCATCCAATTTTCTAGTCTCCAATCGAATATCCTTGATTATCATAGCAACACTTCTGATTCACAGCCTACTTTTAACGCATTATTTTATCTTGTCAAGCTTCGAACGGTTCATTTTTTCTTTTTTTTTGCACCACGACAGAAAAACTAATCACTCGTATACATGCTGCCGCAACTTTCAATTAATCTGATGAGAAACATCCTTGGTGATAGTCATTTGACTGTGTGAGAGAGATTGTGATTGAACGAGAGAGAAAGAGAAAGTAACTGAGTGTGTATTTGTGAGGAAGAGAGAATATTATAGATAGTGTGAGAGAGAGAGAGAGAGAGAGAGTGTGTGTGAGAGGGTGAGTGAGTGTATGTGAGTGATTTACCTGTTTCCTGTCTGTGTGTCGTCATGTGGTATAGTCTGTCCAAGCGAAGAAGACATTCTGGCAACATGGGAAAATGACTCCAGTTCGGTTAATTTTGGTTCAAAAATTAGAAATGAGGTCTCCAATTGTAGAGCAGAATGTTTCTTACATTTGAGAACTAATGTATAACTTTTTAATCAATATGGACAAAGCTGGAGTTATTTTTCCATTTTGGCAGGATGTCTTCTTTGCTTGGACAGACTTTAGCCGCTTCTCTCCGTTGTTGATCGGTGCTTGTCAATTGAAAACGGTTTCGGAAGTTGTAATCGCTTTCAGAATTATTATCATTGTTGTCAGTTGGATTACTTGTCGGCCATTGTTGTTGGTTTTGTTGGTGTTGTTGTTGTTGTTATAGTATTATTTTTGTTACTGTTGTTGATCTTGTTGGTCTGATACAGACGCGATGTCTTTTTATTGATCTCAGTTAGCAATTTTACAGTTTAAGTTATTTTTTAAGCACATTCATTGATACTAATTTATTCTCTAGATTAAAAAAAATACGAATTATTTTTATATATTTTTGGGAAACGAAAACATTAGGGATAGTTGGAATAAACTGAAAAAAACATCTATTTAAAGTAGGATTTTCAACCGAAAACTCCCCTCCAAATTCAAGTTACAATGGTTGTTATTAAGTAAGGGATAACTGAAAATACATTGGTATTCTTTCCCGAAAACTGTTCACATATTGTTCTCATCGGTTTTATTAAAAATCAAAGCTAGAGCTTGATTAGTAGTAAAGGTATTACAACTATTTACATTTTAACCCAATAGTATGGATTTTGATTTGAAATAATCCGCCAACACTCTAGGGTAGAAAATATACCAAGAGTGGGGGTTGTTACATTGAGACAAGACTGTTTTACAGACTGTCTTGAAAGAGCTGAGCATTGATAACAGTTGTTCGCCAACCCCATTTCGTTCAATCCTGCTATATCTCTCTACTCCATGAAATAAGAATATTCAGATTTGTCACTTTATTCAACCCAGAATTATGTCCATTACTGGCAATTCATAGAAAATGAGAGATTTTCTCTCCTTCTTAGTTCCACTCCAACTCTAAAATACATTCAATTCAGTTGCAAATGAGTTGGGCAGAACAATACGATTTATGAAAAATAATATGGGGCAGACATTCTGTACTCAAGAACCGAATAATTTTATTCCATACCATCACTCAGTGAAGTACGAATATAGATGTTGGCAATCCTTTAGAAGCGCGTCGCCCTGGCATTGAATGGGAATAGGATGAACTATCCATCAGAGTGGATAAGGTCTAAGCTGGTAGGGAAATTTAGATAAGACCGGTCCCAACATATTTGTTATCTGGTCGATAGAATAGCCGAAGAGAAAAGTACATAAAAGCAATGGATGAATAGAGACGAGGAATCGGTTATCGGAATTTATGTGTGTGGCGAAATCGGTGGAAAGCGTTGGTCACGAAAGCTTAGGAGAAAAGCGAGCGATTTTCCATTTTCCAGCTTCCTTCTGTGCGAGGCAAAAGACATGGCGCGACCTCTCAACCTGAAACTGGCTACCACTAACCATCGTTCGCATTTTGCACGACGAAAAGCGAAAAATTTATGTCCTGCAAAGGTCGTTTGCCCCTTTCTCCCTCCTCCTCTTTTCCCTTTTCCGCCCTCCCACTTTTCCCTTTACCAACCCTCCCATCTTTCTTTCTTACTAGTCTCTCACACGCAACTGCCCCAACACGAGCAGTTTTCTTCCTAGATGTATGTTGGCTCTCATCAATTCAAATGAATATCGGGCGTATTGTTCTACTTCTCATTCTAGTGAGAGATTTGGTGATAAATGAACTTATATCTAAATTTATTGGTAGCATTGAATAATAATTATTATGAATTGAACGTTGTCATCGGTAGTATAGTATAATATCCTCTATTCTATTGGAATACTGAGATAAAAATTCAATTTTTTTTCTATGAGGATTGAAGATGGTCTTCTAGGCTAACTGTATAGTTTTTATAGTACTAAAAGTATTATTTCTGAGTATAGCCTAAGAAGTAGGCTACTTCTTATCATAAATATGCTTTGGAATAATACTTGAAATTATAGTTATAAATTTGGATTCTTGTTTAAGTGAATCCTATTTTTACACACATAATCACATTTTATTAAGCTAGCTCCTTAACTTTTCAGTCAATCATAACAATCGTTGTGTTAGTTGTGTATGGTATGATCATTTCCAATATTAATTATACTCATAAAATTTTATTTGTAATCAATAGCTCTATTCAATTATTCGCTGTACTTTTCATCGTGCATATTCACTATGCCGATAGAAAAGTTATATTCAAGTGGAGATCTTTCTTTTTTTTGTGAATTCAAAACAAGTGAGCTTCTTGAAGCTTAGTTTTCTTATTGTATTCACTGCTGGTTAACAGAATACGTGTACAACTTATTGGAGTACACCTATCATACAAAAGCGCACTTTCGTATCTTTCACCTAAATTTGAGTGAATTATAGCGTTGAAGATAAGTGCCTTGCTCTGAAAAATTGTTGGCTGATAAGATAGTAACTGTCACGAGTGCGACATAACTTTTCAAGTGAGCTTACATGATAAGCGTGAGCTTCAGCTCAGCTCACTGGGCCAAAACTGATTAAAATCGTTAAAAAAATACTCTGCTGAATACTCGTATGACAATTCACTGAAAAAAGTTATTTTATAAAAATTTATAATATTTCAGTATTGATCCAGTAATTTGTTTTGTAGAATATTAATTGATGTTTTTGAACGCAATAATAAAAAACTTTGATTAATATTGTCTATTCCCTTAAATCAGTTTTATTTTGTTAGTAGGCCTACGTTTGATGTTATTAGTTGAAATATAAGAGAAAATATAAGCATGTTAACGTCATCGTTTCATTACATTATTCCATTTGTTTGCCATCCATTTTATATTGATTATATTGATTGTTATTTTATGAGTGAAGATAGAGTTGCCGATTATCATTTCCCTTCGTTCTTATACCATCATCTTTTTTTTCATTTCTCAACTGCTTCCCACCATCCCACCCAACACCAAACACTCAAGTATTTGTTCCATTTTACATGGAAGTTATGAATGAAAGTACTGTACTATATTAATAAAAGAAACATTTTTCAGTGAGTTATAGATTATTTAATTTTTAATTATAAATTCTTCACAAATATTGAAAAATAATGGGAATGATCATAAATCTTGCATTTCACTGAAAATATACATGTTTTAACAAAAAATAGAACTCAATAACAAGCCCTGCAATGCCTGCAACTCGTATGTGATGAACAAAAAAGAAACAAATACTTGTGAGACTGAAACAGCAATTTCAACATGAATACAGTTGAGATGAAAAAATGTAGTGGAGATGAATAATTAGAATTACATTCATATTTGCCATCTTGATAACTCAATAATAGACAACAACATTGGTCGTGTACAACAGTAATTTCATGTATGTAAATAATGAATAATGAATTTTCAATTCTATGACATTAAAAAAGGATAACATATTTACAATTTAAAAATTTGGAAATCAACTGGTCACTACATCCACATATCCACATTCGTAGCCAGTATTCAACTAAAATTATTGAAATAAAATGATAATCTGTAATAGAATAATGTTTCAATGATAACATTTACATCGTTATTAATCCCCAATACAACATTATTTAGGTAATTTCATGGACACAATTCATTATCTGGTAAACTCATGTTTCAATGATATAGTCTGGCCAAGCAAAGAAGAACTTCTGACAAGATGGGAAAATGACTCCAGCTCGGTCAATATTGGTTCAAAAATTATTGATTTGGTCTCAAATTGTAGATCAGAATGTTTCCTGCAATTGAGACCAAATCAATAATTTTTGAACCAATATTGACCGAGATAGAGTTATTTTCCCATCTTGCCAGAGGCTCTTCTTTGCTTGGCCGGACTATATCATTCAAATATTAATTCATTCAGCCTGGCTTATGGTTTGATGTGGAGTAGGTGTGGAAGAAAGAGAATAATAATTTAAGAAGAGAGAGAAAAATTACCGACTAGGAATGGGGTTTGAGAGAGATGAAGTGAGAAAATTAAAGCGACCAACTAGTATTATCTGGACGCTGGTCAGCGAAAATTAGGAAGTCGACTGCAAGCCACGAACTAAAAGCAGGAAGAGAAGGGTGAGGCACAGAATGAGATAAATAGAGGGGGATGGCAATATCCGGTAAACCCGCAGATCGGGTGAAAGACCTTAATAGTTGAGGCCTATTGTCAGTTCCTTTGCTTTCAGCGACCCTTTTGTCTTTGATAATTTCCTGCGATTGATGAAATTTCCAATTTCTTGCATGCGCTCCTTACAATTTTCTCTTGAAAAACATGTAAAGACAATGGATTTGTCTCACAATAGTGGGGTTTGTTGGAGATAATTTCCTGAATTCAATGAAATTCAATATGGTCTTACATTTCACAATAATGATTTCGAATTCTGTACGTAAATTGAAGATTTGTCCTCACAAATGGATATTGTTTCAAACTGCTGTATCAACATAATTGAATGAGCACGTGAATCGTGATTTCCAATGGGTTTCAAGGAAATCAAACTTCAACTTCATTGTTAATGTACTGTTGTATCTTCTGAATCCCTCAGAACCTGTGTATTGTCTCAAATAATTTCCTGTTCTGAATTCTTTCGATAATCAGCTTTCACAGTTTATATCAAACCCGCAAAGAAAATGCATCAATCAATAGCATATGTAAGATTGTTTAAATACTGTTTTAAACGTATTGTTGTTTAAAATTGTATTAAGAATACTTTTTGAAGAGTGAGGACCACACATGCTCCTCTGATGATAATGCATGAATTAAATAGATACGTTATAACTCGATGTTTTTTCTTCTATTTCTTAATATTGCCTTTTGTAATATTACCTGTATTGATATAGGCCTACTTTAGGGAAACATTTGGAATTTTTCATCAACTTATACGTGCGAGGTATTTCTACTAATGTGATTTTCGCATCAATATCGATATTACTGTTTAACCGACCTACGACCTCTTGAACTTAAATTACCTTCGAGTTATTATTCATTATCTGAGCAAATTTCTTTCAAGTCTTCCAATATGCTTTCCTCACCATATGTAATCCAATATGCGCTAGAAACTCTACGTAAATGAAGACCGGTAGCAGTAGGAAAATATTATTAATGTTCAGTTTCCTTCGGCAAAATACGATAAATTCTGGGTGAATCTAGCACTCGGGAGGTTAGCGAGCACTTCTTTGTAATGCATAATATCTGTCTTTTGTGGTTGGAAAATAATGAACGTACCATGCAGAGCGAGGCTCAGAAGAAACAAAACTGTCTAAAGTGCAGACATAGGGATTCAAATGTAAGAATAGGATGAGGGAGAGAGGAGGTGGTGGTGGATGATGAAAAAGTGGTGGAGAAGTAAGAGGAAGAGAAGGAGGAGGAGTATGATGAAGAGGAAGAGGTGGAGGAGGAGGAGGAGTAGCAGGAGGAGGAGGTGGAGGAAGAGGAAGAGCAGTAATTGAATTTATTGTCGCTGTGAATGCAGGCGTAATCAGGGCACGAAGCGGCGCAACACAGTGCAATGGAAACTCGGCAATAAATAAGGCCTCAAGCAGAAGGCGGATGAAGCTTGGTGGAAAGAAACAATAGAATTAAGGAACTGACTGGAGAGAATATGAGGGTGGTTTCAAGTCTTTGAAAGTTACATTATTCATTTTTGTGATGTATTTATGATTTTATAAAATTGGGGTTTTGTAAAATTAAAGGATATTTTCACAAGTCAATGGTAAAATTGAAGGCTTTTTTACAAGTCAATGATTAAATTGTAGGTTTTTCACTAGTCAATGATTAAATTGAAGGAATCTCTAACAATAGCCTATTCGTTTATGAAATTGAAGGAATTTTCCATGATTCCATTGAAGGAATCAAGTCAATGATAAAATTGAAGGGGGTTAATTTATTTTATAGTATTTGAATGAGAAAAAGTGTATGAATTTATTTTCAAGAGTTATTTTCCAGTAAAGTTATTAGATAATAATTATCTAGATTTTTTTTATTTATCTAGATCTTGATTTTCTTATAATTATTATAAAAAAATCAAGGCTCAAGCTATTTTTCGAAGAATGTTAGAGGAAGTATGTATGTTGGAGATTATACAAATGAAAAAGATTGTGATTATAGTGAACTTGTATTTGTGATTGAAAAAAAAAGAGTTTGAAAATTTGATTGAGCTAAAAAATTCAGCATTATATTATCTCAGTTCTGAATGTTGAAAGCTATGTATCTTGAAAATTATCTTATTATTCAAGAAATGATCAATCCAGATATTGTCACATCAAATCAAATGAATGTAGGAATTTGATATAAGGATTTATTCACAAAACAAAGTGAAATTTTCTAAAATTTGGAAAAAATCTTCATAATAAAAACGCTTAATAATAATTAAAATCTAAATTTTTTGTACCAAATAATTTAAAATCTACTAATCATATCCTGGAACAGGTCCTTTCCACCCTTTCAAAACTCGGAAGTCTGTCAAGAAGGAAAATAGAAATCGAAAAGAGGACTTTGATTTCCTTTTTTCTAATTTAGCGTTTCAATATTTTGATGTTTGCTTCATGTAAATTGAACAAAACAAGGTTCTTTTAGTTGCATCCCTGTTGTAGCATGTTATCTTATCTAACACACTCTTGCTAAAGAGTTCAAGTTCTAGATTTACATATTCAGGTGGAGAGAGGAGGGGGGAGGGGATGTGAGGGGTCAGAGCGGCTACTGTATTTTTGCCTTGGGAACCCCCATACTCTCTCCCCTTACCCTCCCTTCTCCCCAAATTGCATCAGGTGCCAACTCCTAACTCCAACTTCCACTCCGAGATTTTGATCCAGCCTGGAATCCCGCCAAGTAGAGCACCTGGGAGTTGCTACTCGGCCTTTTTTGTTTCTTCTTCCTCCTCCTCCTCCCACTCTTCTTTATCATCTTCCTTCTCCTCTCCTTCTTTCTCTATTCCTTTTTCTCCTATCCCTTACGTTTTTCGTCGTCGGCTTCTTCTTTCTCTTCTCCTTCGTCGTCTTCTTCTCATTCTTCTTCAAATTCTTTTTCTTCTTCTCCTTCCTCAAATTCTTTTTCTCCTTCTCTTTTTCTTCTTCGTTTTCTGCTTTTTCTTCTATTTCGTCTTCATTCTCGCCGTTATCTTCCTCTTTATAATCTTTCCTTTGGTTTTATTTATCATCTTTTTGTTCTCGTTCTTCTCCTTAGTTTTCTTTCTCTTCATCCTCTCATCCTTTTTCTTCTTCTGCTACATTTCCTCCACCAAATCTGATCTACTATGAAAAATAACCCTTTTACTAATCTAATGAAGTAAACTAAACATGTCTACAAAACGTTCTTCTATCCTTGTGTTGTATCTATAACTCTCCTTTCTGGCGACATATTGCACTATTTGTAGACCTGTCTTCTAGCTCTTTCTCTCACTTTTGATATTTCCCTCTTTCTCCTCCACTACTACTTCTACTTCTTCTACTACCACTACAACTACTAATTGATTTTTAATGGAAATAGGCCTAGACCTGATTTAGAAGTGATCATTCAGATAATGATATTTCTCTCTATTCTTCTAAATGACCTGATTCAGAAAATAGAGAGAAATATCATTTCTTCTGATCAATTTATCCTACTCTGTATATTGGTTCTAATTGTTCCATATTTATTTGGTATTTTCATTGTTTTTAAGGCGATGAGTTTCTTCCGACCTGGAACAACCAATAAATCATTCTCTCTTTTCAAATTACCCTTCTATCTTTTTCTTCTTCTCTGTACCCTCTCTTTGTGTTCTCCTCTTCTTCTCTAATCCTCTTTCCCCTTTCATCTCCACTCTCACTCCAACCTTCGGTGGCATTAAAGTTGGTAGAATGTGCCAACTTGACAACTCTCTTATCTGGTCCTGTCCATCATTGGCGACTTTGCACTTTTTGGTCATGACCCAAAAACATTCTCGCCCGGCTGTCCGTCCACTTCAGTGCAAAATTTTTAAATTCTTTATTACTGCAGCTGAATCTGCTGTAATTAACTATTCAGATAATTTATACATTTGAAATTGTAAAATAAATTACGTATATGATAAGTTATGTAAAAATGAATTATGGTTAATGAATAGAGTAATAAGTACTTATTTGTATGTATTCTACACTTATCGATGTTGAGGTGGAAAAAAACTATACATTCAAAACGATGTTCTGTCTTTTGATACCCATTCCTACTCTAAACACATACACGCACTGCCACTGGTGGCTCGTACCCACGAAACAGGTGAAGTGCCCGTACCTTTTACTATACATCACTTCACCTATTTCGTGGGCACGAGCCGCCTGTGGCGTACTCTCTTTTGTCTTCTCATTTTCTTTCACTTCTGTTTCTTGTGTGAATGAAAGAGGTTGAATTGATTAATTTTTTTTTCATTTTTTCTAGGTGAGTTGAGACTTGAAGTAAGCTACAATGGATGATGGATTCACAGTTCTGTAAGTTGAGCTTCTATAAGTGTTCTTCTGGTTTCACGGTATTTTCTTTCAGCTATTACATTTTTACATTTATAATCCCATTTGAAGAATATTTACTCTCTAGTTGTCTAGTAGACTCCTAAAACCTCTCAATCTTTCTAATGTAGGAACTTTTACCTGTCTATCCTTTCCATAATATTCCCGGTATACAGCTGAAACTGACAAAACATTTTGAATTTCTCATTGCTTCTAATCTTGGAACATGAAACTTCTATGATTCTCTTATCTTGTCCATATGTCCATCTTTTACATTTTTGAAAAGAGTTTTCATGATGATTTCGAATCATCGAAATAATTTGTTTATTGATCAGATTTCATCCAACCTATCCTAGTGAATTCAAATTTAATCTGGATTTTATTTTTTATCTTAAATATTGAGTATTATTTTTTATCTAAATATTTTTATCAAAATATATTTGAGACTGTACTAGGAGGAACTTATATCCTCAAATGTCTTGAAAGAAGTTAATAAATCGTTAAACTTGCAACTACATGCCATCAGCCATCTAATTTAATAAAAAAAAACTATTTTTCTCTTTATGAGCGAACTTGAAAACTGATACAAGATGATACTCAATTTATACTACAATTTTAAATTTTCTACATCCATAGCACTAAATTTAACAGTTCAGTAAGCATAGATAAAAAAGTAGTTGGCTTGAAAATGTTCAAAATTTTATTAAAAGTTATAAAGCAGAGAAGAAAATATTTTGATTTGCATAATGCAAACTGGGAAACTTGAGAAAATCGAGTTTCTTATCGTGAATACAAAACAGAAAATATAAGGTGGATTTTCCTGTTTCATCTCCGTAATAAAATTTATAACTAATGAACTCAGTAAGTTTGAGTAAGTAATGAATTTATGATAAGTTGATAGAACTGTTAAAAATCTTGAAGTTTCTTGAAGTGACATTAAATTTTATGTTTTCTTGAGAAATTGATTGAATAAATAATTTAATAAGACTATTAGAATATCTTATTTATTCTAATCATATCTTTTGTGAAATTTTATTTCAAGCTGGCAAATGATTAGACACATTTATTGGATCAGTTGAAATTTTCCTGAATAAAAAATTTCTCAAAGATTTGTTGTACTGTGTTGAACAGTTACAGTTCTATCAGTATTGTATACTGTAACAGTTACAGCATTGATATTATCAATGTGATTTGGAATTAATAAATTGACTGAAAAATCAAATTGAATTACATTGTCAAGTTCTAATCTACATTGTAGCACATTTGTATAGTTTGAGGATCAAAATATCATCTGTTGATTAATGAGGAAGAAATTATGAAATATAATGAAATGAAGTTTCAAGATATTTTTTGTCCAATGGAAACGGATTATGGAGATTGGGATCTCCATCTAGGGGTAATGTGAATAATAATTGAATATTCTGTGTTTTAAAGTACAGTACTATCATTTACTTTTACTTTAAGTATTAGATGATAAGTAATATTGAGATTCATGCTTGCCATTTGTTGAACGTGGATAATGCACTCTATGCACTTCGCACTATGCACTAGAACTATGCACTCTGCAGTAAATCTTCCTGTACTTATTTTGTTGAACGTTTGAATGAACAAGTTTGCCTCAATCTTCCTTGATAAAAACTCTTTAGGTTGGCATATGCCTACCTATAAATCCTTCATATACTGCTACCAACTACGCCTCTGTTGCCTAGTCATGTACTTTACATCTGTTGTTTCCCACCCAACATTCTGTATACAGTATGCCAATATTCCCAGTGACCCAAATTTCAAAACGCAACGCTAGCTGTTTACTCAGCGCTTGCTGCGAAACGCTCTGCTAATTTACAATATTGAACACGCATGCGCAATAAGCCATAAATGCCATCAGTTATCTCTCATGCACAATTGATGGCACGATATGTAGTATTATCACGCTCATGTCTACTTTATATGAATTACATAGTACATAAGTTTGGTACATGGTCATCCCGTACTCAATTTGCATACAGTATAATATAGGTTTAGTAGGCCTACACTATATGCTGTTGTGTGATGTATGTACTAGAATTATGTATGTAGGCTACTCATAGATAGTGCATCAGATATGTACTTAGGTATTGTACACTCAATTACGTGATTGCATTGCATGTCTTCAGTGCACTATTGTTACAACTGTTCAATTGAACTGGGTGGAATAATCTCACGAGCAAATAATATTTTGCTTGATGTTATTTCCATTCATTTTCTGTCACGTTCACAAATAGTTTATTTTGCTTGGGAAATGTTTGGGGAGTATTGTTGAAATATTCGTGGTAGTTTACGTTGGACTTGGGATTTATTATTTTTCAAAACTCAAATTCACAGTGATAAAAATATGCCCGTTTGTGTCTCTTCACCCTTTTAAACAAACCATATCCATATGCATATTTTTTACATGCATATGGTTTGTTTATAATGGTGGAGAGACAAGTACGGGTATATTGCTGGCCGTGGTGGCCGAGTGGTCTGGGGCGTTACAACCTTCAGTCCGCTAGCGCTACCCGGTCTTGGGTTCGAATCCCACCAGAGGCATGGTCGTTTATGCACCTCATAAATCACCCTCGCACACTCCATTATCCACGCACAAGTAAATTGAAATACTTATGTGGGCATCATCCGCAGCAAAAAAAAAAAAAAATTCCACCTCACGAATGTATTCTTGACTAAATACTGGTCACCCATCCAAGAGCAGTCCTCAGTGTTCGTAACATAACTCCATACTGTACTGTACTGTTCTACATACTGTTCATACATACTGTACTGTTCTACCGTGTCCCCTTTAATACAGAAACTACAGTAGTAGCTACATTGAAAATAGGTATATTAATAGTTTGATCTATATCATTAGTATTCATGTGGACTACTGAAAAAAAGGAAGCATAATTATCATAGATTAAGCATTACTGTGCACAAACTTGGATCCAACTCAGGCTAATGTAATTTAGTTTGTTTTTGCCGGGCTGACTATTGACTATCCTCTATTCAGATCTTATGGAACTTATTTAGGCTAATTGGAATGAGTTGCTTTCTAGTTTATCCCCGTCTGACCCACTTATTATTCAAGTTTGCTCTATTTCAGTCATACGCTAAGTTTTCTTTGTCTCTGCCAGTACTCTTATCTGTAATAAATGGATGCATCATTAACTCTGTTAGTTTCTAGCAGGTTCATTAATAGGTTCTAGCATTTTTCTGTTTAACCATTAACATCTAGCATTAATGAATGATACGATCTCTCCTATAATTCATAAATACCCATAGTGCACTTTGTGTAGATCTGGACTGAAAATAAATCTATAATTGTTGTCGTAACAGCGCTTATTACAGCTTTGTTTAAAATTCATAAGATTTCATCCAATACTGAATTCTTGAAATAGTTTTTTAATATGCATATCATAGCCTTCATTCTATAGCATGGACTGAATACATTTAATATAATACAGTACTTATATTATACTTATATATACCATTTAATACTTAATTTACGAATATAGTTTATAAATTCTTATCCATTCTCTTCTGTTTCCTAAGTTTTAAAGAGGTAATCCCCGTACTGAGTGTAGGTGACTTAGCAAAGTGAGAAGATTATGTTGTATAATTTTTCTTGAACGATTCAAATCGTTCACCTCATATCCCATTCTAGTCTAGTCTAGAAAACATTTCTTTTACAATCTATTTTCAGGCTCGTTTCCATAGTTTGAGCTAGCTCAACCCTTATTCATGTGAGAAACAGTTTTGACCTTTCCTTTAATCACTGGTACCGTTGAAATATTCAGAAGCACAGTCTCTTCTACCTGGTTAGTCGCTTCGAATAGTCTTTCTACATATTCAAATTTGGAAATTACTGTCATTATATCAGTAAAATGAATGCCTAGTCGAGTAGTTTGTTGACAGTTATTTAGGCTCTAGCTATATGTTTCTCTATTTTTATCGTTCGCTATCATTACCTCACAACTGTCAATACTTATCAGTTTCCCAACATTAGAACTAGAGGTACAGTATTATCAAGCTTCAAATATCACCAAAAACGTAATAGCGACGTTTACGATAAGGTGGTAGCTGATATTTTTGTGTCTTTAAACCGTAATTTATAGTCACTAGGTAATTCTATTGTCCAAGGTTTCAAAGTGTGTGTACGTTTACCTACTTTTGACATTTTCAAAGTGATAATTCTTTCCCAAGATAACAGTTCTTATGGAATCATAACCTCCTAAAAATTATAAATTTTCTTTCTAAAGCCAAAAGTCTATCTTCATGAAGTTACTGCCAAAACGTTTTGACAATATTTGTAATAATTAGTGTATTACAGGTTCTCTATCTCCCAATAATTTTAATTTATTTCAATTTGATTTTGTGATTGCATCAATTGATAAATAAATAATTCTATTTCTGGCGTCCTAGGTAAAATTTATTGATAGTCATGCACTTTATTTTGTCTGATGTTATGAATTTCATTGCATTAAATGATACTGTATGTGTCAATAATATATTGTACGTTTTGTGACAGTTGAAGTTCCAACCAAGACTGTTTTGCATGAAAACAAGGAAATGATTTGAATCTACCTAGCTCATTTTAATATCATGGAATAGTTGAAAAATACATGTTCAGAATAATGCATTACAAAAAGGAAAAATGTATTTTTCAAAAAGTAAGCGCAGTATACTGGCTGACAGATGTTACTTCTAACTTGGGCGCATATATTTTGGAAAAGGTTACAAATATGTTCAGGAGTAAGATCAATGTGGGATTGAAGCACCCAAACAGAAAACAATTGGAGGTTGCTTACGCGTCGAAATGAAAGAAGAAAGATATTCGAGCACGAAGGAGAGAAAGGGATGAAGAAACCCGAGAAGGTGAAGAAAAATTGTGCTGCAGAATATTTCAGGAAAGCGTATCCCTTTCTTGAATGGGGAAAACTCTTAGAGGAACGCCCGGGAAAAACAAATAAAAACGATGGGAACAAGACCAGCCCTGGATACCGGAAAAAGATTGGATGAGAAGGGGGTAGGGTGGAATGGTCAGGGGGAACAAGGCAATACATGTATACCCAGCCATCTCTCTACAACACTAATAGAATTCTCAAGTACAGATGTAAGTTAGCGATTTCTCTAGTGAATCGCGCGCGTGTTTGTGCGTGTGTGTCGGTGTGCGCACAAGTCGCCCAATAAAACATTCACAACCTCAACGGTTTTTATTACACGATAAACTGCCACTGCTTCAAAGCTAGCTTTTCAAAAAAAAGAACTATTGCTGTAGTAAACGAGTCGATAGTTGCAGTTATTGTAAGGAAATGGTGCACTATTATCTGAGTTGTATTGAAAAGTTAATGCGTTACTTCGCTCGAACCGGAAAGGGTTTTCCACTTGGTAATTTTCAATCAGTTTTTCACCAGTAATTTTCCAGTAAGGGTAGTGATAATTTATTCATGAATGATTTAGGATACAGTGACTATTGAAGACTAGAATTACTGTAGGCTGATTAAGGTCAGTGTGTATCATATGCTGTTGAATTAAGTTCAGAGAATTTTAGTACAGACTGTTTCAACTGTCATTCAAAACAAATTTAAGTGCCTTAAATCTGTTCCTATTAGATGCATGTAACTAGACTAGACTTTCAGTATTTTATTCTATTTAAAACAAGACAATAGCTCCCAGCTACGGATATAGATGGAAATAGACGTGGATATCAAAAACTTTAAAAGAGCTTGAGTCATTAGTGAAATTCATTATTGTTTCATTCGACAAAATAATGTCTGATGTTGGATTCATCTTCTTGAAAAGGGATTGAACCGTGGACACATAACCTTAACGTTATGAAAAAAATCGATTGAATATCTGAATATAATACATTGAAATATCAAATTGATAGAGACTTCAAACATATGAAGGCATTATAATTCCTTTTGATCTTGCACCTTATTTCTTTGAATAATTTTCATCTACATAATAACTGCCGGGGTTAAATACTAAACAACAAACTATTTTTTCTAGCTAAGTCAAGATCAAAGAATCCAGCCAGCCAATGACAATCGAGGAACTTCAGGTCACAAGTGCACACTCATACTCTCTCTTTTTCTCTTAATCTCTCTTTGTCTAGCCAAAGGTCGTTGACTGGTGTGATCTTGAAAATCTCGATTATTTTAATTTATAATCGTTAGGAGCGCCTCAGACTAAATAAAAATCTACATTTGTCTAGTAAAATACATCTCCTTTTCAGTTGAGGGTAGAACGTCCCTGGTGAAGGCTGTCAAGTCGCGGACCGCGTTGTAGCTCTGTTATTTGTGATTGTTTCTTCTCGGATTCAGATGTGGTTTGTAATGAGTTAGAGAATGTGATGTTTATTAGAAAAAGCACCTAGTATGAGCTGATTGGTAGGCTTCGCTGAATAGGTAATTATGAATTATTCTGATTATCTGTTTACAATATTTAGATTTAATTCTATTGGTGAATGCAGTGTGTGAAAGTTATCAAAAAGTAGATACTAGGTTATAATTCGTAAATAATTGAAACGATGAATTTATTATTTTAGTATCCGTGCTGTCCTGTTTGAAAAGTATCTCGCTTATTATATCCTCAAAGATGTATTGTTGATGAATTGTTTGTTCACGGTCTTGAAATTTCCCTTGAATGTCAAAGAATTGAAGTGTTAATAATTAATTCTGATCAGTTCCAATTTTACTAATTAATAAGGAGCTCATTCATCGAAATCTCCATCCTTCATCCTAATTCCCAAATAAGTGAGTTCACTACAGGCCTATTTCGTTCTGTTCGAAAATTCTATGTTTCTTCAAGAAAAGTTATCAAAGTGTAAATAAAATTGAATCATTGTCTTTGGATTCTCCAGAATGATGAAAGTAAGTTGGCTATTTGAATATCAAAATATTTATTATTTGTTGTTAAGAAACGTGATGTTGATGAATAATTTTTTCCAGAATGGCTCCACAATTCTTGTTTGTATTCAATATCAGTAGTTCTCACCTCAGTACTCATCTCAGTACATATCTCAGTACTTTTTCACCTCATCAATACTAGCTTTCACACTCGCCCCAATATCCATTACCCACGGACAAGCAAAAGTGAATAATTTTGTGGGTTTCAAGCGCAATAAAAAAAATTAGATTATTCCCTTGATGTAGCGTACAATGTCATTTATGCCAGATCAAATATTATAGGCCTACTAAACTGTTCTTCTCAGTTGTCAGGAATAAATTATTTTAATTATAATAGTTCAACGTTACTTCATTACCAGGGAGAATCGAATTTAAGAATATGCTATTCTATTCTCGAATATAAGAATATTCTATTCTCTCTGTTCATTACTGAACAAGTAAAGATTTTCAAGAGTACAGGAATACCAGGAAGAATTTCAATGCTATGAAGTTCCCAAATTAATAAACTCTTATATAGCAAACCACAAAACTCAGGAAACTGGTTTACAAATCCATTCAGCTCCGACAGATACTGAATCTGGATACATTGAAGATGATATACCACACATTGGTAGAGTCAATAGAAAGATATGGCATCCTGGCCTGGGGAGCAACTCATTTCTGTCATATTGATCCCATTTTCAAAGTTCAGGATTCATTTTCAAAAATAAGGATTGTTCTAATAAGGATGGTTCTTGTGTTCTAATAGACTCACCTCCTGGCATTGATTTTTGCCAGAAAGAATTCACCTTCTCTCAAACTTGGCATTGGTTTTTGTTATTGGTAGCTCATTTATTGTGGACAGTTATTTGAATATGATACAGAAGTAATATTTTAAATTGAAATCTTGTACATAGGTAACGGTTTTTTTCTGGCTTTGCAGTTTCCATCTTATTTGTCGCCGGTTCCTAATCTTACGTCTTTTGATTCCCTCCATTCGTATCACCATAGACTAACTATACAAGAATAGTATATCTACTGTATCACTCATACCGCCTTCCGCTCTTCACACAATACACAATAATTACAAGCAATATCGTGTTCCAAATCGGTTTTCCAGCGTTGCCTTCAAGTAGCTCTCTCACTTCAATTAATGTCTCTTCCACTTCCGCCCACGCTTTTAGTGACAATCTGTCTCTTTTTTGTGTCGCTATCACCGTTCTGTCACCATATTACTACCGTAGAAGCAATTATTATTCAACGGAACAATTTGCACGAGCGATTTCTGTCCTCAACTACTCCTTACTTCTCCTAAATATTCTTCCTCTTCATCTCTTTTCTTTAGTTTTTCATCTTTCTACTCGTCACACTCTTTTCTTTATCTCCAACCCTGATAATATTCCTCCCATCAATTCATTACTTTCATTCAATTTGAAATCAATTGGAAATGAATTTGAATTCAACTACTATCTTCCATTATTCTGCATAATATACGTTGCGTTCTTGACTTTCAGTCATGAAATTGGAGAAAACTCTGCAAATAGTAAATTTACAATAATAACACAGTACACAGTATATAAGTTATAATAATTTGGTAAATATTTCTTGACTTCCTTCAATATTTTAATTATTTTTTTCTCTTTTATTGACGCCACCTTCAACCTTAGAGGTTTGGCAGATACCTCCTCAAATCCCCAGCATACTTATAATTCATATTAGTTCAGTGATAATGAACATTATAAAGTAGGAACCCTAAGAATTGAAAACAAAATAAAAACATTGATATTTCATTCATTGCAGAAACAGAGCGTTCTTGTGACAGGTGAATCGATGGTCTGGTCAGACTGGTTTCTCTGCCAGCACTAGATAAGAGTACTGTACATTGTACTGAGTAATTACTGGTCTTTGTTGGACAAAGCAGAGATGAATAGGAGAAAATGTGAGAGGGATTGAGCGCGCAAGGAAGAAGGATTGAGTGAGTGAGGGTGAGACATGGTAATCTACAGGATACGATCAAAGGGAATGAGAAGGAGAAATGATAGAGGGGGTGCAAGATATGGAGAGAGATTGAGAAAGACTGAGAGAGAGAGTGAATGAGAGTACTGTAATGGCCACCGTTGGCGCGAACGTGTACATTCTCCAAAGAGACATTATTCATTAGTAGGTGCGTGTGCTGTTTAGAATTGCCCGCTAAACTCACGGCTACCACTACCACTATTTGCCACTTATTTGCGACCGCTCGTACATCATTACTCACCCCCTCCCCCACCCCTCACCTGTCCTAAACTACCCCTTGGAGCACTGACTCCCTGTTATTGTTGTTATTACTACAGTTTGGTAGTGTCCAATGGAAATAACGCGCACACGTGAACACTCGATGCGTACTAATTTGATTAGATCATTAAATTGCCGCTGCTACGACTTCGGTGATCAATTAATCGATTAATGATTGTGTTGGGGCAGTGTAGGCCTGCCCCGTGATGTGCCTATTGAGTGGTATTGTGTAGGCTGCTTCATTTGTGCCGAGTAGGCATAGGTGGAAACGAATAACACCATTAATAAGCACGTAATTTTGCATTAAGTTGTTTATGGCTGGTGCTTTGGAGTGTGTTGTTGTTTCGGTCGAATATTCTCTCTTGAGAGAGGAAATCTACCTCTCTTTGTTCTTCTTCCTCTTTTTAGAAAGAGGAGCATAGGAGGTTTGTTCTGTTCTTGTATGTTTTCTATGTATTTCACTTCTCACTGCTCTTTTTAATTTACAAGAGATAGTGCTTCTATCTCCATTTTTGTTTCTCATTATGCTTTTTTATCACAGATTTTCACTAATTGTTTAGTCCATTAATTTCTACCACCTCAATCGCTCATTAACTTCTTCTTTTAACTGTTCCTCTGTATTTCCACCATGTTTGCCTCTCTTACTCAATTTTTTCCTTACAAAATTCTTCTTATGTCATTAAATCTGTTTGTTAGTTAAACTGTGTTGAGCCTATTTCTTCCGCATTGTAAATGAGCTCCATTTGCCGTCTTATGGTAATGATTGATGTACTTCTGTCTTCAGACTTAAAATCTATAGAACATACTCACCATCCACAGTAATACATCGTATGAATGGTATGACGCCATATTGTTTTTTTGAGGTTATGTTGTCCATATTTAAGAATTTCAAGATGGCGGCTGAACACATACCATTCATACGATGTATTACTGTGGATAGTGTGTATGTTCTATAGATTTACCAACTACCCTCCACCCTCCAGGCTCTACCCACCGGCAGTGCGGCCTCAACCTTAGAGATACAGTAGTTGATAGAAGATGAGAATAGGACATAGTAGGGTGGCGCAAGATGAGAAGATACGCCGTCACAATGCACAGTGTATATAACGACGTCTTTTCTCGGCAGTGCGGCCTCAGCCTAACGGACTTTCATTTACCGTATTCCAAAAACTATAGGCCTATACTATACTCATCTTCTCACTATGTCCACCCTAGCAACACCTATACTTCTAATACATTAGTATTAGTAGGTGTTGACCCTACCCCCTACTTTTCTTTCTCATACCTGATTTTGCAATCTTGTATTAGGTTCCCTTTATCCATTTTCCTCCTCTGCTCTTCATCAGTCACTTTCGTTTCTATTCGTCCTTCCTACTTTTATCCTCCACGGTTTCTCACTCTCACCCCTCTTTTCTCTCCACTCCTACACCTAATCCTCCTCCTCGATCACTTTTTCTCCGCCATCTTCTTGTTTGTCAACTCATCTTTCGAGTTTCTGAGCGCAAAAATGATGGCAACCCATTACGTTTCAAGCGAGAATTTTCGAATGGTCGTCCATTTTCTTGATGGAGTTGGTTAGTAGTCGGTGGACGGGGTGTGGTTTAGTAGTGCTCTCTCCTAACGACTGCTCTTCTTTTTTTTACTCTTTTTTTAGCAAGCTTCTTATTTATGCTGGGAGCCAGCTGCGTCTTGTATTCTTGCATGGTTCAGTCGTAGAATACACAATATTCTGACAATAATATTATTTTGTAACAATGTTTTGTAATAAAAATTGTGATTGCAAACACAAATTATTATCCATTATTTGAAAACTGAACTTTAAAACTTAGGGCTATTTAAAATAATTGAAAAATAAATGAAAATCAAACACCCTTTTAAAATACTTTAAAATTATTATGTGTTTTAATAATTTTAAAGTTTTTTAAAAGGGTGTTTGATTTTCATTTATTTTTCAACAAATTATTATAAAATGATATTATCTTGAGAACAATATGTGTAATAATTAAACTTTTGACCCACGATGGTCTTCTCAGCCGTTATAACTCATGGATTTTACACTTGTTTTTGACCAAAAAAGTTTCATACTCCTTTTTTGAAACTACTTACTCGTAAATACTTCTTACCGTATACATAATTTTTTGAAGTCGATTCTCATTTTATTACATGACATGTTTAATTACACATCTTTTTTTTCAATTATTTTCGTCCATTTCTATCTATTTGTATTTGTGTGTTTGATTTGATTGAAATGCGGATTAAAAATGTGTTTAACGACGAGTGAAATGCACTGTTAATCAAAAGGAAATCGAATTCAAACCATGACGAATACGTGTAATGAATTTACATGGAAATTCTACTTTCAGCGGAGTGGAGCTACAACTTGAAAGTCATCTCTACTACTCTAATTTGGAAGCAAATAGAGAAAGGGATGAATGTAAAGAGAAATGGAGATAGAAAACCGACTGAGGAAGGTGATAGAGAACAGACTAATGATCAGAGTTGGTAGAAGCGAAGAAGAGGAAAGGGAAAATAGCTGAAAAGCAGGTTGACAGAAAAAGACGAATGGTGCAGCGGCAATTTCTCTTGCCATGTACAGTACACCGAATCGCGTAAACCCTACCACACGAGCTATTCAGCAATGCCCATTTCTATCATACTCTGTCTCTGTCCGATACGTACATCTGCGGAGGACAGACGAAATCGGTCCTGAAAAATTCCGAAATGCTTTTAATCAACGTACCACATACACTGGCTTCGATCTGGCTTATTAATCAATCCATCTCTGTCTCACTCTCTCTTCTCCTGGTCTTTCTAGTCTATACCTATAACTTTTTTATCTTCCTTACTATGGTTGTATAGTCTGTCCAAGCGGAGAAGACATTCTGGCAAGATGGGAAAATAACTCCAGTTCTGTCAATATGGTTCAAAAATTATTAATTTAGACTTAAATAGTAGGAAACATTCAGCTCCACAATTTGAAACTAATAATTCATAATTTTTAAACCAATATTGACCGAGCTGGAGTTATTTTCCCATCTTGCGAGAATATCTTCTTTGCTTGGACAGACTATACTTGATCTAGCATCATAATTTAATTTCAAAATATCCAAATATCCATTAAATCTATTTTCTTTATTCTAATAGCCCTAAACATCTGCCTTTGCTTTTCTTTTTTTCTACTTCTTCTTTCCTGTCATCTGGTTTTTTTCTTCAACCTCTTCCTTATTTATATTTTTATTAATAGTTCTTTTCGTGTTAAAGCTCTTTTATTCCTCCTCCTTCTCTTTTTCCCCTTTTTCCTCCTCCTAACGCATCATAATCCTCCTCCGCTTATTTTTATTCACTCTTCTGTTGTTCTAATATCTATATCACTAACTTGTTCTCCTATCTATTTTACTTTTCCTATTACTTTTTTCATTGATTCTTTTTCTTATATTCTCACTTTTTCATGATACTCCTATATTCTCACTTACATTCTTTTTCGCTACAATGTATTGTCCGCCTATTAGATTTTATCCTGCTTCTTTTCGGTTCGTTTCTCCTCATCCTTGTATTTTCCATTTTCTACCTCACTTCTATTTGCGCCGCTTCCTCTAACCCACTTCCAGTATAAATACTTCTTGTTTTTGTTTTGATTTAAAAAAAGGATGAAATAAAGGTAGTAGATACCTAGCAGAACCACACACGAAATAAAAGCTTCTATTATTTATCATCAAGACACATCACATAAGACAACAATCACACACTCTCAATGGAACATCACATCGGGTGGAGTTTGACAAATGACATTTATGACACACTCGCGCAGAAAACAATCGATCAGTGTGACAAGCGCCTCTAAAAGCATTGCACACGTGAAACAAAACATAAATATGTTATTCAAACACGTTTTACGAGCAGCCGCAGTGATGGATGCGACGCTGTGTGTCTCCAAACCAGCTGAAATCCGTCGAAAATCTAACAAATACTGGCATTTTCTACCTGCGACATTGTCTGGAAAGAAGATTATATAAGGTGGATTTGTTTTTTGTGGCTGGATAAAAACAATAAAAGTTATTTTGTCTGTTTTGTTATATCACGATATTTCATTGTTCATTCTGTATAGAGTGAGTGATATTACGGTTAAGACATCATCTAGCTCATAAATTTATTTGTTGGTTACCGGTAATTATGATTTACACAGAAATTTAATCCAATAATATTAGGATCTTATACCATTAGTTTTCACCATTTTATACCACGAAAAACTATTTCTTTTATGCTTTTTTATACATTTAAGCCAATTATAATATTATCCTTGGAAGGAATATGTATGAAAATGTATTCTTTATCTCCCAAGGTATGCAGATTTAACCGTTACTTTTTAATATTGTGAAAATGGAATGCATTGCATGGTACGAAAGCCGATCAGTTTTGTTTCCATTAGAGCAAATCTAAGTAGGAATATTTTAACGAAATTATCACGACAGGAGTTATCAAAACGAAATTTGATCATTGTTATTGTGTTGCCGCAATGTGACTTGGGACCTATATCTAATAACAAAAGCTGCTCAGAGGGCGATCAATATGCATTGTCATATATTATGAAGTTCGTTGATTAGAAAAGAGTTTGTGTTTGTGTGTGATTGAAGGGTATTTTCAGACAGGGAAAATATTGATCTAATTTATTCAATTCCTCACATTTAATACCAGTTTATTCAATTTCAATTTATAGCAATCACTTTTCTTCTTCTACTGGACTCTTCCACAGCTACTCATCGTTTCCTCCTCTACAGATTTTCACTATTTTTTCTCATTGTTTTCTTGTCTTCCTATCCAGTTCTCTCCAGTTCTTAACATTTTTCCAACTTCTCAACTTTTAGGCCACTTTTTTACACAGTTTTCCACTCCTTCTCTTGCTCTTCTTGAAACTTTTTCTGTATTGATAGTGTTCTCTTCCACCTCTTTTTACATCTTCTGATACTTTTCTTCACTCTTCTTCCAATCCTTTTCTCACATTGTCCTTTTGTATGAGTCTTTTTCCAATTAAAGTGCAAAGAAAATCTATATTATAATATCCAACATCCTACACCACACTCTTCCTATTATTTATCTTTTCTATTCTATGAAATGGAATTGAAATGAAAGTGGATTGAAAATAAAATTAAAATTAGTCTTTCTTAATAAAGCTTTTTGAGTTGGTCTAATTTCAAACAAGGAGGAAGAATTTCATACAATAGATATTCAATATTATCCTATTAATATGAAATCCTATGATATCCTTTACTATTCATCAAATCCATTATCCAATATATCTTTTTTAAATATACCAAGTAAAATAATATGAATAAGGTAAGAATATTTGTCTCTCTGCAAGATTGTTTTCAAGGAGCATTCGGGTTTGCACTTACCAAGTGTGTGTATATGGTGGAGTTGGTTGGTTATTCAATCCCTTTCAGTGGATCTCAGAGGGGTAAAGGGTGTTGCTGAAGAGCAGGGGGGGGGCTGACTCAGCTAATGGACAGTACCTCAAATATCCATCGCTCAACCAGGCAAACAAAACTCTCTTCTATCTTAAGCCCTCTCTTGGATATCGCTCTCCTGTCTCTCATACATACACATTCTCACACTCACTTTCTCTCTCTTACTATATTTCTCTGTTCCTTCATTGGTCTGTCTCTCTTCTCCTCTGTTAACACAGTGTCATTTACCATACCACATTATCATGTTTCAACCACCACTATCCTCTCCATCACCATCCTGGAACCTTTCTCCTTTCTCCATTATTCACTTTTCCTTATTCTCCTCCTCCTACTTCCCACCACCAATTATTAATGTTGACCTAGTAGTGCTGCTTTATCTTCGAATTTTTTCACATAGCTGGTGTGTTCTAGATCTTTTTTCGTACATTTTGAAGTATTTTCATTTTCCTCTTCACCTTTCTACATTCCTATTCCTCTTCTTTCATTTCCTATATCTTCTTCTGTTTCCTATTATTTTCTCTACCCCTCCCTTTTTTCACCGCCACAATTTTCTTTTCTTCTTATCTTCTCATCATTATCATTTTCCGTCACCCGTTTTTTCTTTTATCTTTCACTTTTTCTCCTTATCCTCCTCTTCTCCCCTAAAACTGTCTCTTCCTTTGTCTCATTTCACTCCTTCTCCTTTTACGGTTCCCTATGTTTGTTCCATCCCCCCAACATCCTATTCATTTGTAAATCCACTTTTTCACACTTCTTCCTGTATCTCAGTGTTTATTACCTTCTCAATCATTCACTTCCTCTTTGTTTCTCATCTAATTTCATCCGTTTCTCTGGCTTTCTTTTAACACCGTTTGGAAATTATTAATGAATGTTGAGTAGCGTCGCTTTTGCTTTATGATAGGATATCTACACACACAATCCCTACGTTTGTACTTGGTCGATTTTTGTGTGCCGCACAGCATGTTGCATATGTTTAAGTAGTGGCGGCACGATTGAAACGCACACAAAATCGACCACGGATGCTGTAATGAGCGAACACTTTGTCTGCTCTTACCGGCCATTGATCAAAAGCAGCCCTCAACGTAATAGAACCGACCATCTAGGCAACAGTTAATAAAGCAATATAGCTGAATCCCTTCTGCAAATGGAAAGTTAATCGCTGGGAATAATTAATAAGTTGATTGGAAATCGGAGCGAATATTACAATTTTAATTAAATGTTGGTGGAGTGTATATACTAAATAGGAATGAGTTAATAAGTATGGAAGCTTCAATGAGTGATAGCATAATAATTATAGTGGATGCAATCATAATGATCCGATCTATAGTGATATTATATTTTATGATATATGATAAGTGATGTAATGATAGTTCCATTGTAATAAGCTGTAAATTGTAGTTGGCTCTCACTTTTTTGTGGAATATAATTAATCATTTAAGGAAAATTTTTCAATGAAAACTTGAGAAAAAACTATTGAGTCATCATTGTTTGAGCTTTGATAGATATTGAACTTTATCGCTATGATCGATGCCGTGTTAAATCTGTTTATTATCTTTATTGATTGACTATTGTGAATATTCTTCGAAAACATATTTTGAACATAATATATTCAATTAATGTATTTCTTGTTTCAGGTATGTTTCCTTGACGTACAAGTATAGCCCACCATATAATAAAATAACACCGATGTCACCGATAGGTAGCAAACAATCCTTCCGTAAGGTTCGTAACTTGCTAATTTATACTTCTAGTACTTTTTTGTGCATGTATTCGGAATACTTCAATACTGAATACCATTGAAATCTATTCAAAATAGTCTATAATACAATTGAATATCAAGCTAACTACAAAACTACAGTACGTGGATATCATTGTAGGATAACAAAATATTTTAATGGATTTCTCAATACATTTTATTTAATTATTGATTTGGAAGAGTTGCAGAACAGAGGTTATGCTCTAATCGCTTTACAAAAATAGATCATGCTCGAATGAGAACTTTTTTCCTTATTCTAAAAAACTAACCAAGTTTCAATTACACTGCAATCTATTACTTGGCTTATGAACAGTTCAGTTCTAAAATGATTGAAAAGGAATTTATAACTAAATAAGATTTCAAAATCCTCTTTGGTAACTCAAATTGAGCTTATTCTCTTTAACGTTTCAAACACTTATTTCAAATCATAAAACGTTTAGAATTTCTGACTTCACCAATCACAAGATTTCAAAAATGATGAGCACATCTCATATTGGTATTAAGAAAGGAATAGCATGTTGTCCTCCATT
Organism: Sogatella furcifera; assembly: GCA_017141385.1. Lineage (NCBI taxonomy): Eukaryota > Metazoa > Arthropoda > Insecta > Hemiptera > Delphacidae > Sogatella > Sogatella furcifera. The sequence continues at coordinate 9,442,021 of CM029550.1, read as the reverse complement.
TTGTACAGTTACTCGAAGTTCCATATTGTTCACCTGTTCCCTGTTCCCAACTGGTAAACAGTTGTAACAAATCATAAATCAATCTGCTTCAAACTTTAAATGAACAATTCTCAGTTTAGCACTTAAATCACATATTAATAGAGTATTAATAATTTAATAGGTTGTTAAATCAATCACCAGTATCTAAAGTTTTAATATTATTCGTCCCTCAAGTAAAGGTATTTCAATTTAACAACTAAGACTAGAACTTTGTCGTTACTTTTTCCATCAAACGAATCTATATAGTAGTATTTATAGGTGAAAATTAATTATTAAGTACTATTAGTTAAAAATATAGTAGTAGAATAGGTGTCATTAGCCTATTCAATGTCTTGACATTCATTCAATAAGTTTCCTCACTTTTTCGCTTAGTCTATACAGCTAGTGAGTTGATTTCTAGCCTTATTCCAGAACATCTTTCCAACCTCCAGCCAGGACTGCTTTTAGGGAGTTGCCTTTGAAAGCTGGTACTGAAAGTACTAGCTGTGTACTAGAAGTGCCTGGCTTATATGGAGTGAATGGGGTTGCTTTTAAATCTGTGAATGAGATCGAAATTAAGAAGTTGCAGCTGTAGACACTTAGTACCAGCTACTCACTCCCACTCTCTCTCTCTATTTTCCCTTGTTTACTTTTTCGTCGTTTTTGGGCGTGTGAAAAGCGAGAATGCCCACTAATGGCTTTTCTATGGAGAGCTTTCTAGAAAACCGGCGACTTTCGTTTTCCATTTACTCCCATACTCTCGTCTTTTTATTTTTCTCTATCCTTCCCAGATTTAATTTTTTCATATTTTGTATGATATATTATATTCTTTGTTTCACGTACAATCGTTTGAATTATTTATTTTTAGATACTTAATATTTAGTTCTCCCTCTCCATTCTCTTCATCATGATTTTCCCACGTTTTTTCTGTTTCATGATAACACATTCTAGGAAGTTTCACTATTTTCATATTTCTTCATCTTACTTTCTCTATTCCACTTTTCACTATTCTATAAGATCACTATTCAATCGTTTAGTGTTGAGTATTTTACAATCAATAATGTTATTGATGTCTTGAATTTGTATCAATATCATTATCGTTAATCTCTCCACTCACCACTATTCTAATAAGATAATAACTCTGAGAATCTTATAATCCAGGCTATGAGACTTTCTAATTCCTGATATGGTAATAACTGTTTGTATAAGTTGATTATCATGGCAAATGATCATCAAATTCTCTAGTGTCTAGTCTGTTCAAGCAAAGAAAACATTCTGGCAAGATGGGAAAACGACTCAGTCTTGGTCAATTTCAGTCCAAAATTTATGAATGTGATATTCCTTGTAGAAAACATTCCGCTCTACAATTTGAGACAAAATTTATAACTCAAGAATGTCTTATTTCCTTACACAGACTATAATAGCCTACCTAAAACATTCCGAAGCTTTTATTCAGTTTCTAAATTTTGAATTCACTTCTTAGCTTCTACCCATCCCCATTTTTTTATATTTCTGATGAACGTGTTGAAGCTACAATACACGCATCATCGAATTCGATAAATACGACTGTTTTTATCAATGATTTGTCACATGATAAATGTTCAATTTTCTGAAATTGCGTAGGTGATACCAAACCAATAGGCTATACACGAGAGTACAATGTTGCCATCAAGCACGTGTAGGATAACAGCAATCCAGATAACGGTGTGGAAATTGTTTCCTTTGTGTATTTCTATCGGTATTCAGGAAAAGCACGATTGTCCGTTCTGAAAGATTATCCACTGTATAATTGTTTTGGTTTGCTGCCTGTTTTTTAGACTTTTTCTCTCTCTTCCTTCTCCTTCCCTCTTCTTTCATTTTTCCCCCACATCACGCATTGCGGTCACGTGTGTTTGCTACCTTCTTTCTCCCCACCTATTCCTCCATCTCTCTCTCTTCTATTTTTCGATCCGTGGGTGTAATCCCTTTGGGAAAACAAAGTGAAACAGTTTTTCCACCACGTGTGTGCTCGCGCTTTTACTTTTACTCTCTACATGCTTTTCCGATCCCGAAATGGAAATTGAACTGCGTGTTAGCTTATTACAGCGATCCACTCACTAGAACGACAAAATCATTGAAATCGTTCATTTGTGTTTCAGATGAAATTTTTAGCGTGTGGTTTTTCCGTGTCGAAGGAAAACAATTTTGGAGCGTTTACCTTGCCGAAAATAGAATACTGCTGACGTTTCCGGATTATTATTTGTTGAGGAGCTCCATTGGTTTCTTATATTTGTTTGGTTGAGTTCGGTTTCAATATTAGATTTGTATCTTCAGACCCTGTTGGGATTAATGGAATTGAGGAGGATGACTTCAGCTATCTCATAGATAGGAAACGGAATAACTAATCTTATCTCTGGTCCAGTTTCCAATTAACCAACACAGTTAATAGGCCATTTTAGTTCCCAAGGTTTAATTATAGATAGGTTTGTTCGTTTAAACCTATATCTTGAATTTGACATGTATATCTTGAATTTGTATCTTTGTGTATCTTGAATTTGACATGGGGTGATTTTGCTCCAACCGTATCAAACCTGAATTCTGCTTCAATTCAAGATAAGCCAGACTAGCTTTCAATAGAGTTTACATTGTTTGCCAAATTGATAAATCTGATGAGCACCTCAAATATTTTTAATTGAAAGGATTTTTGGAAGGTTATTTTCGTTTATAAACGAAGGTTATTTTCGTATTCGGAAATTATAAAATTATCAATCGGTCATAAAACTCCTTAACTATTTTTGTATGTTCGAATCCCACACAAATCTCCACTTATATTTTAATTTTTTTATTAATGCTTCCAAAAATTATTTTTGGTACAAACCCCTCAAAAGCATATGTTGCTGACTTACCATTTGAGTACTTTGTATTCAATATCCCTCATGGATTTTTCAAGCTCATTGAATTTCTTCAATGATTTCTTATATTTATTGGCGTGCATTGTTGTTATTTTTCTCTTACACAAATTGTGATACCATTATATTCTTCTCTCTACAACTCACAGTACTTTTTCCAATCCAATTGCTGCAGCTTACAATAAAAGCTTTTATTGCTTTTATTTCATATCCTGAATTAGAAAGGCTAACTATTGACTATCAAGTGCCTCTCAATAAATTTGTAGTGTGATTCATTTCACTTGTGTATTTGAATTTCAAATTTCTGACTGCTCGAATTACGGGGATGTGGGGGAGTGATTTGGTACTTTAGCGTGGAGTTTGTACCCGTTGTAGAATGTGAATGCATATAATGTATTATGTGAGTGAATTTGCATGAGTTTCTCCGACTGCACAAACATATTATACTTTGCACATATGGGAGACTATTGTGGTATACACTTGGTTTGTGCTTTTTATTCCTTTCCACATATTTTGCCATTCATTCAATTCCTCCTCCTTCATCTCCATTCTTTGTCTGTGAACTTCGATATAAGCTTTCTTATACTACATTTTTCACCCTACATGAAATTCATTTTATCGAAAACTTCAGCCATTGTTGAAATTCCAAGTGTTTACTTTGTCTGTTTTGTATATATTCAAAAGTTCTTCGTGCAAGCGATAATGTGTTTTTGAATGTTAGTGGAAGGGTATTCTTAGGATGTAATATCTGAACTAGCCTTTTAACAAGGAGACTGAAATTTCCTTAAGAAGATTCTGTTTAGTTTGCTGTTATTCGTATTAAAAGTTTTGCAAGTAAAGATAATTATGTAGAATAATTCACATGTACAGGTTTGTACATGTTTGCATTGTACAGGTTTGTTAATTACATTACAGGTTTGTTAATTAATTTTTTCTCAACCTATTATTTTGAACTATGCGTTTAATGTCAATTCGAAAAGAAATAGTAAAGTCGTCTGTTTCTTCCCCCTATATCATTATAAGATTATGTGTGTATGTCAATTGTGAATGAATGAATATTATTATCTATGTTCGTTGTTTGATAAATCAATAATCTTTTAGATGAATCTCCAACCATTTTTGTGTCACAATTTCACAAAATCAAAATAATTATACAAGGATTTCCAATGACACATTGTCACTGAAGAATCAAATAATGTAATATACTATAAATAAGATACAGGCATTTGATTAATATACAAAGTTTTTTTCATAGTAAATAAATTGAAATCGAATTTAGCCTATTCCATTTCATTCCATTTATTCAAAAATTCTTCATATAAACAATTAAAAATTATAAAATACATGAAAAATAAGACAAATGGGGATAAAAAACGAGCTTTGCCCTACCTAATCTCTCGAATTTTGGTAAAAGTTTATTTAGTCGGAATGAGGTTATGATATTACATCACTTTAGAACAAATAATTTTTCAAGGAAAGTGACATCGGAAAATGTGATAAAGAAGATAGAGGACGTCAATATAGACGAGTAAAAACTGTTGTTTGAAGATGGAACTCGAAAACAAGTAAAATAGAAAAAGAAATATTTCGAAAAAGTGCAGACGTCAACGCTGTAGCAGTTTTAGGGTCAGGGGGGTTGATAAAAGGGGCACGGAAAGGATTCAATGGTGTAGCCCCCGGGGCACTAGATGATGGGGGGACTGAGGGGGGGGGGGTTTACAAAGAACCTCCTTTTACAGCATCGCCGCGCCAATTACCGGTATTCCCAGACGGTCGGTTGACAGAACAGACACAGACGCGGCGCGGTGCAAATTGCATTTGTTGTTGTGGCCGATGGCATGGTGGGGGGGTTAAGGGGGAGTAATGTTGACTTAACCCCAATGCTCTGTGTCACCCCATTTTGTGTGATCTATGTCAAGATAGAGGGAGAGAAAAGAGAAAAATTAGGGCGAGGAGTAGAGGGGAAATTACTGTGAAGTGAAGAGGAGATTGAAAATAAAGGAATGAGCAAAATCAATGAAGGAGAAGAAGAAGAAGAAGGGGGAAAAGAAGAAGAAGAAGAAAAAGAAGAAGGAGGGAAAGAAGAAGAAGAAAGAAGAAAGAAGAAGAAGAAAAAGAAGAAGAAGAAGAAAAAGAATAAGGAGGAAAAAAAGAAGAAGGAAGGGGAAAAGAAGAAGAAAAAGAAGAAGAAGAAGAAGAAGAAGGAGGTGGAAAAGAAAAAGAAGAAGGAGGGGGAAAAGAAGAAGAAGAAGAAGAAGAAAAAAGAATAAGGAAGGGGAAAAGAAGAAAAAGAAGAAGGAGAAGGAGGTGGAAAAGAAAAAGAAGAAGGAGGGGGAAAAGAAAAAGAAGAAGAAAAAGAAGAAAGAGGGAAAAAGAAGAAGGTGGGGAAGAAAAAGAAGAAGAGGGGGGAAAGAATAAGAATAAGAAGGAGAAGAAGAAGGAGAAGAAAAAGGAGTAGAATAAGAAGAAGAAGGGGGAAAAGAAGAAGAAGAAGAGGAAGAAGTAGAAGAAGAAGAAGGAGGGGGAGAAGAAAAAGAAGAAGAAGAGAAAGAAGTAGAATAAAAAGTAGAAGAAGAAAGGGTGGGTGAAGACGTAGAAGATGGATTATAAGAAATGAAAATAGAAGATGATATTAATTTATAAGTAGATGAGAATTTCTAAAGGATAATGAGAGAGATGAGAGGGAGAAAAGTGAAAGAGAAGATGGTGCAACATGGAAGAAGGAAAAACTGGATCGAAAATCGAAAAAAATTCTTGAAAAGTATATATCTCAAGAATAGGAAAAATAACTTTGAAAAGAGAGAAAAAATAAGTGATTCAACAATTATAAAAATAAAAACGAAAGGATGAATAGATGAAGAACCGATAGCAAAAGTCCATTAAATAAGGATGAAATGAGAGACATGTGTAAGTGAAACAAAAAACTAGGCCACAACTCTCTGCCCCATGTGCCAAGAGTCCAAGAGTATTCTGAAATTAGAACACCAATACCATTCGAATTACTAATACAACTACCTACATCGGTTCTGTATTGGGAACTATCTTTTCTTTTATATAGACTCATATTTTGTTTTGTCCATTTTACTTTATTCATTTCTCATTTGTTATTCTTCAATTAATTATTGTTGACTATTGTATTCCTCCTGTTACTCGACTAATATGTTCAAGTACCATATTAATTTATTCATTTTTATCTCTGTCGACTTATACAGTCTAGCTACAGAAGTAATTAGTAGTAATGCTTAGTTTATACGATGCCAATTGGCGAGACAATTGTCATAAGACAACTGATGCCGGGCGCATCATCTGAGCCATGCCTAGATGATGATTTTAAAATCAAAAGATTCAATAGATACTTTACATCAGCTGTAAATTTTAGGAGGCAAAATTCATGAGACAATTTTCTTGCCAATTGGCATCGTATAAACTAGGCATAACTGTAGTAACTAAAATAAACTTCAGTTTGCATGGAACTCTTATTAGTATACATAGATTCTCCATCAATATCAATAATTCTATCCAATTCTATCAACTACTTTTCTATCCTTTTCGCGTATTTTCTGCATCCCTTTTCAATCTTCTCGTCTCCTTTCTTCGCCACCATCTTTCTATATTTCAACCTCTTAAATCGCCTCTATTTTTCTCCTGTTACCTATTTAATAATTGATCAATACCTTACTCTTTCTGACCCTCTTATACGTTTTTCTCTGAAAATTTATTTCTCTTACACTCTCTTAAACTGTTCCATCCATTGAAAACAGGCTGCTAGGGTGGAAATTGACTCGAACTACATTTGCATCAATTAATTGTATCGTTTACTACCAGGCTGCTCTAATCTATCTGGCAGACATGGTAATTGCATTAGTGTCGATTACTGTATGCACCATGGTTTCACACTCATGCAATCTATACTATGAATGTATATTATATATACATTGTATATATTATACATGTATGCCTCCCCATATTGCACCTAGTATGTCCTATCATCCACTTATCGACTCATGTCATCCAAAATTGGATGCATGTTGAAGCCTCTGGTGTGAAATTTGTCAACTAATAAAATGCTAAGTGACCGGAATTGTATGTAAATTAATGAAATGCTGGACATACTATGCAGGTCCTTCAGCCCAGAGTTGGCAACTTGCTACGAAATATCGATTGAACCACGGTAATGATATTCCTAATAATTAGCCTACATTTTTATTTTTATTTTTTTTGCGGATGATGCCCATTTTAGCATTTTAGCTTGTGCGTGGGATGATGAAGCATTTTAGCTTGTGCGTGGGTAATGGATATTGTGTGCGAAAGTGATTGATAAGGTGAAAAACAGCCATACCACTGGGATATTGATTCAAATGTTCGGTTTCCAATGAGAATCTCCAGTTCGAATTTATTGGAAATGAGTAAGATGCATGAAGCTATGTAATTGAATACATTTTAATGTGAGTGGAACGTATTTTATACTCTATAATAGGTAATAATTTTGACAATTTGATTAGCGAACAAACCAAACATAAATATAGATCTTTAATTTTTTTTCATCAAATCATTAACGTTACTGTGTCTATAACACCTATAGTTTGAATATATTTTTTATTTATTTTTAGGTTTGAATATAATTATTTGAAATACTTATGAAGCTTTAAACAAGTGATGGTAAACAAGCTAACAAAGACTTCACAATCATTGACTTTTTTCCAGCTTTGTTGAGCAATTACACATTCAACAACATACTAACAATCCCCTTGAAAATTTTTGTTAAATAATATATATGTAAGCAAACAGTCAGGGTTCGTTATTATTCAGATGTGTAAACGAGAACCGTATAAGGCACTCGTGGATAATTGAGAGCAGCTTGGAAAAATGAAAATTTCTACATTCGAGCCTCTCATAAGAAGAAATATACAAGTCGGAAAATGTGTTCGTTCCTATTCATTAAAAATTCTCTCTGTTGAATTTGACATTTCTATTGTTTACCAAATGTCTGTTGGCCGCGTGTTGGAATAATATAGACAGGGCAGGAGACGAGCAGAATTTGAATTATTCATAAATTCGTCGAAGCTAGCAGCCGAACGCATTTGAATACCTAATGCCAACAATTTCGTTTTGAAAATTTATGAAAATTCCATTAGATTCATTTATTTGTTTTCAAACATTTTTCTGGCGGCATTTCTAGAGAAAATTATTCATTAATAATGATTGTAATCATCATTTTTGTAACTTGAACAATGTTTTTCATACACAAGTTATAACAATAAATATTTTTCTTCTTAAATTTATGATTTTGACGGTATCAATTCTGTAAATTTGTTATTGTTTCTAATTACTAATAAATTTCTATCTGTAACACAAGAACAAGCTCTGTTGATTATGACGGTATCAATTCTGTAAATTCGTTATTGTTTCTAATTACTAATAAATTTCTATTTATAACACAAGAACGAGCTCTGTTGATTATCATACTTCAAAAGTATTCAGCTTGAAATAACTGTACATCGAAGTTATATTTATTTTCTATGTGCAAGGTGATATGGAAGACACTGGCGGCTCGTGCCCACGAAACAGGTGAAGTGTTCGTATCTTTTACTGTACAGCACTTCACCTGTTCCGTGAACACGAGCTGCCAGTGATGGACGATGAATAATTTGTTACATTGTTTATCTGCAAGACAGTAAAAATTATTTGAATAGTTTGTGTAAAGATGAAAAATGGGAGACAATCATACAGCCTGAACAGGCTAATCTTGGTCGCACTAATAATCATTTACCTGAACTTTTCAATTAGGCTATTGTTCTCGTCGAGGAAAATCAGTTTATGATAGTTCAATTATTTTTTAGTACGAGGAAAACATTAGTTTTATATACTCATCTATTCAGCTTATCATTACGAAATGCTAGTCAATATTTCATTTTTCAACTATGTCGTCTATGTCTTTTACAATGTTGTAAGTGATAGTTCAAAAGTGAAATGAGTTAGTATTAGATATTTTGTGTGATATGATATTATCAATCGATTGACAAAGAAAATCATGAAATTCTGTAAAACTGCGTTGTTGTTAGAAAATATGTTCTCATTTATTTCAATATTTACCCTATTTAATATATCATACTGTTTCTCATGTTTCCGAACTCTCATTAACTCGGTTAATGAGAATTCTAAAAAATATATTCTTTTCAAACAGGTATGGTAGCTTCCAGCGCATTTGTTTTTCATTTGGCATAGAAAAATGTGCATTAGAATAATTAAAAATCGGGACTCTCAGATAGTTTGTAAAGAAAAAGCGTCTTACAGCAGCATTCATTGTGCTCTGTTTCACATTTCGTTTCATAGCATATTACCCTTGCTGCAGATTCTACTTTGAGATTTCCTCCGTCTCTGCGATTAGCCGGAAAAAGTAAAGGGAGAGAATAGTGCATGGAAATGGGATTTTCTTGGTATTGAGAGGAAATATTTCGACTTGAATTCACTGCAAAGAGCTTCAGCGTCTGTAGAAAATAGCTGTATACTTTTCTTTAAGAACACTGTTGCAGATTGAATTTATTTCGCCCACATTACCGCAGTACATTCTGCGGTAGATTTTCAAAATAGTTTCCCCGTCTGAGAATCCAATTAGAGTTTCATGAACTTAGGAAATATGCAACCTCAGTATATTCTGCAATATTTTCAGTGATTTCATGATTATTATTTGTTGAATTTGGAATACTCTTGTAAAGTAAGAAGGTTTCATCTTCAAATTATTTTATTCTTTCTGAGAAGAAACATATAGAAATGAATGTATGCGTTTGCGGTAGAAAGCTGCTGAGATTAAAAGCAGGATTTAAAGGTAACTGGGGAATAGAACAATATTGCTTAAGTTATTATGGATTACTTCCAATTCATTAGATGAAATTACTTGGAATAATGAAAAAGAAACTCTTTCTTTTTTTTTAGTAGAAAAATGATATAGAAAAAGGAACTCATAGAATAACTAATAAAAAGGTGTAATTTTCACACTATGATATCCTAATTTACAAGAAAGATGTTTTCATTTCTACAGTACGTGATCTTAGATCTAGTGTTATTTAATTTCAGTTAACTTTAATATTGTTTTTTCATCTCCTTCAAAATACTTACCTTCAATATTTTCCTAGCCCAGCAGCTTCCTCACTCCATTCCAGTGTAAATTCTACCCTGCATTCTATCCTCATACTATCATAGTTGTAGGTTTGTAATGGTTTGACCAACCTATTAACCTTGGTTAAACTGCATTGTCACCATCCAGTACAGTAATAACTGGCGGTGTAGAAACTACTACCATACACCTGAGCTACTGGCCTTTGTTAGCAGTATGGTGGCATTTCAGTGTGAATGCTTGCATTTGGGACAACGTAAATTGAATTAGATAGCGTCGCCGCCGCGCCTAATGTATGTCATCGTCAGTGTAGGTTGGTTGGTTGGTTTAGGAGCCAGCGATGAGGGATGGGATGGAAGGGATAAAGTTAATGGCTGCCCAGAGATGCAAATCGCAGCCTATGGCGACGGCCTTGTATCGATCCGGGGTCTGTTGGCTAGCCAGGGCGACATCTGCTGTCTCTCTCTATCTTGCACAAACAGCCCATCGCGCCCTCTCTCTTGCTCATATCACTGCACACCTCAAGACACTGCCAGATGTGAGCTCGATTCGGAAATATCTATTGGCTGGACAACCCGTTCTTACTGGAAACGTATTCATTTTTCTGAAACCATCTTTGTATATAATTCTCATGAATTTTACAAGCTCATGTTGGATTTTCTTATCCTTCATTATGCCCACTCATCCATTCATTTCCGTGTATTAGGGTCCACATCCACTGTCAGCTCAATCATCCGACGTTCGATCGGCCTGCCGGTTTACGGCTTTTTTGGACTGTTGATTTTCCCATTCACTCACAGTTTTTGACAATCCGAACTGACAGTGGATGTTGACCTCAAGTCTGATTACGTTTCTATTATTTTTGTTCTTTATTATTATTATTTTTAAATGCCTATTCATACAAACATTATCTCTTCAGTCTCCACACATCCTTGTTCCCTAATCAGTATCGAAAAGATGCATTGAGACATCTTGGAAAGATGAAGTATTGTTGCCGGATACAATAAATTGAAAAATCTTACTTTCTTGTGAATGTTTCTTATATTACATATTTGTTCATTAGTTCTTACCTGAGTTTCCACATATTCTTCAACTAAATCATCTACTGTATATCATTTGAATGTTTTCTCCAAACTTCTGTTACCTTCCCAATATCTCAATGATGACTTCACACTCACATCAATGTACCTTGATACCTTGGACCAGCCAAACTTACAAAACTCTTATCGCTTTTCCTTTTTTCTCAGACACTTTTTCTCTTTTTCCCATATTCTGTGTGACCCATTTCCTTTCGCTTATCTCTTACGTTTCCCTCCTTTATTCTCGTTTTGGTGACCTCATTCCACTCCGCTTCACTATAACTTGAAAAGCCGCAAAAAATAGCGCCGGCTATCTTCCGTCCATCCAATGCACCCCGACAATGGTGCGGCTACAAATTTGCACGAATTGTGAGTCCGTTCATGGAGTGCTGAAATATGTTCTTCCGCATCAGCGATTCTTATGTGTGGTTTCAATTGTTGGGAAGTCTATAGAGAAACTCCATGGTTCATAGGGTTGATGGATGTGGAAAGAAAGAAAAATGATGAATAAAGAAAAAATGTAAAGGAGTTGAAAAAATTAGAAAATTTTACTTTTGTACAATGACTCATGCTCTAGGTCTAGAGAATAGATGAGGGACATAATGTCCAATTAACGTAAAATAATTTAATATGAAAACATAATCCATTATCTAAGCAGATCGATGAAATTGCTGGCTTCAATCATTTGTATGTAGGCCTCTATTACTCACTGGATAGAGAATTAAAAGACATACTTCATGGAAGTATTGAAACTAGGTACTGAGAACATTACCTCCTAGTACTACTAGTACTGTACTTCTTCATTTGCATAGCGTACTATTTCGATTAGAAAGTTCCAATTGGAAAAGAGTTATAAGAAAGTTTCATTGGAGTATATAAAAAAAATTACAGGTATAGAAATAAAATATTGATAATGTTATTAAGCCATGTTATAGTGATAAAATATTGAGAATTTCTCTCGTTACAACATTCATGTTGAATCAACAAAATTTTTTTAGATAACTTTATTGAAAATAAAACTTTTTCCAATTTCTTTCATAATAATATTTTTGTATTCTAATATTGAGAATACTAAGGAAGCTTATGCTCTAGCTACAAATATTCATGTAATTATAATTCAATTTTATATTTCTGCAAATGAAAAACAAAATTTAATTAGATTTGATTTTGAGGTATTAAAGAATTCATGTCATATCTTTACATGCATGCTTGGATTGCAAGTTATGAAGCCTATCTATGAGTTCCATATAAACGTGGAAGATTTATAAAATTTGAAATATCTCAATAAGTGTTTTTAAACTTTTGTTTGCGTGTTGGAGGTAGAAATCCCATTAAAAAGTTTCAGTTGAATAATTTACACGTGGAGATGAGAAGGAATTAACTTTTGAAGAGAACTATTGAATCGATGGAAGGCTAGTTCCAACACTTTGAACGTTGTTTTTAATTCGCACTAAAAAGTTGGATACCTATATTGTTTTGCTAAGAAAAAACTTGGAAATTCAATCAACTTAACATGCAAAGATCGTCACTGTTTTCTTTCAGAGTTCACTACAACACTACAACGTCTCTGAAACTTTTCAGAGTTGATTTACAGCGTCGCGTTTGTTTACATCGAATTCTATATGAAAAGAAAGTATTTTCATTTCAAGTACAGAAAGAAGTGTCAATAGATTTGGGCATCTTCCATTACTGGCCAAGGACACTGAGCGGAAACAAGTAGTCCCATGTAAATAAACACTCTTCCAATATACCCTTTCAGGAATCTGCAAACATCAGTCTTATTCGACCACACCCTGAGACAGACTATGTAAATTAAAAGACTCGAAGAACTCAAGTTTGTTAACACCATTTTGTAAAACATTTTTAGAATTTTCTAGTAGATGCTCTACTATTCTTTGCTTCCTGGTTACTTCTCCTTATTGTTACTGTTTTTGCTGATCTTAATCTATTCTATGTTTCTTCTCATTCTGCTTGCTTACTTCTCCTTCATCCTCTTATTTTCTATGCGGTCTCCTTTTCTTTTCTTCCTCTTCTTTAGCCTATGAGCTCATGTGGGCTTCACCCTCATAAACAAACAAACAAACAAACTTTTCCTTCTCTGTTCTATACAATTCATTCAGAAGGAGTTGAGGAACCAATGATTTAGATACAGCTGATTTATTCTGTGAATTTTATAGGTGTTTCCTGCTAAGGCATGAACAATTGTAATTAATTATCGATAATGCAATAAAATTTTCATAGTGTAGCTATTTTTCATATAATTCCTCAAAATCTAGATAACTACTTGATCTGCAATGCTCATTCTCAAGATAATATTGTTGTTTTTGGTCTAACTAATGTATCTTTGGATAATGCTTGTCGTAGAAAATTTTCTGATATTTTGTGAGGTTTCTGAAAAAACTTAAAAATAAACCAGGTTGCGTAGAATAAGACAGGTCAGTAACCTTCATACAACACTCCTACTCAAATTATTATCAACGCCGTATCTATATCAACTCCAGAGATAGATAAACCAGACATTTGCTCTGCCAAAATAATAATTGGTCGTCTATACTAGACAGACATGCTGCAGCGGAGTACTTTGACCTGAAAAACGTTTTCCGCCACAAACGCTAACAATCTGACTTTCTCTCTCTCTCTTTGATTTCCTTTTTCTTTATTTCTCTCTCTTGCCATTGGTAACCTTTCCTCCCCTACAGCTTAGATGCAATCCTTTGATGTCATCGCTCTTTGATATAATCCGAGTATCACTTGATAGGTTGGTTATGTACTGCAGTACTATGAAACCAGGACTAGAATCTATTTTTTGCATCTGACTATTGGAAGTAAATTGAATACCGTCTCGTCATTTGTGCTGGCCTATTCATCAAAGGAAAGAACGAAGTGCGTTGTAGTGATAGATCCCTGAATTAAAATATTGCACAGCTCTCCATGAAAGTTATAACAAGGTAGTTTATAAATAGGAGATGGAGTGGGATAGATGTGAAATAATTCATTGAGTATGGAGAAAAATGAAGGAGGTGAGAATGGAAAAAGTAGATAAGATGAGAATGATTATTGGAGGTATTTAGTGATTCAATAACGAGTAAGATTCGCAAAAAATAAATTCACAAAATATGCAATAACAATTTTTTTTAAAGCGAAATAAAGTATTCAATTATTTTGGTTGAATAACTAATGATTTCAACGGTCATTAATGAATTAGATTGTTCACAATTAATTTAAGACAGAACAGATAACAATCAATGGAGAGTAATGATGCAATGAAAAGTAAGCTGGATGCACCACGAGTCAGTCAATGTTCAATGTTGAGCAAGCCGACCAGGGACCACATAATACAATTTGTATTCTGTATACAGTCTGTATTACGTGGTCGGTGAAGCAGACTCACCACGTTGGTCTGTAACGAGAGGCGAAAACGCAGACAATGGGTGTCTGGCTCCAATGGTGATTGTTGTTTTCTTGCATGACTTGCTCCATTCGGACTGTACTCATTATCCATTGCCGTTGTCACCGCCTGCACAAATGCACTGATGACACTGCAGTTGCACTCTGATGCATCATGCAGCTGAATGCAGTCGGCTATTCAAACAACGTTACGGTGCGGCTGACGCCAAACATTTAGGCGGTTGGTGAATGACTGTTATCAATGCTCAGCTCTGTTAGGACAGTCGGCGAGCGGTCTGCAAGAGCATATCGAAAAGAGAGCAGCGTCAGCAAAACGTTTGCTCTTGTAGACATCTTTCAGACTGTCCTGACAGAGCTGAGCATCGATAACAGCCTTTCGTCAAATGCCTTAATTTTTGGCACTTGTTACAGCAACCATTAATGAGGCATACATCATGATTCATTTGAACCATGGGTTGCTGATGGGCTGTTGCAGTTCAGAAGTAATGTATTAATGATCCGTATCGCATGTTATAGCCTACCATTCTTCATGATGGATTAGAACCATGAACCTAATCATGCTTTCGTACGAGATGCTCCACTAGTCTAGTTTACAATAGTTATAATAGTTACCATCGCTATAATAGTTACAATAAAAATTTAGTAAAATATCAATAAATTAATAACAATTAATAGAATTTAAAATAGTTTCAAGTCTTAACTATTAAAACAATCACTTGTTTAAGTACAGTCTCTGCTAATCTGCTATTACTCAAATTGAACTATTGGAACTTTCATAAGTAATGCGTACACAGGCTGCTACTCAAGTTCGAGTTACCGTGATTCATTTTGGTGCATTTATAATTTGTCATTGATCGTCATAGTTTCCCATTTAGCCTATCATTGTTCATAATGCATGCAAATCAAGAGCAGTTGAATGGTATGGTGGATGATTTTCAGTTTATTAAAGGAATAATCACTTATTCAACAATTTATAATAAAGGAGAAGGACTTACTTAAGGTATTATTGATGAACGAAAATGTAAGTTAATTTAAACATCTCATTAATTGTTGCAGTCTTGCGTTTTTGAACGGATAAAATTGTCAAATCTGAGAAATGCAGATTATCTTGATTATTTTCACACAAGTGGTATATGGAATAGGCCTTGATCCAAAGTCACTGTAAAAGACGCTCGAGAACATTCAAAAATCGAGGAAACAGCAAATTATAGAACTATTTTTGCTCCTCTATAGCATTATTTAATTTGTTCATCATTTAACTATCATGATTATTGCTATCCATGTGACAATTAGCACCAATGAAAAAATTATACTTTTTGAGTGGTTGTGAAGGTGATGTTGTGGTAGTTATACATATTTATTAAAAGACTCTCGAATTTCTAATAAATTAGTGGTTTAAAAACATCTTGTTCAATGAAAAAATGATACATCATATATTTTCCGTTCTTTTGAGATTTTAGGAATATTCCAACATGGCTTTAGAGAAAATGAAAATGTTGAAATGAGAAATATTCAGCAGTTGGAGTTTGTGATTGTGAAGAGAAACTCTCATGTAGAATTATGAACAAAAGTGGAGATACGATTGAAGAACTCTGTCCCATTTCGCTTATTAGAGGGAAAAATACAGGGATCCCTACTAATGTATTCCTGGAATCACAAATAGACCAGCACTACAAAATGTTGCGTTCTTTTCATGTAGTATTTAGAAGTAGGCCTAGCTCTAGCTCTTCTTCTACTTCTATGATAATATGCAAGCACAGAATTTGTATTTTGTATGTGTTTCTAGAATAATTTTGTGCCGGTATTGTAGAACATTTCTATTGTATAACTCTTGCTATGTATAACATTTGCTTCAAGCTCCTTGTTTGTCCACCATGTTGTTGGTTTTTTGAAGGCTCTTTCCGTTTCATTCCACGGTAGCTTGTTCTGTGAGAATGTATCCGAAAACTACACAGTAAAGAGAACATTTCTGAAAATGTCGGTACCTCTCAATTTGGATATTCTCGGAATGTCCTGAGGGTTAAAAAAAGTATTTGATTTAGTTTTTGATGGAGTTGCATCCAAGTTTATGTGTACATTCATTTCATAAAATATCAATACCATCGCTGATATATTACTAGACTATTTGAACTTCATTGATTCGCATTTCAACTTATCATTTCTATTCTCTTTTCTAGGTATGTTTGCTGCTCTCTCTATATTTTCATCCCAGTCACAGTAAGTTGAAAAGTTATATTAATGACTGCTACTTGAATTCTCAAAATATTAAATCATTTCTATTATTTTGCTCATTTGCCAGCAGTCTCAAAAACACTTATTTGAGTTCTATTGAGCATTTTTCAACTACAATAGGATTAAAATTTTCTAAATCAAGAATTTGTGGGGTTCCAATCCTTCCAAGTGAGGAAAGAATTCTTCTACAAAATGGGGTGTATTCGAGTCAAGGAATTTTCAAAATTACTGTTCAATTCGTTCTATAAATATTGGTTCTATACATACATCTTCTTCATGCCAAGAAATTTCATCCCAGTTATACTGTATAACATAAATTATGAAAATACTAGTAGAACCAGATACAAATTTCATAAAATCTGTCTCCAGAACTCAGTAAACGTTTCATCGATTGAGTAAATGAGATAATTAAATTGTTTAATATCAATTTTTTAAATTAATTATACAAACCACGTACTACAGAGACTGATTTTACTCATGAATTTATGGCAATCCATACCACGTACAATGAAACATCAACCTAGCGCAGGAACATCAGAATAATTACATCCATAAAATGTACAAGCTTGTAGTTAGTTGGTTAGTTAGTGTTTGTATTAATAGTGCATACTTTATTAGATTGCATTAGTTGGTAATAGAAATTTGTATTGCGGACATCAGTTTTGATGTTGGTGATGAGCGGGGGGGGGTTGGCTTGCTGACCGCTTCTGTATTTACATCGTTTTCAGTATTATTAACACCGTGTTAAAGTACAGTACTGTGTAGTCTGTTCAAGCAAAGAAGGCATTTTAGCAAAATAGGAAAATTACTCCAGCTCGGTCAATATTGGTTCGAAAATGATAATTTTGCTCTAAAATTGAATTGTAGGAAACATTCTGATCCACAATTTGAGACCAAACGTATAATTTTTGAGGAAGTATTGACCGAGCTGGAGTCATTTTCCTATCTTTCCAGAATGTCTTCTTTGCATGGCAGCTCGACTATGTTCTCTCATTAAAATTGATAGACATTGTCACTCGTTCTACCCGGGGAAAGGGGTGGAAACTACCCCTTTTCGACAACAACCCCCCCATCAATGGATCAATGAGCTTGCATTCCACCAGGATTGTTCAGAACTGATAATTGTGTTTCGCAAATGATTTGCTGCCTTTTATATAAATTTCTCTGTCAATATATATTTTTCCACGGTGAAGCAGACTTGAGACACGCATGTAGTTTGCTTGGGTTGGAATTTCTTCCTTACTACACCTACCCCTTCACACGCCCTTTCCTTCAACGAATGTGCTGTCACCTATCGTGAGAAACTGACAGCTCTCGTTCTATTCTGAGCTACTGTCTGTAGCTTGGAGGATTATTTTTCGCAACTTTTATTCGATCAGGTTATAATTAATGTTATAATTTATGTTGGTCCGGGTGACTTCCTCCATATTCCAGCTCAATTTTTTCTAAATCTTGTGGAGAAGTAGCAAATTGTTATTAAAATTGATCCAGAATTATTTTGTGCTAATTCCTCGTAAGAAATTTCTAGAAGTGATGGATACACATCTGTCTCTTGTTTGTGATTTTACCTACCATCAGCGTCTATCGCCTCCTTTTATTTCAAAAAAATCACCAAGGCACAGTTGTTAATGACATCTCCAATTGAATACATAAGCTGTTGAAACGAAAAATGAGCAGACGAAACCGCCTTTTTTGGCGCCAGCTTTACCTAATACGCTCTAGACATTATTTGTTATGTTTTACCTTCAATTAGATAAAAACCCGACCATATCCCCATGTTAACATTACATTTATTAATTTATTTTAAAAAAATCAATATTCGGATAAGCACAAGCTCCTTGAGCTTTGTAGATGCGTATTATTTCTTGGTCTAAAACTTTACTTGTTCTGTTTGTAAGGAATTGACAGAGTTTGAATTTGTTTGACTGAGAATAAACTTAATTATTTCAATTAAACATAAGTCTGACTCAAGATTTGGTTTGTTTTTCACGATCAGAGACCATCCCATGTTTCATATCAGAGCTCATACCTGCAAAGCTAATCATAATTAAGAGAAAACAGGGGAAACGATCAAAGCCGAAAACCCTAGGCATTTTTTTTTATTCGTGTCATAGGCATATGAACTTCCATCTTACATGAGAATCGCGTTTTCAATTGAGCTCTTGAAGCATGCAGGCTAACACAAAGGGCACCGGTGAAACAAAGAACTCAATAATATGTCGAGAGTGGATGCAGAAAAAAGGGAGAGATCGGGAGAGATAGATACTGATAGTATAGTCAGTTCAAGCAAAGAAGACATTCTGGCAAGACGGGAGAATGATTCCAGCTCGGTCAATATTAAATCAAAAATAATAAATTGGGTCTCAATTTGTAGAAAACATTCTAATCTACAATTTGAGACCAAATTTATAACTTGTTAACCAATATTGACTGAGCTGGAGTCATTTACCCATCTTGTCAGAATGTCTTCTTTGCTTGGACAGACTATACCCAAGTAACAGAGCGGCAAATGAATACGTAGCTTTTCATTATCGTGATGAGTTCGTCAGTGATTCTCTTTTATTATCCCAGTACTGCACCTCCATTATTTCTGCAACGCGATAAGAATACATTAGAACACAATATAACAATAAGAACATCTCCAAGATTAATTTATATTGACTAGGAGGGTGGGTTTCAGGGTTCAAGGCAATATTAATTATTGAGTTTTCACAACATTCTTGAGTTCTCATAATTTGAGTTTTCTTCAATTTGAGTTCTCACAATTCTTGAGTTTTCACATTCATTGAGTTCTCACAAAAGTGATTACAATAAAAAGTTTGTTCAGAATAGAATTTCCACAGTATGAGTCTTTCGGAATGAGTGAAAAGTCAATAATTCAATCAACAATTGGAAAATATACCCTACATCATAGTAGTGGATGTGTTGAAGTTGAGACTCTAATAAATATGAGTAGTGCTCACGTTCCATCATAATGGATGATGTAATTATTATTTTAAACTCGATTACAAACGAGTAGTATGGAATCATTTATATAACTAGAATCTTCCCCCTTGCTCTTCTTATTTCCCATTACTTATCACATCTCACCTTTTCTTCGGTTCATATTTTCTCCTTCTTTTCTTGTTAACCATTGCTCATAATCTACTGGAATTTGTTCTGCTTCTTTACCTATCATTATTATTAATTATTAATACGTTTACTCCTTCATATCCTTGTTCTTCTCATACTCATACTTGATTAACTAGAATATATTGTATTTCCCTTTCCTCCCTTCTCGTCTGTCAATTTGGTGGGTTGACTAAAATCTCTCTCTCAGACACTTTCTCATTCTCATCCAATTCCTCTTTTTTGTCTTCTCTTATCACACTTTATCTCTCTGCCCTTCACATTCATCCCACTAACATTCACCCTCTTGCTCTTTCCTATCCCTCTCAGCCTCATTCACACTTTCCCTGTTTAATCACTCTGTTTATTATTCTTCTGTTTATTCACTCCTCTTTTTTGCACTTTTTTCAGATTTTCCTTTCAAACTTTAATTCACCCCCATCGACGTCTCCTTTATGAGCTTCAATTCCCTCTCATTATTTCCACTGCGTGTATCTTCTTCTCCCTATTATACCCTACATTTTTCCGCTTCTCCCCATTGGCTGTGTTTCTCTTCCACCCCCAGACTTTTCTGTGTCTCCCATTTTATATTTCTTTCTTCTCTCTCACATATTTCTCATCTCCTCTTTCTATTTCAGACTTCTTCTATCTCACTCTCAGCATCATTTCCGCTTCCTATGGCTCTCGACCAGATCTTCTATCTTTCTCACCTACCGTCCCGTTCATCTTTCTTTCATTCTCTGTCCTTGTTTCTTTCCTTTCTCTCTTCTCACTTCTCTTTGTAGTTTTCTCTTTCCACTGTTTTAGTATTATCCAATCTAAAGCATGAAGATGAAGTACTCTGTTGTGTTCTTTGAAGAATGTAAAGTGTAAAAATAATAGATAAATATTAAAGATATCTCTCTCTCACTTAGGCATCTCTTCCTTATTTCTCTCTCTCCCTCATACTCCAGCCTACAACTACTGTCCCGTACACAAATCCCCCTGCACCACTCACATTGACTCGTGCAGTGGAGTACGGTTCGCACAAGCTGATAAGACACGCTCGTACAATACATTTTACATAGTAGCGGAGTGTCTTCTCAGCTTGCGTGAGCCATAGCAGGCAGCCAGTCAATAGCCGGCGGCTGGAAATTATGACGTCACAGCTGTGACGTCACAGCCAAGGCATGACACGGGCCGCCGGGATGGGATGTGCAAGACAATCAATACACGTGCTCTTGCACCTGCATAGCCTCACCACCTAATCCTCCCACCCGCCTCCGTACTTCACAGCAGCCTCTCACCCACTGGGCGTTGATTCAACCAGCATTCGTAGTTGAATCAACCGTATGTCAACTATAAACTGGTTGATTTTTGTACTAGACCACTGTAAATGAATTGAAAATGAAGCAATATTCGAGGCGGGATCGTTTGTTCCTTGTGCATTGAACAGCTGATGTTGTCACCGAATAGTTTGTGTAGCTGTGCAGAAATTGATAATTTTTAGTGTCAGCTCTTTAATTAACCAGCTCTAGCTGCGCTACTCTAGTTATCACAACTCTCTCTATTCACATAACTATACTATAGATTTCTACTCTGTTATTCGGGCTACTACTGTATACTCAAATCAATAAATAGTGAAATTCACTTGAAAATGACTGAAAAAGGGTAAATTCCATTATTCATTGATCTAGTTCTAGTATACATTAGTAGCCCTAATAAAACAGTAGACATCTACACTCTACAGTATATTGTACCTTAATGTTAACACACGACTCTTGGAAAAAATGCCACAGTATTTGGAAAAAATTTTGAGATTTTTAAAATAAATATAATTTCTTTCAATGTCACGATTGTTCTGCTCTTGTGTTTTAATGTGAAAAACTCAATTTTGCTTGCTAACTTAAGTTATAAAATTATAAAACACTTGCAGAATAATTTATTCGTATTTTTTTGTTGCTTCACGTGTGCCCGTTCACATACAGCCACTTGAATTTCGCTAAAAAACATTTCATTACCCATTGTTGTTCACCAAAATACATGAGTATTGAATGATATCATGGCTATTTTATCAATTCTATGTAATGGGGGATGGAAATCATGCATCATCTTTTGACTTTTTGGTAGAAAAATCAATCATTAGGTTCAGTATCTAAATAATGAGTCATTAAGATATCTATTTAATCTCATTACATATGCTCCTCGAACTCTTGTTCTTGCTTCTTCTTCTTCTTCTTCTCCTTCTTCTCCTCCTCATCCTTACCACTCTCCCTATCCTTCTCCTCCTCATCACTAACACTCAAAAGTTCATCCGGATAAAAAATGCATTAATATTGAAGACCGTCTATCCAGCAATTCTCGGCAAAGAATTGGGTCGCCAACACTGAACTTCACTTGTCCTCTCCTCTTGGTGCGATGCGGTGCAATGCAACTAAGCTCTCGCCACTTCAACATTGCCAAGTTGGGGTAGTTATCAGATTGCATGCAATACGCGACCCGAATAGTAATAAGCATTCTATTCTGCCAGTTGCACATTTTTGTACTTTATCAGTCTCTCTACCTCTCACCATTTCTCTTCTCACTCACACTCTCTAGTAAGTTTTCAATGTTTTCATCCTTCTCTTTCCACATATCTCTTCCCTTCCACTCTCTCTCTCTTCCTTCCTTTCTCTCTCACGTTCTCTCTTCCTTCAGATTTCTTGTTTTCACACCCTCTTTCAAATGGATATCCTAGTCAGCTGGTTGCCTATTTGCATCTCCTCATTCCTACTTAAATCTTGCTATGCACTTGTTTTATTGTCATACTAACTACTAACTCTATTTGATCGTTCCATTATCTTTATTGAAGATCTTATCACGGAAATTAGAGATCTCGGCCAACTTCGGCTGATATGTGTCGTCACTTCATAATTGAACTGCTTATCAATTTCATATCACTGGATACTGCTCTTGTACAAAAACATTCACTGTTTTTTAAAAATCGTTTTCCAATTAAAAATTTTAGATAAACTTGAACTAGAGAATTCAAATTAAAATTTTCACAAAATTCATTTTTTTAAAACTTTTATCTAATTTTAAAAATAGTAGATAAACTTGACTTCGAGCTTAGTTGAATTCTGGACGTACTTTTATAATATCAGTTTTGTACGGTGGAGATTCATTATTGTAGTTGGTCTTACAAATAAGACCAATTACTTATAATA
Organism: Sogatella furcifera; assembly: GCA_017141385.1. NCBI lineage: Eukaryota > Metazoa > Arthropoda > Insecta > Hemiptera > Delphacidae > Sogatella > Sogatella furcifera. Next base: position 9,418,989 of record CM029550.1, on the reverse strand, counting down.
CGACATATTACTTATAGAAATAAAATGTATAATATAATTATACATATACAAATAAGACATAATTACTTATGTTCTTACAAATAATATTAGTGCTTGGCACTGGCGGGTCGTACCCACGATACAGGTGAAGTGCCCGTATATTTAATGTACAGCACATCACCTGTTTCGTGGGCACGAGCCGCTAGTGGTGCTTGGTAATTCAATGTATCAGATGGAATCAAGAGTTCTGCCATTTAAGAGCATCCGAAATCTTGGATAACTTTTCTCACTTTAAGCTACTTCTTCTCTTAAATATGTGTTTTCAATTTATATTACTCCCTCGTGTATTTTTAGTAGATTATCTGTTGATCAGATTAATACAAAATTCTACCCCGCACCGTGAAAATGAGATTTTATCATACAACAAATCAGAGAATTGAATGAAAAAATAAACATGATACAGATGATCATTTTTTGAATCTCAGTTGAAAAACAATAATAATTTGATCTACATTAACAAAATGATGTGATCGAATCGGTGCACTTATGATATTGGCGATCCAGTGGAGTGTCTGGGTGGAACCAGTAGAGTGTGATTTAGTGCAGTTGCAGTTGTGTACACCCAGTGCTATAACCAGGCTAGAGCTGCCTAGCTTAGTACTAGACAGCCCTAGTCGGTATTGATTTTGCAAATTTTACTACTTGCCTGCCTGCCTGCTCGGCTTGCTACTAGTGACCTAGTTTCCACTCAATAATCGTTGTCACGTGACCTCAAGTCTAGTCTCTCATAGCACCTTCCACCCTACCCCCACCCTTCTTCATCAACTACTTCGAGGTGCCTCCAACTCATTTGGCCTACTATACGACTCTTTTCAACGGGGGTTGGTGGAATCATTTTTCCCTCTTTTGGTCCTTTATCTTCTTCCACTGTTCTGTATTATTCGATTTTTTCTTCCTTTCCTCCTTTGCTTCTTCCTCCACTTTTCTCCTGTCAATGTTACCTTCTAATTATCCTCATCTTCTTCTTGTTAGCCTATTATTTCTTTTCTAAATTTCCTCCTCTACAAAAGAAGAGGAGAATCTTCTTCTTCTTCTTCTAGATCTTGTACTACTTCATCTCATTCTTCTTCTTCTGTTCATTCTCCTTGTCCATGTTCTTCTGTTTGTTTCTCTTCTTCCAGGTTTTTCTTTTATATTCTTCTTCATCCTTCTCTTCTCTTCTTCTCTTATAACACCTATACCTCCCATATTCTTCGTAAACAATTTCTCCTCTCTCAATTTTTCTATTCATTTATCTTGCCCAATAATTCTTTCTTCAACCTCTCTTTCATCTCTCTCCTCTGGCTCTGCTCTTCTCATCTTCTCATTCAACTATACTTATTCTCATTTTTTACATCCTTTAAAGTGATTTCTCCCTTCTTCGTAGTTTTTTCTACGCTCTTCTTCGTGTTCTTCTATATATCTCCACTATAGTATTAGATTTTTCACTCCTATTTTTACACCATATCCATATTGTTCATCTTTACGCCTCCCTACATCTTCAAACATCTTCAAACTACATCTTGTCCTTGCTCTTCTTGTTCTTCTTCTTGTTCTTCTTCTTCTTCTTCTTCTTCTTCTTCTTCTTCTTCTTCTTCTTCTTCTTCTTCTTCTTCTTCTTCTTCTTCTTTTCCAACACACTCTTCTCTTTCATTCCATCCTACTTCTTCCCCACTTTTCTCATCATGCCTTTTTCTCCCTTCTCCAATCATCATTATCATCATCAGCGTCTCTCCTCCCTCCCATCTCCGTTTCTTCTCTCACTGCTCTCCGTAATTACACCAACCACGACTCTTTTCCACTGACTTGGTCCTGTGTGGATTTTCTATGTGCCCTCTTATAGCGTGGGGCTGAAAGGGGCTTTTGTTGGCAGTCCATTCCGGTTAATATCTACCACCTAGCAACCCACTTCGTCGATTGTTCTCTGCTTTTCTCTTCATTTTTTACTATTTCCCTCCTTCCCCCTTTCTCCCTTCCCCCTCTTCAGTCGCATCCATCGTTTCATTTCCGATAGTCATTACCCACATTCAAGTAATGCCGTAAAATTTACGAATGATAAGGGTTTCCTTCCCTAGCGTAGTGGATATCGAACTAGTTTTTATTAAACTTCTCAATTGGTTCCATTTGTTGTAATTGATTTTAAAAAACTAAATTCGTCGTGATTTTGGGCCGCTCTCCAGCATTTTGTTTTAATCTAGGTAAAATAATGTACCATTCTCCTTCAAAATAATGCAAATGCATTCCTTCATATATTCAGTTTATTCATTCTTCTTCTTTATACATTCAGTTCTTGAAAAATTGGGTATTTTGGTAACCTCATGAATTTTTACTAAACATTTCAGTATCCTGTTAAGATTATGTTTTGATTAGAAATTTAATATTTTTTAATATATAAATTTAATTATTTTTTCTTTGCATTAGACATGATAATTATCTCATTTTTACTAGCTACAACCTCCAATATACCCCAATCTTATTATAATCGAAGATTATAATTGGTCGTACTATTGTTTCTAATGAATGTCATTGAAACTTGTCTTAGAGACAAACCATCAATTTTCAGTTCACTTTTTTAATCGATAACAAGACTAAATAACTTCAGTTCATCTAACGACGACTAAAGCAGTTCTAAGAGCAGCACTAAAACTATTCGCACACTACACCAGTTGGTTTTAAACCAATTCAAAAGGCTTCGTTCTCTTGGGCCTCCTGAAAAGATCTTGGGGCGTACTTGAAATGATGAAGTAAAACGGAAGGTTGATAACCAACTTTTGAATCGAATGTTAACAATACAAAACTTATAATTGACAGATTTCAACCTGTATATCTTTTGAATTTCCTTGTATTCAGTTTCTCTCAGTTTCTAGTCTTTTTTCGACCAAATTTTATATTGATCGAAATTGATGGATATTGATCGGAGGGGGTTGAAAAAGGTTCACATATATTTTATTATTCAGTATCTTCTCGTACCTATTGAACTTGTAATGAACATGAACATCCAATACATATGAAAATTATGCATCTCTGATGGCTGTATTCTGAATTTATCTAAGAAAATTAATTCTAGAATACATTAAAACAAACTTTTATAGAGAACATTCCTTTAGCGCTTCTACTTGATCAAATAGAATCATCATCGTTTCGCCGAGCCTCAATGTGAATTCCACATTCTCCCATGACGTTATAGATGAAAAAATTGAGGTGGATTTATTAGTATTTTGGAGGAAGTATTTATGCAAGTAAATGTGTTTGTTGATCTGTATGTTGTTTCCGAGATTGTTTGTGTGTTTGGTAAATGAAATACCGATTACTCATTCCAATAAGTCCTATATGTGTTCTCAATATGTCCTAGTGGATACAGGGCGGCCACAAAGACAAGCCATAAGCATTCTAAGCCCATGGCGTGGGGGCCTGTATGTCAAAGGCTCTGTAGCCGACTTGATTAATAACGTAGCCGCTTGATTAATCACGTGCCGCCCTAGCTGGCTGCTACTAGGATGCAATGCCAACTAAATATTTGCGGACAACGCAAATAGCTGCAAGGCTAATGGAGGATTAGGAGTTGAGAGGATAGGAAGAGGAAGAGAAAGAGAAAGAGGATTTAAGAGAAGAAGGTGGAGAAAGTGAGAAGATTTGGAGAAAGGTGGTAGGAGTACGATTGGAATGAAAATTATTCAAAAAAGGAGATACAGTATCACGAGAAGATGAGTTACACGAACAGTGTAATCTGCTCTACCAAATGCTAGTACAGTATTGACATATTGGTGAGATGAAGCCTACTATAGTCTAGCAAAGACTATAGTCCTCGTAAAGAGGACTATAGTCCTCTTTGCTCCTAGCAAGGAAGACCCTCTGGCAAGAAGAGGAAGTGACTCCAGCTCGATCAATTTTGGTTTGAAAATAATTGATTTGGTCTCAAATTGTAGTTTGTCAGTGTGTTTTCTGCAAATGAAACCGAATCAATAACTTTTGAACCAATATTGGCAGAGCTGGAGTCATTTCCTCATCTTACCCGAGGGTCTTCTTTGCTTGGCCAGTCTATAGTAAGGATGCATTCATCTGTAGGTTGAACAGTGCGGGTGCAAACAGTGGATTAAAAGATAAAGATGAAGATGAATTTCATTGGCTTTCATCCAATTCTGTTATATTATTATAATTATATTATTTGATTCAATTTTATCATAAATTATGATAATCTATGCTCAAACTCACTACAGCTGTTTCAAAAATATCATCTTATTGAAATCTATAGATAAAATACAACCTCAATTCTAATCTTTTCACCCTTTATGAAGAGATCATTGATTACAATAAAAGGAAGAATAATGCAGATAGAAGAAAAAGGATTACAGAACAGGAAAAAGACAGATATGGAATGTATTTATGATGAGTCTATTTTATTTTTATTTATTCACACAAATGCATACAGGCATGGAAACAACAGGCTTTGATAGCCCAAAACTGTTTTCGATTCAGTATTACGAATTTCTTCAAAAGTAAGTAATACTAATAGTAATACAATGAACAAGCGATTATAAGTAGAAATAAATAACTTATGTGAGACATATACAGGGTGTTTCAGGAGGAATGTGCAATATTTCTCAGGATGATTCCTTACACCAAGTAGACAAAGTTCCCAAAACCGCTTTGTTACCGAGATAACAATGGCGGAAAATTGAGATTTTTCAAAACATATTAATTTTTCTAATTTCTTCACTCAGGGTCTAAAATAATCAATTATTATGAAAAAATTAGCTGAGGAATTCAATGAAAAATCTCAGAATTAGCGATCGAAAATCGCAAAATCGCTACTATACACAAATTTATCACTTGTGCTATGTTTTGGTAAGATTTACACAATCGCCGCCATTCAACTTTTTCTCCAGAATTCGACTCTCTTCAACTTCCATTAAAATAACCGTTGAAGTTACAAACTTGAAACCAGTTCCATTGAATTTCTTCGCTAATTTTACATAAGAATAATTAATTATTTTAGACCCTTAATGAAGCCTGTATATGTGAGTTTGGTGAGAAAATATAGTTGAATGAAGATAGTGCAATGGAGTTAGAGTTAGAGAATGTTAGGGAGGAACTATGAACAGAAAATATTAATTTCTAGTATCTATGATTAGAGGAACAAAGATAAAAATGGATGAGGAAGGACAAAATGTAATAAGAAAATGAACGAAAAGAAAAGGGAGAAAATGATAAGGAGATGTGTCCTGAATATAAAGGTATAAGAGACAGGAGAATAAGGATAGTGATAGATAAGCCTGGCCCAAGGACAAACAAGATGTCGGTCCTAGTGGATGATGCAATCAATAGTAATGATAATCGAAAACAGCCATTGGGCCCAAACCACGGTAATCAATCACTGCGAGCCTGACACATACACAGCAGGGTAGATTGGTGATGCAGGGAACGGGAGGTGGTGGGGAGAAGAGGAGAGAGAACGAGATGTGAGGTAAGGTGGAATGATAAGTGGAAGTAGAAGAGAAGTATGTTAAGAATGAAGTATGAATGTGGGATGAAGAGGATGAAGGAGAAGATGAAGTATATGGGTGGAGAGTATGAGGTGATAAGAGGAAAAGAGGTAAAATATGAAGCCTGAAAAAGGTGATGGGGAAGAGAGGGAAATATGAGGTCAAAGGAGAAGAAAAAAATTGTAAGAAAATAACGATAGTACAAGAAAAGAGGATAATTGCATGAAGGAGATAGTAGTATTGAGGATCAGTAGGATGAAGGAGTGGAGAATGAACAAGTTTGCGTAGAGTAGATTCACAGGTATAGTTTGTCCAAGCGAAGAAGACCCTCTGGCAAGATGAGAAAATGACTCTTGCTCGGTTAATATTGGTTCAAAAAATATTGATTTGGTCTCAAATTGTAGATCAGAATATTTCCTTCGATTGAGACAACATCGATAAATTCTTTTCTAATTTGGTTAATATTGACCGAACTGGAGTCATTTTTTCATCTTGCGAGAGGGTCTTCTTTGCTTGGACAGACTATACTTAATGGTTGAATAAGAACAATGAAAAACTAATATGAGATAGGGGTGGATGAGAAAACGATGAACAAATTATTCAGTGGACTGGTATGGACCTATATTTATAATAAAATTGGTGAAATGTGAAGATTATTTGTCAAAATGCAGAAGATAAATAATGTAATGGAGATATGATGAATCGGATAAAAAGAGACTGATAATAAAAGAAAGGAAGTCGATCAAAAAAATTAATGTTGAGAAATAATAGGAGAAAACTTGTACTGCTTTTGGAAAATATGGAAATGGTTAGAGCCAGTAAGCATTGACCATTCAATTGTATTATTCCATTTAATTAATTGTATCTTCCAGATTGATAAATGGATTAATGAATGGAAACTATATATAAATACGTATCCTATATTTCGAAGGTACCATTTGAATCGAGAAGGGATTATATTATTGGTGCTGAGAAGTGTTCATCTGAAATTGTTTACTATCGGGGATAGGGATTGTTGTGATTATTATTGAGATACCTCTGCAGGGTGTGGGCGTGAATAGGAATGAAACGTGGAACGTGGATAGCTCGAATAGGTGCAATCGTCTGTTTGTGCAAATATAAATTGATTGGATTTCTGTCATTGATTGTTTGGTGGGAGATTACATTTCAGGAGTTGACATTATATGCGAGTGATTGCATAGATTTGATTAATTATTATTATACTGTTTCGCCAATCACGGTTAAAAATAAATGGCGGAGCTGAACTTTATTTAGAGATAATTATGTAGCGTCCTCCATGTTGAAATTTTCTTCCATGTAAAAAATTTGAAACAGTTTTCTCTCTTTTGTTTTGGTAATTTAAAAATGAAAAACGTTTCTTTGAATAGAAATTTGCCTGAAATAATCTTGATAAAGGGTCTGTTCACGTAGTTCAAAGGATACAAAAAATTATTGTACAGTGGTATTGGAAAATAGCGGAAAGTGAGACACATTCATACTAATTACATTTTATCAGCTCTTTGTAATTTTTCCAAATTATTTTCAATATTCATTCATTTATTTGACAAAATACATTACTCAATGTATAAAACACTGACAATAACTGTCTAAAACGTCTTATTTCCAGTTATTGTTAAATACTCCAAATTAAGGTTATGTTCACAATGTTCACTTTCACTCTAATCACAAATTTCAACTTTCAAGAATAAAAAATATTTGTGAGTTGTTGAATTGTTAGTCAGTTCAATTTATTTCTCAACCTTTTAATAATGAAAAATTATAATATTTTTGTTCTTGTTTTAAAGGTTTTGTAGAATACTGAACACGAGACTATTTCCCCTTCTCCCACTCTATGCCACTATTATGTCAGTACTAACTGTCATGAACTAGAAACAATTCGATTTGCGTTGGAGAGCAAGAGAAGAAAATCTAGTTAAGTGAGAGTAGAAAGAACTAGATAAAGAATGAACGAAAGAGAGAAGAAACCAGAAAGGAGAAGAGTAGAAAAAGCGTAGTTTGATCTAATGGCTTTTGACAGATGTGATTTCCAGTGTGCAGCAAGTGGAATAGATTTGTCAAAGGAGAAGGGACCAATAGAAGGAAAGGAGTGGAAGAGGTGGAAAGGAGAATGAAGAGGAAGGGAGGAAAAGGAAAATAGAACAGCCATTCTCGGACTGACATGTGTTCATGCATACTGTATGTCGAATGTCGTCGTACCTTTCTCCAGAGACTACCCACTGCCTCAAACCTTTCTTCAGCAAATCTGATAAATCTGTCTCTCGACTTCAAATCTTGGGAATTGCCAGCTAGCAATTTTATCATTAAAAATAAATGGCATCAGCACCAATCACTTGGTACTAACATTACGATCACATTGGCTTACTTCAATGATACTTCAAGATCATGGAAAATGTGATTTAAATTATTTGTTATTCTGTCTCTAATTAGAATCAAACTAAGAACCTATAAGTATGAGGTATAAGTATTAGTATAAGTATGAACCTATAAGTATCGGCGAGCTATCACTCACTCCAAAAAGCCACCCAATAAATAATTCTTGCTTTAAAGACTGTATAGTCTATATAGTCATAATATAGTCTATGATTACAGTCTGTATATACAGTAGATATACAGATATACAGTCTGTATATCATTATTGCCATTCTTCCCATTATTAAAACACGAATGAAGAGCTAAGTTGGAGTGAAATCAAATCATATTTGATGAGAAGTAAAAGTTGACAATAATGCAGTATGTTATTCACTTGACCTAAGTTTATTCTGAATCATTGGAAAACAAAATTCCCCTTATTCTCACCTGAGATGTTAAATGTGAAAACACTTCCAAAGACCGAATTACGTGTAATTAATTGGGGACTCACTAATGAGCATTCAAGTACCTTAATCTCTAATAACCTTACAGTTACTTACAACTTGGTTTAGTTGAGACTGACGTGTATCACGCATACATTATAAGTCACTTGAGACATTATAAGTCATTTGAGATTTGATCACTTTTCGTTTCTCACAATTCACGCATTAGCCGTCTTTTTCTATTCTTGTTCAGAAATTGATCATTGAAATGAATGTTTCAAATCAACACATTTTCAATCATGGTGCTTGCTGCATGCGTTCATAATCAATAATTGATAATGGTTTTAATTTTTTATCGTTTAATTCCTCTCATTAAGATAAACAAGGTGATGAATGTGTCAAATGATGGAACAATATACGTTTCAATAATGAATAACCTTCCAATTTTATTGTTTCATTAAATGAATTTATAATCCAGTGTATTCTTTTAATTGAATTGTACCGTGTACACTAAGCTTGTATAATGTGTTTCAATTTTAATAGGCTCTCAAAAGTTAAAGTCATAAAAACCCACCTCTTTTCAATCTATGTGGGTGCACATATAACTAAACCTTCTGCAGACAAATCTGCATTTGCAGTCAGTTTTATTCGAATTTCCCCCATTCCGTTACATAAGTTGCTTCACCGATACTGAAATACTGAATAGTGGAGTACTATGATAACATTCTTAAGACCATCAAAGTCACATCAATTTCAAGACAGTGTAGTGTCTTCGATTGCCATGAAAAGTGCGAAAGACTGGAAAAAGTGTGATAAAGTACTATCAACTGAAGCTGTTGAGGGAAACTAAAGGGAATAGACATCGAGGTAGGGATATTGTACGTTACTGTAATGAATTGCTAGCTCGTTATTGCTTCAAGATAGCTGTCACCGATGACCTTAAAACTTTGGTGGTGGATGATGAAAAAGAGGAAGAAGAAGAAAACGCCAAGCACGTGTATTCATTGTGTCCCTGCAAGGTGAATGTCGGTGGGTAATAAAAGCCAAAACGATTACGAATCGAGTTTATGTCTGTGCTTTAGTGCTCATCAAGGCTTGTACAGTCAGGTGTAGGCCAAGAATCAAGCTAAGAAGGAGAGAAAAGAGGGAAGCAAGAAGAACAAGTAGAGAAGGAAGGAGACTAGCAGGGTTGTTTAGTATCTACTACAGCCTACAGGGATGTCACTCTCATGAGTCGTCTCCTCTTTTAGCATGGTTGTAGACAACTACTTTATATGAGTGTAGCGCTGATTCCAACTTCTATACCAAAGGGGGCAGCGAATGTCAAACTTTTCCAGTTCTTATTTGTTTGTTGTAAACTCATACTTTCAGGTCATAATCGGTGCACAATTGTTTGACTACAACATAATCACATAGATACGGTCACTCCGTCTTTCGGAGGAGATGATGAGCTGTCGGTCACGAATACCTGACAAGAAGTCAACATCATTCCTCTCATTAACCACTAGCCTGAGAGCTCATGTGGGCTCACCCTCGTTGAAACAAACAAGTTGATTGAAGTTGGATTGTGTGTTGAGGTTGGAAACTCTTGATTTCAGTGAAATAGAATCTCACAGTAAACTTAAACTTCATCTTTATCTTCTATTGTAATTCAATGTGAGACCGCTTCTGATAATTATAACCGTCACGAATTCAGTTGATAACAGAAGCCAATGCCTAACCAATTTCAGATGAAGTTACAAATGGGACATGGGTATGATTCTATTCTCAATTAAATCAAATTACTCTTGGGTATGATTCTATTCTCAATTGAATGAAATTACTCATGGTTATGATTCTCAATAATATGGAAGCAACTCACGTAGGATGTAAATCAACACATCAATATGCGATCTTAACCTTCCATGTCGCAAATCACGCAAAAAGGTTGAATTTCCACAATGGTTGCGCTGCAAACCAATTCTTACAAATGTTCGTTTCTTACTGTTGGTTGGGGAGAAATCTTCCAGAAAAATGCTCACCTAATTAGCTGGAATAACAAAGCGGCCTATTTATATCCATTGGGTGTGTATTAATTCGAGTACACTGAGTACTCAAAATGCATTATTCTCGTTGAAAATTCGTTGCTTAAAGTGTAGTTAATTAACTCACTCAAATCATTCATACAGTTGGATTGAGGAAGGCTGAAGAATGGGATGAAGGGGGATGAGGGAAATGGAAGATTGATGAGAAAAATAGGTAATTGGAGAGATGAGCAGAGGAGTGGAAAAGCAGAAGAAATTATGCGCGCAAAAAACAATTGTGATGACGTTAGGGTGAAAGGAAACACAAAATACAGTACAGGCGGCTCGTACTCACGAAACAAGTGAAGTGCTGTACAGTAAAAGATACGAGCACTTCACCTGTCTCCTGAGTACGAGCCGCCAGTGGAATACTGTACAGTAGAACTTCATTAATACGTATAGTCTGTCCAAGCAAAGAAGACCCTCTGGCAAGATGGGAGAATGACTCAAGCTCGCTCAATATTGGTTCAAAAATTATCAATTTCATCTCAAAATGTAGGAAACAATTTGATCTACTATTAAGACCATATTTATAGTTCTTGAACAAATATTAATTAAGCTGGACTCGTTTTCCCACCTTGCCAGAGGCTCTTCTTTGCTTGGTCATACTATACCTCTATAAGCCCAAACGGTAAGTTTATCATTAAATGTATAGGAAGACGTATCAAGGATAAAGGAAGGGAGAGGAGAAAAAGAATAAAAATGAGGAAATATGTATATTTTTAACTATCAATAAGGAATAAAATAGATGAGGAAGAAATATATGAATCACTGGAGACAAGAATGTAGATAAAAGTGGTAAGAATGAGGAAAATGACAAGAAGAAGTAGGAATAAGATCTTGTATAAAAAAGGAAACTTAATGAATTGGAAAAAATGCGTGAGAAGAGGAGTATAATCAGAAAAATAATAAATAACAATAAATTATTATTGAAGAAAAAATTGGAAAAACAGCAGAATCCAGAATAGGAAATTGAAAAAGTTTTCAATAGAATATAGAAGGGATGAAAGTAGGAAGCCAGGAAGAAGTCAAAGGAAATAATGATAATGTTGATGTTGATAATGTTTTCATGTTGATGCTTAAGCTAATGATTGGCTGAATAACATTTTTCACCGAGCAGCTCCAGGCTATAACGTCACTTATCAAAACCAGGGCAGCTCAGTCAATTGCACAAAGCACCGTTGACTTTCGAGTTCAAATTTCATTGAAAGCGCTCTCACTCGGCTTGACATGCTCAAAAGTAAGCTGACTCTTTGTGTGTTGTACACCGTCAGCCACATTCATAATATGCGCTCCACTCATTACTACAAATTAGCTTTCTCGCGCTGATGATATTCCGTTATATTATACGTGTGAGTAGATGGATTCGTTTGGTAAAGCGCCGACAGACTGAAGTATTACTTTGATTTTCAATTTTATGGTAATTGTGTTTGTACAGTAGGAGATAGAGTGATAATGTATCGAATCTTTACTTTAGTAGATGATTGTTCGTGGTACTGTATTTGTAAATTGCAGTGATTTGATTTTCCGTGATTTCCGTACTTGATAATCCATTTCTTTATCATATCTATAGTTTATCACTTGAATTCCATAGCCTTACCTTAACGATGGTGATGAAGACTAATTCATTTGCAGTCTACCTATACCTATATGTATATTATTACACTCATTCACTTTTGTATGCGTATATTAATGATAAATTTTTCTTTGTTTTCAGGTAATGTCAGCTTTAAAACATGTTCGAGCAGAAACATTCTCTGGATAGAAAGTAAGAAGGTTTTGTGAATGAATATTTATACTTTCGTAGGAAGAAGCCATGTATTTTATAATGGATAATTCAAATCACTTATTTTTCAGCATAGTGAAGAGTAGGTATTCCATTCCCATAGAGAAATTTCATACTATGAATATAGTAGGCAACCTTTTAATCATTATATTAATAAGTTACAACTAAGTTATCTTCGTAGGAATACTAGAACTGGAAAATTCTTGGAAACAATTTCATCAACGTTTTTCCTGAATAATTTGTAAGCTCTTGACATTCTAATCAATTAATGGGTTCTTTCACTTTTTTAGGGAGAATGTAATTTCACTGATGAACTAACACCATCAATCATCCCATGCTTCTAAGTAATTTTCACAAGATGAATAGTACGGTATCTTTAGTTTATTGTACTTGTAGCCTATTTTGAATTGAAGAAAGACCTTGTTCAGATACTTACTTGTATGTATTACTTTTATTACTTGTGTTGAGGCGTTTGTGAAGGATCAATTTTTTAATGAAATTCTCTTTAATAAGATGACTTTGATTTGAAAGGTATCCATACCTTATTCTATGGAATTCCTATGGAATTAATCCATACACTGGATTAATTCTATTCAGTTCTTCTAAATAAAATCAGTTCATCGTGAATGCTCTTTCCAATAATTATTGCTACAATTTTCTAATTTGTGGAGTTCTCATATCCAATGTTCTATAATCAACATATTTCGTTTTTGTCTTCTCCCCTTCTGGTGATTCACT